>JBAMNC010000683.1:1200000-1800000 GCA_037902135.1 Cetoscarus ocellatus
GGGTTCTCTCCAGACCAAACACATGCTCATTAAGTTTATTTGTGACTCCAAATCGCCCTTAGGTATGAGTGTGGGTGTAAATGGTAGTTTGTCTCTCTATTTGGCCCCAAGATTGGCTGGCAACCCGGTGTTTTTGGTGAGGCCAATCCTTGAGTAACCCGTCTCTGTGTAATCGCACCCTTACTGTAAAGCTCCTGTAAGGTGCTTTGAGTTTGTATCAAATTTGGCACATCCAAGTTGGCGTAAATATATCTGTCTCATCTCTTATCTGTCGTGTCTTGAGTGTTTGTTTGCCATACAAAGAAAAAAAAACATTGCCTAAAGACTAATTCTGTCAAAATCTCAACTGAAAAGCAGCACCTTAAGGCATTGATAATAACTTGGAGATTCATCAGTCATGTTGATTATGGTTGTGTTTGCATAAGGTCATGAAAAGCATCAGTGTTAATTTAAGTCAACTCCATCACCAGCAAAAAGTT
Organism: Cetoscarus ocellatus; assembly: GCA_037902135.1. Classification (NCBI taxonomy): domain Eukaryota; kingdom Metazoa; phylum Chordata; class Actinopteri; order Labriformes; family Labridae; genus Cetoscarus; species Cetoscarus ocellatus. The sequence goes on from JBAMNC010000683.1 coordinate 1,200,480, forward strand.
CTCAGGGGCTCTAACATTACCTTACTGTGTAGTTTTTCAACCAGATCATACAAGGCAACAGGGAAAATTAGGCCTTGGGTTATTTTTTTACATTTTTCTCCCATGAGCTGTCTTTTCACTTAACACTTCCCTCCTCAGGGAGAGCTATAAATCAAACCATCAAAAGATATCATGATAGTGCTCCACGATTGAGAGGAAATAGTACACAAACATTCAAAGGAACGGAAGTGTCATTATAGTCAAAACTGCTTATACGTTGATTTCAAGTGTATTTATTCGTCATATGGAGCATGTGTCAGACTGAGAAGACACACAATGGCAATAATTACAACATGGCAACACTTTTTATAGAGATCCTCCCAATGATAATACATTTATTATAACAATCAAACCCGCCAACACAATCCCCTGTGCACAGTAACTGCTCTGTAAAGTGTCAGTTATTTATATGTTTATTTGTTATAACTCATACATTCCTTTAGTTATTTCTTCAAAAGTCTTTGGTGTGTGTGATTTACAGCAGCAGCCAGTGGTCTTTTTTGGTGGGTGTATGTTTTAAAGAGAGCTTTCCACTCAGTGCCCTTCTTGGTTTGATGCCACTGTGGTTTGCCTCGGGGCAGAGCGGCACCGCCTGATTGATGGTGCTGACAGAACATTTGTACCAACAGAGAATATGTCACATTTCTGGAGTTGTTTGTTATTTCATAGAGGGTATAAATATTGTGGTGCTTTTACAATCCACCTACGTCACCTCTTATAATGTTTATGAATGTGTTTTCACCAATAACTTTCATGGACCAGACAAAACTCTCAGTGGGTTTATAGTTCTTAAATTCTTGTCTTTTCTATGACAGCTAAATTGTAAGTTTCAAACCAGAAAGCATCTTTTTGAGGAGCCACTCATAATAGGAAAAAAAGACTTAGTCGTAGTCTTTTGTTCCCTTTTAACATCTGCATGATTCTAAATAGCTTTATTACTCGCCCAGGGGAAGATTTACTGTCACTTTATGAAAAACAAAGTCCTCCAAGACCCACACCACTGGGAACAACTCATCAACCCTGAGCCTCAAAACTGCGGCAGATGCATGATCCTCTATGTGGGGTTTAGGTTGGCCAACACCAACACCACCACCATCACCACCAGCCCGAGAGGAATGCAAAAACAGCTCTGTCTCAAGCCCCCATCATGCTCTCCGGAGGATTTGCATGGTTTCTCTTAGAAAATAGTGAGTCCAAAACAGCCTGCTGAGAACAGTAGATCCGTGAATGTTCATATTATCTGCATGTCTGGCCATTATTGAAATCAGAGGTTATTGCCAAAGTAACCAAGGAATGTAAACGAGACGTATCTAACTACTTACAAACCTCAATTCCACTAAAGCTGGGGTATTGTGTAAAACATAATGTATAATACAATGATTTGTAAATCCCTTTCAACCTATATTCAGTTGACACACTACAAAAACAACATATTCATGTTCAAATTGATCCTTGCTTGTGGATGACTGAACCTTTTGGAGATGCTCTCTCTGTACCAAAATCATGACACTCACCTGTTTCCAATCAACCTGTTTACCTGTGCAATGTTCCAAACAGGAGTTTTTTTGGGGGGTATTCCTCAAATTTCCCAGTGTTTTGTTTCCCCTGTCCCAGCCTTTATGGAATAAGTTACAGGGATCACATTGAAAATGAGTGAATATTTGCACAAGAACAATAAAGTTCATCAGTTTGAACATTATATGTCTTTTGTTTGTAGTATATTCAGTTGAACAAAGGTTAAAAAGGATTCCCAAATCATTGTATTCTGCATTTGTCTTTGTTTTACATAATGCCCCAACTTCATTGGAATTGAGTCCAAAACAGGCTGTTGTTGTGTAGAGAACAGCTGAGCAGTGAATTTTTACATCATCTGCATTTAATATCAGCTGGTGCTCAAAATCAGTGGTTAACACCAAAGCACCCATGGAAAGAAAGATTAATGTGCGCTCTAATCTAGAAAACAGTGAGTTCAAAAGGGCCTGTTGTTGTTGTTGTAGAAACCAGCAGAGATATAAATGCTTATATCATCTGTGGTATGAAAGCAACAAAGAAATGTCAGCTACATGTACAGCTCCACTTTAAAAACAGTGAACTGCCTGCTATTGCAAAGACAATGGTGGGGTAGTAAATGCATCATCTGCACATAACATAACATTTCATTAAAGGTGCAATATTTTTCATTCAGTGCCTAAGAATGGTTGAAAATGTTTGTATAATTAACTTATGACTTAGTCAGTCATAGATTAAAATTAGTGGTTAACACTGAAGTGACAAGAAAGTAATATATACAATAAATGTTCATGTCATCTGCAAATAAGGTCAATCAGTATCAAAGATCAGCACATAATGCCAAAACGGTGAACAAAAATTGCACTAAATGTACAGTACAGTTTCACTGAGAAAAAGTGAACCCAAAACAGCCCTCTGATGTTAAGAGAGAAATGGAGTCATAAATGTTCACATCTTTGGCATATAATCTATGTGAGTGATTAAAATAAGTGCCTAAAACCAAAGTGACCAGGAAATGTAAGCTAGATGTGAAGTTTTACTTAAAAAAAGAGAGCCTAAAACAGCCTGTTGGGATATACATGTCACTGGAGTGGTAAATGTTGTATCATCTGCATATAACATTAGTCAGAGATTAAATCAGTATATACCACTTAAGTGACTAAAAAAGTACACTTAATTAATGGTTTTACCACTGTCAATGTATATGTCATTATCATCTTCAAATAATGTCTGTGGGTATCAAAAATAAACAGTTTCTGCCAAAACGAGCAACAGAAGTATGCTAAATGTACAGCTACACTCAGAAAACAGTGAGCCCAAAACAGTCTGCTGTTGTATAGAGAGTGGTAGAAATGCCAATTATCATTTCATCTGCATGTTGCATAAGTCAGTGAGTGAAATCAGTGGTCAAAGCCAAAAAGGCCAGAAAGATAAGCTAAATGTGCAGTTTTTCTTTTAAAAAGTCAGACTTCAACTGACTGTTGTTGAGAGAACAAGCAAGCTTTAAATTATAACATTTGCACATGATGTAAGACAGTGATTAAAATCTGAAGTGACCAACTCGTTGTTGTTTAGAGAACAGTAGAGGTGTAAAAGCTTGTATAATATGACTCAGTGATCAAAATCAGAGGTTGATGCCAAGTCGTCCACAAAAAGTGAGCTTCATGTGTGGTTTTAAACAGTGAGACCAAAACAATGTGTTGTTGTTTTGAGACCCTGAACTGGGCTGCAGAGCTGTTTTCTGAGCAGGTAGCGAACATTTGCCCCAAAAACTTTGGCAGGACAACATAATATACAGGCACTTTAAATGAACAAACATCCATACATTTTTTTTACCCCATTGTGTGCCCCACAGTGTTAATGGGAACATTTTGATTGTTTTAAGGCATCTTGTCCTAAGTATGACATTATTTTAGGAAAACAAAGCTGGTTTTCCAATGACGTGTTCATGATTTTTCTTAAATCATCATTGGAAACAGTCAAATAAACTGTAATGAAGCATGCTCTCCCTGGGCTTCTGTGAAGATGGACCATTTAAACATGTTTGTTTTGTCCAGTCTGTTTGTTCAGATGTCTGTTTTGTTCCATTTGAGGTGCAATATTTTTCATGCAGTGCATTGAAATGGTTGAAAATGTTTAGATAATTGAGTTTTGACTTTTACTGAGGAGATATTGATGGGACCAGCTGAGAACCATGGTATTGGGAACAGTAGTGCTGTAAGTGTTCACATCATCCATGTATAACATTAGTTTGTGATTATAATCAGTGGTTAGCATTTATATAACCAAGGCCATCTTTTTTGTTTTGAACATATTTTAATAAGCCATTTATGCCACCTAAGCAAAACAAACACTATCCTACAATTTGTCCCAAATCTTAGACCTGAAATAAAATAGTCAACCTTTTTACACAACAAACTCAGCTGTTGTGCTTTTCAAAGAGGCTGACTTTGGTGTTCTGACACCCTGTTGAACAGTGAGGATCAAGAGGAGTTACTGGCTGAGTACACAATTACTCTGATTGTTTCATATTAACATATTGACAACTGTTTTCATGAAAGCCAGTCTTAGAGTGACCTCACAGAGAGAAACTACCTTGCTGGAGCAACCTTATTGTACCACACTGCTCACCGATGAGTTTGTATAGTTTCATTTAGAAAAAAGAAAGGCCAAAACAGCCTGCTGTTGTTTAAAGTGTAAAAGAGTTTTAATTGTTCATTTTGTCTGCATATAACGTTATTCAGTGATGAGAATCAGTTGTTCAAGCTAAAGCAAACAAGTAAAGTAAAGTAAATGTTATTTTATACATGTTGTCATCTGCTTTTTGTTCCATCTAAGCACAATAAACACTATCCTATATTTTGCCACTGATCTTAAACCCTAAAGACTATAATCCACCTTATTTCCATGACAAACACTGTGCTTTGTAGTGCTAGCACAGGCTCAGCTCCATAAAACATCCCATCCAAAAACTTGGATATGCAATACTATCACTGCAAAATGACCATTTTTATTCAATCTTTTTTTTGTTGTTTCCATCAGAAGGCCATTTCGCTCTCGGCAGATTTAATGGTCGTGAGATATTCAAGCAAAGCACCGCTGATCTGCGGCTCTTTGTTCGGACTCCAGCCGAGAACACAATCTTACTTTGGAGCACCGGCGGGCTGCAGCAGCCATACAATTCCATCAGCATAAACGCTTCACAAACACTTACACACAAAGTATAGGGAGCGAGAAAAACACTACTTCAGACAAAAGGAATCGTTTTCGGCTCGAGCTTGTGGATTGTGTCAACCTCTATTTTCATACTATACAGAATATCAAAAATGTGGACTTTTTGGGTGGAAATTTGGTTTGAATGAATGTTTCTTTTATCCTTTTTGGAGGTGTCTATTTTCCCTCATTGTCTAGGGATTGACAAAGACACTTTAAACGTAACAAAGATGCTTACTTTTTACTTTTTGAGGAATTAAGTAAAGAATGTTAGGAGAAAGATTTGCTTATTTGTTCATTTGAAATGAAATTAAAATCACAAATAAAAGGTTAACTCAATTACTTAACATGTTATCATTAAAACTGACCGCTTCTTTTGGCCGAAACACCTGCATCCTGCCTGCGCCCTTCTCAAATCAGCATCACTTAACTGATTTAATTGTAATTGTCCCCTCTCTGCTACAGTCAATGTCAGCTGTGTCTTTTAATTCTCTAATCAGTGGTGGGCAGAAGCGCTATCACCATCTCCATGCAGCTTCCCACTCAATACAGACATCCCAAAACACACACAGACTGTTTTTTGTCAAATGTTTTATTGAGTGTAGACATCTGGGCTACTGTAAAACATGCATTATCTGCTGAAGGGGGAGAGGAGCAGGTGGCATTGTCCCCGCTGTCAGCTGTGTCAGTTCTGGCACCCGTGATGGAGATTAATGAAGTATCTGGAGAGTAATATGCTCCTTCAAATGCTGCTACAATTTGGAGTGGGGGGCCGATCCTGATCTTAAATAGCAAAGCTGTCAGAGTTTACTGAACCTGTGCTTTGGCACAGAGGGGGGGTCCCAGAGAGTGAGAGTGTGGCGGTGGGTACTGGGGGCAAAGAATGAAAAAAAAAAAAAAAAAAAAAAAGAGAGAGAGAGAGGGGTGTAACAATCATAGTCAGTTATGTAAACAGTCAGGCTGTTGTTGCATCACTTCTTCTTTGGTGCATTTGGAGTGTTAAATTTGAAAAAGATGATGTCTCCGTCTTCAACTATGTAGTTTCGTCCCTGCTGTCTGTACTTTCCAGCTGCCTGAGGACAGAGAAAGAAAAAGAGCTGATTGATTTTTTTAACAGAGAAATGTGTGATGAATAGGTCACAGGCTGTAAGATGATGTGATTCACAGAAATTGTGAACAATAACAGTGCAAAGTGTGAGTAATTAAAATAAGTAATACTTCGTAATAACCACTATTATCAAACACTTAGTTCTTTATCTATAAAGCATCATTAATTATTGTGAAAGCTGTTTATAAATATAGTTTTGTTAATTTATAAATGAATAATTGAAGAGTTAAGGTTGGTTACAGTGAATAATCTGATTAAGTGAAGCACAAACCTGTATCAAGATCAGTGTTTACGTTGTCAGCAAAAGCATAAGTAAATATTTTTGCCTTATACAACAAAACAGACGATAACTACATAAAAAAACTCTTTAATGACAAAAACTCCAAATAATTGTATGCTTACTATTTACCAACTAAAGAAAATGAGACTGAAATATCAGGGGTAGGCTGTCAGACAATGAGAAGTATTCATTTTGGTATCAAAAAGACTTATTTGTAAAGGACTAGGGTAGGGTACTGATACCAGTAAAACTGAACCTCCCTAAAATACTGCATTAGAAGTTTAAAACTTCCATCCTCGGTCTGTCTGTTTTTCCATCTGCTTAGTTTTTAAAAGTCAATTCAAATATTTGAGGTTGCATGAATAAAACTGCTTTAAGTAAAAGTATTGTTTTAAAGGCCAGGTGTTCTTCTTGACTAAAGCTGAACTAAAATTGTCATGAATTCTTCTGATTTTGTCAGATATAACTTTAAAACATAAAAATAACTTAAATTTGACTAAAACATGGACACATTTTTAAGTCTAAGACTGATTAAGCCTAAGAAGAGCCTGGTTTTAGACAGCCACACAAATAAACACCACTTCAACTTTTTAGGTCAAGCACTCACATCTCCTTGATTAAAATGTATAATATTAATAATAATATATGGGCATATTCTATTTTCCTACTCCTACTCCATTCCTAAGAAGGTGTGTCTATATTAAAACCACACTACCAAGCATTAGGTAAGGATTAGACATACGTCATTTACATCTCTAAAGCTTTGTCAAATCTTTTAATAATTTATTGATTTAAATGCTTTGTTGGTGCATCGATAAAGCATGTTTATTTACTTAAAGTGACATTTTCACAAAGTTCAACTAAATGTTGAACATGAAGTTATCATTTAATATAATAACTGACTTGCCTCTAAAAGGGGTTTGAAATGTTTTCTCTAGCGAAAACATTTCACGAAACAAAAAATCCATTCAATTCCAATAACCTCTCTAAGCACCTGGTTTGTTTGATATAGTGATTTTTCGTAAAATGATCTGCATTTCTCGTGAAAAGTGTTTGAATTAGCTTGCCCTGTTTTCCTGCAGCAGAGGGTTCACTTGACAGAGAGCTGACATACAGTGGTAATGTCTACAAATGTAGTTCAAGCAATTTTCAGGAAAAAACAGGACCATTTAAGAGAAATACAATATATAAAACACACCTCATGTTAAAAAGGGACTAAAAAAATTAAATAAAGTGTTTTTTTCATGATATTTGTGATCTAAATTTAGATAGATGAAGAGGAGAATTTCAAAACCTGTCCTCTTTGTCACAAAAATATGATGGTGAGGTTGGTATTTTCATTTTTTACCAATAACAATGTTATAAGCTATATATGGAATCTTGTAAAAACATCATGTATCATATCATCAGTGTTGGGCACAAACCTCTTGTTTCCAAAATTGACACTTTTCAGGAAATGAAAAAAGCTGTACAACTGAATGAATATTGCATTGGCCTAAATAGAAATGCTTTTTTCTATTTATAAATGGCTTAATATCTATAAAACCCATTTACCAAGATGGAGGGTGGCCTATTATAAGAGAAGTTTTGGCCTGACAGTGACAATGTATTTAGTATTGAAAAATCTTATATATGGTATTTAAAGAATATAAAATGAATGTGTCGTTGGTGCATTTGAAAAGCATTAGTGAAAATTTTACTCATCTTCTGAAAAATATTATTGTTTTTATTAACTAATTAATACAGCAACAAAAGCTATATGATAATTTGGTAAGCATACTTTGAGTTCAGCATTAGGGTCAAAGCATTTGCTGTCAGTAAAACGAGTAATCATTAATGGTTTACAAATGATGAATTAAGTATCAGTTATGCTTAAATGCAACAATAAAGCATAGCTGTGTTTATAAAATGACATGTTAATCAGTGATGCATTAGAAATGATAAGTTATGTATTCGTAAAAGCTTTAACATTGCATCATACAGAGTGTTTTAGCATGTTAATACATGATTCATTAATTATTTTTTTAAGATTTATCAGTTTCAATTATATGCTAATAAATGATCAGTCAATGCTCAATAGCTATAGTTAATTTTGAGTGTTACCTGTTGTTTCTAATTAGTTCACAGTCTTTTTTACACTTACTATAATATAACTCCCACTACTTTAAAATTCTCTATCTTTATTTCCCCCCTCTCTCTCACACACTCATTTACACACACACTTGCGTCCATGTTTTGTTCAAGGGGCGCCTGAATTCCCACTGAGTGAATAATCCTCTCTCGTGCCCATTTCAGTTTCATGTGCAGCAGCGCGAAATGTTAATAAGTCTTTGATTACAGCGCTGTCAAACTTCTCAAGGAAACAAAAAAAGTTCTAACATTTCTTTTGTGTACAGTAAGTGTTTGTTCTCCTTCCCGGCAAACTCAAAATAATTGACTTGAAGTGCTAATACGGACAGGTTTATGCATTCTGGTTCTGCACGGCGCACAATTAATTAGAAGAATCAATGTCCCTTTAAAGGCTCAGGAGACCATTTAATCCAGGCTCAATACCACCAGAAACACTGCATGGAGAGGGGGGACAGGAAAAAAAATCAATGGCTATTTGTGATTCCTGAGTATGTATTAAACCAGACACGTCTAACTGGTTCATTTGCACTTGAAAGCAGCCATCTGGAGCAGAAAGCTTGGCTTAAGCAGATATGATTACTAATAATGTGATATCCCCGTATACTGGCTGTATTCACACAGCCTATTCCCACAACTGGCATTAAATAGCACGGACCTTAATGCCACAGTCAGAGACGCTTCATGTTCTTATGAGGCCCCGAAAAGGGATTAGTAGGAGAGCATGCAGTAAGGCCCCGACACTCAGATCTCAGCACGGGATAACAATGGTGGAAGTCCCCAGAGAGCCGCACATTTCACCCTCTGTTTGCAGCTTAAGGAGGGTGTGGACAATACACTGCTGCTGCATTAAATACTAAATACTTATCAAAAAAAGGGGGCTTGAATAGTAAAGAGATTTCAATGTTTTCATAGTGCTTCCTTTCCACACAGTGTAGCTCTATAATTACATTAGTGGAGTGTGTAAGTGGGCACATGGAGGCGATGGTGGGAGTGTGACAGCGTGGCTTACAGCTGCCGCTCACATATGTCAAACACACACAAGTAGGAGACACTGTCGCTTGCTTATATGTACATTTTAAGACAAAATTATGGGAAAACAATGTTTATCTGTTTTTCATATTAATTCTATCACATTATATTTATACCATATGTTGATGATACTGTACAATTTAACACAACAGAGCTTTACATCAGTAATTTCTCCAGTGTTTATTTTGGCTTTCTTAGAGTCAGTCATAGTCCTTAGAAAAAGCTGGATCAGTTTAAGTCACATTTTTACAGTTTAAACCATTTAAAGCCTCAGCCGAGCTTGAAAACATTTTGGCTCAGTTTTGGTCCATAAAGGTCCTTACATTTAAGTCATAACTTTTTTTTTCACCTTAAGTAAATATTATCAACCAAGTTGTATATTTAATCTAACTGTACTTTACCACTTCTGATCAATAACGTGTTACTCATATTATTAATATTTTAATCCATTAAAATAAATAAACTGAAAAAAATACAGACATAGCTTGAATGAAAGACTTTTATTTGAAGTGGAGTATATTGTCAGTAAGTTAGTTATTACTGACTTTTGTTTTTAAACTTGATGATAGTCCTTAATGAATGATTATTGATATGACTACGTGAAAGTTCTCATTTGAATGCCTGACAGCCTGCAATAACATTTTGTATGGTCTAGTCTGGCTGACAGAAAGTAAGAATAAATCATGTCAATTTTTGAAGCTCTTGTCTCTTTTATGTCACTGAAAATTTCAGTCATATTTTGGTCAACAGATGTTACTGCATTCTTCAAATACGTTTTTCTTTTTGGTTAAAAGTGATTTATTGTTTCCATTTTTTTTTGCTTCCCCATATATAACCTATAACCTATGCTGCTACTGGAATCCTAATTTCCCTGAGGGAGTTTTCCAAAGGGATTAACAAAGTTCTATCTAATCTAATCTAATCTAACCTATAAATTAAGATTAATCTAGAGCATTGAATCTCAAACTGTGGGCTAAGACCCACTGGTGGCAGAAGAGATCATTTAAATGATCCCTAAACCTATTTGACACCACATTTTGAATAGTCATTAAATGCTGAATTATATTGAGCTAGTGCCAGGACAAACAAATGTAATCAGGCAATTTAACTTTAATGTTAACTTTTTAAAATTGATATTATTATTACTGAAAAACACTAATAATACAAATAATTTTACTATTATTATTAATACGTTTTACATGAAAGCTTCTATTGATGGATATACTTTTGACTACTTTAACCAGTGAATCCAAAATTCCACCACTGATTGTAAACGGCATTTCTGAACAGTAAAATAGCTTAGAAGTTATGGGGCTTTGTCAGATCAATATATGACATGAGTAGAGTATGTTTGAGTCATTATTGATTATTACTACATATTATTCAACATGATTGGCGAGGAATGAAGCTGCGACATTTGCATTAAATGTTTAACATGTTTCTTGTTAGATGTCATAGACTCACAATGATATGCTGTCAGCTCTAATTCAGGACACATGATATTTTGTATCTTATGTGTATTTTTTGTATCTTATGTCTATGTTTTATGTGTTGTTTTCTTTGCTTTTACATGTGACAACTGAATAAAAAATTAAATCACAATTTTCTCGTGTATCAAACCTTACTCAATCCTCAGAGTACATAAAAGCAGAACACAAAATTTTAACGATCTAAATTAAGACCTTTTCAGTGTTTCATGTTACAGTCCTTTTCAACCCGTTCACATTGATGCCAGATATCCTCTATACCTGCCCATAAACCCCTCTGTTTCAGCCCTGCTCAGAAAAAGCTTTTTAAGAGTAAATCCTCACAAACTGTGTCTGACCACAAGAAATGGATGTGGCTTTAACTTTCCAGAGCTGTGCTCCAATGTTTACTGTAGCTACATAGACTTGCCTTTGCATGTCCCTTCAACTGCAGCTTAATATGGGCGTGTCTTCCAAACAGACATTTTGTGCAGCTTTTTGAAAGATGGAAAAGCAACGGAGGAGGAGGGAGGGGTTATTTTTATGAAGCCGGGTGAGGGGAGCAGGAGGTAAACAGGCCATGGACACAAATTTTTGTATATAAACCATCAAAAATGCAATTTGCATATTACGAGACCTTCGAGACTTTTAGAGTTCAGCAGGAAATACAGCATTTCTGTGCACTGTTTTGTCATTCCCCTGCCTGGGGACTACAAATGAATAAGCCATAAATCCTAAACTGGAGCATTGCAGAAATGTTATGAATGAGTATTGTCTCTGTCACTATAAACTGTATTCAGAAATAAATAATATCAATTAGTTTAAAAAATCAGATGGTTTATTTGCCCCTTTACTAATATTTCATGGGTGCTGAGATAAATGTTTAGGTCCTTAAAGATACAGTTTGACAAAATTCATTATATGGCTTTACATGTTGTTACCTGAGTGAACAACTCACTCACTCACCATGATTATCTGCCTCTGTAAAGAATCTGAGAGGTTTGAAGCTTTCCTCTATAGTATGTTCATTAAAACTAGGCCAACAGATGTCATGAAATCAACAATATATTCAACTCAAATAACCTTTTTGACAACAAGAGGGTCTGTTGTTTGTTTTTTTTCTTGAAAAGGTCAGAGTTTATTTTTACCATAAAAATGTTTGAATTAGTCTTATCCAATTTTCTGTGGCAGAGTGTCTCCTGACACGAAGCTAGCATATAGAGGTGGGTGTATCCACAAGACAAATTTAAAGAGAGAACAAGATCTGCACATCAGAGGTTACTCTGAAGTCAATTTAATGAGGATTATGACCAAAAATGTGCTGTTTCAGTCCCTCGCTCTTTATCAGACAGCCTAGCACCAAAGTTTTTAGATGTGCATGCAACTTTCTTCATTTTTGCATACAACTAATTCAGATATTTTCAAGAGAAAAACAAAAACCATGTTGAGAAAAAACACCACATAAAAAATACATTCTTGGGACTAAATAAATTGTTATTTCTGCCAAGGAGGTTTGTTAGTTTCTTTGTTTGTGAACCAAATAACTCAAAAAGTTATTAATGGATTTTGACAAAACTTTTAGGGAGTGTTAGTCATGGCACAAGGAAGAACTGATGGAAGAGCTTCTGTGGAAAACTTATATATATATATATGTATGTATATAAAATTTTGTGAAAGAATTACCTTAACCCCACCCATATAGGGCCTACAGTTGCCTTGGATTATGAAGCATTTTCTCTAGTTGCTCAGTCTGTCTTCACAAACTCACCATGAAATCACTTATCACATGTGAACTGAGTGTGCGCAGGGAGCCCAGTTAAAGGTCAAAACAAACACAAGCCCTCAAAGAAATAAAGAACACAAGTCCCAATTCTCTGCTTCCCACCCATGAAACACTCCTTATTGGAGGGATTTCACACTTTATTTAACTTGCCGCTTTGTATCACTGTCACACGCCTACAGTGCGACAGCGAGCCCCCAGCCAACAGCGCTCTCTATAGATCTGATAAACGCCTGGTGAGGTGAAGAAGTGCTTCCTCTGAGAGCCACCATCAGCCAGTTAAGACACATTGTGATAAAGATATGCACAGCTGGAGCGGACTGCCAGTGTTTAGAGCCTGAATCAGTCGGCTTGTCAGGAGTGCTGCTGGAGGGTGTGCAGTAATTTCTTCCCCTGAGTAAAGGTGAAGAGCGCTTTGCAGTGGGAGCTTGCGTGCCAGCTGTCAGCTCCACTGATCACAGGAGACTTCCTCCTCATCCTCCGGCACCCTGACTGCTCACCTTGACAGCGCTCTCGCAGCCTTCCTCTTTAAAATCCTGGAATTTCATTACTTCCGCCATAATGAAGCCTCTCTCAAAGTCAGTGTGGATCTTCCCAGCAGCCTGTGGAGCCTTAGTTCCTTTCTGTCAGGAGGAGAAGGGGAGAAAGAGAGGACAAATGAATTGTTTTGGAGAAGATGGATTACAGCATGCGAGCGACATGGTGTTTGATAGGGTGATAGCGTTGTGAGCATCACTCAGGGGTGTTTTCACTCGGCTGTGCTTGTGCTATAGGGCAGCCTGGACACCGATAAGGAGCAAGCGCTGCTATCAATGCCTTCTGATTCCCATTCCCTGCTGGTATTGATTTCTGTCCAGGCAATCTCGCCTCATTGTGGGTCGCTGCCTGGCTCTCTGGTCATGACAGCAAGAAGACCTGGTGTTGCAGTGAGAGGCCAGGGTGGTGTAGACATCACTGCTTTGGACCTTACTGTCTGGATTTAGTCATTTGAATCCAAATCTTGAATTTGGGTGACACTTGCTAGTGTGGAGCTGCTAATGTTTATTGTATGGATGGACAAGCTTTAGTTACCAAGAGGGCAAAGTTCATGTAATCATTTCTGTTTCATATTGTCTCAAGAGTCCTGCATAGTATGGCGTCATATGATTAGATAATTAGGTATTAGTACACATAATTGGCTGTAATTATTTCTTTGACACTTCATGATGGTGCATAACTAAATACATTAAAAACAATGTGTCAAATAGTGTTGGATAACTGATGAAGTTTCAGTTTCAAATATTATTTTTGCTAGCAACAATCATAACAAGGCAGTCAAGGTTAAAACAAGAAAATTGTAATATGCTTGTTTATTGCAAGCTGTAAGAAAAAGAAAAAAACAAAAACAAAACAAAGCTTCCGTCTTTCATTTAATAAGTGCAACACATATTTAGAGCCAAATTATGCTCCTTTTTAAATCAAGTTAACATAAAGTGTTTTTCTGCATCTAGCTTATAATTATTTTTTGAGATAGTATTTTATAGGAGGGTTGCAAAAACAAGCATGACCAATTAGGCATCCTGATGTCTTTCTTATAACAAAAATAAAAACCAAAAATCAAAGATTATAGAAACAACTCAGGCTGACACTATTTCTGGCACAAATTGTTGGACATATTGATCTTTGAGTTTTTTTAAACCAACATTTATGTTGCATAAAAATGAGCCAAACACAAAATTCAGTTAAATTAAAGCTACTTTTACGATGTAATGAACATCGCATACTGGTTCATTAAAGTATATTTAACACTTGGACAGCTCACTTATACCAAAAGCTAATCACAATGACTTTGACTGATAGTGAGATCATGATCATTAAACAAAACTATTTAGCATTTTTTATAAACTTCTGACTCACATGTATTCATCAATCTTTAACTCTCTTGACACTTTAGTCGAAAATATTTGCAATAAATAAGAGCAAAATAAAAATGTTACAAACTAATGAATAGATAGATATACATAAATTTTATTTTTAGTGATCTAAAATGTCAATTTATTTGCTGTCATGATTTTGGTAAGACAGCAGTTACTGAAAATAAAACCTGGTTTATTGCCCTGTACATCACATTTTTTTTTTTTTTTTTTCAAATACATTTGGCATGCATCATAGAACAGCCAAATTTATATTATCACTATATCATCCAATTTGTCACCATGTGATGCAAGACACTGGAGGCAATAAGCCACTGAGTTATTGTTATTGGGTTTCTTGACACATCACTATGCTACAGGTTTATGTTGCGCCTTCCTAACCAAAACATTCAAAGGAACTGGCTGAGGATGCCACCATTAGCACTGATGCTGCCATTGCGAGTCTGAGAGAGGATAAGTTCATCTTAGACAGAGCTGCAGAGCTGTGTAGCAAACACATATACATTACTCCACAGATAAGATAGCTCTGCACTTTCTCAGGGAGGCTAAGGTTATATTTCCACATTAAAAGCATCTTTATACTCTTTTCCACTTACATGTGCGGTCATAAACAAATGGATGATGCCTCCAGGTGTCCACTGCATTAAAGTGCATTTCTTTAAAGATGAATGAGGCCAGCAGAAACTGGAGCCATTGAGTACAGGCTATTTTACTTGCTTTTTATCGCTGAATATTATAATACACCTATGGAGAATTACAGTGACAAAGAAGGATTTATTGGGCATGGCGGAAAATGTAGACGTTAATGAGCCAGAAACAAATCACTTGTTGTGAAATATTTTATCAAAAGGAAGTACAACTGGCTGTCAGAAGTCATATGCCTACAGAGTAACATATGACTTATGTTATAGCAGAAATGCTGACTAACTTTTCACTTACATGTATACATTTTTAGAGCCAAATAAAGACATTTACAACCTGGTTCAACAAATGCCTTGGGTCTGACAATTCAGTATATTGTATTTAATGAACCCATCTCACTGGAGTGAATATTTTTCTATCACACCCATTCTGATTTTTTAAGAATTTGGAGATTTGGAGAGTTAACATGGTTGACATGACTACAAGTCTGTGTAGTGTTGCTGTTGGTCAGACAACCTTAAGTCCTGCCTCATCCCAGCCTCACTGTTTGTCAGCAGGTTGATCTGAAGTTAGGTTGAGAAGCCGTTATCAGTATGGTTGCATTCCTGGATTGGCCTCCAATGTGTTCTTAGGGCTCCATTGATCAGACAGCTGACATCACATGGTTTTGCAAATTCTGTCTACAGCCAAAGGAAAATACACATCAAATTGTCAAGACAATTTGACTGTACAACATATCAGCTGATAAATATGACTTCATGTCATGTTAAACTGGTAAACTTCAAAACAAACTGATATATACCATATAAATGTCTATAATGTGTAATTTATTAGAGTAACATGATTCAGATTCATAATCATTTTAGGTGTTAATGTTAGTATTAGACCAATCTCTATTTTTTTAAATCTCTTTCTTTTCTTGTCATAATGTACCTAAGTTGTATTTTCCACAAAAACATTACAGAGGGGAGGAATATTGCAGGCATTAGGGACATTTTCAAGAAATGAATGAGCTTCTAGGCGACTTATTGGCTAAACTGTGAAAGTGGAAATGAGGCATAAGGTTTTGGGACTCACTGGCCCTTGCCTTAGGTTGTATTCTTAAGCTGGTAGTGTGTTGATGTAATACTGTGCCTTATTTATGTTTGTAAATGTGCATGAGCTGCTGTCTGTTTTGGCCAGGACACTCTTTAAAATATATATTTTAATGTCCACGAGGTTTTCATAGTTAAGCAAGGGTTAAATAAATAAACAAATAAATACAACTGATTTAAAATAAATGTTGCTTTTTTTAAGCTTTGCTGAAAGAAACTGTTGTACAAGTCCATTTGGCAGAGCTGTGACTCAGCAATTGGCCTACGAGACCATTTAATAATCTGGTTTAGGTATTTCTTTTGATAAGATGTGTGGCCTGGACGAAAAGAAAAGGACAAGATGACGTCTATTTTTAAAACTTATATTTATATTTACCTTAAAAGTAAGTTGATTCTGTCATTTCTAATTAGAAAGCATTTAAAACATTCATCCATTCTTTATTTTAAACTTCTCTTTAAATCTCTAAAACACACCTTGTGATTGATAAAATGTGCAATTTATATGCGCTGAAATAAAGCATGGTGGAAATGACAAATGAGCAACATAAGTGACGTGTCTGCTGTGCATCATTGTGACTCATGCCTGTCGACCTGCTCGCTCCGTAGCGCCGTGCTCAGGAACTGTTGAGCACTTTTAATTATGTATATAATCAGGTTGGGGTCAACATATTTCATGCCAAAAGAATGATGCGTATTTAATGACTCTAATACATTACCATCTCTTTGCAATCTCATTGACGGAGTGCTTGTGAGTTTAACTACCATTAATCAGCATCAAGGTTTGTCTATCTGCAGAAAAATAGATTAAGGGGGGAATTTTTTTCAGACAAGGGGGCCACATTGTCCTAGTTAAGAGCTGTGCAGAGCGGGCTGATAGATAATGGTCACCTCGAGGCTGCCTAATAAAGCATGTTAAAGGATTTAGGAACACGACATTACTGAGTGTAGTTTTTACAATGCAAGATGTATTGGCTTAATATAGTTACTCAGTGATGCTTACCTGACTAAATGCCCCTCACACACAATCAAGGCTGCCTGTAATCTGTTATGTTGGGGAGGACAGGCCTGTTTGTGAGGATGCCTTTCAAGTGTTTCAAGACTTTTTTGTAAATAGCCAGGACATCAGTCATGCTGGGACAAGTGATGTCATCCCTCTAAAATGTAAAGTGTCTTGTGTAAAAAAGGAGAATAAAAAAGGAGTGAGCTCACCTTCCCCTCAGGTCTGTTCAAAGTCTGAAAATGTTTTCCTCAAGTTCCTGTTTACCAACTTGTGAGGGCCTCTTTTGCCCAAAAATGACACCTGACCTGTCAAATAAATATTGATAAATGTATTGACATAAATGTCTCTGAAGATGGCTGTACTATCAATACAAACCTGTCAATGTGTAGCAGCTATTGTGAATTAAGCATTTAACTTCAGCTGAAGATGCACATTACATGCATGTGTATTTTTTTATTTTTGCAATCTTAAGTTGTAGCTGACAAAAACTTTAAAACATTTTAGCCCAGTTCTAGAAAAACCTGAAAAAAATATAATTGTGAAACATTTGTCATAAAGCACTATCAAGATTTAGATGAATCATAAAATACATAGACAAATACAGGAACAGCTTGAATGGTGATCAAAAATGTCTTGAATCTGTTATAGGGGTGAGCTGCATAATTGAGGGTAAACTTTGCCCTGAAGTCAACCTGCTGACACCAGCTTGCTTATATTTTGGCAGGCACATTACAACAAAGTGAAGAAATACCCTAAATTTTGAATGTCAGGCAGCCCACCCCTTACATTTAAGTCTTATCTTCTCTGGTAGATGAGAGAAAACATACATTTTGTCTTAGTTTTTGGCATCAAATATTTCCTAAGCTAGATATTGTCCCATTTTTGTCATAAAAAAACAGTCAATAAACATTTTAGTAGCATATTTTATTGAACAATAATACAGTCTGACATCTGTAAATCAACAGTTAATTCAGATGTGAAAACATTTATGATTAAAATGTAAATATCTGAGACAAAATCAGCATGTAATGTATTTCTAGAGGAAGTCTAATGTTCATATTGTTTAACTGAGTTTTTCTGTGGTTATAATAACAGACCAGCGGCTTTGCTGCATGTCACTTTCACTCTCATAGCTTAATCATCTTTCAGGCTCTCTCTTTTCTTATCAAACACATTTATTTAAATGTAAAACAAAAGTTCAGACTCTATGATTAATTCCTTTATGATCCAACATAAGAGCTGTGAACCTTGTCAATTAAAGGCACATTTCACAAAATATCTATTATATTTTAACTTTCAAATGCCACAACACTTAACAGTGAAAAGACAAGCACGTATTAATTGTGTCAATGGGATTCACTAGATAATTCCTTTCACTGATTTGTGTGTTTTTTGAGAGTGACCATAAAGGTTTTTTAATTTATTCATGGTAATCTTTGAGCTGCAGTTTAAACTTATTATTTGTGATCTGGATTTTTTTTCTTATTCAGTATGTTTCTTTTTCTGGTTAAACAATATAAGCTTTTGCATGCTTCCAAGACCAGTACATCAAAACAACTTTGATGAATGATTTTTTCACTTTTTTCAGCAAGAACTATATTAAATGTGCAAGTCAAGGCAGGAAATGCCAAATACAAGCCCGCGTGACATGACGGAGGTAATTTATGAGGGTATTACATTAAGTATACTTGTTCCCAAAGTCAATGTAGTTTCTGTATTTAAAATTCCCTTTCAGACAGGAAAAAAGTAAATATAGTTTGTTGCTCCTAACCTTATAAATATATTTCTTATAAATAGAAATTATCCATGCTAAAGAAATATGTATTCCAGGGCAGCATTCAAATATCTTAAATGATCTTTATTATGATAGTAAAATTATTTATGAGAGTAAATGGCTGTCCTAAAATATTTGTCCCTAATATATTTTTTAAGAATTCGGCACCTATACAAAAAAAGATTAAGGGTGGGCAGTTTTGCTGGACTACTATCTAAAAGCTGAAGAATATTGCTGATGAAAATTAGCCTTTTGGCTACCTTGGGTACATTACAATTGACATAATATTGTTTAATGTTGACTTATGTTTAACTAATTAAGATGAATTATTTAAGCTGAATTAAAAAGGATTAAGTTGATGACATCAGAGGTGATCATTATTCATGATGCCTATTCTCATCTTTTCATAAGGATTTAATTTGACCAACAAAACTTATTTCACACCAATGCAAAGACATTTTAAATATGACTCTTGCTATAACAGGTTCTAAATATTAAATAAGACAACAGCGACCTAAAATGATCCAAAGCAGGCTGGGCAACTGGAAACCCACAGGAAATATAATATTGACCCCTTTCTCTCTCAGTGTGGTCTGCATGTCTATTCTAAATATCAATCGACTGTGAGCATGGAGAAAACTTGACAAAATCAGTCAGTCAGTACATCAGTGTGCACAACAACCAAATGCATGACAACATGACGCATGGAAATATTTCTTTAACATTCTTTGAATTCTCTGTGTTATTTAAAAGAGAACAACCAATCAAACAAACAAATGCAGGTACTTTAATCACTATTCCATAATCATTTAATTGTACTGAAAAAGATGCCGCCTTACTTGTTTTTTTACTGTGTTGAGGTCATTCAATTTAGCTACACTCTTTGCTTTGGAGTGAAGAAATCAGCTTAAAAATATTCAATTGCAACCATTTTGCCTGAAATGATTTGCAAAGTTTGATCATGTTTGTCATTTAAATGTGAGTACAGACTTCTGTTTAAGGTTGGAGCTGCTTAGCGATGACTTCTTTACCTTAATATTGTAAATAAAGATGAAATGACTCATAAAAAGTAGCTTGGTGGATTGTGAGAGCCAAATTGATAATTGAGAGAGCTAAATATTGATCATTGTGATTCCTGAAGTATCTGAAGAGTCATTCTTCTGTATTACAAACTGACTTTTAGTCCCATCCCAAAAACTTCCCTATCCTGCATTTTTTAACCAGTTACATAAACTACACTGCATAATCCCTGCTCAGCCAGATATTTTATTACATCTGCACTCAATCCTTTTATTTGCTGTAGAGGAAAATAAAGCATTTACCCACAATAGCGGCATGCAAAGCCAACATCTGTATTGATGTAAATCCTGCGATCTTGTTGCACAAAGCTCTCGGCGGCCCACGCTCAGTAAACTGAGACACACAGGAGGGAGGAGCCCCCGGCGAGGCCCACAAACAGCCGAATGAAAAGCGACATCAATTTTGGCACAGACACCCTCCGTCACACAGATTAGGCAGGCACAATGCAGTGGCTCCTTATCTCCAGCGGCAGGAGGAGGGCAGGCAGATCTGCACAGGATGGAAACATTCTCATGGACGTAATGGGCAAAATCAATTGTTGCCCTCCTCAATCAATGTAGCCCCCACTTTCACTGTTCAGCAGCTCACATGTAATTGAAGTTATCCTTGGCCTGTAATGACTGGCTAAAGCACGACCATGACAAAGTTGAAAGTGTGTGATATCAGTGAGGGTGCCAGCAGGGTGGAACGTTGTGTGCATATGTGTGTGTGTGTGTGGTCACCCT
Organism: Cetoscarus ocellatus; assembly: GCA_037902135.1. Classification (NCBI taxonomy): domain Eukaryota; kingdom Metazoa; phylum Chordata; class Actinopteri; order Labriformes; family Labridae; genus Cetoscarus; species Cetoscarus ocellatus. Next base: position 1,221,262 of record JBAMNC010000683.1, read on the forward strand.
CTGATGTGTGTGTGTGTGCTGGCTCTTACCCGAATGGTCCACGCACGGACCTCATCCGGTCCAGCAGTGAAGAAATACTCCAGCTGTAGGGCTGCGTATCCGGCCTTGATGATCTTGCTCAGGGCGCTGGTGGAGACAGAATCAAGAGTAAATGTGTGCGATCTGATCTATGAAGTGTTATTTATTGCCACTGATGCCAAGACAAAGTTCGCCCCAGTGGCAAAGGCCCCCCATTTATCCCAATATAAACTCATTAAGTGAATAAGATGGGTCACTCGGTCTCACATAAGACATTCAACTCTCCAATGGTTTCTTTGATTAATTACAAAGCGTGGAGACTCATTTAGCATTTTTAAGAATTCAATCCTCGTTCTGCACAGAGAGAAAAAAAAAAAAATCTGCTGTCACAATTTTTCTCCCCATAGCCGTTTTCACGCGAGAACAATAAACCCAAAATGCCCAAGTTATAATTATACCTGCAGATGACAGATGACAGTTAAAAACTTAATTTAGAGGAAAACCCTTTGACTGAGTTGTTCGGTAAGAAGAGGGATCCTTTGCTTTATAATGGTAATTACTCTGCCATTTATTATTCTATCAGCACATGCAATTAAAGGAGTGCATGGAGGACACAGCTGATAATAAAGTGTGGGGAGACTGAATGCTAATTAACCTCTGCGTCTTGTGCTCCGTGCAGTACTGCTGCTGCTCCTCGTTGCTCTTGTCCTGGAGCTGGCTCTCCAGACCGCCGCTGAAGGGGATGACCAAGGCGCCCGGGTCGTGGCTGTCCACCCACTCCTTGATTTTCACCAGCCTGGATGAAACAGAGGACACACAAACAGAAAAAGATCACTGTGAGGAGTTGATTAACATGGAAGTATTTGTTTTCTGGCAGAGAATGGATATTCATGAGAGCAGCCGAACATGAAAGCGTTTGCTGGAGACTGAGCTCCAAAAGTGGTACTTCTGCCACCGAGTTTGACTCTACTTCCATCAAAGTTTTGATAATATTTTTAATTCTACACACACTATAACAGCAATAATAATAATATAAATAATAACAAAAATAACTATATTTTTACATAGAACTTTGAAAAAAAAATGTTCCCAAAGTGCTTATACAGACAAAACAGAGGTAGAACTCAGGGAACAGTCAGGTCTAACAAAGAAATTTCTAAAAGAGTCAAACAAGAGGGCAGGAACAAAATGCAAACACAGAGGGTCGAGTAAATTAAAGGAACAAAAGGGGTGAAGGTGGTAAACTAGAAACAAGTAAACTAATATGTGAATATTAGGCACAAAACTCCAACCTCCACTATTTATGACTTTCATTTTCATTCATAAAACAGTTTTAGTAATGGAGCGTTTTTTTAATTTCATAAAAGAAATAGGAGATGGGAGGTTTATGCCCAACAGCGACGATATGCTGCTACATTAGTACAGGTTAAAGTGTCAACATGCATGTGAGTAACAATGATAAAGAAGCTTTTTAATGATAAGAAGACAATAAGACAACAAATAGATGATGAAAAGACCATAAATAATTGGATGTCAACATCACTTTAGGAAGACAGAGACATTAGAATAAAATACGGGACAGATGAAAAAGGGAGTAGATTAAATGAAAAGATAACAGGAATAAAATGATTAGACATTGGTGAAGGGAGAAGAAATTAGAATAACTTAAGTGCAACTTAAGTACATCAAATTTATAACTAATGTCTGCTGTCTTTCCTGTGACATTTTTCTTCATTTTTGTACCATCAATAAGAAATTTTATCCAGTTCTGAAGCTTTGCATTTTTGTCTCTGTGGAGGCAGTCACTGTGATTGAGGAAAACGTGATCATATTTTTGCACATCAAATGATTATCCTTATCTAGCTGTGTAAAAGCTGAGTCTCTGTCCTTCACATCTCCCTTTTCCCCAAGGATCTATCTTTCATCAGTAGCATATATTTGATTGGTTATCATTACTGCACATGACAGCAGCTTAATTATAATATCCTTACATTTTTTGTGAGGAGAAACCCCTATTCAAGTATTGAATAGCATTCAAATGCCAAAAATGTATGCATCATTGGGATCTATAGGTGTGTGTACAAATTGCCTATGAAATATAATATTGTATCAAAGATGATGAGTTCATTATATACTGCTGCTACATAAATCAATGCAGAATGTATAAATGTATATATAAAAGAAAATACAAATAACTGTAAAACACTCTCACAAAAGAGCACATATACATATTTATGTAAAAAAATTAATAGTTATAAAGCTGCATAATAGTTTCAAACACTCCTGTTGAGTTAATTTCCTGAATTTGAATCCCATCACATATTACAGAAACACTTTCATCTTCTGTAACATGTGATGGACGATTTAAAGGATTAATGATTTATGGCAGCAAAATGCTCAGAAGTTGATCACATGATTTGCACAAAAAAATAAGCTGCAAAGTCACTAAAGCTGTAAAATCACATGTTTGGGCAAAAACCACAAAAAAAGTTCACAAAGATATAAAGGAAAAGAAAACTGAACCAAACTGAGAGCTGAAACATGCACAGCAACTAGAGTCACTTTGGTGGGCTGTTTTAGGACCAGTCTGTCCCTGCGCTCTGCTTCTGAAGAGATTGTGGCAAGTGTTTGATCCTCCCTTTAAATATCTAAGCCCTGTCCACACTCAGAAAAAAACAATCTGCTTCGTTTTCATTTTAAAATAGTTTTCTGTAAACATTGTTTTAAGGAATGTGTCTGTCTACATGAAAACACTGAAAACGCTGTAGTGCACATGCCAGGCCTGTAAGTGGCACCGTAATGCTGCCACAGGCATACACCAAAACAGGGGAAGAAGACATGGGGCATGCACTGTGCAATGTAAACTAGAAATGTACACTAGAAAACCACCAAACTGCATGAGAATGTTGACTGGGAGTCCTGCCGGTCAAAATACAGTGATATTATGCATTTTACGCGCAGTGTCTGAGGCACCCGAAAGACAAGGATTTCCCTCCCGACGCTGATGACATAACAGCATATGCAGTTCAATGGAAAGTTGGGGCTATAAGGTTTGTTTCTGAAAATATGTGTATTTGTGGTAAACACAGAAACACAGTGTCATTCTTTGTACTTTACGTTATTAAGTCAGTCAGTGTAATGATGAAATTTGCCATATTTTGATGCCACGATACTTTTATATGAATGAAGTTTGGAATGCAGCACATTTACATGTTACAGTGCACCTCTATGCTCTGCACAGTTACAAATTTTATCGAATTTAAAAAAAAAACACATACGGTAACTGACTTTACTTTGATTATGCATCACACTAATTTGTCTTACATATCATTTACCATGAAAGCTATGAAATAAAATAAAGACATTTGCATGTCAATTTTTAAAAGGCAGCCCAATGTTGTCTGTGTTTCACCAGTGCTAAGATACATTATATGTTAAGGTAGCCCCATCACTCCTAAAAGAGATCTAAAATTATAAATGATACAGGTCAGGCAGTTTTCTCTCAAAAATCCTGATTATTCCTTGCAAATTACACTTGAAATCTTCTTGCTAGCTCATATGAACCTTTTGTACAGCGTTATTCTGCAGCAGTGGCATCCTTCTGCCTTAGAATCCTCATTGATATGGCACTGGCCTTGGTTTCAGGGGGCATTGCAGAAGCACAGGAGGAAGCTGCACAGCAGGGGCTACACATACACACAGTCAAACTTGCGCACACAAACCTGCTCTGTTTCTGTTTTAACAGGCCATGGACACATTGTTGTTATAAAACTATCAAATAGATTATTTTGTATGTTACCTTAAAATGGCCAAAATGACAAAAATGGCCACATTGACCCCGATCTGGCTTTTACCAATACCAATACAGTATTGTAACATCCTTATTGTTTACTAATACAAACAATGACATCTATTTCTTTTTTCAAGTTTTAACAGTGTCTTATCTCTGTGTCCTAAAAATAATCAACAGAAATCTCTCTCTCTCTCTCATATATGTATATATATATATATATATATATATATATATATATATATATATATATATATATATATATATACACACACACACACATATATGTATATATATATATATATATATAGATAGATAGATAGACAGAGAGATAGACAGATACACACACACACACAATATACATATATAGTTACATATATATACATATATACATACACACATACACACGTATATAAATATGTATATATGTGTGTGTATATATATATATATATATATATATATATATATATATATATATGTACATATAATAGACGTTCAACATCCTATACACTATCTTTCATTTAATTGATTCATTAAATGCCATTTGTCTAATTTCAGATATATTGACATTAATTTTGGCACACAGAAATAACAGATTTCATTTTCAGATATTAATACCATCTTAAAATACATGTACGGAAATTCCCCATCCTTCCTTATCGAGTGGTTGCTCACTGCTTTGATAAAAACCCCACACTCAAAAAAATGCAAAAAAGTCTGTATAGCATGTTAAATTTATGTTGTTTGCTTGTTTTACTTCAACAAAGCATAAGCATTATTCTTACGTTTCTCTGTCCTGAACAATTCACCTTTAACACATTTAAAGAGACCGAAGTATCTTTCATGAAGCCTCTCTTCTGTTATTATATATATTCTGCTCTGTTCTTACACAATGTGCGAATTGCTTCTTTTGAGGATATTCCTCTGAAACACTTAAATACAGAGACACAAAATTTTAATGTTTTAGAATGTTGAGTATTTTAATTTGACATAAGCAAATTTAGCGCACTGCTCTCATAGTGCAAGAACAGGAGGTCATTGCATGTTGTAGACTACTACATCCACCCTGTAAACCAAACAAAACACTGATTTTTTCTGTCACTGATAATGTTTGTAGTTTTGTCCCACTTCCGTTCTTTTCCCTCTAAGTAACCAAGCATAAAGTCACTCTTTCAGGGGACCCCCCCAGTGCAGGACCCCATCTAAGAAACATAGGACTAAATCACAAGAACAATCGGTTTCCCCCAATTTCCACATCCACATGAATTTTCCCACAAATAATTGGGAAGGATATAAATACAAATTGCAGAGTGATGAAGGCAGACGGTGCGCAAGTTGACAGAATGGTTTTTGGGAGCCATGTTGACGGAGCATCAAAGCTCTTAATTGACAGTGCTTTGTTTCTGGCGTTGAGGGAAGGGGGAGTTTCATGTTCCTGTAGCAAGGTGTTTGTCTGGTCCCATGTCACTCAGTGCGAGGACCCAGAGACCCCTGCGCTCATTTGCAGCTCACGTTTGCCGTCTCAGCTCGGCATTATTAAAATCATCCCTCAGCCTTTCTAGCGAGAGCCTCTTTGTTATTGGGCCGGCTCGGCTCGGCTCTGTCAAGTCTTCACCAATTACAGTCTCAGGTACAATGGTCTATTCAAAGGATCACAGCCCTTGACTGGTGTGGAGAGAGTGATTTGTGAATCATTATTCAGCCGCCTGTAGAGTACGCAATACCTGAGGAATGCAAATAACGTGCCACCAAATAGACAGCTGTGCAGGGAAAAGTGACAAACTACATCTGTTATTATCTCAGATTGGATTTTTTCCCCTCTTGGAGCGCCCGTCATGTCCTGTGTTTTCACATTTTCGTGTGTTTTATTTTCTGTCTTTTATGGGTGAGACATTGCAGACTATCTTATTGAGGTGGCAGTCGAACGTCGGACTTGAAACCAAAACAGAAATTGAAATATTGGGTTACAAACAGATGGAGGAACTGGCGCATGAGTTATTTCAAATTTGCCCTTTATTGTTATTACTGCTTGTTGAGAAAAACATCCAATCATACTAAAACTGTGCTCCTCCCACACCTATGCCTATCATATATCGTATATTGATAACCATTTGGTAGGAGCAGTGATAAAGTGGTGACATTGTTATTGGAATAGACGTGGTATTGAGGTGGTGGGTTCCCTCCCAGTCTTTGATTCTTATGGGCTCTAAACAGGAAACTAGGATTACAGATAATGACAGGGACCCCTGCCAATCAATCCATTCTAGGAGCTGTGTCAGGGGCCGGCGTGTGAAAATGGATTTGTGTGATGCTGTTCTTTGAGACTCATCCAATCCCGACCCAAGACCATGCGGGGCTAATCTCATAATTGGCCCTAACCCCCCCATATTGTTCTGACTAAGAGTTAGCATTAAGAGCGAGGATATCTTTGTCCTGCAATGTCAGGTGTCCCGCTGCACTGGAAGACAAAAGGAGGGAGAAACTCAGGTGGAGGAGCGAATGACAAAGACGTTTATAAGAAAGCAGGGCTGCAAGATGAATTGGAAAGGTTGATTCATATATACATGCAATCTCATTATAAAATGACAGCAATCCATTTGTTTGTTTCCAACAATGCACTGAGAATGAGCCATATTCATGTGTGTACTAACAGTCACACTCACACAGCATAAAGAAAAGCAACATTTAATTCATAAATCAGACCATAGAATTCTACCATACAACTCACTTTCTCTCCATGTAGTGCTCCACTGTCAATAATCGCTATAATTATAATTACACACAGACCGGCACAAGCAACTGAAGTCAAGCAGGAAGAAAGCAGACAGTTTATGCAGTTGGGTCACAACCAAAAGTTTCACAGGGAGAATAAAAAAAAGGAGTAATTTTGAGGGAAAATGTGGGGGCCACGGTGACAGAATGATGTGCATTTGCACTGATAAAGGTGACACATTCCAGCATTTGAAAGTATTTTGGTTTTTAACCTGACGAGGTAAGAGGAGCTCTGCGATGCAAGTAGATTTTGGCATTGTCACTGCACCGCAGGGTAACACATAAGAATGCACACTATTGGTGCATTTTATTTGACCTCAAATTTTGGATTGTCCAAGATGCAAATTAAAAATATCACTGAGAATGCCCTCTTGGGTTGGAACTTCTACTCAGGTAGCCGGATGATCTGCAGGTACCCTGATTTTAACTGGGATGTGACGTAATTCCCAGTTGGCACATCTGAGTTCCAAGGTTAATGGAATGCATATAACCACATTAAATGTCACCACAAGATCCATGCACACAAACACGCCTCTCCTTCCTCCACTTCCAACTTCTTAACTGGCCAACTTCAGTCTGCTAGCTCACTCTCACCCTTTTAAGCCATGTTGGTAATATACAGATGGAGAAGGTCAGCTATGCCTCCTGCCTGAGTGTTCCCAATGTCTGGGAAACAAACTGATTAATGTGATTTTCCATTCTGACAATGTTCCCCTTTTTATTGTACTATGTATTGTATATTTACTTTCCAAGTATGATTTCAAGGATCCACAGCTACTCACAAAAGAGCCTCGGCCCAGTGTTCTGCAGCCTTGGTTCCAAACCTGGGGTCTGCACCAGATGGTCTCGGGGGGGTACAGGGCTGTGACAGCTTTAAGGTTAACTAAAATAATGATAACACACTAAATTCTGTCTTTGTGCTTGAGCTTGTGCACTGTAGGCTTGTTCATTTTTGATTTTATCAACAAAATCAAAGCTGCACCGCATTTTGACACTTTTTTCCCGGGTGGGTTTCTGGGGGCCTCATCTCATCTTATTTAAAACTCGGGGGGGCTCCAAAGAAAAATGGAAACACTGTAATACAGCATGTCAGTTATTTATGAGTGATGCACACACTGTGGAAATAAGGACTGATGTTTTTCTAATTACCTCTTTCATCCAAAATGCCATTTTTCTCCTACATTTGATTATGAATTTTTTTTTCTTTAAATCTGCTGTTAGTTGTGCCAGATGTTGGAATAAAATTGATATGACATGTTAGATAATCATCTGCAACTGATATCTGTTCATCCCACAATTATTTGCTGACATCTGATGTTTGGAAAAAGGGCAGATATTAGCTGTTACGAATGTCCAACTGATGCATTTGTGCATCCCTGTAATTTACTTTCAGTGATCTAAAATAGTAAAAGAAGAGACAATATATATGGAAGAGACTTTCAAGTTTATGTCCTACTCCTTTTTAAAGGTTTTGTCTGGTTTTGAAAGCTTCAGGAAGCAAGTAATTTTCTTTGAGTGCAATACAATTTTTAAAGAAACCTAGATCTCAATTCTACAAGAGAATAGTGTGGTTAATGTTTTGTCATACTGGTCAAAAGGGGAGGCAGTAAATCCCTGAAGTTCCTGTCCCAGATAATTTATTATTATTATGTTGTTTTATTTGTTTATTATTATTTTTTTGTTGTTTTTAAGGACTCATATTAACCTTACATTTAAACAGATACCACATAAATATTTTTTGCAAAAGTAAAAAAAAAACAACCATAAAATTATCAAATTTCAACACACCCTCTTTCAATCCAAAGTAGCACCTATATTCCAAACTTACCTAAAAAAGAAAAATAATAATAACGCCTTGAACAAGACAAATCACCTAAATATCGTTGGTTAACCGAACAAGTAAAAAAGCACAAAATTAGTGGCAAAATTAAAGTGAACTAATAGATCATTCTAACCTTATCTCTTAAGATTTTAAGTGTGATCATATTGATCTGTTTGTCATTGCCATTTGATTTCAGGCTTTATCTTATTTAATGTGTTCATGGATCAGTTGTGATATGATATAGAGGCCATTTAATATCCAATCATAATTAAATCAAAAAACTTTGAATAACACAGCACAACACTAACAAAAATTGTTACAATAGACAAACTATGACATGATATGAAGTGAATGGGAGTCACAGCTAATTTTAGATCCTTATAAAGAGTGTCGAACCCCCCTCAGCTTTTATCTCAGCAGCTCCAAAACAGTCGCTGGAGGGGCACGCAAACAACCACTTCCTTTAACTTGACATAAACATTTCAAATGTTTTGGTCTTTGTTTGAATATTTCATGTCAACTAAAATGCATTAATAATAATTTAAAAATACTGAATAGAGTCATTGAATGTCACAGAATTTTCTGTTTACTTTGGTTTAATCAGTAACATACACATTGAAGAGATGCATTGTTTTTAATGAGGAGCTTCTCTACTTAAAAGTTGGTTTATGTAATAGCATCAACATATGAATTAACAATGAAAAGATTTTTATTATAGTGGTTAACTTAAAGAAATAATGTACAAATAACTGAAAAACAATAATAAACCTGTCAAAATAAGTACTTTAACACAAATTTCACATTTCATCTGCCATTTTCTAACGAAATAGGCAAATGGTGTAACAGTCAATTTACGCCACGTCACTATCTCGTTATTAAAAAAATCATATGACAAAACTGTATTGCTTGATGAAATGAGACACTGAAAGGAGGGTTGAACACTTGCAATGCTACAATTTCCACAGAGCTAAGAACCTCAAAACTTCTGATCCTAAAATACTCCCCTCATACACAGAAAAGCCAGTGAGAAAGATAGTGTGTGAATATGTGTGTGCGTTCGTGTCTTGTCACTCTCCCATTATGTCCCAGTACTGAGTGCCATCTCTCACTGCTCCCTTAATAGAAAGATTCAGCACTTTCTGGTCTCGATATCCCTCTCTGAACAAATGATGCCTGAAATTTTTATTCTTTTTATAATGGAATTCCAATGGCCTTTGCTGCAAATCAAGTGGAAATTTTTGCATATCAAGTGGGAAAAATTAAATGTTAACCACGTTTTAATGTGATTAAGGGTGACAGGGACATTATTTCTGCTAATCATTCACCAGCTTGAAGGCTCAAACAAAGCTAAAGAACAAGCCATGTTTGTGCTTTTCTCCTGCTCTACTTGAACTGAGGAGGAAAAACATCTCTGATACAAGTGCTGAGAACATTTTTACAAATCTAAAACATGTGATTTTATGTTTTGCAAGTTTTAATCAATGAAAACAAGGCATTATGATTCTAATATCTGTTTATCTAATGTTAAGAACAGGATACGTCCTGCAATTTGTTCTAAGCTCTAAATTTTATGCCTGTTTCAATAACAATACATTTAATTCGAGGCATATATAGCAAAACGACAAAAAAAACAATTGAAGCTTCCACACATGCTGGTGCTGAATGGAGATGTCCCACCGGGGGCCACCCTCTGGGGCCAGTCTATTTGTCTTTTTGTGTGGGAATCCTGAGGAGGGTATAATTCCTGTGTTTCCACATGCCTGGGGCTTCCCTGGGCTTTGTCACAGCTTTGATCTGCTTAAATAGCTCAGGAGGGAAAAACAATGGGAGTTTGGAAAGTACAGGGGCAGCTACCTGAGACAATGACCTGAGCCTTGAGTCTGACACACATTCATACGGGCTGGCTTTATTAGGAGTGCTTAGCCTCTTAAGCCTGTAAAAGGTGGGCCAACACCTCCACTTTGAGAGCTCCTTTCAGATGCGATTGAACACTGACAGACCTGAAGAGTAATCCACTACCTGCATCCACCTCCACTTTATCTTAACACACCCACAGGTGGAGCACACAGCAAGTATACCTGGAGATTATAGCTTTTTAGTTACCAGGCTATTTCACACTGCATTAGCAGGTGCTAGCCTGAATATCAGAAACAAACTCAATCATAAATCTGCCCAGTATGGCTGCCCCTAAACATTGAAAAATAAGAAATGAGCAAAGTCTCTGGAACCTTTTTCATGCCGTAAAGTAAGTTGTACAAAAGCACCTTGGGTCGTGTCTCTTAACTGCTACGTAGACAGCACACAGTCTGAAAAAAATGATGAATTATGCGCCTTGAGTTTACATAGCTCCATTAATGCTGCCGTTTCAGGCTTTAATACTTATGCTCCTGTGATGCTTCCTTCTCCAAGCTGCATAGTACTGGGAATTGAAATAGAATCAACTCTCAATTATTTAAGAGCAGCATGTACCTGTCAGCTGATGCATTAGCATTTAAAAAATGCAGATTAGTTTTTAATGGTTGAAAGGACCAAACTCAGTTCATCTCCATGCATGACGCTAGCTAATTAGCTAGCACACAGTCAAAAAAATAACTTAACCCAACAGATTGGGTAACACAGAAGTCTAGCAATGGAGGACTGAACAGCTTCAGGCCCATTCAATCTAATTTAAGCTACACCTGTAAGCATTGTGAGGGCGGGGTGTCTTGGGTTGTGATTTTGCTTTTATAAACTTTATTTTAAAGGCGTAATAACAAATCGCCATTAGAAACTAAGCCAAGAGTATAATTACATATTTTGCCTTTTCTCCTCATTATTTTCTAATAAATAAGCAGCAGGGGCACTATTGTATCTGGATTTGAGTGATCATGTTTTTATGTTTCATGTTTGTACCTACCTGCAAAGCAAATTTCCCTTCACAATAAAGTGAAGTTGAAGTTTAAAAGAATTTACTCCTTAAATATAAGTACAAATTGCACCCCCAGGTGATTTTTAGCAGTAGTGTAGGTGGGTCATGACAGGCACCCAAAAAATTTGTTACCTTTATATCTAAAAAAGTAGCAGTTTGCACCTTCTGTGGTCCATAACAATTTGTTACATCACAAACATGCATTGTATTTGGTCAACTATAACAGATAATATTCTTAGTAAATCAAATTAAGCATTAAAGTTATGGATGTAGCTCCATTTATGTTCAGAAATCCACTTGGTTTTTGTTGTATCAACAACGAGCTAAAGGCCCCTTTAAACATCAGCGTATACCAACTGATGTTGAGTAATCATTAAGATTTCAGTGAAAGTACATTCACAGGGTCAATTTTGCTAAATTCAAAGTAGGTCTATGTATCTAAAGCAGAGAGAAAAACTGTGTAAGTGCAGTATGACATTTCCCAATGACCTCCTGAATAAATGTAGATGGTCACCAACGTAGATGTAACGCATGGGTAATGTGCTCAATGTAGAGGGACTTTGGCCCAACAGCACTTGCCGGTGCTAAATGTTGTTCTAACGTATTGCAATGTCACTCAAGGAACAGCAAATAAAGCAGACATATATGTAATTTAACCACATGCAGCTGCAGCTGGTCTCAGTTTTTCCAACACCATGCCTAGAGGATAAAAGATGGCTGTCCCCAATAGGGCGTCTGAAGTCATACAACAGGAGTCCAGTCCTGAGGAGAAGGCAGTGGAAGGTGACAGATAAACGCAGCTGTAACTGAATGAAGCATGTTGGATCAAATGGAAATTTTCAGGTATGGGTAAAATTTTTCAACGTACCCGACAAACATCAGGGTTGCCCAACTGAAGTTAAATAAGTTCTGTGTGGCCCGACTTAGCTCAACATGGCCTGATGTTTCTCTTTATGTCAGCAAAAGTTGGACAAAACATAAGTGTGTGAATGCAGCTTTACAAAACAACAACTTAACCCTATTTACACATGTACTCCAGACTCCATGCTCCAGGAAATTTCTCTAATTTTTCTGGGTGAACTGCATGTGTGTGCACAGCCTAATGTATCATCCTCTGTATCCAGAATTTTTCCTCCCAGCCTCCTGGTATTCCCCTCCTCCTTTGCCTGACAGTAAACACTTCCTGTTGTTATGTTAAAGTGTGAACAAGGCACCGAGGACACTTGTAGGGACAGAGCCCCTGAAAGTTTTTAAAACAAATTTTAGGTCTAAAATTCACAGTCAAATCTGGTTTGCTGGTCCAGGGTTGCAGTGACAAGCCTCTTAGGGGGTTAGGATGCTGCAGCGCACAGGCATACACATGAACACCCCCCTCTGTCCTTCCTCTGTGAAGGGAGCCAGAAATGAGAGGTATGAGCTCATGGTGGCTTTTGAGGCTGAGAAGTCGGGGGCTCTGTGGGAAGCTTTTCATCCTCCCAGTGGTGAGCTCCTGAGCAACAAGAGTGCAGACGCTCTCTGCTCCCTGTGGCCACGGCCGGATGGAAAGACATTACACATCAGCCTCTGAGAGGAAAAGGAGATCTGACACATTCACACACACTATCTTCAATATTGTCAACTTCTTTCAGCCTTCAAAGCAATCAGGAGCGGGTGGAAACAGAGCCCAGTGTAGGCACAATGGGAGCAGCTTTAATTAAGAGCATCATTTCACATCATATACCTCAAACAAGCCTTGAGGGTGTGCTGGTAACAAGCTTTTTAGTAAGAAACTTTTTTTTACTTTGATAATGACACCCATTAAATCTTTTTAAGGTTGGGGTGAGGGTGGAGGGGCTCTCATGCCTGTATTTTTGGATAAAACAGTGGATAAAGTCAGAAGGGTGGTGGTGGTGGTGGGGAGGGTAAATGACATTTGGAAAAGGAGTCAAAATTTGCACACAAGCAGGGGCTGCATGCTTTGGGGATAACAGCCCCTGAGCATGGAACATGTTGACAAAATCTGAGTGCAAAATACTAGGATTCTAAGGGGATTGAGACCCCTTGATTGATACTTTAGACCCCCTAGATTATGTAAGTGAATAATTCTGGGGGAGGGGTCACAACTTAAGTCTCGAGTGTGCACAAACAACCTTGAAAAAAAATCCCTTAAAGATGTCATTAGGGGACATGCCACCACCCCCAGATGGCAGACACTCACTGAGCCAGGTGTTGGCTTTGTCCACTGGCAACTTTTGTAAAGAAACAAGTCAAACATGTTTGTGTGGCCACAGTAAAAACTAGAGCACATCACTGTAAAGCTGAACATCCACTTATTCAGAAACAGGTTGTTCTGTGCGGGGCTGAAACAGAGGAGTTTATAGACACGCCAAATTCTTATGTCTGATTGGATTTTTAGAAATTTCAAAAGTGTGTTCAGAGGATATCTGGGACCAATGTAGAGTTGTTGAAAAGACTAAAATATGGGACCAAAATAGCAAATCAACCATAAAAAAACACTTACACACAAAAATCCTTCTGCTTGGAAAACCCCCCTCCATTGTTAGCACTATTACAGATGGCCCACAATCCATGACCTAACATATCTTCATTATACAGTCCAAAGGCAGTAGAGTAGCTAATGGTTTACAAACTGTAAATGTAGTAAAACAAAGACAGTAAAGGTCCTTTCTTATATTTTTGGACACATTTCAAAAAATGAGATGTTTATTTTGTATGCTGGAACAATAAATGTAGCGCATATGTACACAAAGATAACACACGCAGCAACTATTATCTCATCTACTAGCGAGTGAGGACGTGCTAAGTGAAAGTGTGTTATCATGCATGTGCATGCATTAGACATGTGAGTGGGCTGAGTGGATTTTTTATTATGTTGGCCAAATTAGAGAAAATCAGAGAAAGAAAAAGCCACATTTAACTAAATACCACAGATGACTTAAATTTATTTAGATTACTTTACTACTTTATAATAATGGTTGTATACTTTCATAACAAATAGGAAGTTTAATACTTGGCTTTGATATTTATTTATTATGCTTGTACTTCTTCCCACTCCTTTTCAGACCTGTAAATGAAATCATTAGGTGTTGTTTTCTTCTTAAAGTTTGCCTTTTTTTGCTTTTGTATCATCATTTTGCTCATTATTTTTTCTATGTATTAATTTTTAATATCAATTTTATTTGTTACATGTTCAAAATAAACCACCCCTACTAATATGTTTCTTTCTACACTGGCAGAATGTGTTTCAGACATGATTGAAAAAGTTCAATAGCACTTCCCTTTTCCCTTTAAAGTTTAAGCTCAGTTTGCCATTTCTGTGGAGAAACTTGCTGGGGTAGTTATTAAGTAATGCAAGTAATATTCTATTTAAATAAACACAAAAGTTCAAGTCCAGATAAGGAGATGTCTGTGCGATGACAGTTTTTAAAATACAAAGTAGAGCATCTGACAGTATTAATCTACAACTTGCTCCACTCTAGGGTTTCTCTTTGAGGTGTGATTGTGTAAAAGCATAACTCTGACCTACCCTCTTATTGGTTAATGTATCCAGAAGAAAAATAACTTTTTTTTTATTTAAAAAGGTAAACATAAATGTGTTAAAACCCACATTTGTCAAAAGTGACAGTCAAATCTTCATAGTGTAAAGCAGAGAGAAGCATTTCTTTCATGTCGGGGCAGCCCTCCATTAGAGTGTGATGACATATCAAAGCTATCGACTGAATTTGTGTTAGACTTCAGCACAACACTGGAGCACTTGAGTGGGGGAAATCCCTGATTGTTGATGGGAATTTTCACACCCTGGACATGACCACTAGGTCACCAGCACCATCACCCATAATTTTTTGAATGCAAATCTGTTGACCTTTGTTTACGCTTGATAAATAAAACCTGTCAAACCATTATTTGTAGCTTTATTATCATGCTTGTTGTAGGTGCATTTCTAAAGCTATGGCCTTATTTTGGGATAGTTTTGGAAAAAGAGGTGGAGGGTAAAAAAAAAAGGCCATTAAAAAAGGAAATTTAAGAAACCTATGAGTACATCCCACATCACCCAAAATAATTCTCTATATGGGGTATCCATGCTGTCATTCACAGAGGTTGACTGGGCGAGAGAAAATAAGGGGGGCCATGGTGGAGCCGGGGGAGTCATCAAGATGTGACAATTGTGACAAGAGCAGGCAAAGTGTAGCGCTGAAGAACACCACATGGATTTCTTCATCTCTCCCCCCTTTTTTTCCTGCCGGGATGACAGCTTAATGTCTACCACATGCAATATTTATTCTCATCGTGTGTCAGACTGTCTAGCTGTCCCAGGGAGTACAAAGAATGCCACTTATTAGAATAAAAGCAGAGAAAGGTAATCAAGGACATATGTAACATCAGCCAATCATGCTCCCTTCCCATCCGGCGTCTTTATTTTCTCCCCTTTATTCATACGAGTTCAACAATAATCCTGATAATAAGCGTTGGGGAGCTGTATGTGGCAACGCTAAATTCATTTATTTGTCTTATTAGAGCCGCTGAGGCTTCAGGCTGCTCACTATGGCATGTGTTTGGTCTTAAACTTATCACAAAGATAATAAAAAAATGCCGCTCACCAAAGCTAAAGCTATCAAAATGTATCATTAGAAAAAGATGAAACCTGCAGACATGTTTTATGTGTATAGGCTACATGCTGAACAATTCCCAGCGTGCATGTTTTTCAGCTGGAGATGTCTACATACATTTTGACCTGCAGGGGACTCACTTAGCATTAGCATCCTCAAGTTTAAGAGCCCTAAATGTGGGAAAAGTGAAAAATCTGTGTCGGATTTTGAGAGCAAACTGGTTTCTTGCCAGGGCCATTAAAGAACAAACAAGAGCAGAAAAGTCTGAAGTTTAGGGTCTGTCTGTCTCATTAGTACAACAACAGTGCTGTGTCTTCTGAACCAGGTCACAACAAAGACAACAGGGTGACATGTGACATGTCAACAGCGTCCTTTCATTACCTGGACCGGGGACAGTCAATAACTTGGCTAACTGGAACGACAGGACTTTATTAGCACCATCTGTTTCAGCTTTAACTATATAGCCTCTCCTGTTGTTTTCTCTCATTCAAAGCTCGCTGAAGGCATCCATTAGGACAGGCTGTGGGCAGAAGGGTACACATCTTACCATGGGAAAGTGTTACTTGGGATCTCACACTGCACAAGGAGAGAGTGGACGTCTGTGCACAAAGGAGTAAAAAGGAGCCAGCGATCGTATGTCTCCCTCACAACTTTGAAAAGTGAACTCTTACTCCCCAGATAGTAGTTCCTAAAAATCTTAGATGGAGCCGGTGGTTTTGCACTCAATAAAGTTTCAGTTGTGTTTATGGGAATTATGGTCTGGAGTATAGCTGGAGTGGGCCACAGTGACTGCTCTCATGGAGTGGCTTTCAGCGAATCATTAAAGTCTCCCCCTTACACCCCACTGGAGTGTTTCGTCTGTCTCTAAATCATGATTGATACTCAAAAAAGTCTCTCTGTGAAGGCAATAAAGCAAAATACATATTTTACTTATTACTGGCTTTTTCACTGTGTTAATGTTGGCAGCCATTTTGGATTTAGTCTCAGTCTTTAGAAGTTAATGTCAATTTTAAGTTGTTTTTTTCCCTCTGGAGTTAAAATCTAGTTTTAACATTTGGCATTTCTGTAAACACCTCACTGTTTCAGCCCTGCTCAGAACAGGTTATTTAAGAGGAAATCATCACTAGCTGCGTCTGACCACGCCCATTCCAATAAGTGGATGTGGCTTTGGCTTTCCAACATTGTGCTCTACTGTTTACTGTGGCTGCAGAGTCATACCAGGACATGTTCTTCCTACTGGGGCCACCTGTAGGCAGAACAAACACCTGGCCCAGGGTGTGTCTGTCATCTAAAGGAGGTGGCATATCCCCCTATGACAAGGGGAATCATCAAATGACTGTGTGTGGACAAGGTTTCTGAAAGGTGGAGCCATTAGAAGAGGGAGAGGAAAAATATATCATGTATCAAGTTTGTAGACATGCCATGGACATATATTTTTGTGTAAAAAAAAAAAAAAAAAGAAAGGGCACCTTCAAAAATGGGACATTTAAGTACTTCATAATAAACTGATGAAAATACTAACACATCTTTAATTTAGGGCTTTTAATTATGTTGGCGTGTTTCTCATTAGGTTAATCTGTATTTGTAACAATATCAGTTGCAGTCCTCCTTTATGGATGACTTTTATAGACATCGATATCAATACCTAACCATTTTAAATAAAAGTATTAGAAAATAAGTTATTATTAGAACTGTGCACTTCTATATTGACAAGAAAACTTGAGATGTATTGGATTTTTGCTCTTTCTTACTAAAATAACCGTTGCCCACTCTGTGTGA
Source organism: Cetoscarus ocellatus (assembly GCA_037902135.1). NCBI lineage: Eukaryota > Metazoa > Chordata > Actinopteri > Labriformes > Labridae > Cetoscarus > Cetoscarus ocellatus. The sequence goes on from JBAMNC010000683.1 coordinate 1,238,958, forward strand.
CAGTGTGTTGGTGAAGTGTATGTGTTTATTGTTTTAAATTAAAGAATAAACATAATAATTGATTCTACCATAAATTGTGATGTATTACTATAAGAATAGATATTCAATGATAAAAATCAAGGAAACATTTTCTTTGATTACATACTCAATATTAGGAGTTTAGGTTCTTGATATTTTTTGATTGTCTTTCTGTTAACCTTATTGCTCTAAAAGTTATGAAAAAATTTTGATGAAATGTTCAGGGAATGTTGTTCATGGCAAAAGGGAGAAGTGATTTGATTTTGGTGACGTTCCAAATCCTGATGCGGATCCAGGAATTAAAAAGAAAAAACTTGTAGACAAAATGAGGCACATTTCCATATTTTCTATTATTACTCAGCTAACAATGTCAGATCTGCCTTGTCAGAGGTCTGTGCTCTTGGAGTCACTTCTGTTTGTCTGTCTGTTAGCAAGACAACTCTTAAAGTTAGGAACAGATTTTTACAGTATTTTCAGGGAATGTTAGTCATGGCACAAGGAAGAAGTTATACGATTTTGGTGGTGATTCAAAAACAGATGTGGATTCAGGATTTTCTTTAAGGATTTGTTAACAGTGTGAGATAGAGTTTTTTTTTTTTTTTTTTTTTTACATTTTTGACCATAACTTGCCAGACAATGTATGAAATGCACAGGCAGAGGTTTATGCTCTCGGAGTCTCTAATCCAAAATTGTTTTCTAAACAGTAATCTTATAAGGTAAAATATTTGTGCACTTTTTCACAGTTGTAACCACATGTGGATATGGCCATTTTGTATGGCCCAAAATATCAGCTGTAAACATCTGCAGAAAAATTCATATCTGCTCCTCCAGCTTTTTCAGCTATTATCTGATGATTCATCAAATTGAGGATGTTGTGCATCCCTAGAGAAAACAAACAATTTTTTTCCTCATTTCAGCTGAAATACTGTGGAAATTGTTGACAACCCACCTATTTTGTTTTAGTCTCATTTCATCTTATTTTTGTGATAGAAAAAGGAAGTTGGCATACCGGTATTTTAAATTAAAAATATCAAAACAAGTTTCTCTATACCAAAATGCAATTACCAAAACAAAAGTCATTATAAAATCAAGGAAGATGAAAAGCCCTTCCATACCATTTTATCTGTTTGTGTCAGAATGTTTGGGAAAATAAGTAAAAAATCTCAAGATACTTGCTAAAGCTGCTGTTAGATGCCCTTTACTTTAATTGTCAAAGCTCCTCCTACAGGCCAGCTTGAGTATCAGACACAGAAAAAGACACATTTCTCTGCTTCTTTGCCCTGTTGTAAGAATGATTTTTTCAAGCACCAATGTCATCTCATGGTTTTACAGCACACATCACCATACAAAAGTCCATCACAAAAATATATAAAGACCTGTGATTTTTTTACCTATATCGACCCAAGGCACACACACAAAAAATATCAAGCCATAGCCAATATACCTCTATTCATATCATGCATACAAGTTTCTTTTTACCATGTGTAACAGTATCCCATCAGTCTAGGAATATGTATTTGTACTGACTAATCTGTAGTTAGATATAGCTACCAAATGTACAACTTGTAAATATTTATAAACCAAATTATTCATTGAAAAAATGTGTTGAACATCATAGATTAACTTGTGGACATGTTATCATTTTTTGAATGAGTGGAACTGATTATCAATTAAGAGGACTAAAAAAGGTGATCCCAGGGCATCAATAACCCTGCAATCAGGCCTCAGCACCTTGTGTGCAGAAGTCGTCCTTAATCTGAGAGGTCTGGGTTAAAATCTGACTCACTCTCTTTCACACGTTACTCACTACTCTCTATTGCCACTTTCAAAATATTTTCACTATTGTGTTCACTCAAATAACAGCAGAGAAGCCGAAAATAAACCTTAAAGAAGTTGTTCCCAAACTATAGTTCCATTCCTCACAGGTTTTGTGAGGATTTTTCTAAGTTACAGAATTTACAACAGTGTACTGGGATCAAAGAATATAAAGTAATGATAGAGTAGATTAAAACTCATTACAGCTGTTGTATTACAAAAATAACCTACAGTTTTACAAATTACAATGGCAAACCTAGGTTTGGCTGAAGGCACACCAACCTCTGGATTAGGCAGATGTTATTGTACTTAGGGGATATTGTCAGCAAGGACCTTTTTTTGTTCTGTCTCCATATTTAAGGACTTCCTAAGAAATTGTGTTCACAAGAAAAGAATGAGATCCCATGACCTTGACCTCTAAACCCTGATTAGTCTATCTATGAGTCAGTCAAACTGAATGCTTGTGTAAACTCTGAGGACAATTTTTAAATGAGTTTCTAAGGAATTGGGTTCACAAGCTTGGTTTGAAAAAATGGCTGAATGGCCTTCAGCCTATGAACTTAAAAATTTCAAAAGTTCATTCTCAAGCCAGTACGAAGATTTGTGTAAAGACTGCCAGAAATTCCTCAAGCTGTCATTGGGCAAAAGGCGGGGTACATCCTGAACTGGTCGGCAGCCGATCACATGTGCACCACCTGCTGCACCACCGTGCCATCCCGAACTAAGTTTTTTGAACTTAGGGTGCGTTCCAAGCCACCCGTAACCTGTGATTTACCGGCTAAAAGTGAGCGGCGTTATAGTCAAACCTGTGAATTTACGCCTGTGAACTCGATGGTGCTCAACCTACTCCAAGTTCCTTGTTGCAGCTTAACATAATGGCGGCCCTAGTAAGAAATATTGTATTGGGGAAGACAAAAATATTTTTTTCTGTTGTACTACATATAGTATCACATGTTAAGTGTATGAAATGACCCCTATATACATCTTGACAAGTATATAGTTTATTGCAATGGAAGAATGCCTGGAACGGTATGAAGTTGTGACTCGTAACTTTGAAGTCGTAATTAACAAGTCCAAACCGCCGCTGGAATGCAGCCTCTATTTGTAAAAGTGACCTATAATCAAGTAAATCCATCCACAGAGTCAGAGTGTACATTTCTGCAACAGTTTTTAAAAATAAGTTTAAACATTCACGATGGATAGTATTCACAGGCAATGAGAGAACAAAGGATCCAATTACTTTGAACTCTGACCCTTGATCACCACAAAGACAGTTGATCCTTAAGTTAAAGAGAACATCAGTGCAAACTGTACTAAAACCCTGGAGAGAATCCTGAGATTTGGCATTTACAATAATGAAAACATGAAATCTCCAGTCTCAGCTAATCAAGTAGGCATAAGTAAGAACTCTTCTAGATTTGGTTCTAGCCCTTGATATTTCGGTCTGCCCCGACAGATGCAGACGAAATGTTCTTTATAGGAGCTTTAACGTGATCAGGAACTCCAAAGATCAAACCAGCCAAAGTAAAGGTGCCAAGACTCCCCTGATTATTTTTAAAATATGAGCTGTCTTTTCAATGTCATATAAATGGCTCACAGGAGTTCAAGCATGGCACATGATGTTCTGAGTTACTCCACGCCCACAAATACAGGGGGAGTTTATTTATGAAAGATCATTTTATGGTTTTGTGGCAGGAAAAGAAGATGATTAAAAAGGTTGACTGGAAGAGCAGCTGCAGTATGTGACTGTATTCAGATGTGGTTTTAAATCATCAAGAAAACAGAGATACCTAATGTAACACACATTTAGAACAAGACACAGAGATGAAGTACTGAAAAAGTGGAATGATAAGATGCAAAGAGAGACGCACACATGCCTGTACTTTTGCAGACGCATACACACATACTTGCATAGAGGCAGACAGACAGACACACACTCATACACACAGTTAATAAAAGCTCTGTGTGATGGTACCCTGCAGTTCTTACACTCACCAGGAAAAGCCACACTGCAGAGGCACTCACAGACAGGTCACGCTTGCTGGTTTCCTTAAAGGTCACCTCATCTACTTAAGAGGGACCAATTTACTTTAATGCACATTGTCCAAAAGAGGGAAAAAAAAGCAGGAGAAATACATGACGAGAAAGAAAAACATCACTGCGCATCTGGATTTATTCTTAAGTCTTCCTTTTCTGTCGTGAAATGGGACTCTTCTCTGTAATTTGAGGACGGTAGAATAGAGTGGTGAAAGGATGACGTCATTTTGTAGACCAACCTGGAAGTTAGCATTATGATGGTTCATCAAAAAAAGCCTATTGGATTTTTTTAACTAATACTTAATTTGTTGCTTTATGAGCTGTGGCCAAAAAAGTTTGTGACAGCCCTGACTTGTGCAGTTATACTTGTGTTTACATTGCCTCCCAAAACATGTGGCAGTGCAATTACTCGTAATTTCTTGCCATGTCCTCTGCTTGTTTATGTACAGGAAATTATGGCAACTGAAACAGAGCACATAATGTCAGAGTAGATGGCTGGTAAATAAGGAGCGTAATGAGCAACAGTTGGTTATACTGCAGTTTTTTCAAAGGCAAAAGCAAGGGTTTAGCAAGTACATATGGCGCATACGTCTGCTAAATCAGTTAAGGCAAAGAACAGGGGATTGAGTTTCACTTCTTCACCTACTAAATGAGACACGAATAAGAAAACGCAGCCTTTCTAATATCCCAATTCATACAATTTGCTTGTAAACATTAATTACAAAGACCTAGTGCTATGCTACAAACCAATGATGGACTTGTGGCCTGTGCTGTTTAGACTGATAGTTACAATTTCTGATAGTGCACTCTGCCGGTCATCGATAGGTTGCAGGTTTGAGCCTAGCTCCAACTGTCACATGGCAATGTGTCCATGGGCAAGACACTTAACCCCAAGTTGCTTCCACTGCTGCGTCAGTGGCATATAATGGGGTATGAAAGAGCATGAATGTATTAGAAATGTGATGTGATTAGAAATGTTGATGGACAATTTAGATTAGTTATATGAAATTAGGTAATCTTCACATACAGTACATGCAAACAATACTCTAACTGGTAAAGTATAGAAGCAGTACATTGTTTTCAAATAATGTGAAGTCCTTGGAGAGAAACCTGAGAGATGCAGGCAGTGATTTATGAATGGAGAAGTGATGTCAAAATGCCATAGTATTGTACTGTTTTTCACTGTGCCAAATACTGGAATGGGAAAAAACAAACAACAACAAAAAAAAACAAGAGCTGCTTTAGAGTCTTAAAGTAATGACACCTAGAGATGGAAGTATAAAAAGAAAAGCTCACAGAAAACAACAGCAGTCATGTTTGAAAAACCCCAGTCTAGTCTGTGTAAGCTAAGTTGTGCATTGCTTGTAAGTGGAGTGGCCACTTTGAGAAAGTAATGCTATGACCATTTAGCTGCTTAATGCTATAATATAGGGAAATGCAGAACAGAAAAACAATATCCCTGGAAAATCATGCTATCACTCAGCAAAGTAGAGTTTATGTTCTGCACCTAGATATGTATTTTTTTTTTACTTTGTTTTAGCACTGTTAGTGACCACAGCCTACTGTCACTTTCACTTGGCTTGCAGCACACCATGAGATGTGAGTAGGTCAAAGTAAGAAATCGGCAAGTTTGCATCCACAGTTTCATAAAGCTTTGTAATAGCTTGAAAATAAAAATCAAGTTCAGTACTGTCCCTAGTTTTCCTATGCAAAAAGAGAAACAGTGCTATTTACTGGGGCACGTCTGCCCCCACCACAGTAGGTGGCAACATGTACTCTTTTTAAGCTAGTTACCAAAAGATCTTTTCCTGTTGTTCTTGCTATCAAGTTTATGAGCAGCCAACCAGTTGCAAGTATGCATGAATTTATAGATCTGCACATTTGAACACACTCTACACCTTACTTTTGGTACAAATAAACACTGTCCCTCAAGCTTGTTGTTGTGTCTGAAAGCAGACCTTTCAACTTTTACCAAAAATTTTCATTTATGCTCACTCTATTTGGATTTTATGCTTGCATGCTAATTGTTAGCATGCTGTTAGACTTCTGGGTAAATGCTGCTTATTTCAGGGTCAAAGCCCAGTGTGGAGGGTAAGCACATAACATAAAGTGGGGTTTGGTCCAATTCAGGAGAATACATTCAAGAGAATACTGATCTACAACAGATATATCTAGGTGTATTAGTCTTACCTCAAGAAATTCACTTCAGGGGAATTTCAGTTGGACTAACATACTAACATGCCTTTTCAAAGACAAGTGTCATTAGACAATAAAATTACTTTCCTGTTATGTGGAATGATCATATCCAGTGCACATATACGTGCTCTAATGATACAAACTGCAGGTGGGAAGAGTTGCAGCAATCACTTTCCTCCATTTTCACTGATACCCAACTAGCATTCTTCACTTCCTGCCTGCCATTTGGCTGCTGTGCTTCATATGAATCACATGACTGAAACAACCTATGTGTAAAAGCAAATGCCATAAAAAGACTTAACCATGCAAGATTGACTACAACAGTAAAATCCCCAACTGTCATTTCATGCTATTGCCTCTTCAGCAAAGGACTCTCCTCTGAGTGTGACCTGATCATGTTTGGGATTATAGCTTTGGAAAATTATGAGTCTAACATAATTTTCTGAAGATGTTAAAAATTATGTATAACGACCCCACTTGTTTGCAACCACATTTTGCAAGACATGTTCAAATGCATTGATTTTAAGATTTTAAGATTTAGTTAAAACTGATAATGCAAAATATACTTTTGAGTGGTTTTATGACAACATGAGAACAATTCCTTGCAATATATGTGCTCAAATGGCTTGTTTTGATTTTTTCCTAATGATGTCATTAAGGGATGAGCAGTCTTCTCTGGATGAGAGACACATCCAAGCAAGTTGTTTGTTCATCCTACAAGAACATGCCTAGGCATGACTGTGCAGCCACAGTAAACATTAGAGCACAATGCTGAAGCTACACCTACTTTTTGATAGAGGTGTGGGTGGGTGGGATGATGCATGTTATGAGGATTTACTCTAAAGCAACCTGTTCTGAGCCACGCTAAAACAGGTGTTCATAGAAATGTCAGAATCCAATATCTGATGGATGATTGGGCAAAAGTATGTTCTGGGGACATTTGTGACCAGTGTGCAGCTGATGGAAAGGAGTGTAACTATGGTACTTTAAGACTTCCATGCCTTTAACTGGGCAATGGGACAGATGACAGCATTGGAGGCTGGAGAGAGAGAGTGGGGTGTGACATGCAAGACAGGAGCCATGGGTCAGATTTGAACTTTAGTCACTTTAAAGTCAAGAGCCTTGCAGAAATGACAACAAGACTATTGTGTCGTACAAAATAAACATTTAAATCTCGAAAGTTTGTGTTAATCAAAGACCTTATTATAGGCATCTGACAAAAAAAACTTGTTCTGAAAGGAAGATGGAAGATGGAACCTAAGGTGCTGAAACACTAAATCACTTCTGTGTTTTAGGACTCATTACTGCAGCACTCTATAAATATCTGATATTAAAAGCAGTACAGATGGATTTGAATGGCGAGGGTAGCTTGTAAAATAAACAATGAGTTAACTGACAAGTGAGAACACACTAACACTGGGCAGGCTGCAGCCAGCACATCATCAACAGCGCTCTAATGACCCTCTCTAACACACAAACTACGGGATGAGGCACAGAGGAACAGTGGTCCAGGCAGCTCTCTGACGCCAGGAGAAAAAAAAGAGGAGAAAGCCTCTTGATAGACTCTTGTAGATGCCATTCCCTATCACGCAATGCCTCTCAGTCATAAACACATGACAAATGCGGCCTTAATCATTTTTTACGAGCGGGGATGTGCAGGGGGCAGTGCATGCTTAGAGGGGAGAGGGGAGCGGTGAGCAGCAGGCGGCCCCCTCTGCACAGAGGAGAGGGGCTGTGTGGTAAAGTCTCCTCTGGAACATCACTCGGCCGGCGAGCCTTTGATCTCCACACCGCAATTACACCAGCATCCAAATGAGCGTGGAGTCGCCTCTGAAACAGACTTCAAACATGCACATGGACGCATTCTCATACACATACACAGTATAGGATTGGAGCCATGTGCTCCTCTCAACAGTAAATGATGTACTGTCTCCAGCAGAGAACCTGGGGATGAAAGGAGGCCTCGCTCCTCGTCTGATCCTTGCATTAATGATGGCTTGCTAAAGCTAATACTGTGTATTCTTGTCTAAACAAGGGCAGCCTGGTATGTGGTTCCCATACTCCAAAACAGGATGAGATCAGTTAACAATGGACCGTTTTAGAGGCTCGAAAAGACAGAAAAATATACTCAAAGTAGTTTAAGACTTGATAAAAATCCCTCAACTACTGCTTAACTTTACTCTTAGTTTACATACTGTCAATGCCTTTGTATATTTTTGGTTTGCAGTAAAATGATTTGATGAGAATGTTTTAATATAGGCTCCACATATGATCATCTATTTCATGCATTAATTCACACGTGTTCATGATATAACATCAGTAACAAAATGTATTGAGCTTGATTTTATACATTAATAAATGCATTAACTAAGGTGTTTCAGTCATCATAAATTGAGAGTTATTAATGATGTTAATGATATTTAACAAAATTTTAGACAAATCAGTGTTCTGCATTACCTGAAAGTCCACAAACATGATCAAGTCATGAAGACGTAATGATGAAGTAATCATGATAACAATATTTCAAATTGATTTCAATGTTATTGTTGCTGTAATGTTTGACTTTTCACTTAACCTGAAGACTCACCAATAAAAACATAATTAATAACTCATAAGTCATATTAACTGCAACATCTTTGTTTTTGAATCAATTAATGTATAAAGTCAAGCATAATATACTATGATTATGTTTGTTTTATTAATGTTTTATTCTGAATTCTACTAGAATTAACAAGTATTCAATACATAAATATATTCTGAGCACATGATAGTTCATGGGAACTATAGCAAAGCATTACTGACTAGATCTGCCATTCTATTTTTTTTGATACTGTGTCTTTTAAGCACGTCTGTAGTTTCCTGCATCTCTAATTTCTACATTATGGAGGCATAACATGCAGGATTTTTCTGTTGAATAAATTTTAACTTTAGTTGTGGGCTTTAGATAAAAAGTGTGTTTTTGTCATATTTGGGAAATTTTGATTGATCAAATTTAAAAATTAAATTTTTGACTTTTTGGTAGTTTAAAGTTAACAGGTTTTTCTATTTAAACTCACTCAATTACCCAATTGTAAAATCAATACAATGAGAAAACACTCATATTAATGTACCATCTATACCTTTAATAATGAAAATTTAAATCTGATTAAAACACAGGCAAACTTTAAATTCATGACTAAAACATCCTGAATTTTCCTGGTTGCACTGCCTGTGTGAACAGAAACAGCAGTGTTTTTCACCTAGACTTGACCCTGATTTTCCTGCAAGTCCTGCCTAGATCCCCCTTCTCCACACTTCCATTGTCTGACAAGCAAACTGCTGTGAGGGACCAGTGTGAACATGCAGGTCAGGAATTTTGGGGGGTTTGTTACTATGTCATTTTTCAGAAGACTTTAAAAGTGCATGTTTTAAGACTTGTAAGTTTCTCCTGCTCATTTCTCATTGTATTTTGAAAGATAGATTATGGTCACTTTGGAGAAATCTTGTGAATTTTGAATATCAAACCGCTGACCCATAAGATATCAGTCAGTGGATGAAGAGTTTCAGTTCTATCTTTTCTTTAGCAAAATGTAGACCAAATCTATCAATAGGTCAGTGGTTAATTATTCAAGACAATAACGACATTTATGATCAAGGAGTATTTATGTTCAACACCAGTATATTATCTAGTGTAAATATTTCTAGAAGGCAATCTGACGTTCATACTGTGATTGTTATTCTGTATTTAAAATTGTGGACTGGCCAAGTTTGTTGCATGTTACTATTTCTTTACCCTGAATTTTCTCATACCCCCTCATACTTTCTCCCCTGCACCCCTCCAATACCTGACAGATAAACTGCCTGCTGTGAACAAGACATATTAAGGGTGTTTTAAAGTGCAGTTTTCCAGAAAATTTTAGAGACACTCTTCCTGTTCACTTTTACTTGCATATTGACAGACAGGTAACACAAACAGTTATGAGATATCATGGATTGTGAATGTCCAACAGTCCACTCCTTACATCATAAGGATCTATATTTAGCTCATTGTCATCATAAGTTGTCTTGGATAAAAGGTCAAAACATTTTTAGTCTTATTTTTAGTCGACAAAATTAACCCTGGTTTATGAAAACATGCTCCAACAGCGATTTGCATAATGCTTGAGTGGCAGCATAAACAGAACAAAACACCAAAAATAAAAAAAAAGCATTTGGATAAAGAAAGGGAAAGGGAACCGAAGCTGTGAAATGTCCTGAATGGGAGTCCAGAGAGACACAGATAAGATTGGCTTATTTGCCTCATTCAGGGATTCGCCTTCTTTTTCCTCCTCACATTAGAGCTGAGATTGCAATTTGTCTAGCTGTTTGCTTTGAATAGTCCTTAACCGTATCATCATCTCAACTGTGCTGCTGGAAAAACACGGGGGCATGGCGACAGCCAAATGGCAGTCTGGCGTCTCTGCTGCAGACTAGCTGCCATTAGGGCTGAGAGCAGCATTTATTGTACAATTAGGGCCAGCTAGATCTACCTGTAATCATCTCCATACAGGTGTGAGCTCCTCTCTGGACAAGGGAAGTGACTCATCACTTGTCAAACATCAACACTTTGATGTCAGCATTGTTCACCGCCAAGCCCTCAGGACACCTGAGCACTACTGTTTAAAACGGTCTGAGATTTATTGCATTTCACACAGTTAGAAAAAAATGCTCTCACATACACACACGCAACGTGAAAACCCCCTCTCTTTCCCTGATGACGGACGTTCCACATGCCATGAATCATTTGATTTACGAGCTGGCTTCCCTCCCTCCTCCGTCTTGACAGTCATACTTTCGTGTCAGGAACATTTTTAACAAACAGTCGTAGGTAAACAACTTCCCGTTGTAATACAATGCTGCCAAGTAAAGCACGAAAACAAATTTTGTAAGGAGTGACACCACAAGCCTAGAGGGCAATTGGAAAAGTGCGATAACAATCCACAAGTTGGTGTTATTGACAAAACGGGCTGTAGTGTGGAAAAGTAGCCCTTTCAGATATAATGGATGTCTAACACCAGCCTTGGAGATGTGCTCTCACTGAGGCCACATGACAACATTACTATAAAAAGTATCTGTGGGAGAAACAGAGAATTGTGGAGCTGAGGAGTTTATTTAGTGCAGGAAAGGTCATCCTTTAGTCAGCCTTCATTATGAAAAGTGCTGCACCTGCAAACTTCGAAATAAAGCCTCTGTGTGATGGCATTAAAAGCAAAAACAAACATGCAAATGCTGTTTCCCCTCAGCAAACTGTATATCAAGAAAGCCTCAGCTGTCATTATGATCTGTGGGAATTTCATGGCTGTAAAGCCGCGCTTGTAAAAGCTACTTGAGCAACAACATGTGAGGACAAAACCAAATATTTGGAACAAAGTGCTTTCAGACATGAGAGAATTATGTTGTGATTTATAGCCCCCCTCCAGATGATATTAATTACATGTTTTTCTTTGTATGTACATGTTTGCTTTTTTGTCATTTAGAGCCTTCATTTTCTTTGATATTAAGGTAATGACAAATTTGATGAAAAAATTGGAACCATGTGTTTGTATGAGCTTAATGAAATGCAGAATGTCATGACTTTTATTTTTTGCAGAGATGACTGTTGAGCTAAGCCTTTACTGGTTGGAGGACCAAGACACTGTACTTAAGGAAAAGTGCAGTTACTCTGATGTAATTTTACTCAAGTACAAGTTAAAAAAGAACTCCCAGTGTGTATTAATTTGAGTACAACATCCAATGAGGAGCAAAAATGCTATCAGCAAGAGTGTGACGAGTCAACCAGTTATGTAGTTTTGGTATATAACAGTACAGTTTATATTAACAACTGACTCAGATAAAAGTATAAGCATCTGATATATATGAATTCATATATTTAAGTTATCTGTAAAATATTTTAGCATTCCTAAAACCTTATTCACGCATGTCCAGAAACCCTAGAAATGGCCTGAATTTACCTAGGTGAGCTAAACTTGGTATTGGAATTCAAAATATTTGGAATTGGGACAAAAGAAGTTGATAGATAGCTTCAATCCATTAAGGTTTTTTTTCTACTCTGTGGAAAGCACTGGAGTGGGACTCTATTTCAGTCCTGGAGTTTGATGGTACAGCAGCCCAGCAACTTGTAGGCATAATTTTAGCATTACAAGTGTGTGTGTATATATATATATATATATACATATGTATATACACATAGATAGATAGATAGATAGATAGATAGATAGATAGATAGGTACTTTATCTATTGAAGATCTGCATTTTATAATTTCATCTATCATGAAAACTTGTTTGGATTAAAGCAATAAGAAAATAATTTCATATCAAAATGTTTTGTATTATTTAAATTCCTCTCATCCTCTTCCCTTAAAGTTCTGAACTGGGTGTTTCAAATGATAAAACTGTTCTTCTGTTCCTGGGATTAAAATGCATAAGTGGCCACTCTTAGTTTCTGGATATAAATACTGCTGGTACTGGAACAGGCAGCACAGTGATGCAGCAGGTAGTGCAAATGCCTCACAGCAGGTAGAAAGTTGCTGGTTTTAATAGCGGTCGATCAGGGCCTTTCTAGGTCGAGTTTGCAAGTTCTCCCGTGCATGTGTGGGTTCTGTCTGGGCACTCCAGCTTCCTCCCAAAGACCAACAACAGGCCCATTAGTTTGACTGGTGACTTCAAAATGCCCTTAGGTATGAGTGTGAGCATGAATTGTTTGTTTGTCTCTCTATGTGGCCCTGCGATTGACTGGCGACCAGCTCATGGTGTACCCCGCCTCACCCCCAATGTCAGCTGCGATAGCCTACAGCCCCCTGCAACCTGAAAGGGATATGCAGTATAGATAATGGTTGGATTGATGGTACTGCAGCAAAAAGTGATGATGTGTTATTATTCATACTTTGTGGAAAAACTGCTAATCCTGCTGGGTCCTTTCAGAGCTTCTGTCAAAAAAAAGAAGCTTTGATTTTTAGACTGTTGGTGCTCAATTCTATTAAAGCCCAGTTACAGCACTACATTACACAAATTTTAGAGAAGTCATATTTATAAAACAAGAAGTTATGACTTTGAAGTAATGAGGTCATACTTGTTCAATAAAACTTAATTATGTTATACTTATGACTCTGGCCTTGGAAATGTTATATCATATTTATGAATAACTGTAGATTTTTTTTTTTAATCTGGGGGTTTTTACAGCTCTACAAGCCAGTTATTAGTTTCCCCTCATTTTCAATTGTCTTTTATTCAGGCTGTTCTACTTATAAAAAGGGGTAAGCTGCATTCTTTATATCAAGTTAACAGTGAATCCTACCTGCCCTCTCTGGGGACACGGGCTGGGGGCTTGTGATTGGCTGTGGTGGCTCGGCCTCTCTCTCAGTGAGTGTCTACTGATGCCGATGAGGGGCTACATTAGTGATGAATAGTTAGTTCTGGCTGTAACACAGGCCTTATATTTACACTGAACGTATTTAAATCATTTTTAAATGCTTAATAATAACACAAGCTTAATTGCCGAAATTAGACATCATTTACACAGTGTGTCAGGTGTCTTAATGTTTCACTATTAGCTTACCTGTTTTATCAAACCAGACTGTGAGATTGTTTTAACAGAAGTCTGGGGAATTTTGCCACCTCACCATCTACAGCTGCCCCTTTCTTAAAGCAAACTTTCTCCACGCTCTTTTTATTATGACGCCAAACAAACTGGGGATAAAACTTTTGTTTCCAGTTAGACACACGGACCCCGCAGAAACTGGCTGCCTGCATTCCTGTATTGAAACAACGTTACAGCGATATGTAGCATAGATGTCGCCTTCAAGCCTCTAAAACGTGTCACTTTTGGAGTGTGTGTGACTAATTTTCAACAGCAAGTACCCGTCCCAAATATGGCATCATGTTGATACACCGCATCCCTAGCAGTTTCTACATACACATATCTATGACCTCTACTCATCTACAGAGGGTTCAGCTTTGGGTAGGATTTTATGATACTGTGCTCCGGCCCTCACGGCCCTACAACCAGCCTGTCCCACTGGGAATCGTCCCAGTTCTTCAGATTAGCCACTCCAGATCTGATATGGTGGCACTGTAGTGCAACAACAAACAAAAAAGGAAAACACACAAAAAATATCCAAAACATAACAACAACTTTAAAACATAGACTTTACCAGTATTAAGAACATCCCTCCAGGTTAAAAGAAATGTCAGTGCGTTCGTCCAGACAGCAACAACTTTGTTTACAAGATCTCAGTTTTTGAGTTTTTGTATTTTCTGATTTTCAGTGCTGTTTGCTGTTTGTTTTGTGGCCCTAATTGTTGATATATTATTGATTTGTTGCTGTTTTGTTCTCTAGTTGATGTATTTACTGTAATAATGATTGGTTCTTGATAGTTTTATCCCTTGTTGGGCTTTATTATATCCTGTGGTGTTTTCTTATATGCTGTTGTGTTTTGGTGTTGGGTTTTATCATCCATTATTTGTATTGAAATGCGTTACGGAATTATGTGTTGTTAGATTTTTTTAATTTTTCTGTAGTTGTTGATGATCTTGTGAACTTTTTTCTGTTTCTTTGTATACTTGGTATCTTGTAGGATTTGTTGTTGTGTTCTTGTTTTGTTTTTGTTCATGTTGTTGTGATTTGTTGATGTATTTCTCTGTTTGTTTTACTTTAAACTTACCATTGTTTTTCTCTTTGTGTTTTGATTTAATTTTGGACTTTTGTTTTTGTCTAAGTATCTTAGACTTGTATTTTTTTTTTTAAAGCTGTTGCTTTTTACAATTTATTGTTGTATTTTATGATTAATTGCAATGTTTTATGATTTGACGTTGTTATTTTTTTGTTATAGTTAATGTTATTTGATTTATCTTATTGTTTCGTATTTGTTGTGTTTGTTTTGTTTAGTTGCTGTATTTTTATTTATTGCCGTGTTTTTGTGTTTGTTGTTAACTTATTGTAATTGTTGAGGTATTTTTTGTCTGTTGGTATCTTTGGTATTTCATGTTGTGTAATCCTGATTTGTTGTTGTGTTTTGTTATTTATTGTCAAGTTCCAATTTTTCATTTTGTTTTCTGATTTGTTGTTTTATTTTTACTTTGCTATTGCATTTTCTTACTTTTTTGATCAGTTGTTTTTTGGTATTTTTTTGTCTGAGTGTTTTAGACTTGCTTTTTCAAATTCGTTGCCTTTTTTAAATGTGTTGTTGTATTTTATGATTAATTACCATGTGTTTATGGTTTGTTGTTATTAATTGTTTTTTTTGTTTTTTTTATCTGTTTGTAGTTTTGGGATTTGTTGTTTTGTGTTCTTGTTTGCTATTATGTTTTGGGATTTATTGTCATGTTTTTATTATTTGTTAATCTGTTTTTCAAATTGTTTTGTTTTTATACTTCTCATTTTGTGTTTTAATTTGTTATGTTTGCTTATCGTGGATTTTGTTGTATTTTGTGATTTATTGCAGTGCTTCTATATTTGTTTATGTAAATTTGTTGTTGTGTTTTTCACTTACTCTTGTGTTTTCTTGTATTTCGTTGTGTTTTACATCCCACAGCTGCCTTATATGTAATGTGTAACAGGGTACAACACTTGCTATCTGACACCAGTAAAAGTTCTGACTTAAAAAACAACTCAACTTTGTAGCAGAACACAAAAAGCTACTCTATTACAGTTACATGAGTAAATGTAATCAATTACTTTGCACCCCTGCAGCTCTGTTAGTGCCACCTTCAGGCATATCCTCTCCCACAAATATGACGCATGCCGACAGCAGGAGACCACAGCGAGCAGATCAGTGAAGCTGACACACACATTTCTCCTTAGGCACACACATACAGACACACTTAATGAATAAGTAGAAGGGAGCTCTCGCCTTTCCTCAAAGCACTCACCATTTGTTCTTTCTCCTGATGTAGTCTTTCTCCGAGAGGTTAACGAGGTAAATCATTGGTTTGGATGTCAAAAACAAGTATTTGTTCAAGACTTCAATCTGCGACAGATACAGAAAAAGCAAGTTCTGAGGGTGCAAACTTTATTTTTCTTCTAAAGTAGCCTTTGAGGACAGTTCAGGCAGAGATAAGTGAAGCCAAATCAAATTAGAGGCCTGGTGTATAGGCTCGGTGGGGTGCGACTATAAAGCCTCGAAATCAAGATCAGCGCGGCCAGATGTCATTAGCTTGTACAAAAGTAATGTCAAAATACAACCAACAAAAGACTGTGCATAATATTAACTCGTGATTTGCACAAAAGAAGGGGAGAGAGAAGGGGGGAAAAGGGAAGAAGAAACAGCAGTTGTACTTTCAGGTCAGATGAAAAGATTATCCAAGTAAATGACATTAATAAATGTGACTGTGGCTTCAAACGCTTACCTCCTTGTCGTTCCAATCGTGATAGTAGCGGACATGTTTCTTTTCATCCACCACCCAGCTCTTGATTTTGCACATAACGTCCTGTTTAGGGGTTAAAAGAGAATGAACAAGAAGCCATTAAAGGAGATGAAAAAGAATATAAACCCAGCAGGGTATGGGGTAATTATTTCCTAAATGCATGGCATCCTGATGCCAAAATGAACAATGGCTGTGCTCGCATTTAAGCAGGAGAGGCCCGGCTTTGACAGAGATGGCACGCACAAGACCCCCTTTCCCCTCCTTTAAATCCTGACAAAATGCCTTCTGGGGTGTCTCGCTTGGAGTTTTAACATCAATATTCCATCAGGACTGTTTAATGAAAAGCACAAAGAGAGGGGAGATAAGTAATTGGAAGTTTAGGTGTAAATTATTGCTCCTTCCTCAGGCTCTTGGCAGAATGTGCTCTGCTGAGGTACAGAGCTAATTATTCCCTGTTTCTTCTGGAGAAAATATTGAGCATTTGCAGCCCTCTATGCCACATTCATCACTGAGGTACTTGTGGGTTGAGACCACAGGCTCTGCTGGGTCTTGACAGGATCTGGAAGCGGAAAAGGGTGGGAAAATGGGAGGGAGGCAGTTATAAAATTTGTAATAAAGAAATTGAGCCTATTATTGTTGATCCAGCCCCGCAGAAATTAGCGGAACACATTCTTTTTGTTCCTGTCAACTTGACCTCCCCCTTCATATAAAAACTCCCCCACCCCCTTGCAACACTCCCCCTACCTCCCCTTTTTCCCTCCCCAAACCCTTGCAGCACTTCACAATCATACTCCCTTTTGAAAGAACTGAGGAAAAAAATCCTGCCAGAGCCTCAATTACACAATGGCAGAAAAAGCTCCACACACTGACCCCCAGCCAGCTGCATTCACTCTCTGCACATCTCTCTCCGCAGGAATTCTAAAGGCCTTTTAGTCAGGCAGCCAGAGTGCAGCCAGCGGGAGAGAGCGCAGGAAGAGGCGCATACACTCCGCCCGCGCCGTCCCAAGTCTTCACAGAGAGATTAATCATCTGTGAAATGGAAACAGCAAACGGCCAGTGACACAGGCTGAACCCGCTCCAGGTTTCCCTCATCAGCTCGCCGCCGCCGTGCAGTGCTCCTCTAACAGGCAGGTGTTAATAAAAGGCATATAGGTCCCACAGGGGTCAAACACATATGCCTGCCACCATGAAGCGCCGCTGGTGGGCCGGCTTCTTATTATTGTTTTGTGAGGATAGGGATTTTGAGGATTCATACGGACAAAGGCGATGAAACATTGTTCTTGTAAACACAGCGCCGGCAAAATGGATTTAAATCTTCCTAACAATGCATATATATGAGCCCTGCGCTGCTGCGTGCATATAAATTAAGCTTCAACACCACAATCAAATGCTGTTTTTTTTTTTATCCTGACAGCAACATTTTAACCAAAATATTCTATTTAACATTAATTCAAATTTATGATTAAACTGTTTTTTCACTCATAAAATTCAAGTCTCTTCAACAGAATATCTTTAACTGTGAATGACACAAAATGTCAGGTGTTTGTTCTTCTTCAGTTTTGCCCCTTTAGGTATTGTATAAAACAGAATTCTCCTTTTCTAAGAAAATCTTTTGTCTTGCCCTTCAGAATTATTTCAGAGGAAAGATCATAAAAACAGAGATGGGAAACTGTTGTTGCGCAGAAAGCTAGGGATGAAAATCGATAAGATTTTATTCATACCAATGGTGCTTATTCATATCAGTGCTATCATTCCATTGATCCAGTTTTGTATGGACTCCCTTGTCTGTCCCTTTAGATTTTCTATGTGGAAAAAGCAGTTTCTCTGTGTTGACAATGCCAAACACATGACACCTCTAACATCAAATGGGGTGTGTTTAATGCTGCTGTATGACAAACAATTCAATAAGTGGCTCATTTTTCCACACTTGCTTGAAATCACCCTGCCGCAGATGCCTCAAACTGCACTTTCATGTGTGTTTTAAGCCACGCTTTTGACTACTCAAGTATGGAAGAGTGTCCAGGCCTGATAAAAGAATAATAAGCTCTTAAATGAAGCACTTAAAGAGCATATATTTTGTCTTATACATGCTTATGTACTCAGTTTATATGACTGCTAGGGTATTTTCACAATCAGTGATGTTCAAGTTCTACTTTTAACATACTGAGAACCCCTGATCCAGCCGTATTCTCTCTCTGTTTACGACGCTTTGTTCAAGCTTCTGTCATTTAAAGGCCCGTTTCCCAATGTCTGATTGGTAGACAGGTCTACTCTGTGGCAATTGGTCAGTTCAAGGCTGCTGTGTGCCGTGTTTTCAACAACTTTGCCTTCCCTCTAAAACTCTATGTGCTCTGCGCTGAGCTTGCCAGTCTGAACCAGTTGGCTTAAAGTGCAGGTAAAACAATGGCAGATCACAACAGGGGGAGGGAGGGAAGTCTTAATGCCACAAAGAAGAACTCTAACATATGGAGGATGCAAGTAAGACACACTAAAGGACTTACAAAATTTGAAAAAGAATAATATCAGCTCTTTCAGAAAAAAAAGTCAAATTGTTGCAAATCTGGTGAAAAAATCAATCAACTTTTTTCTGCAAATTGTGTTGCAAATCACTCATAATATCTAATTTCAACTTTGGGTAAGACTGAACTTTGAGGTTGGCATATTCACCACTAAGTAGCTGCTTATTAGAACTTTGATAAGTATCATACTGGCAGCTTGTTTGTAATTATAAATAGAGTATTACCTCTGCCAAGGAGGTATTTGTCTTGCTGACTTTTGTTAGTTCCTTGTTTGTTCGTAAACAGGATAACTCAAAAAAGTTACGAACAGATTTTGAACAAATTTTCAGAGAGTGTTAGTCACAGCAAAGGAATGATGCGAGTCGATTTTGTTGGTGATTCAAATCTGGATGTGGTTCTAGGAATTCTTTAAAGAATTTGTTAATATAACAAGATAGAGCAGTTTTCCACATTTTTTAATAACTCAATAAGTTGTCTTCAGATTTTCAGGATATTTTCAGGGAATGTTGGTCATGACTCAAGGAAGGAATGGTTGTATTTTGGTAGTGATCTAAATTGATATGCAGATCCCAGAATTTTTCTTAACAGTGTGAGATAGGACAGTTTCCCACTTATCTGACAAATACGTTTGGAAAGCATTGGCGGAGTTTTGCACTCTTGGAGCACTTCTAGTTACAGTTTAGTTTACAAGGAAAAAACATTTGCCTATTGGGCCTTTAATCAAGAGTTTTTCCTTAATAGACTCTGCTTTACTACTCATAGGTAGTTAGGAAGTCGTTACATATGAATTATGATCTTGATTAACTTTGATAATGAGGCCTTTATAGGGTAGACGTTATTCTTCCTTAATTAATCTTATTAAGTTCAGTGTATCTTTAAACTTTTGGTCTTGGTAAAGTTAATTTAACTCGTGTAAGTCTTTGTAACTCAACACTTGTTCCCTAATATGAGGTGAAGCCTTTAACATCAGTATCTATTTCAGTCGTTTCACACCTACTATCTAATATTTGCTTTCTATTCTACGGTTCCCCACTCCTTACACTTAATATATTCAAAATAACATTAAACTGATGTGATTAATAGAGCATAATTTGAAGAAATAAATCAAACAATGAAAACATTTACAGTCAGTTGTGAGCATAGGTTCTATTATCTCACTCTAAATTTGGGAGAAAAAAACCATAGAAAAAGTCTAAATGTTACAGTGGTCCATTCACAAAATGTTTTCATTTGTTCTGACTTTATTTGTGCTAGTTTTATTTACCATCATGCTAAAATGTAAACTGTGCACACAATAAACTGAAATGATGTTTTTACTGCAAAGTTTTGATGTTACTGGAGTTTTACATCATTTTTTTAGAAGGCCTTTTTGTGCCTTTATTGACAAGAGAGAGAAACAGTGGCTGGATTTGTGAAGGGGCCAGAGAGAGTAGGGGAAAATTACACAATAATCCCTATTATTCTGACACATTTGGCCTAGTTGGTTTAAAGAGAAAAGACAATGAGGCAAATATCGGTGTGGAACAAAATTTGATCATATGGTAGCTTTATATGTAACAGAATATATTTGCGCAGGTCTGTTTGCACCTTTATTAACAGATGATATAATGTAACTTATGAGCCGGCTTTTTCATGCTTCCCTATCTTTGTTTGGAAGGATATGACGGGAGATAGATTTAGGAAGTTGGGATTGCAGGTGGGGATTGACATGAGAAAGAGGCTCTTGGATGTATTTGAGCCTGGATTGTCTGCTATGAAAGCACCTATACATGAGCCACATGACCATGAAAATGGCCTTTTGGCTACTCATTTATCATAAAACTATGTGGGCCTAATACTCATGATTTGTCTTATATCAAAAGCAATAAGATCTGTATAAAACTACACAAATCATCTTTTTTAAAAGGTTTTTTTTTGTCTATTTTTGCCTTTATCATAGTAGAGAGGACAGTTAATGGACTCAAAAAGTAGATGTAGAAAGTGGGTGACAACATTTTGGAAAGATGCCTTGGGCTGAATTAAACCAAGCCTGACAGCAGAAGGAGAAGAACCCCATTAAATGAGCCACAGAGACAAAACCACAAGGCTACAACTGTCCCTATCATATTTAAATTTATCAGTTTAAGAACTATGATATTAAATTCTATCTAAGTGATGATAATATGTTGTCAAATGTTAACAAACAGGGGAAACTGTCAATTGGCAGCCTTAAAATTACATTACTCTTAGCCCTTTAAAGCCTGAAAACACAAATTACAGCTAGAAAATTCTAATTTTTGGAGATTAAATGCTTATTTCACTTTCTGCTGAAATCCAAAAAACATCAAAATTTCCATAAAATTTAAAATATATATTTTTTGTATCTCATTTGATACATTAGGTGTCTTTGGCAACTGATAATCCATTTGAGGACATTTTTATCATTTATCTGATTGTATTCAGATGTTTTTTTAGTGATTTGTTGATCATATTGATTAGATATAGGTATCAAAAAAGTATGTATCAAATATGATACAACGGGCTTTAAGGGGTTATGAGATCGAAGGCAAAAAAAAAACATGTTGAAAAATGAGATCACTGTAGAGATACTTTAAAATGTTTTGAAAGCTTGACAGTTCTTCAGATTAAAATATCAAAACTTTGAGATTATGCTAGAAAAAAATAATCAGCATGGAAATACCTGAGGATAATCAGTGGGATTCTTTATTTACTACTAATATCTTAGCCATGTACATATATTGCTTTAATCTACTGAGTGACTGGAAACATGCACATAGGTGCCATGATGCTCTTCTTTTTAAGGTAACTTTAAAAACAAGTAAAAACACAATTTTCTAACAAATGATTATTTCTGTGATTCCCATTGCCTAATGTCTGCCATTAAAAACTAATCCATGATCATTTATTTAAGATTCATTTTTTTCCTTTTGTACGTCTGTTTTAAAATAAACTATCACAGTAAGAGGAGCACATCACTTATTGTGGGAGAGACTAACATATTACAACAAATGTTGATATTGGCATCAGTATCTGAAAAACAAGTTAGAAATACTGTAGGGATGATATCAGTACGGGAAGATATAAAAGTTTCTGTCTGTCTACTGCCAATATATCAGCTATACATATCAGCCACATACAGTCCATTTATCAATTGTAATATCTGCAGAATGTACAAATCTATCATGATGTTTTGCGTTATCGTCAGAAAATGTCCTCATTAAAAAACAACAAATTAATAATGCTTACAAAACTAATTGATGTTGTTCTCATTTCACATCAGTTTTTAACTCAAATAGTCTTACAGAAAGACCATTCTTGCAGAGTACAGCATGATGTTTTTTTAAAACAGAATGTTTTTATATTACTCTCAGAATCAGTGTCTGCTTAAAGGAGAATGGCAGAAATAGCTTTATTTGATTATTCCCATCATTATCATATTATCATTAATTCATTCATAACCAAAATAATGATTCAAGATTTGATAAAAAAAAAAGAAAAAGAAACTACTGATTTGACTCTTTTATTTCTTTTTATGTGATGTTTTGGTGGAATTGTTGTTCAACATTCATAGCAGTAAAGGTCCCTAAACTGAACCGTAAGTTCTATTGTTCCCCTTAGACTTACATACATTTCTAACAGTTGACTTGATCCACATGTTCTCATTTATGCTGACATAAACATGTGTATACGTATGTGTGCGCAGCTGAGCATGTCAGACTGCCCAGCTCAGCCTCTGAGACAATCACACAATCCCTCCCATCTAAAAGCTCGCTGCAGCCTTTGATAAGCACCATTCTTTGCCGTCTAAAGAGGTCTTCTATAGATTTCACTTTGCCGACGTGTGCACAACCTTTGACAAGTAATGTATCATTTTTATTCATTGCCTAAAATTGTTAGCAATTATGTGCGAAAGCGGCCACCTGCCTAGCCTGAATGGCTCCTGTCTGTGGGGCTTCACAGGGGTGTGGGGAAGTGCTGTTGGCTGTAAGGGGAGGAGAGAGAGAGAGAGAGAGAGAGAGTGTGGAGGGTGGGGGGGGTTTAGACCAAACACAGGGCCCATGCAGCAGGTGAAAAAGCCCCTCTCGTTAGTGTAATGATGAGTGGTCAGAGCCGCCGTGTGTCTGGGCCTGAAATTGGGCATGCAGCTCCAAGTGAAAGGCCAGATCCCCTCGCGTGCATCCTGCTCGGGCATCATGAGACATTTACAACCAAAATCATTGCTAATGTTAGCTGCTCGGCCTCATTACCTTAACAATATGTCCACCTCAGCTCGTGTGCATCCACATACGTTGTGATCTGACTTTTTTTTTCTTTTCTTACCCCGCATATGGCCCAGGGAATCTTCCATGAGAAGATCTGCCAAACATTTATAGTATTCATAGCGCAGTATAGGCATATGTGTCATCCGCTGCATGGCCTTGTACACTTTCCTTAAGCGGCTGTAGGTGTATGAGCATGAGCGAGAGCTGTGCAATGATTTGAGTATACTTTAGATGAAAAGAGCTGTGTGGAAACACTTTCATTAGCCCAGTGCTGTGACCCAGGGTCAGTGGCTGAATAAGTAACTCTCTATTAATGATTTCTACAGCAGAAAACCCCTGACCCCTGATCACTTTCAATCTCAGAAAAGAAAAAAAATGGGGCAGTGGGGGAGGGGTGGGATCTATTGGAGGGAGATTAAAAAAAACATACTTTTTTTTCTCCTCGGCCTTGTGTGTGGGAGGGTTATTATTTGTGCCGTGCTGTGAGGGGGAGCAAAGGGCCTGCTGGGACATTGACTCACGTATTCTGGTTTGAGTTTCTTGTCACCGCCTCTAATGGCCGTCTTCTCCAGCTTGTCAATAATAGGGCCGATCATCTCCTCGTCCTTCAGCCTCAGCTCCTCATGGATGATCTCCATGTCCCTAACCGGGTCCACCGTCCCCTCCACATGGATGATATCCTCATCCTCAAAGGCACCTGGGGGGACAGGACACAAAAGCACAAAGAAAAAATCAGTATTTTATTCCAAGTGAGCATATGAGGTATAATCAAAAGAATCAGAGCCACAGAATCGATGGCATCGACTTCCTAGGATCAAAAATGAAACAGTGATTAAATTTAGCCCCCAAAATCATTACTTTTTGCAGAGAACATTGAAAAAAATAAACATTCACATGAGACAGCACAGTGGGAGTAACAGGACAGTCACAACAAATACAATAAAATACTCAGGAATACATTTAATTTCTCTTTAAATGTTTCTGAGTGTCAGAACTGTAAGAAACCACCTCACAGTGTCAAAGTAAGTTCCACTTAAATTGGCTTTAAGTGCAACTAAACAGGCCTGTCTTGTCAATCTGCATGAAGCGGGGAGTGTCTGGTCATGCATTTTGTGCCCCTCTGTCTTAAATCTATTAGTCACCCAGTTAAAAAATGTGAGAAATAAACAAAACTGAGTAGATTTAGAGAAAAATGTCAACATTAACACACAAGAGATGACAGTCCTCCCCCTAATCATGTGCGTCTCAGCCGTGGCGGTGCTGGTGATTAGGTAATGAGGCTCTAAAGCAGAACATTTAGCCAGCAACAGCCTTAAGGACTCCTGATTCTCCAACAGAGCTCAGGGGGTGGAGAGACGGGGGGGAGAGGTAGGGCAAGAAGGGGCACGGGTGTGCATCTGTCGCATCAGAGTGGCAGCCTTTAACATTACCAGTGGCCACTTACTGTTGAATACTTTATAGTTAAAGGAACATTCAATTTGTATTTGTAATCAGTAATTTTCTAAATAAAAAGGGAGGTTATAACTCATAAGTTAGTGTGTTGATTTCACAAATATTTACAAAGGCAAGTCAACCAGAAGTCCATTTATTCCAGGAAATCTCCATGAAATCCAGTTATACCTGCAAAACTATACTATTTTTTATACTTTAATCCATTATACTTTAATCCAGAATATGCCTCCAGTATGTTGAAAGAAAATCAACACTGTGGATTATGGGGAGACATGCCATATGCCAGCTGACAGGCTATAAAATTGAATTTAGCTGCCAAGACTGACTGTTGGTTGAGAATATATGAATAAAAAAAGGTTTCTAAGTATTGTTTAACCATGCTCTGAACACAAATCATGGACTAAAATATGTTTGTTCAATCTAAACAGCCACTTTCATTTGTTATGTTAATGGAAATAAAGTCATGTTGACTCGACAGTTGCACATTTTAGAGAAAAGTTATACATTTATAACAAAAAACATATAGACTACACATAAGGCAACATTGTAGGCATGCCTTTCATACATACTTACAATAAAGCATTTTAAACACAATGTGCTAATGACATTTACATTTGTCTGTTGCTAAGAAATTCGTTTTTTTTCCTGGAAACTCTAAAAAAAAAAAGCATAATCCAACAATGAATAGCGAAAAAAACTGCAAGTTTAACCTCTCCTCGATGGCTTCTGGTAGTTGATACAAGCTTAACCAGTTCAGTAGTCAATATCAGGGGCTGCTGTCCATATATTTACAGATCAATTGACACCAGCTATAGAACTTTATGTAAATTGAAAAGTTGGATGTCTAATTATTTATTTTCGAAAGGATCAATTGTGTGTCACTTATGTTTAGATGAGCATTTAGTGTGAATCTGATTTTTTTACTATAGTTTTCAATGTACTCCATGAGGTATATCTTTTGAATAATAATCAAACATTTCCATTTGTGGTTGAATCTCACATAATTACAGCGAAAAGCAGTTTAAAAAGTGGACTTCCCTGTTTGGGCTGTGATCCCACAATTCTTTGCAAGTAGCTTTAATTGAGAAGCAGGACGTCCATTTTAATGGCTTTTCTTCCTCCTGAAGCAGACTTCATTCATAATGCTCAAATATTAGTGTGCCACTTTGAGAACACACTGCATGAGGTCAGTTTTTAATTAATAGAGTCCTCGATTCAAAACAATAGCTGGGACGAGTCTACAGTGGGTCTCTGCACATCATCCTTTCTTTCTCATGTTGTTGTTTTTAATTGTGAGCCCTCTGGAAACAAAATTCAACAAAATTCAAACAAACTGTGATCTTATTCAACAATTGCCACAAAGTCCACAATTGTAGGATCCCGTGCATGCTGCAGTTTTACTCCAACAATTGGTAAAGCGTGAGATCAGAGAGAATACAGGAGAACTACAAATTTACAAGGTAATTGTGAGCTCATGTGAATTGTGAGTTCACATGTAGACAACAGGTTATATTACCTGTCTGACGTTATCTCTGAATAGATGTAATTTCCACATGGTCCTGTCTTTTCAAATTACCCAGAAGCTCTTGCTGTAAAGATCATATTTGCAGTGAACCAGGGCAGAGCTGTCCTGCTGGCATGTGCCGAAGATGGATCAAGGCGCAGGATGTGGAAACAGACTGACTGATGAGAGTACGCCGATTTGCTGCTTGGCACGTACGGAACACTACGCGGGCAGACTATGTGAAAAATGGGGGTTAATCAAGTAACAGTTAGCTAGATTATGACTTTTAACAAGCCTGTGGTCTTTCTTCAAGTATACAAGCACATAGGGGGGTGATTTATCCAGTTTCATACTACTTTACTGCCAAGGCATCAATCTCCTATGTATGCATGTACAGTATGCATCAGTTTATGGATTATTTAAAGCAGAACATACAGACCTACATCTGCTGACCTTTGGTTGTTCATCTGAAATCCTTAAACTTTCAGGTTGGTTAGAAAGGATGATGTTTTGGGATCTGAACATCATCTAGTTTAAGTTTCTGCTATGGAAGAACGTTTGTTGTTTTCGTTGAGCAGTTTGTCAGCACGTTTTTGGATCAGAGAACCAAGCCGGCAAAGTTGTTCTTTAATGAGGATAAATTGTAATATTTAGGTAATATTGTCAACAACTCTATAATCATTCTGCAATCCCTGCTCTGTCCTTGAACTACCATGAGCCAATGGGCTTAAACTGATGAAAAAACAATGGCATGATGTCAGACTTTCTATTTGGGGGTGAGCTGTCTATATTTGAAAAGAATACACAGATTATTTGATGTAGGCCCATATGTTGTTTGTCTTTTTTTATGAAATTGATGAATAATTTACTTTACTAAGCAACCAGAAATTATTTCAGTCTTGGAGATTATTTTACAGTTACATAAACTTACAAAAGAGCTTTATATTTTATATTTAAGAGCTTTATAGTTTCTTATATTGCTTTGGTCTTTTTCTTTGTCTTTTTTTAAACATCCCATTTGCTCTACAATATAGTGTAAGTAACATCGTTTCATGAAATTAAAATACTCAGGCAATTTACAATAAATTATTTCTTTTTTTTTTTGCCTTAGTATGGTCCTCGAGTAAATATATTGCATAGTACAATTAGCAATAAAACGACACAGGATCGTAAATCAATCAATAACAATGGCTGGTGAAGTTTCACACTGTGGCTTAATGGGAATGCCGTGTCATTCAACAGGGAAGTGGATGTCAGGTGAATGATAACTTTAAGTATCGCTGTGTTGAGGGACGTGTTTGGAATGTGCACGGTGAGTCACTTAATGTTATCAACGATCTATATTCATGTGCTGACGCCTGAGCTGTGAAGGTATGCTGACAGGCGAGGCCTCACAAGAGAGTTACGTCACTGTAGTGATCCTTAAACTCCTCATGAAGCTGTCACATTATCTCTCAACGAGTTTGAACAGTGATGCATACTTAAAATATTGATGAATCACACATGAATGTACAGTCCTGATGGGAAACAGCACACGTTCAGGGACATATATGCAGATCTTGATTTTGTGTAGATCAATGGAAAATTTGTATAGACTGATGAGCAAAGTTGTCTACAGTCCTCAATCCCTCAATCCCTCAATCACATAAATGCCGTGTGTAATTAAAGACTATCTCTGAGCATATGACTAAAGATGACTGATACCAGATTACAATAAAATGTTGCACAGAAATACTTGCTACCTTGAGGAATGGTTAATGTGATTAACTTCTAACTTTTCCTTTAGCAGTACTGTCCTGCTGAGATTTTTTTCTAGTTAAAGCCTTAACATTTCATTATATTTATGGAGGTTAATTTATCGAATGTAATGCTTGAAGTAAAAACTAACATAAGGTTGTGTACTATGACTTTATTTGAGTTGTTAGTAGTTCAATTGGTTAGCCGGACTAAAAGTCTATCCCTTTTTTAAAGATTTTCAGAAATAAAATAAAAACTATTTAAAGTGAAAAATAGACATGAATTCATAGACGTTACTTTTGAATAGATAGACTGTTTCACAGCAGTTGCATTTAATCATCCAATACTTTTTAAAGAGGCATTGCTGAGTTAATATTGTCAGTTCAATAACTTGCTATCAATTTTAATGTAAATTTTCTGTAGGATGTTAAAGGTTATGGCTTGCTAAATGTTAGCATTTTAAAAAATCATTTGTGTAAACATGCATGTTATCGTTTGGATGTTTGCATCTGGCAAAAAGTTAGCACAGTAAGAGGTGCTTTCAGCAAGAGTCAGAGGTGCTTTAGCAGAAATATTTCCAGTAATTATGAACACAGAGTATTATAAACCTACCTCATTTTCCTCAAGTGCTTGATTTTCCATGAAGCTATAAACTACAGTGTTGTGAGCATCACTCATTTATCACATCTAAACATTAATGCTCAACAACAAAATAACAGACAAACCAGAAACCCTGCACCAGTGTCCTTATTACTCATGCAAGTCAACAGAAGACTTTTGTGCAAGCTGTCATCCTGTGCGTTGTCCTCATGCTGAAATGAACTTATCCAATTACTCTTTGCCTAATCAGGCTGTTTTGGTTCCTCTCCTCTTGCAGAGGTACTCCACAGTATAAACAGTTCACTTATGCCACACAGAAAGGGGCTAATCAGTGGAATTATTGTTTTGCTGCTCCAATTTACCAGCTCCCTGTTCAGCACTGATTGGAATGAAAATTTGCTATTGTGTCTGCATGAACCCGGCAAATATAATGCAATGTAATCATTTTGTTAGCTGCAACAATATACATACATTATGAACAATTATGATGTACAGTTTGATGCACTATGTTAAAAATTGAAAATTCTCATCTGTTGTTCAATTTAGTTCATGTTTGTTAAGACTGAAGAGGTTTCAAACAGCTTTTCACAGTAAATAAACCTCTAATTGTTGAAGTAAATCACTGTTTGAGAATTGCATTTATAAGGAACGCCTTAAACAACAATGTTAGGGCATTTTTGACAACACAGTCCTTACTATTTTTAAATAAAGAAAACATAACACTTAATAATGTCAAACACCACCCATAAAAAGCTGATAAATCAAAATTTCAAAGAGTCTTTCAGCATGGAGCAGCTGATCATTCACTATTTAGTCATCAGCTGACACTCTCCTTTGACTGCCACATATTCCACAGTAATTTGCTTTAATTAATTTCGCCTAATTTAACATTCACATCTACTTTACTGCTGTCCCATTCAAAGCTAAAAGGCAGAGAACAAATACATGAGGTGAGAGAGAGAGAGAGAGGAGAGAGAGAGAAATCTGAGGGGGCAATCTCCACAATTAGTCCTTTAACAACTGGCTCTGAGAAGACAGCTCTTATGAGGCCACGGCGCCACACAAAGCCACATGTAAGACAGTAAAAACTAAAAAAGAAGACCAGAGAGGTGGGAAAGGTCCTGTTCAGGAGTCAGGTTTGTCTCACAATTTTAATATTACTGCTTCATTTCAACAGTTCATGTTTTGAAGACACAATTAACAGGTGCTCCTTTATTAGCAACACAAAAGGATTAATCTGCAGAGGGTGAGTGCTGTTCAATGGCCTGATTGAGGATCAGGCTAGACTCTGGAAAATTATGGACTTACAGCAGCACTGAGAAGCTGCATGAACTGCCATTTAAAGATGAACACCATGTTGACTGGCAAAACACAGAACATACACATTTTTTTTATCTTAAATTATTTTACGAGGGTGGGAGACCAAAGACATAAGGACAGTATCAACATTATAATCAAAAACTGGCTACCACTGTTCTTAACTTGTCTTGCCTTGTGGCACACTTTTAGGTGGCACACTTAAACCCCCTTACTGTGAAAAAGAAACCGACATTTTTTTTTTTTTTTTAGCTCTAATACGTATTAAGTAAAATATTTGAAGGTCCTAAGATGGGAAAAAGAGACACAGCAGAAGTTCATTATCATCATCATAAATCATTCATAAAAATCTGAGTGATCAAACAAGACTTAAAAACCTTAGTTACTAACCTTGGGTCCGGGTCAACCCAAGAGGGGTGTCAGAAGGTTTTCAGGGGGCACAAGACACTGTCTGCTCTGAGGTGGTCAATATGACTAAAACAATGATAAGGCAGTAAGGAGATACTTTCATCAAAGCTATTTTGCACAAGACTGTGTTTGTAGGCCCATTTTATCCTGATTTTATCCTTAAAAAACAACTCAAATTAGAGTTAAATTTGCACAGCAATGCATCATTCTTAGTTAAAACTGGAAAAAGGGTTGGAACCAGGGCTGAAACGATTCCTTGAGTAATTGCAGTTATTCGATTACGAAAAATCTTCATGGCAAATTATTTGCCTCGAGGCTTCGTTTTAAATCTAATCTGGACCACTATACACTGTGTTTGACACAGATGGTCATTTCTCTTCCACAACACGCTTGCTGCTTCTGCTGCTGGTCTGCCATTGTAACATACAGTAGATGTGAGGTGTGGACTGCAAAATCATGGAGCAAGAGAGAGAGAGAGTCCACAGAAGAAACGGTAGAAAGTAACCCAAGTGTGGGATCACACGTTGTAACGAAAAGAAAGCATAGTGCAGTGTGTCTATAGTTGTAAAACGGAGTTAGCTTAGCATAACAGCATGTCGTCAATGCTGCGGTACTTCAAGAGTAAACATCTGGTCTATGCATCAAGTAAACAGAGCTGACACAACAAGATAACGCTCGATACATTAGCAGTTAAAAGAAATCAATGTGATCAATAATTGAAATTCTAGAGTCTAGTAAATAATGTACTTTGATTATGGCTCTGTGTAAAGGCTTGTTCATAACATAAATTATAGCAGTGGCTATGTGCCTTGTGTTATTGGTATTATGTGCACATACTTTTCACATTGAGTAACTTTCCTTTTAATTTGATTGTAGTGAGTACAACAAAATTAGAACAGAAAATAATGACAGAGAGTAAAGGAAGCAGGTGTAGGGCATCCTTTCATATATTAAATAAATGTGCATAAGCTAGTTGAATAATCTTAATATCTAAGTACGATATTATTTGGGCCTAGTAATAAAATATGATAAATGATATCCTCAATATGGACATTAGCATTGTTACAGCAGTAAAGGTAAAAATATAGCAAAAAGAGAAAACCATGAATAAAAACAAACAATAATAATATAAATGATATAAAAATAACCAAACTAAAATCATACTAAAAAGGCAAGCTATGACCAAGAACAATATCAACAATACAAACTTAAAAGTTAAAAAAATGTTTACACTGTTGCACATCAGTAAATATCAATATCATTTGATTTGCTGTAACTGGTTTAGTGCTCACTGCAGAGACAGTTATCATTATATCTAAAGTGCCTGTTTATCCATTTAGGTTTTTTAATTTATGTATGAACTCTACATTTTTGGGATATCAGCTGTAGAGATGTCTGCCTTCTCTCTAGTATAATTGGCAGAAGTCCTGTGATGCTCAAAGCTCCAAAAAATATATTTGAAAAAATCAAAACCAGTGTCTCATTCTAAAAATAATGTCCTGGTTGCTCAAAATTATCTGCAGACCTTGTTGTGAGCAGTTTCATGTAGGAACTACCTTTTTTCCATTAGAAAAATATGCATTTTGATTTTGGGATCCTGTTATGCAATCAAAATGTTCAGAAAAGCAAATAAGTTTTTATTTAAGAGACCTGGCTTATTTTCTGTTTTGGATGTTACTGATGCTTTTCAATAAAGCCAAAGTGATTCAATGTAAAAACATAAATAAATAAATAAATTAAAAAAAACATTTTTGTAATGTATCTCTTATCCGATTACTCAATTAATCACCAAAATAATTAATAGAATACTCGATTTCAAAAAGAATTGATAGCTGCAGCCCTAGTTGGAACCCCTGCTATAGAGTATATGTCAACAGTGTCAGCTGGGAGCAAGAATTTGATAACACTTTGTTGTACCATGCATACATATCAACCTACTGAGGTCAGATTAAGGCTAGACACAGTGCTAGCTTACCAAATGGGACAGCACCCAGGCTTGCAGTTAACTCAGTCATGTCCCTTACAATCCAAAACTGAAATCCTTATTGAAATAGATATGTGTACAAAATTAAAATAAACAGATAAATAAATGACCCCGTACAGTATGAAACATTAAAGTATTTAGACTGAAGCCATTTGTTGAACTAGCCTTCAAATATGTTTATTTTTGCTTAAAAAATCATCCGTTCCCCACACACAGTCATGGCCCTCAAGGAAGTACAGTTTTTGGCACTTCCTTCACTTGTGGTCCTCTTTTACTAAATAAGAAAAGAGAAAAGAAATGCTTGAAAACCCTAAGAAAGAGTATTAGACATTTGTTTGTGAGCTGTAGAGCGTAACATTCTGGTAGTGACGTGTCCTGGTTTCTTCTCTCTCATTGACCCTAGTGGATACTTCATTTTATGCTGAGGACAGACTTGTATTTATTTTTGTCACAATGGTCACTGTGTCAGATTTGATGATCACAGAGCCATCAAATGGTGCAGTGATTTGACTGACATGTGTGTTATACCTGACAACTTGTCCCAACAAGTAAAGCAAAGAGGAAGGAGCGATAAGACGATAAGCAAACTTATTGTATTTACAGCAATGTAAGCGAATTTGTTGTCTTTTAAACAGACATGATTACTGATACAGCTTGATGCTAATGCTAACCGCAGTTATTCACTCGGTTGTTGTTTTACGCCTCTTTTTACAAGTTAATGTTGAATTCTGTCAAGGACAAATCATATGGTGCTTTTGCATGTGTGGTATCTGCTCAACTCAGTTTGACTCTACACGGTTTACATATTACCTGCCCTGGTTTCTATTATGGTATAGAGTCTATCAATAGCTCTTTAAGGCAGGTGAAATCGTCATTGCATGGCTGCATGAACATCAGTGGCATCCTCACAATAACAAAGAAGGAAACAGAAGGATAGAGATAGAGGTGCAGGTCCCTTTGTAGCTTTTTGCCAGAGTAAGGAAATTAGTTTTGTTCCAGAGACAGTTGCAAGCACCAAAACAACATGCTATTTAAGCAAAGGAAGGTTTGGGAGGACAGTCAGCATGACAGAGCTGACAACATTTCATTTCTGTGTCAGTACCCCTGATTTGCAGTGAAACTTCGACCATTCAATGGTCAGCAGTGTCTCCATGTCACATTTAGTCTCGCCTTAGCTCACTTGGAACCCCTGCTGGAGGTGATACGACTGTGCCAGGTACTAGGTGCAATCTGTAATGGAAAACCAAAACAAGCAAGTAAAGTTGAGCCAAGTCGAGCTGACACCACGTAGTGAAAAAGCCCCAGTGAAGGCAGGAATGTTGTTTTTTTAGAGCCTGAAACACTTTTCCTGCATCTTATGGTTTCATCTTAAAGCTACAACTTTTTTGCTTTGCTTTAGTTCACATCTCTGACTTGATGGAACGGATTGTAGGAGGCAAGACAAAAGTCAACCAAGTGAGCTTCTCTGTTTGGAAGTTGTGAAGTGTCTCAGATGGAGTTTCTATTTAGTTATACTATGACACACTACATGAGATGAATCAACAAACTGAATCCAAGACCACCGGGTCAAACCACAATTGTATCGACAATATGTAGATTGACCCCAGTGTTCAGCAGCCCAGTCTGGAATGGAATGGACAATTAAAGGACTAGGAGGCCCTGACCTGATCTTAGGCAGTAAAAGGATCAAATTGAGACAAATGACTTGTTAACTGTTAGGACAAATAATCTGTTATGACTAGTTCAGACACAGATCACTCCACCCCAATTACTGCGAGGGGAGAATCAGGTCAAAAATCAGACTTACAATCCTGCAGTGTGTTGCCAACCTTGAAATAACGCATAAAATAAAAACTGACATGAACACCACAAGGCAAAATTCAGACTTTAGTATAAGATACATAATAATGTATTCCATCTATTTAATCTATTGCCAGTCTGAACAAGTATAACACCTGAAAATACCCAGCAAGCTGCAGCTATCTTCTATCATTACTACTCTGTCAGGTACACAGACAAGGCAGTCATCTGAGTCAAGTCGAGATCAATACTGATTGAGCTGCTTCCTCTGATGTAGCTACCTGGGAGGATATGTGGTCAACATAATTCAGCTAAATTACAGTATTCATTGACTTTTAACTTCCTGTGCAGGTTTTCACATGCAAGAACGAGGGTAAGCGCACATCTAAAGAACTTGCATTCCTCATGCCGCCTTTTAAAATGTTCATGCAAACTCAGTGCCGCAATTCTCCTGGTATTCAGAGCAGTAAAAGCTATTTTATGAGTCTGTCAGGAAAAGCACATTATGGATGTCTTCCCAGCATAAAAAAACACTGTCAACGCACACAAGGGTATTTATGTTCATTCAAGAAATATCTTCTTGACATTCATTTTAGGGGGATACATGAAATTGACTGCAATTTGTAGTTCCCTGCTTCTGTAACAGAGTTTGTGGCATATTCAGCCTTGTTTCTTTGCATATGTCAATTATGGCAAATACATTTTCAGCTAAAAAGCAGTTTGTCACCAGAAAATGGAGGGTTTGAGCCCTTCAGGGATACACTCATGTTTTCAACATGATTCCATCTTTCCAAATAGATCACAGAGAAATCATAGTGTTCGATAGTATGAATATCAGAACTAGCTATGTGTCTCCACTTCCTATGTAATCTAGTGTGTCAGACCAAAGTGAGTATTTAAGGTGCATATTTTACTTTTTTTGATACTGCTGTCCATAAAAAAAACATGTGAAGTAGAACTGTGCAGACAAGCCAATACATGTATAATGCTAATTTTTTTTTGTTTTTGTCATCACAATGGGGTGTGAAGATAATGTCACTATGAGGCCATGTTCAAAGGAAAACCTTCACTTACTTACTTCTTCAACACAGACAAAGTCATCATTGCAAGGCTACATGAAACTACCATGATATTCTCACAACAACAAAGAAGGACATAGAGGCACAGCGCTGCTGACTCTTGGTTTGTGGGTTTTTCCTACAGACATGTTTTGGACCTAATCCTGTCATCAAATGTTGGGTTCACTTAATTAGAATATTATGTCCTTATGAAATGGCTGCCCTAAAACACTGACCTAAAGTGGTGGCAGTATAAGAGGAAGGGTTCTCCAATATTACGGCTTGTAAACATACTAGAGGTGATTATAAGGCAAAGACTTTGCTGTTTTAAGTGATTTAAATAATGTACCAGGTGCTGGAGCAGTGTCATTTTGTAGAAATAAAGATTAAAGTGCTTGTGCCGCAGCTCCAAACACTGTTCAAAGCAAGCTGACACTCCTTCTTCCCTCTGTCCTGATAATGTGACTGAACACTATTTACAGTGTAAGTATGCTGTGACTTTAAATGTTATTCAATGTATGGACAGGATTTTTTCTATTATCTAACTTTATACAGTCATATGCATCTTTTAAGTCACTTCAAACTGTTAAACGGGGATCCTCACAGACAGATGACTTCAGTTCCAGCTAAATGAAAGTTAAAATTGGATTTATTTTACGAGACTGAAATTTAAAAAAGCACTCAGGATCTATCAAAGTTAAATGATCTTTCTTTATCACAGGATCACAGCAGGTAAACACTTGAAATTGCAGTGCTGACATCAGAGTGGTTATTGCTAATAATGGCAGTGGTTGCAGTGACAAACTTTAGTTCGCTTCTCAGATAAACATTGAAATTTCTGAGCTGTATGTGGTTACTTGCTATTTTGGTAGAGTGACCATATTTGAGTATATCCTAAAAACAGTATAATTCCTTTATTTTTTCAAAATACTGCTAAACAAGATATCATACATTTATTCCATCTATCATCCAATTATTGTTATTTCTTTACATTAGGATTATAGGGCATTTTGACACCAAGATAGCAGCCATCAAGCAAAGCTGATGTGGTTACCAGCGGTGGTGAAGTTAGGACATTGCATTTGACAGGGATTTCAGGCTTGTATCGAACAAACAACTTTATAGATTTTGCATAAATGACTTGTTAATTTGGAGTAGTAGTAGTAGTAGGCAATCATGCTATCCAAGTTTCAGAAATGAGTGGACTATAATCGCCCCCCATATTTAAAAAAAAAAAAATAAAAATAAAACATTAAATAAATGAATAATGTAAACACTGAAACTTTTGATGGGAAAGTTACTATACTAGATGCAATACAATTTAATATTATTTACCAAAATGACAGAAAAAACATATTGGTTCTAATTCACGTCATTTTTGACCGGCTTATGAAAAATGGGTTCCAATCACCTGTCCATTTAAGGTTTAAGCAACACATGATGCCAGAGAAAAAAACATTTAAGGTCATTTTCCATATGTTGTTAATCCCTAAAGTGCAGCATTGAGGGGACTCTCAGAAAACAACAGAGTTAATTCTCTCATTGTTAACCTAACCTCTATCACTCCATTTATTTTGTTAAGCCACAGAGCAGCAGAATGCTTTGATTGAAAGGGACTGACGTATGCACACCACTGTTGTCCGACATCGTTCAGAGAACAAACCTTTTTAGATCCTTAACTACTATAGTGCTGCTGATTGCACAGGCACCAGCAATTTCCTAACCAACCGCCACCTGAACAATGATGTGTTCAGCTTTCAGGCCCTCCAGCCTTTCAAAGGTGAATCATTTCACAGTTTGGAGCGAGATCTCCATAGCAACTCCTCTTTGAAGGGTTTAGAATCACCATCCAATAATTCTATGATCATCGGGCCTCACCGTTCCCAGTGGTTCCTTTCACAGCAGATGGGCGAGGGGGGCACAAGGAGGAAGCAGGAAGATCCTACAGTCTATTTCAGGCAATTCATCTCGCAGCCCCCATTAGAATTCAAAATATTGCGACCTTCAATCACCGAGCATGTGATCTGGAGCTGTGGCGATCTCCAGTCAAGATGGGGAGACATTTTGCTCTAATCATCCACGATGAGTGGAGGCTGACAAAAACTCTTCATTCTCGCTCGAGGCAAAATGCTCATTTAAATGCTGTGACAACAGCACCATACGGGCTGGAAACACACAAAGAAACATGGTCCCCACAGCTGAATGATCCGGATTTAAAATCACAGTATGGTTTAAACAACAAGTGACATAAAAATAGCTGGATGCAGCACATGGCAGCTTATTTTCTGCACTGATTTATGTTTCAAGACTTAAACAGTAAGGCAAAGTGCTGGGACCCTGCAGAGACAGTCCTACAAACAGAGTTTTCCAGTCAAAGTATGCAGTCTGAAGTTGGTCCCTCACTCCTTAAACTCCAGATATATTTGACAAAACAGTGAACCACAGCTTAGCATCAAATGGCAATGGATAAAGGAGTCTGACACATCTTGCAATTATGAGAGACAGTTTTCCAGGAATTCATTACACACACAAAGTGGTGTTTTTGATCATTATATTGAGCATAAGCAGAACTGAGTTAATGGCAATAACACAGAGCACTAAGGTTTACATTTGTCCAACTTTTCCTAGATTTAGAATAGAAAGATACTTTGGTACACTGACTTATACTGTGGTATGTGTTTCTATATCATATAGTTTATTTCTTAAATAAATAGATAGGGTACTTTTGCAAGATTACTTATAGAGAGTCTATAAGGTTAGCTTTTAAACAGTAGTTTCAGAATTAGGGACAGGAAATTATCTCATATAGGGAGTGTAGTGTTTGGTTTTTCACCCATTTTTTGTCTCCATCCACTGTCTCTCATAAGCTGTTCTTGTCATTTGTCAGCACGAGAAACAACAAACTCTAACTTCAAATTAGAAATTTTAAGTTGATTGACGACAATACGACAGTTTGTTGTGGCTATGAGAGGATATCTTTATGAACCAGAGTACAAAGAGGAAGAACTTTTGCAGTTGGAGTCATGAGTAGAAAGAGGGATGGAAAACTTTTGTGGAAACTGAAGAGCAGGACAGATCATAAGTTATCTGGTGGTGCAAATGCATGAACTTTGACCCCAGGCCCAAGACCCTGGAGGCCAATTTTGTCATAAGTGGGACTTGGTAACACTTCTCCTGGACCTTTCTGATCTTGATGGGTAAAAACGTGATGTGCTATCATTGCAGAGGAGGGAATCCTGATGTCCATATTAAAACAAGTCAAAGTTGGTGAAGGCTTATGGCAAGCAACAGAAACTGGTACTGTGACTATTTGTTTTCACTGTTTTTAAATATGGGTGAATATAGGAGTGATCTGTATTAGTGATCTGTAATAGTGATCTTTATTATTTTGTGCTCTAATGATCGCTTACTGACACCACTGCAGCACTCTTACCTGATAGCTGCTGAGAGGAAAGCAGCGTTTTGCTAGTGAAAGGATACTTAGCCTGTTTGTTGCATCAAAAATAGTTCAAGCATAAGGACTTTATAGAGACGAATTGAAATAGAAATCTTACTGTAGCACCTGGTTGAGCCAACATAGTTTTTGTTGAGAATTACTCTTTTGCTCTATCGGAGATACCGTTGAATGCTACATATCACCTTGCATCAGTATCTTTCCTTAGGGCCAGAGCTGGCCAGTTGCTATATCAGAAATTATATTCCATAGTGCAATGCAACCCCCCTCAAAAAAGCTGAACTATCCCTTTAGAAATGTAGGCTTCACTTATGAAAATTGTTGTCAAGAAAAAATAAACATTCATGCTGGCTAATATTGTTTACTTAAGTGTAAACAATATTAAGCCACGTTGATCCTACTGTTAAACAAAGAATAAAGGATAAATCACAATTTTTACAAAATACATAATTTAGTTGTCTCCTTGTTGCTTTTTTTGCCATCTTGTAAGTGTTCTTCTGTTGTTTTGGTGATTATTGACTTGTGAAAAAAAAATAAAAAATAATAATTAAAAAAAAAAATATATATATATATATAAATACATATATATATATATATGTATAGAGAGAGAGATAGATATGTAGATATAGATATAGATAGATATAGATATAGATAGATATATATATACATATATATACATATAAATACATATATATATATATATATGTGTGTGTGTGTGTGTGTGTGTGTATAAATTGCACTACAACCCAAAGCCAAAAAAACAATGGCATGACTTCTGACACTGACAATCATTATCCCATTATCATTATCTACAGCAAAATCATTTGGTTAAAATGTTCATTGGGGAAAAAAGCTTGAATCTTGGCAAGTGTGTCAAAAATATACTCGGAAATATACCTTTATACATCTAAGTTGCATTCAGCTTATCAACTCTAGAGAAAACTTTTTTTTCATGGTACATGCAGCAGAAAATAATACCTGATTTCTTTAAACAAGTAAAAAAAAAAAGAAAACAGCGTCTATAATCTAACATTGCAATGCAGATAGATCTGCCTGATTCAATGTCTGTAATTAAGCAGATCCATCTCACTAAGCTCGAATCTACAACAATTTTGAGCGACCCAAGGAGGGACTGCCCAATCAGAGTCCTTCAGAGCAGAAGAGGTGGAGGCTACAAGCGAGATGACGGCAGGAAGTGACTGCTGGTATAGAGATTAGCATAGATGGTAACAGCTTCAGTAGAGGTTTATCAGATCTTGACAGCATTTCTTTATTATCTTTTTTTATGGAGTGGCTTATGTTCTGTCCTTTACACAGCCTCAGCAGCGCCCGCCTCTTGCAGTCACCTGCCAGATATGTTTTCAAAAGGTTCTGCCCATTCCCAAAATCTTTCTATGGGCTCTTTCGTAGTTGGACAAGTAAAATTTATTCACCAAATAATTTTTGCTTGCCCCATTATGGTTTTTTTTCATCTAGAACCAGCAGTGCAGATCAAGTTATTGCTATTCAGTTCTTAAAATTAGATGTTTATTAGTAAGGTCAGTGTCTTGATATGTGTTATTATAGTTTTTTGCTAGAAATTCAAACAGATACACGTGATTAGCTTTTATTTTTTTGTATATACAAGCTGCAAAAGTACTTTTCCAAAAACTTTTCAAATGGATCATTTTGTGTTGTAAGACTCAACGCAACATTAGCAGTATCACATTAAAAAGACTGTCTCTGTTATATTTTGATCAATCTGCAATTAAAAAACTTAAAATAGTAAGCACTGGACATTTTGATTAAAAAGTTGACACTGTACCTGATTAAGCAACAGAAATTCAGAGTAATTCATTCATTACTGTTCAGAGTGTCTCACAGGTATACATAAATATCACGGGCTGGGTGAGGTTTTTTGGATGTTTGTCAAGTTTGTGAGTCGGTGAGTGAAGAGACAGAAATCCTGGAGAGCAGTCATCACTGGCGTCAGTGTGGAGGCAGGTAGGTCGTAATTCATAGTCATCTGAA
This sequence comes from Cetoscarus ocellatus, assembly GCA_037902135.1. Taxonomy (NCBI): domain Eukaryota; kingdom Metazoa; phylum Chordata; class Actinopteri; order Labriformes; family Labridae; genus Cetoscarus; species Cetoscarus ocellatus. The sequence goes on from JBAMNC010000683.1 coordinate 1,279,509, forward strand.
TACTCAATCCAGTTTGCTCTGAACGCCTGGAGCTAAATAATCAAGTCGATTTGCACACTGCGATTAAACCTATTATTGAGACTAGGCTGATGTCTGAGTGAAGCAAAAATCAAATTGACCTACATAATTTATAAAGTGACCTCATTTAAACTCCCTTTTCTTGTCAGATTTTGATATTTGTCAAGTCAAGATGATTCAGGAGAAAAACAGCATTAGTAATCCAAGTAGTCAACATTTTTCTACATTAATGAATGAGACCGGCATCTGAAAAGAAGTAACTGTTTTTAGTTTCATTCCACTTTGATTTTGTAACCCAAAATGCCTCCAGAGTGTTTTTAACCCACATGCTTGGCAAGCAGGCAAGCTTATGTTTGTTAACGTCTATGGTATTATTAGTGAGTAAAACATCATGTTCATTTCTACACAGTGGAAAACCACACAAATGTGTCATTCTGTTGGTCAAAGTCTTGAATGAGTGTGGTGTTCAACAAGGCTCCATGCTGGGCCCCTTTGTAATCATTTTATATATCGGTGACTTGAATTTAGTATTTTTCAAGCCCATTGACTTCAGGTGGCAAGCCCTGTGCAGACCACTGACTGTATGAAGAATACAAAGCTGTTGAAAATGGCGCAAAAATGTGCTTAACTGAACAATTACCGCAGAGTGGACCTGTCAACCAATCATACACACTTTTTTTTGTTAGACCTTTAAATTTTTGGGTGACTAATAGTCTCTTCTTTTAGTCCTCAAGGAATATGCCTTTACCTAAAGTTGAAATTTAGCCTTTCTTCATCTTTAACACAGTTTCTTGTGGTGTAAGGGAAAATGCTAAGCTTAAGTCAGTCACAGGAGGATGTTGTTGACCCCCTAAGCTAGCATTGAAAATAATGCTCTGTTCTGGTGTGTATCTTTTTAACTTCAAAGGATGCCCCATGTCCCTCTCCTTTGGAAAGGTGTCCCCACATAAGTGCAGTTGTGTGATTCGATAACTGAGGGTAGAAACCTATGAGGAAGGTACTTTTAACATGATGGCTCACTGTGATTTTACAGTGACCCAGACTCTAAACAGAACCAGACTATAAGCTTTCATGTTGTCGAGAGATGGGTCTACCACAAATAAAGGGCGTACAACCAGACTAAGCTACCAACACACATCTTGTACAGAGGCTAATCTTGACCATGGAGGCCCTGGTTCATATTGTGTCTGTGGGTCCTGTCGAACATGCAATTACTAATTTTCTCTCTCCCCTGTTTCCATCTCTATTCACTGTCATGTCGCTCAAAATACCAGTATGAAAGACCACAAAAAAACAAATTATTGTCAAATTAGTGGTCAACTATGTGGTCAGAGAGCACAAACCTCCACAAAAGCATTCCTGACATTCTTAGCCAATTAGTAGTCAAAATGTGAAAAACTGTCCTATACCTCATTGTTAATAAACCTTTCAAACATTTTCTGGCATCCGAATTTGGATCAACACCAAAATCTAATCACTTTTTCTTTGTGTAATGACCAAGATTCCCTGAAAGTTTTGTCAAATTCTGTCGAGAACCTTTGGGTCAATCATGCTCACAGACAGACAAATGGACAAACCCGGACATAACCTCCTTGGGGGAGGTAATAACAAGTACAAAACAACTAATAAGATATCTAAATGCAAACTATCAAAATGGTCACTGTATTGTTTCTGCTTCAGGCAGTAGATAAGGGAGAGGGATGGATTTAGCTTGAATAGGAGTTCAGGTGCTGAAGGCATACATAATATTACAGCCAGAGAAGAGACCAAATATTACAGCTTCTTTTCAGCCGGCTGCCAACAACCACAACTGTCCCTGAAAAGTAAATGTGCTATAGCAGCATATCTTAAGGCTATATTCTTACTGAGTGCCATGCGACTGTAAATAAGTCTTCATTAGAAGTGAACCAGAGCCTTCCTGCAGCGACGCGGGGACACTGTGTGAGCATTTAAACGTCTAATTGCTGGAAACCAAACATCTGGGAATAAGGCCAGGTGAGCTGGCAGAGCGGTGAGCAGGGAACAGAAGAGCAGATGAAGGAGAACATGTCTGTGTCTTGTCTCAGACAGAGACGTGTTCCAGTCACTGCAGAAGCACTGGGAACACTTAGCCTGAAAATGGTTTTATTATGAGAGCAAGGAACAGCGGTCTTTCAACAGAATCAGCTTTCAGGATGTCTTGATGCGCTTTTGTAGTTTTTGGAAGGTGTTTTTGAAAGTCAATCCCTGTTTAAACAGACTTTTTAAGTCATTAGGGTTTGGAAATATTTTTGACATGCACATTACCAAGAGAATTTGAGTTATCAAGAGGAAAATCTAGTTAGACAGCTTTGTGGGTGGAAGATTCATCTTTCTAAAGGATGTAAAGGCTGAGGTATTAAAAAAAAAAAAAAAAAAAAAAGCCTTTACAGAAAAATAAAAATGGTCTCCTTGGGGTGCTGGTTTGGTGGAGTAATAAGCAACCAGACACAACCCATATATACATGCTTCTGCCAGCCTGGGTTTGAATCCAACCTGTGGCCAGTTTGTGGAGTGTCCTCCCCACTCTTTCTGTCACCCCCTTTCACAAACCCACCCACTGTCTCTCTCTCTCTCCTATTAATAAAGGCATAAAATGCAAAAAAAAAAAATCTAAAAAAAAGTCTCCTAAGTTTGACTTACTTGGTAGAATTATTTACAACAGCCTTGTGTATTTAAACCAGTGAAAAATTCACATTGTTTAATCTTTTCACTTATAAACTCTTCTGCTAATATAAAGACTTAAAAAGCACATCAGTCCAGACACTAAAAAGCATTCTCTTACAAAACCATATAATCAGCCTGTATACAAGTATAGTGGCCTCAGTATTGCAGGCTGCCTGACAGCAGATAGATATAATTACAAAACAAAACCAGCTATGTTTAATGGTTAACTTGTGAAACATACCACATTGTTTCCAAGGACTTCTTCAGTCTGGAAACAATGGCATGCCACAGCACAATGATGTAAACACACACACAGAAGCTGTCTATGCTTCTATTTCTGATCGTCTAAACTTGTTTGTCTTCTTTGTGTGAGCAGAAACAAAAGAGGTGGTTTTTTGGTGAGGGATCTCGAATATATCTGACCCAAATCAAAGTGACAGTGGGTGTGTTGAACTATGTACAAAATGATGATGATACATATATGTGTAACCTAAATGTGCTGTTAAAATACATTACCAAACTGAGAAAAATTGATCCTAAAATGTAAAAGGAAAAATATCTCAAGGAAGCAAACATATTATTTTAATAGATGCTAACTGTAAATGTCAAAATTAAAACTTGATATTAACATACGATAAATTGCACAAATCAACATGGTTTCATCTCACTTATGATTACCACAGCATGACAAAGGCTGTATCATTCCTGTCCTTAAAACTCCTTTTCCATCCTGCCCTGTGCCTATCAAGGCTGTAACTACAGACAATTCAGACAGTATGGCTGCATTTGGGTCCCTAAAGCCAGTCAGTCTAATTCACAAACTGTAGGAAAATAAAAAAATGATAAAATGATATTTAAGTGTTTCTAAAGTTGGGTTATATATTGGTTACTAGATAGTAGTCAGTGAAATTGATGAAAAGGCTCCTAGCACACTGTACTTTTATGGTGACTGAGATGAGACTATGGTACACTTCTGTTGGCGGGTACAGTTACTTTTTGTAATTGAGTGAGTTTTACAATAAAACATAGCCATGAAATTTCATTAAGTCGAATGTATGATTGGGCGAAAAACTTCAGAGCGCTGTCTGTTTCCTCCAGTAGGTCTCTGTGTTCGGTCTTATGATGCCGTAAATGACTATGTGTTCTTCTGCCTGTCTTCTATTTTGTCCTATGGACTAAGGAAACCATAACTACAGCAGAGGAAACTAATACTAAGCCAAATATGAGTGATTTTGATTTGTGACCATGATTTTCCTTTTACTGTGGATGCACAGGGGTACCTTAATGAACTGGTATACAGAAGAAGAAATTATTCAGAATAAGATTTAGCCGGCTGACAGCGAGAAGGGACAGGCTTCTGTGGAATCAGTGTGCACAGGTGAAAGAACACATAGTCGTTTGCTGCATTGTAAAATAGTGCCAAACACAGAGACTACCTTCAAGAAAAATTAGGTGCTCAGGAATTTTTCAATCGATCGTTCATTTGAAGAAACAGTTTTGTGGATTGTTTTTTTCTGTAAAACTCACATAATTATGTAAACTTACTACACCCACCAACAGCAGTGTACCTTACCAGTAAGCTTGTTCACCTAACTGGTATCTAAAGGGCCCTTTCAGCCCTTAACTGACTACTGTCAAGTACCTCATACAACCCAATTTCAAAAATACTGAAATATCCCTTTAAGAAACAACAGTCATTGGATAATAAAAGGAGTTATTCAGTCCAATCCATAGCAACAGCATATTGAAAGCACACTGTCTCAAAAAACTCAGACATACATATATAAATATATTTATATAGTGCTTAACACATGTATTAGATCAAATGTCATAAAAACAAGAAAACGTGAATATTTCAGAAATCTTACAAAAATTTTAATATGGCAAATGTTATTTTTATTGGGCATACATTTTGAACAGGAATGAGGAATTTCAAACTAAATTTGCTCTCTGATTTTTTTTCACAAAAACAAACAAAATAAAGTGGAAACAAGAAGGACAGGGACTCAGTATTTATCCAGGTAAAACCCAGACAACTTCTCAGTGATGTACATCTTTCCTTCACTGATGAGACAAATCCATTGTCAAAACACAGTGTTCCATTTCTCTCTCTTAGTTTCTCAATGTTGAGAGCCTATTCAAATTCTATCCCCCTCCCCCCTCTGCTATACTGTAACCCAATCATAATCCATCAAAATCATCCAAAGAAGAGAGTTTTTAATCATTGTGGAATTTTTTATTTGAAAATTTGCTGTAGTCTGGTGTATTCTGAGAACATAGAAACAGACTGCTCATTGCTGTTTTTTGTCTTCACAAGGGATTTGTTGAAAGACGACAAAAACAACCCCTGCTCTATCTGTTAACTTTGCTGTACCAAACATAATGTATAAGTAAACCTACCACAGGCCCATTATTGATGCCTTACATTTCTACTCTATTAATCATTACAGAGTCTTAATGTGGGTGGTCTTTCAGATCCACCTCTTACAAAGAGTGAGTGTCTGTTTGCAAAAAATGTCCTGGAACTGAGGAAGTACACATCTCAGTGACAAAAAAGGCAGAGGAACAATACAGAAAATTGGCCTGAATTGTAAAGCTATCCATGACTGCCATTATTCATTCTCTAATCAGAGCTTCATTCACAGAATGAAAAAAGTTGATAAAAGGATAAAATGAGTATATAAATTCACATGTTTTATATGAGGCTATGCAGTCATTTCACTTGTAGTAACTAGAGTTACTCTAGGGTGAAACATTTAAGTTGTTTGGAGGAAAGAAACAGAGACACAAAACTTGAAACAGAGGTAATCCTGGAATAAGATTTGATTGGTTTAACAGGAGAGGAATTTACATTTAGAAACTGTTATATTTAGTTTTTATGTCAAGAACCTATGTTGAATATTTCAGTGCCAGAGATATCTTTGATTATTTGTTACAATCAAAGAAAAGCTGTTAAAAGTGATCTTACTGATATCCATTGGGAGCTGGGGATGAGTTCTGAAGTCTGGAACAGATGTAGTAACAGTACCAAAACATCTGATACTCCCAGCACTAACTTATAATGCATATTTCAGTGCCTCATTTCTGTACCATTAACTGAATGTCAGAGGCAAAATGTTGAGTCTTCTTTGCAACTACACAAAAAAACAACTTTGGCTTGAACTGACGCTACAATAAGACTCATCACAGCATTTCACTTTTTAAATTGTTAAAGTAACAATTTCCACCACTTGATGGGGGCTTTGGCCAATTTTGGCTTGTTGTTTTAAATATGAACATAAGAATTACCCCTCTGCAATGACAGAACATCGTGTTGGAGTGCCCAATTTGCCCATCCTTATCAGAAAGATCCAGGAAAGTGTTGTTACTAAGTTCCACTCATGACAGCAATGGGCCTCTGGGTTTTTGTGCATGGGCTCACAGTTCATCACCAGCTAACTTGTGATCTGTTCTGCTCCTCAGTTTCCACACAGTTTTTCCAGTTGTGAAAAACTGTGACTTCATCTGCAAAAGTTTTTCCTCTTTGTACTTTGGTTCATCTCGATATTGTACTGTGCCAACAACTAATGGCATGTAGTCACTTGAGTAAAACACCTTATTAGCTGAGTTTTTTCTTGTGCAGACCAGTGACCTGAACTGCTGATGAGAGCCCATTGGTAGTGGAGGGACGCATAGCCCATACATTGTATCACGAAATGGTTCTAAACACCATGGTTCGCAAAAGCGAAACACTGTACAGAATTTTACTGAAGTGTCTAAATGAGCCAAGGTAGTTTTTGTGCAGTTTAACCTAAAAGTAGGGTAATTACAAGCTTTTGGTGGTATCATTGACAGCTATATATTGCCTAGCATCAATACCTAACATCTTCCCTCAGGGACAAATCTGGATGGGTGCTTTATTGGTAATCATATTTACGAGTGTCATAAGCCTCGGGCAATCCAGTTTTGAAAAAAAAAAAACAAAGTATCTCTTTAAAGAACTATTTTTTAAAGAATCATTAGCACTGTTATCTCAAAAAATCAGACATTATCTAACTCTAGTATGAGTAAACTTAACATGCTTTGAGAGTAACTGCAAGATACTCACTTTTACCAGCTTTTCTTCCTCATAGTATGAAATTCATATGTGAAGTCAGTGTTAATTAAAGCAGCCATTTTAGATTAAGTATCTGTCATAGTCTTCAGGTGAATTAAGCATTAGCTTTAGTCGCCCTTTGTCATTTTTGTCCTTTAAAGCTTTAGTTGAGTTGAAGTAGATGAAAACTCAATATAACATTTAAATTTCAATCGATAAAGCTGTTATTTCATTGTGGTCATTACTTTTAGTCAGAATGTTCTCTCTCTATTTACTGACTTGGTTAACTAAACTTGAGTCATTATGATTTTAAAAAGACTCACATAACTGCACAATCAAAACTTATAGTTAACTTTAATCACATCAACATATGAATATACAGGTTCACTTTGAAAAAGAGAAAATTCCCCTGACATTTTCTAGATGCAGTGCATTTGTGAGGCAGCAGGGTTTTTTTTGGTCCAGACTTTGGCCCAGTCTCAAACTCCACACTACAGCCTATCAGAGGCGGATCTATGACAGGCCCCGACACATTGACAGGTGGTCAACCACTTAGACTCATGTAAATAGTAGTATATGAATTAACAAATTAATTTGATGTAATTTTAGACTGAATTGAGTTTTTCTCTTAAATACAGATTTAGAAAAATGCAGGGCTACTTAAAGTGATTCATATTCACAACCTCCTCTCTTCAGTAGTTATTTTTACCTGGTTATTGTCTCTTTCTTGTCGTGTAAAAACATGTGGTCTGCAGTTGTTATTGGTCATATTTTCTGGAAGAAATGAACTCTACTTAAAACAAAAACTTCTGTTTTCTGATTGTTGAAAGACATCATGAGTGCCAGTAATCTTTTTGAAACAAAAAGTAAGGAGCAGATGTGGGTGAAGCTGACAGCGTGTCTCTACATGTCATATTTGTTATTATTTTGATTAAGTGCCACATGGTGGCAGAATCTGCATACTGTGAATGACTGAGTCGAGTGTGTCACTGAAATAATTTATGATAATAATGGCAAAATGGCAAAAAATCACAATGGGAAGATACAAACATATCCTCATAGAAAGATTAGAAACATACTTACCTCCATTGCATTCAAACTTGGATAAAAATAACATTAGGAAACATGTCATACTATCATGTGAGGTTTCTTCTACATTCCTTTTAATGTTTAAAATCTCAGAATATGTTGCTAATTGTGTGAAGCCTAAACCAAGCACAGTCTGAAACTCTCCTAATTTAGTGATTCCCGTTTTAGAAGTGTCCCAGCAGGTTTGGAGGTTTGGTCTGATTTCATTTAGCCTCACTGTCATGTTGATTCTGGCACCACACAAGATGCCCCACTTTCAAAGCTATAACTAAACTACAGCACTATCCTTGAAAAGCCTGGACCGCTTTAGTCTTACTATATCAGTGTTCATTTTTGCTGATATATTTGATTATGATGTTCCGTCATTTGACAAAGATGTCTTTCAAAGTACCATTTTAATCATTTTTACACTAGAAGTTTTACTCTAGTTTTAGTCAACAAAAACCCAAAAATATCTCTCAATCCAATTTTTGTCAATAAAAAATTCTTATATTTGTGTCATTACTTATCAAAAGTGTTCTTTATTTTAAACTAACATACTTAAGAGTTAACAAGTTGAGATTTAATAAAATGGGATGAATAAAAATACAGGACGATAGGACACTTTTTTACTTAAGTCATACACATACATTTTTATTTAGATGACATACAAAGAAAATTGGTGGTGCTTACCAGGGCTGCTTTAAGCAGATGAAGAGGAAAGGAGCAGCAGCAGCAGACAATAGCATGTGTTTGTGTCCTACTCACAGAAGCAGCTGCAGATTTAAGAGGGTTTTTTTCTAACCTGAAGCCAGTCAAAGGTTCCACAATTAGGTTAAATATGATGTACAATGTTGATGTTCTTGATGGTTAGAAATTCATGTTTTTTGTTTTTTTTTATCGGCCCATTTTTTTTATGTAGTTAATAAAGAATCTATTTATCAAAGTTTTAAGATCAGAATAGATCATTAGTTATTTAAATCCTAAAAGTTGGTGACAAACATTTTTTGTCTGATTATCAGGGTGGCTGTAAATGGTGGAAAGTTAAGAAGATTCTGAGGGCCCATAACTGATGGAGTCCCTAAAAAATATGATTGTATCAGTATTATTTACATATCAATTTATTAACATTTTTCCATAGATATTTAATGATCTCTTTACTCTCTACATCACAAACAATACAATGCTCTTCTTGTTTTTTAATTGCAAAAATGTAACAAACAAGCATCCTCTGCATTGGATAAGCCCCATAAAATAACATTCATATTAAAGAAAGAGTCCCTTTTGAAGATTTATTTGATTATGCTTTTGCTGCACCAAAAAGCATGTTAAAATGTTTTGGCATTTAGAAAAAAAGGTTAAGATAAATATATAAGCTGCAAAAGTTTGAAATCTTTTACTGGATTATCAAACATTCAGAAGGACAATAATATTATAAATAAAAACATTTGAAATTCTTTAAATGGTCCAAATACCAGAAAGTTCTGCATAGTGCATTGTTTTATTCACAAATGATTGTATAATTTCAGCTGAACAGTGTTTTCTTCACTGTTTGAACTAATTAGTGGCTTCAAACAGTATAACTGTGGTCCATTAAAATATATATATTGTCATATTCATTTATCAATTTGTATTAGAGATGCTTGGTTTGAGAAACTGTGCAGAGCTTGATTGGGAAAGGACCCAAGCTGATATCTTTTAATGGGGCCCCAAATTTCTGGCAGCGCCCATGCCTATTGCTGATTTAAATAACTTTAATTCTTGTGGCTAAAACTGCTTTTAGGGAAAGAAAACATGAACCTGTGACTCACGTGTCAGGTGGAAGAGTCCATCACAGGCACTGATGTGAGACAGGAAAGCGTTCCCCAGGCCTTGACCAGCATGAGCACCTTTCACCAAGCCGGCAATGTCGACCACATTGAGGAACGCTGGAACTTTACTGCAAAAGGAAGAGAAAAGAAAAGATACCAGACTTTCACATTTCGTTTTTACACTGAACTGTGGTTTAATTTCACAACTGTGTGTGTGTGATTTTTGTTAACACTGACTTACAGGTACTTAAAAGGTGGATTCAAACAGAATGGTCACCAGTGTAATAGTACTGCAAAATATATCTGTTTTTTGGCTTTGTAAAGCCTGCCAAAACTTATAATAGAGGTTATTAAGATAAAAAAAAAAATCCAAAAAAGTAGACTAATAAGACATCTTGATAGATTTTTTTTTTCTCTGGATTGTTCGACCATCCAATTCTTGTTAACTGAACAACTTTAATGCAGACCTTTGTCCACACTGATCTAAGGATGTTCTGATTTGATTTTAAAGGTCAAAAGTCAAGGTTGTTGGGATTCATTTTCATGCCTTGCTTCTAAAAGCAATATCCTAGAAATGCTTTGGGGAATTTCTATCAAACTTTGCACAAATGTCCTCATTTACTTTAGGATGATCTGGGAAAAGGCTAGATCTGCCGAGTTTTCTTGTACGTATATAACATTCTATTCAGGCCTTATTTATTTGCTTTTCCTATCTTGAAATAGAATGTTTATTTGGCTTTAATGAGTAAATGTTTCTCTCGATAAGTATTTTTGACTTTTGACAAATACATTTTGTAAAATTTAAAGTTTTGCAGTGTTAGAGTTGAACTAAAGTAGACACCCAAGACAGAAAATAAGGAACATCAGTGGCATAACATGCTGTCAGGATCTGTACTTATTGTTGTGGTTGACTGATTGGATTTCCCCATTGGATCTAATGGCAGATAGGTAGGTAAACGAATATCTAAAACAGCATTGCAAATTAATGTGTTTTATGTTAAGTCTTATATTTACCTATTTATTTACAGCAGTGGAATATGTTATGCATGTGGTGAAATTATCTCATGTTTTACAGTATAGATGAGACAGAACAGGATAAACACATGACAGATTGATACTGCTCTCTGAAAAGCTAAAGCTTACTTCTTGTGACTAAAATTCATGACTGAAATGTTCCCTGCAATTCAATATACATCCTTGTCACTCAAAAAGCTGAATCTCTGTGGTAATTTGTCATATTGCTCAGCAAATCTGAATCCAACCTGCTTTAACAGCCTGTGTAAATGTATATAATAACCAGGTGTTGAAGGTTCAGACACTGCTGCTCTTCCTTTCATAGAAAATTAAAAAAAAACTCTGAGAAGAGCAGCAATCACACATCATACAGAACTGGCAGCTACATATCAACAACATTGTTGTATGTTTTGCCATACCTATAGCAGGAGACTACAGATCTGAAGTGTGAATAATGGGAGAACGACGAGGACTCCATACCTGGCAGGTTTGTGGAATTGGCAGAGGAAATCATAGCGTTCATCTGGAATGGGCACTCTGCTTTCATTTGGGTCAATGGTGCAGAAGGGGAAATTTTCTGCTGCAGCCTGACTCTTTGTCAGCACGTTGAAAAAGGTTGACTTCCTGGAAGAAGAGAAAAAAATACAGCAGTGATGGCAAAAAGTGCTGGTGTGTGGACTCTGTTGTTCAATAGTATGATCTTGAAACACTCCAGTAAATCATGCAAGACTAACAATTTTTTGATGTGTACACATCGAGAGAAAATATTATTCTAATGGACTGAATATCTAACTAACCTGACACACACAGATGGACCGCTCAATATATTTCACTGGTCCATCTGGGAAAGAGCCCATAGGAAGTGTTTGGGAATGGGCAGAACATTTCAAAGCATCTGTCAATCAGTCATGGGCCAGATAATGTAGTAGGTCAGCGCTACTGCTGCAGCGTAAAATCAAACGTTAGCCACTATGTAAAACAAACTCTAGGCAAAACATCTCGAAAGTGGAGGGGGAATATTCTTTCTATCAAGAAATACTTCCAGTGTTGTTATTTGTTTTTCATTCAATAAAGAAATGCTGTCCAGATCTGATAAAAGTACAACTGAAGCTGTTAGCATCTATGCTAATCTGGATGAGCAGTTCCTTCCTGTTGTTGTCTCGCCCATAGCTCCAACATTTTCCTGCTCTAAGAAATGCTTAGTGGGCCGTGCTTCTTTGCTCCCACTGTTGTTGTAGATTGGAGTTTGGCAAGATCTGCCTGATTACAGACACTGAATCAAGCAGGTTAATATCTAACATTATTGCTCTAAAACACACAGAATTTAAACCCAACACCAGAGGGCTCTCCATTAAAACAACAAAAAAGATGATTGTCAGGAAGGCACTGCCAGCTCTGCCCACCTCCACTGCTCACCTATTGTTTTGGATTAAGGACTTTATAACCCTATTTACACTTGTTGAAAAATCCTGAAATTATTCTGAATTTAACCGGGGGGGGGGCAAACAGCAGGGTTTTTCACTCAGACTTTACCCTGAAATTTATCTACCGCCCCCTAGTGTTTTTCCCCTCCCCTACTTTAGATGCAAACTGCAGGAAGTCTCTCTGCGGTGGAGGTTATGTGTGTCAGGGAATTGCCTAGGTTAGTTACCCAGGTATTTATTAGGAAATTTCAATGAAGTCTGCACTCCACTAATGTTTCCTTCAACAGGGATGCAGTGACAGAAAAGCAGCTTTTAGGAGCAAATCCAGCTTCCTTATGCAGTAATATTTAAAGGAACATCCTGTTTTCCATGAAATGATAAACATGTTGTGTCTGTCATGGTGGCTCTGTCATGACAGCTGTCAGGATTGGAAATTAATCCAGGATTGGTTGTTACAGCTATAGAAAATGAGGATATCTCTGGCTTTAAACATTGTTTGCAATATGAAGTTATGTGAATGTCGACCAAATATAAACTGCACATAAATAGAACATTTAGTCTTTTTTTAAATTAATTCAGACATAGCAGTGCAAAAAAATTCAACAAGTTATGCCTTTAAATATGAAACATGAATCCCAATTACAAGGTCAGATAATTCAGTAATAGATCAATTGTACATCTACAGTCAAATGACTTATAGATCTGAGCTGATCAGCCGAATGCCGCCCCATGTTATGATCAGGGAGAGATTTATTTTCTGCTGCACAAGTGGCTTGAGTGCACTCTAAAATCTACAGACAATGGACAAGTGCCGGAGAGTAATAATGGCAGGGCAGTTAACTACAATCCAAGACTTTCCATCCTCATCCCCTCCCTCGGTGCTTCACATTGAAATGATTGTTTGTTAAGTCCTATAGGCATGAAATTGCTGGAGATTGTCAGAGGATATGCATTAATTCCTTATAGAAAGCTTGGCTGTTTCTCTAACATACTTCACGGCTATTCTCGGGTCACCTTGGGGAACAAAGACAGGCAATTCACTGTAACTCTTCTACCATCATCAGCTGATTTGAATAATTGCACAGCAAATGGCGTATGTGCTACCCTTAAAGCAGTGTGTAATATGCTGTTTTTTTAACATCTTTGCAGCCACACTGGTGTGATTTTCCACTGTGGGTGATAGAAAGAGCTTCTTAAAGGGCTCTGGACCATTAACATTACCAGGTTTAGTTTCACCTAAATCCAGGGACTGGGTGTTTTTTCATGAAAATATCAGAATATTCATGGTATAAAAATTCTTAAAGAGATTGACTTGGGGGGATAGTGGTTGGTAGGCTTAGAGTCAGGTTCACAACTGATGTCACACATTAGAGGGTGTGGTGTTTGACTCATCAGCTTTCAGTAGCTGCACCTGATGTTTTATAGGTGTTAAACTGCAACACTTAGACTGCAGCATTACTGTTGGGCCAGTGAGTCTGCAACCAAAGTAGCTCTTGTGATGCGATGAACATGGAAGTGTTACCTAAGCTTCCCCAAATGAGTACAAAGGTATCCTGCCTGTGGGGGTCTGTGTGTTTAGACTCATTGCTACATAACTTTGACTGGATTATTTAACTCCTCTCCTTTTCTTGTGACACATAACACTGTATGAAATACAATAATGTTTAGAATAAATGTTTTTATTTCATTATAGCATTCCAGAGAATAAGAAACAATCCTAAAGACAAGTCAGACACCATGATCATAAAAGCAAAACTTGATCAACCATTAAAATCTCCAGTTAAAAACCAACAGGATCAGGCAGGCTTATGTTTATGAGCCTGTTTTTTTCACATCATTTAATTCCAGTTGGCAAAAAGCAATTTATTTTCTCATTTTTTGTGCAGGAATCATTGGCTCTATACTGAAAATGTAAAACACACTGGACAGCTTGTTTTATTATCTTTGAGCATAATTATCAGTGATAAATTTTGAAAAAATTCAATTTAGCATTAAAATCTACAATTGTGTGTGGGACAGGATTAGCGCACTTGAGCACTGCAAAAAAAGCCGCACACTTTCCCTCAGTTCTCTGACACATTAAAACTGAATCTGTCAACAAGTGCTCTGATATTCCTCTTGTGTGTCATTTTCTGTAATGTCTCTTCAAACTTGCAGAAACACTGCACAACAGATTTTAGACTTTAGACCAGGTAAATGGAGGTTCAAAGCACAGTCATTTTCTACATCCTAAAATTAAGAGCACAGCACCTTTGCTCAATAGTATGACACTTGCGTCAGGTGGAAATTAGAAAAGACACTTGAGCTTTGCACCAGGCATGTGATAGGGCCCAAAGAGTGAAACACAACACACTGCCCCAGTGTGTGATGTCAGTTCATGTCCCTTTCTCAGCCTTTTACTCCATCCTACCACTAACCCCAAATGAGTCCCATCTAGGATTTATCATAACAACTGAGGTAATGGAGGTGTGGAACAGATGTCACACAAGGAAACTAAAGAAAGTTCAAGACATTTGAGACAGATGAAATACTGATATAAACGTCACTGGTTTTCCAGCACATCACTACAGAACCGAATTTCTGTTGCTCTCTCTTTATCCAATTGGCCAATGACCAGGAGCAGGCTGCCAAGGGAAGACATCCATGGCAGGAAGCAAACCACGTGATGGTGAGTCATCCACACACACAACCTCCACAGCCAGTATGGTTTTGCAGTCATGCAGGGAAGCTTAGGTAAACAGTTTGAGTGGGTTTCTCACATGACAAAAGTCTTTATGTTACAGGCTTACTACTGGCTCTAAAGTCAGGTTGCACACATGATCAGGAGACTGGAGTCGCAGACATTGGAGACATTGACATGTATTAAAAATATTATATAAACCTTAAGAGTTATGATATGACCAAGCTTAGACACATATGGTAATAAAACCTGGCAGCATGTAATCTATCATATATTCATCTAGGTTTTTCAAAATGGAGGTTCTGAGCCCCTGGAGCTTGGAAAAAGGGGGTAAGATGAAGGAGGAAAAAAACACTATTGCAATGTGTGGTTTGCAAATCAGTCATGTTATATGCTTATTTACCATATATTAAATCAGATTCTTTAATAACCTGGTTGATATATTTATCTCTAGTTCATATCAAGAGATTGTAGATTCTTTGATTTGCTGCTTGAATGACTCATTAATCTCAATCATCTTTGTTTTCCATCCTCATACAAGCTGCTGTATTCAGTTTCAGGCAACTCCCTCCACCACCACAGTACTAACACTGTGCAAAGGGTCTCATCATCTGTAAGGAGCCTCACTTTGCTTGTTTTTTTGTCTACCCATCAAATGTCATAAAACTGGTGTCTGTATGATAAGCAGTTTGAACACATACTTTAGCTTTGCATCATGACAAATCAGTTGTATTGAGATCATTTTGAAAGAAAAGCAACTGAATACAGGGTTACACATTTTCCAGATATTTGGCACATGTGGCAATAGTCTGCAGTGCCAACAAGCAATAAATCTCTAATAATGACCATAATCATTTTCAAACCCATCAGTGACTTATTTGTCTAGCTCAAGTTTAAAGTACATTGCCGGAGGACATAAGACTCTGTTGTAGTGTTTGCTTATTTGTCAGTTTGTCTGATTTTTTGTTTGGGGTTCATTAAAATCATACTGCTTTGGTCCTCATTAGGTGGCGCTCCTGCATTTTATAGTGGCATTCAGTGGGTTAACCTGCACACTATGTCAAGCTATGCCAATAGCTAGCGAAGATATTTCAACTAAAGCAGTTCCCTTGTATCAGTATATGTCAGCACCACCGTACAGTCAGTTTCACTAAGGCACGTGTGCCTCCTCTGCAGTAGGCGTTGATATTAATCTTTTTCAGTAAGTTCCTATGGGCAATCATCCTATTTTCCTTGATAGCAATTTGACAAGCAGCTAACCAGGTTCATGTCAAGATAAGATAAGGACTCATTCTCCCATCATAACCACAGAAGGCCACAGGAGGGCATTCCTGACTGAGGCCATCAGACTTTATATCTACTTCTAAATGTCAGAAAACCCAGATTTCAACACTTGCTTCAATGTTTCACTGTTAGCTTTCTGTGTTCGTTCATTCATGCTGCTTAAATTAAATCTGACTTCAGTAGTCTGATACATACAGCACTTCTGATAATCTTTATTAATCTTCAAGTGCAATACTTAGTGTCAAAATCCCTTCTTTCAGTGCAATATCCCCACTGTCAAAACTGTGCAGTGATATTTACATTCATATAATATACAGTGTTTAAGGCATAAATTTGTTGTGTTTCTTCATAGTTTCACTTCTGCATGTTTTTATTGTATTTCATTTTATCATTCATTCATAAGTATTGTTATTTCTCAAAATATTCTGCACTTGGTCATTTTTTGCTCATTTCTATTTCAAGTTACACTCGTATCTTATTTCAACATCTATATATTTTGATTTTCTTACTCCTATAATGTGTATAAAAGCAATTGAAACTAACAACGTTCCCCTTGGAAAATAATGAAGCATTTCTTATTCTGGATTTTACAGTTCTGTAAATTTCAAACACTTTCTTTGTTCTACTTTTGGTACAAATGAGACAAACGCTGTTCTGCTTGCTTGTTCTTATATTCAAACAAAAATGAGACTTTTGCCAATGCTTAACATTTTTGCCAGCGCAAAGTGTTTGCATGCTGTTCAGCTTGAGGGTAAATGCAGTCGATTTTCCGTGTACAAAGCCCAAAAAACTCAGTGTCTAATCCAGTCTAGACCTATTGAGGAGTATATATGCAAAAGAATATGGATCTTTAACTGCAACATTCAGATAGAGTATGTCAGTCTGAACTCAATAAATCTGACACAGGGCCACTACAGCCAGACTTAGATGTAAATTCATTTTAGAAGTCCAGATTTATCAGACTAAAACTGATTTTTTTTTTTTTTAATTGCATATGAACCTACTGACTGTAAGATCTGATAGATCCCAACTTTAAACCAATGAAAAGGAAATATGTGGAAATACTTAACAGATATTACAACACAAAAAGTGTTTACAAGTCTAATGAAAGGAAAGATATGATATGGAACAACCATTAAACTACAAATAAATCCCATCAGAATTACTGGTACAGTCCATTTAACTACCTTAAGGTTCCCTGTCTTTTAACAAGCAAAAGCAGGTCTGATACAGGCCCTTGTAATTTTTTATAAAAATAGTTCGCTCCCTAAAAATTCTGAATAAGCAGCAAAAAAAGAAGGAAATTGATTATGAATAATCTGTCCCATCTTTGTTGTGCATGAGGTCTTAACAGTATGGGATAGGTTAAACCTGGGGGACTTTATGAGGTATGACAGACACATTTTTCCAGTAGGTACAGCACATAAGAAAATACTAATAAACATATTAGGCATTTAAAATGTAACTCATAGTACCTTAATAGTAATTCAAAGGACAAAAAAAATGCTCTTACACTTGCTAATGTTGGGTCTAGATGTATGAAGTTACACTTTTCCAGTCATTTTGAGCTTCGTGTTCTAATAAAGGGTTAAATGGACAAGACTAAAGTTTGTCAGGCCTTTAAGCAGAGGGTACAGCAGGAAACAGAACATGTGTGGCTCTAAGTGTTGAAATAGCTGCGGGGCTGGTTGAATCACAATCTCAAGTTTCCCATATGTGTAAAGATTGGTCAGCTACGCCCAACTGACAGCATGCCAGTGTCTGAACATGGTTCATTCATGAGGAAACCAGAGGAGGCACTAAAGGAGTTGACAGAAATGTAGTGTGGCAGGCTGCAACCTCAGTGAGTTCTACTTCTTACACCAGGAAGACATTGTGGTTTCTGTGGTGAAAGAAATGAAAACACAGGACGCGAGAGAGCTCTCTGTGCAAGACGCCTCAATGTGTTGGCTACAACACAATGGAAAAAGCACAAACTGCAGCACTATAAGGTGTTAATTCTCCATTATCACGGCATTGCATTACACTATATGACTAGACAAGTACATTAAGTTTGTTTACAATCAAAGTAATATGATGGAAGTGGCTTCAAGTTCCAGGGTAAAGATTATAACTTAACTATGCTTTTATATAATACTGTAGGTATTATAACTTAAATTTGTGGAAATTTTGGGGCTTGTGACCAATAAATGATTCTATAATCAGAGACTGAGTAATCATAACCTTTCATATTAGATGCTGACAATGTGGATTTTTTCTGACCAGGCTCAACATGTAGACACTGTGTCAGCCTCTTAAAACACACTTCATCCTTGGGATAAAGTTCTGCCTCTGTTGAAAGTTCAGTACTGTCTATTATTCCAACAGTGCAACTGGTTGAGCTATAAACATTCATTGGTCCTGGCATGAATATAACCAAACATAAAACAACAATAAAATAATTAAAAGATCCATGCACAATAAATATACATGGTCAAAGAATGCCATAAAAAGCAAAATAACTTTTCACACATGCATTATTTAAAACTTTTGAGAGTTTTATTTGCTCATTCACAAATATGCGACACAACAGTGAGTTTTCCAGCAGTTTGCCTTAAAGGCATTAAAGGAGTAGGAAAGCCTGGGAGAAATATCACAAATTTAAGGAGTTTTGAGTTTGTTTGAATGGGAGCCCTCTCCTCGAATACAGACCTGTGATTATCATGGTCAAACCCTTCTCACAAATAAACCTGTACATGCAACTTTCAGGCCTGATTTTCTTTCTTGTCCCTAAGAGTAAGAAGTATTCTGCAGTTTGCCTGTCAGATACTGTAGGGGTGCAAGGGAGGAAATACCAAGTGTACTTGATGGGAAAAAACCGGGTGATGTATGGGGGGAAAGTTTGGTATTTTGTGTTCACAAGTGCAGCTCACTGTAGGATATTTAGAAAATTCAGGAATTTTGTGTATGTGTGAATACTGTCATGCAATTCTGGATGTTTCTCAGAAATTTTAGGGTAACCCACCCTTAAAGAACCCATATTTTTTCCTTAATTTGGGTTCATAAAGTAATATTTGATGACTGCTAAGGTTTGTTCACACTTTATCATGTTCAAAATAGCATCTAATTTTGATAATGCCGTGTTAGAGCTCCTGACCTTTTACAGCTCCCTCCAACACTTGGGCCCAGTCCGTTCTGATTGCCTTACTGGTCAATTTTGTTGTAATAGGTCAATTTAAGGCTGCCTGGCGACATGCTGTTAACAACTCTCCATTCATTCTAGTCTATGCTTTGCAATGGGCTTGCTATCACATGCTAATGTGCTGAAACTGACACAAAGGTAGGACGTCACACTAGAAGGTCTGTTTGGGGGTGCTGGAGGAACAAGACGTAGTAGGCAGCTGCTCGCACTGAGAAGAGGAGAGGAGGGAGAAATCTTAATGTCGTGAAGTTTATGTTTTGTTCTTACAGGTACTCTTGTAATTATGGGACAAAAACAGGATTAATTCTGGATGAAAAACCCAGCTCACCTCAGTAAAGTCAGGAACTTTCTGGAGTTTGGGGTATGTGTGAAGGAGGTCACAGTTATGCCTTTTTTTTTTACACATGTGCTCTTAAGATTTTTCAGCTAAGCTCTCCTCATACATCAAACTTACAGGGAAATTCAACAGAATTCTCTGACTTGCTTGCTGACACATATCCTTCGCTGGAAGGAGTTTTCCTGCAGTTTGCCAGCCAGACAATTGAGTGGTGAGAAAAAGAAAAATACCAGGGGTCTAGCCGGAAAATTAAGTCTTGATAAAAGCCTTACTACCCTACCCTACTGTGATTCTGTGATTCATGTGTACTACTCAACCAGGTAAGTTCAGAAAATGTTGGTTTTGTGCATGTGGAACTGGGGGTTTATAGTCACAAATTTATGAAGAAAATTTCAGGGTAACCCATCCTGAAAAAAAAAATCTTAACTGGCTTGTTTACACTTTTCTCTCACTTTTGGAAGTTTTGCTACAGTTTTGTCTGTCAGGCAATGAAGGGGTTGAGGTAATGAAAACAGTAGTGTGCTTGCGAGAATAAAATCAAGCAGGTAAAATCATAAAACAATCGGGAGTTTTGTACATGTGTGAATTAGGTCAAATTGTGGCTTTTTCACACAACATTCCTGATTTTTTCTTTATTAGGCTCTTGCACACTTGGGCACTTTTCACACGTACGACTCTTAATGTAACCTATGATGAAAATTTCCTAACTCGCTTGGTTACACTTGCCCTTCACAACAAGACATTTTTCTATAGTTTGCATCTCACATACTGAAGGGTAAGGGGAGAGAAAAAATGCAAAGGGGTTGGCAGGGAATATTAATGGTAAAGTCTGGGTGAAAATCCTGTTGATTACATTCACATATGCAACTTAACCCCAGTGAATTTAGGATATTCTCAGGACTTTGTGCATGTGTGGAAATTGGCAAACACTCCTATAATTACCCTGAAAATTCCCTGCCATGCTTGTTCACACTCTCTGCAGTAGGTCGTGCAGGTAAATCCAAGACATTTTCTGAAGTTTTTTGTGTGTAGATGTGGTTATAGTTTACCTTGTGGGATCTCTCTTGTGGGTAGAAACATGTCACAGACTGATTCACTTTAGGACTCATTTTTGAAATACTCATGAGAATTTCTGGTTATGCAATAATCATATAGCATCATAAATCATATAAGCCCACAGCAGGTGGATGCTCCAGTCTGTTTTAACAATCTCACATTTTTCAGTCTTCCCTTTCACTAATTTTCAATTTTAGGTTTATTTATTAATATACCCTGAAGTCATAGCAAAGCTCAACTTTAAGTTCAATTCTGTGTAACTCTCATACAAACAGGATCCCCGTCTGTGTTAGACATGCTCCCCAGCTCTTCATGTGTTCTTGCTATGGTTAGCCTACGATTGTTCTAAGACTTACACTGAACATAAATGCATGATAAGTGATGAATGGGTATAAGTGATGAATAGGTTGTTGGATTTTGTCCATTTTTAATTCATTTAAAAGTCCACTCTGCGGAAACAACAATGTGAAAGGTTTATTTTTACTTAATATAATGCTGTTTAATTCAAATACAGATAGATTGTGATGCATTCTTGATGATAATTACAATTGACATTAGATTAACGATAGACTCAAAGGATACTTTTTCAATAATGAGCTCACATTCATACATTAAAATAAACAAAATTGAATATATGCTAGCAAGGCAATCATGTTAAGCATAAATGTGATAAAAATTAAAATCCCCTTTTTGTCATGGGCTAAGCCATTTATCTGCTTAAAAATAAGTATTATCAAAGGCATACATAATCTTGGGCAGCTTCCTGGGTCTAAAACATGCTGCAGGATAAGGGATCGTGGGGTCCTGATAGCTAATGGAAAATGAAAATCTTCCATGGACACTGAAAAAGAGCACGGTTTTGGAGACTTAAGGGCCACAACCCTGTGAAACATGCAGAAGATTTGTTTACATTTTTCATTTTAAAAGGTCCCATGTTCTGGTGTGTATGACCGTTTATATCATGTCTTGGGTGTCTACTAAGCAAGGATTTGATCCAAGTTGAATAAAAAAATGAAAAATTTGGAACAATTTAAGGGCCCATGGCTGACAGGGGCCCCTGAAAATGATATTATAGTAACAGATAGTAACAGTATTTTTTAAATGTCATTTTATCAACCATTTTGACAGGCCTTGAAAGATCTCTTTTTTCTTCATACACAAAAATTACCAGACTTCAATTGTTTTTAATCGTCAAAAAGTCATACTCAGGCATTTTATTGTGGTTAATAACATTTATATGAAAAAAGAGGCTGTCTGAACATTTATAAGAAGATGTTAGTTCATTTATGCTTTTGTTTTACCTAACATCTAACAGGATGAGGAAATATTTGGGTCTTTAAAAAAACAGGTCATAGAGCAAGATAAATGTATAATCTACACAATATTTGAATCTTTTGTAGGATTAAAAGACTGGAGATCCATGAGGACTGATTATGCAAATAAATAAAAACATTTGAAATGCTTAAAATAGTCCATATGCTGAAAGTTCTTACAGTACATATTTAATTCACCACTTATTCTAAAATTTTCAGGTGGAGACTGTTTTCTCCACTGCTTGAAGGTTACTTATGTTTTACAACAGAATTACTTGGCAGTAATAATTATAGATTAAGAATATATACATATAGTCATATTTACGTATAAGTTTGCTTTACAGATGTTTGATTTGAGAAACTGTGCAGAGTTGGTTTGGAATAGGGCCCAATCTGATATCTTTTCATGGGGCCCCAAATTTCTGGCAATGCCCCTGATCTTTAGCACAGCATGCACAGTCTCCTTTGAATGAACCTCATCACCTAAACATTCAGTCTTTAAATCTAATATTAGAATTGAGTACTTCTTGGCCATGCCTTCTGCTGTACTCTGCTTTCTTTATGTTTATGGTGTCATGTCGGGCAGGCAGAGTTCAGATGTGGTCAGAGCACATGCTGCAGCGTGCAGTATGAATGGTGCAGTGGAGACACTTTCTATGTAAAAAAAACTTTCACTTACCCCACATTTGGCAGACCAACTATCCCTATTTTCAATGAGGTGCCAAACCTTCCAATCAGAGGTGGGGTCTTCGTAGCATCATCTCCTTTTCCCTGGTAAAGACAGCGTGCAAAATATCAGAGGGGGCACTTTCCATTACATAATCCACAATACAGTGCATGCTGAACTTTGAGTGAAGCTGTTTGTCATGAAGTGAACCTTCTTTGGAGCCATTTTTCACAGTTCAAGTTTTCTGATCCCAACAACTGCTCACCAACCCAGAATAAAAAAGAAACACACGCTCATTGAGAGAAAATGGGCTATGCTAAGTCCTCAAATGCAACCAGTTGACTGCACTTCAACGGCTCCCCGGGCTCAAAATAGCACACACAGCTTCTGGAAATGAAAGTTGACACTGTAAGCTGGCAGACTGAGCTGGACTGCCAAATTTAGGAGTCGATACCATCGATGCAGGTTGATGAGCTGATAACAGATAAACATTACTATGAAATGTTCAGTATTAATGTGTGCTGGACATACGTGAAGCCAGGGGGGAACTTTTGGGGATTGGGCACCATGTTTCCTTTAAGGCACCTAAACTTCCAGGACCTTTTCTACATATGTTTTAGCAGATGTTGAGAGCCAACACAACTGCAGAAAAGTGAAAAAGTAAAGTCAGGCACCAGGAATAAGAAAATGCTGCAATATTGCACAGTTAAAAACTTTGTGTTTTTTTTCTTTACAATGTAAATCCTGGATGACCTTTCCCATGTTCATCAGCTTCTCTTGGTTATTCCTAATATTTTGGGGTAAAAATCTAAAAATCTGCAGCATTTGTGTTAAAAGAATAGAAATAATGTTTTCTAAATAAATATAATGGAGCAAAGTCTACCGTGGTGTGTTCTTTACCACACTCATGCACTGTGAAACTAGAACATCTAGATTTTTTCAGCACTTCAAATATAATTAACTGGGCTAAAAAACAAGCACTCCAGTATTTTTACTGAAGTAATGATTTGACTGAACAACTTTTACTTCAATGGGGGTGACATTGGACCAGGAGGATTTATACTCCTACTCAAGAATTGAAGTGATGCGTGTCCCTAACTGTTTTGTAGACATACTTGAAAATTGAGCAAAGCAATTTGGAAATGTTTTTCTAAATTTTTGGTTATGTCAAATCATTTGTGAATCAGCATTTAAATAAAGATATGAGAAGAAGTAGCAGAACATTTGGCTAAACTGTGATCAGAAAAGAAAAACAAAAGCAGCAAAGACACAGGCAGCATCAAAGGGGACAAATTATTTCCAGCATGATGTAATTATGTAGAAATTCATTATATTCAGTGTGTTATGGTTATGCATCCACAATAAAGCCACCATATTCCCACCCGTAGGCAGTAGCAGTAACGTCCTATTATTCTCAAGTAAAAACATTGCTGAGCTGAAGTTCACATTTATGTTTATGTAAACAAACCATGTTGACAAACATTTCAAAACCTTTTTATGAGATGATGGTTCAGAGAGCACCTCTCAACCTCCTAAAATGCAAAGAGACCTTGAAATGCAGAAACTCTGTTCACCTTGGTAATAAAGAAATAAATAAAGCGAGGAGGAGCTCACCTTGCTGTGGGTGCAGTGAGCGATAAGATTTGTAGTGAAGGGATTTAACCTTTTTGCGGTGTCAGCAGAATTTATGTATGCAAAACATTATTTAGTTTAAATTTCTGTGGTAGAGTTGAACCTGGCTTTATATTTTCATGTCATCATCATGTCTAATCAGATATGGTTAAAAGAATATTAGCATCACAGGTAAAATAACAAAACATGTCAAAAAAAATCAAACACATTGAACTTACATCATAATTCAATAGTTTTGTTTTATGGTTATTGCTGTCAATTTGTATTCGGTAAAAGGAGAAATATTTGTTTTCATAAAAGGGGAAAAAATAAAAATCTCTTTCACAGCTGACAGCTAACTATTAAAATCTAAAATTGACCAACAGAAATGGTGAGCAGATTTTTGTTCTCCAAATAGTCTTGGTAATCAACTTTTCAAAAGTTGTGAACCAAAATTCAGAACTAGCATTAACAAAATCAAAATACACAAACATGTTTTAGACCAAGTCCTGGACATTTGCCCCATTGTAGCTCCGCCCTTGAAAGTAAATTTTATCAGAGGACTTTGTGTGACAGCGTTAATATTGGCAGCATATTCAAACTCAGTCCTAATATTGAGATACTTATTCAAGTTAGATTAAGTCACATTTTGGTCATGTTTAGCCTTAATTTAACTCATGGCATGATTGTCTTTAATTTTAGTTAAGGCATATTCTTTTCCTTAAGACACTCAGAGGTACTGCATTTTAGTTTCAGTTGATGCTCTGTTCTGATGTGCCTGTCTGCAAGGAATTCACATTTACCATGTTTAGCTGCTAATACAGTCGTTATAGCCATCATGTAAATGCATGAACACAGACCTATGAAAGTCTCTTTTTTTTAAATCAAAGATCTATTTTCAGCTTGTTACAGACTCAATTTTAATATGAGAAAATGTTATCAAAATGTCAATTTAATATATGTTGTTTTGAATCGAGCACTGTTGTGTTGTCAGCAGCCGCCTGCTTTACATTGCCATCTGAATCATCTGTTTGACACTCATCTGACTGAAGACATCCACTGACAGCTCGGAGCTATTTTGCATTCTCCCTTTGAGCTTACAGACTTCTCATTGCTGTAAATGCTTATTGTCACAGTTTATTTCACAATGCACTTTAGTGTATATCATCTTTTATTCCCTTTGTTTTGCTCTCTATTAACCTGCCAACAAAATAACCACTGACCTGCAACCTCAAGAGCAGAGAAATAAATACACACAACGGGAAACACTGCCACTCTATTCTAAAGCAATGCATGGTCAAATAAAGAAGAACAGGCAGCTTCTACAATATTTGTTGCAATTTTACACCCTTAAAATATCTCTTAGTGAGTCATGTATCCTAAGTTAGAACATCTTTTGGAAATGTTCATTCTTTTGCCTACTTTTCCTATTAAATGAGCCTTATTTAAAGCGTAATCTCAGACAATAATGTACACTTTCAGAGTCATTTTCATTCCCCCTCACAGAGAAACAGGTGTAGCCACATGAGCGCACAAAATTACAACAATTAGTTAAATGTCCTCAAATAAACTTCCCTGAGCAGAAATACAAATTAAAGCACACAGGGGCACAACCAAGAAAAAAACACACCCAATCCAGCAGCCTGTCTGGTTTAACATGCAGAAAATGAGGCTCTAATAATCTGGATTGGAGGCAAGTGAGGCCGGCCTTTTTTGTGTGGAAAGGCTCTAAATGAATAGGTCTGAATTAATCATTTATCTTTTGTTGATGGATGCACCCCCACTTAGACTCATCACAATAGATGTAGACCGTTTTGTTCGACCAAATAAATCATTCCCATTGTTTAAGGTACATTGATCAATCTAATGGCTTGTAATGGGCTCCTAATTGCCACTGAGAAGTGCTCACGAATTGAGTCCAGAATTACAGATTCAGCCCGAAATAATCTCACTTGAATGACAAGAGGCGAGATCATGCTCTGACTCTTTAGTGCAGAGGATGTGAAAACACTACCATGATTTTATAACAATATGAGAAATATGGCCGTTTTTTCTTTGAGGTAATGCATGCAAAAAGGTATATTTGTAAAAAGATGCGGAAGCATTTTTAGGTCATTGTAAAAGGAGACAGAGCTCCATACTAAGAAGATAAACCACAGAAATAATCATGTTTAAACATAACTGATTGTAATATTCAAACATTATTACAGCTAAATAATTTAAGGAAATATAAGAAAAAATGTGATCTTATTTTTGCATAGATATATGGTATTTAATTTATTTTATTCTAAGCAAACTGTGCATAATTTTAATTTTACGCACGAATTAGTTTGACTCCAGTCATTATTTACAAAGAAAAGACATTTACTGTTTCTAACAGCACTCTAACAAATTGTCGCATTGCAATAATAAAAAGATCCAATTTTCTTGGCAGCGCTCACTGTTTGATGAGACTGATTCTCTCTCTTTTTTTTTTTTTTTTTTTTTAATTCACCCATCCAAAGGTTTCAGGCTTTTTTTTCTGAAAGCAGGGAACAAATTGCGCCTGTGTCGACTGGCAGCATTCACACTCTATAATGGAGCATTATTTGCCCATTTTGAATACCTTAATGCGCATCTTTCGGTCAAGCCTTTTCTCTGGAAAATTGCTTTAACTTTTAAAGTGACGATGAATCACGAAGAAGCGGGTCAATTTTACATTATGCCATTTTCCCTGCGCGTTTTAACAAGCTGTGGGCTCTGCAGGATAATTCAATTGTAAGATTAAGTTTTTTGGATAAATTATTTTAAATCCTCCTTATTGCCTACATTTAATTAATAGAAAAAAATAGTATGATTTTACTTTTTAATCTCCCTGCTTAAACGCAGGCACCGTGCCTGCTGTTAAACCGGTTTAATAGAGATGACTGGCGGCCTTGCAGCGGGAGTCCCATGGGTGCTGAAACTTTTTCCGCCCATAAAACACTCGTCTTTTACAACACATCCACTGCACGCGCTGAGAAAGCGAGCTGTCATTTTTAATTAACCCCTCACCTGCACTGCCCCAACAAGTAAGTTTGGGGGTGGGTGAAGAGTGTGTGTGTGCGCGTGAACATAGACGCGCGCACGAGCACTGACGCGCAATGGTTTTTTGGCTGGATGTAACCAAACCGCGCGTAATTGGATGGATTACGCGTGCCATAATCAGGTTTTCCTCTCAGTTTATTTTATCCTGGCCGCTGCGTTAATTTTATAACCGCAGAAATTGGGTTTAAGCTTTCAGGCCTTTTTTTGGATTCATCATCTTATTTCATTTTATTTCTTCAACAAGTTGGGCAGATTTTTTAAATAGAAAATTATATATTGTTTGTATATGTTTTTTGTTTAGTTTTGTTTTTCCGCGCGGGGCACATCTGTACGCGCTTCTACAAACTGGATAAAGTCATCAACCTCTGCAGCGTTCCTCGCATTGTTCGCGAGTCTATGCGCGTAAATAGCAACTATTTCTCAATGACGTGTTGCGCATGATCTGAATATTGGAAATCAGAGGGAAACCTGAAACTCGACGCAGTGACAACATCAACACAAACGCTTTAAAATAAGAGAAAAGGCTTACCTTGTGGCGAACCGACCCGGAGACTCAATTCTGCAATGAAAGGAGACATTGAACCCTCGTGTGAGAATACATAAAAATAACTGTATGCATTATAAAAAAAAATACCAAATCGTGTCTTGTATGACAGTCAGAGCAGAGGCTGCTCAGCGCATGATTGACGGCGGGCTTTTTGGTGTTTCTGTCTGCGGTCGGCGCTCTCATTGGCTGACAACATCCCCGGCGAGGAATGCAGCGAGGAGATTGGCTGCGCGCACTTGCCAGCTGTACTTCAAAGAAACACGCTCTCTACAACTAGGTAGTGTTTGGAGCCGCGAGCCAAGAGAGAAAACCGTGTGACCCGAGTCAGACACGGTGAGGCTGGAGCAGGTTGGAGCCGTGTACAGGAGTGAAATCACCCAACAGTTCCAGCACAGCACAGACCCTGGATATGGCTACGTCTATTCTTGGGGTGAGTCTGACTTTCTGTTCGTGCGTAAAAGTTATGCGTAAAGTTGCTGCTCCTCCATGATGTTCAAGTGTTTGCTGCTCTAGTGAGCAGATTTAAAGTTAGTGCTTTCTAGAGTTATGTAGCATTTTTGTTAATTAATTAAGAGGTAAATACCCATGACGCTTTTCGGCATCTTGACCATACCGGGGCTGAAGAAACTTTGTGATGTTTTTGGCACATGATTTTACTCACTTTTATTACAGCAGGAATGTGGCGTTTTCTATTTTGACAAAGCTATAAAAATGTAATTTATTTATCCATTATTTAGTTGCTTTTTATTTAAGATGCTTGCCAAGTTGTACTTTGACTTAAAAAGTAGTTGGTTTAATTTATTTGTTTACACCAAGCTGTTAACGTTTGCTCCCAGCAATGAGAAAAAAAATCTGGAATTTTACTGATTCACTTCCTAAATCCACCCTTTCTCGCGTATTTTTTCTAGGAAGAGCCACGGTTTGGAACTACACCTCTAGCGATGCTGGCTGCAACTTGCAACAAAATTGGCAACACCAGTCCCCTCACAACTTTACCTGACTCGAGCGCATTCTCCAAAGGTGGATTTCACCCGTGGAAGAGATCCTCCTCCAGCTGCAACCTGGGCTCCAGTCTGCCCGGCTTCACTGTAGCGACGAGCCGCGCGTCCACCGGACTTACACCGACCAGCGGCACCGGCAACAGCGCCTTCTGCTTAGCCTCCACCTCCCCGACCTCCTCTGCGTTTTCCACAGAGTACAGCGGGCTCTTCTCCAACTCCGCCAGCGTCACGTCCCAGGAGTCCGGACAGTCTGCGTTCATCTCCAAAGTCCACACCTCAGCAGAGACTCTGTACCCGCGCGTGGGGATGGCGCACCCGTACGAGTCGTGGTACAAGTCCGGGTTTCACTCCACCATCTCCGGTGATGTTGCCAACGGTGCGTCCTCGTGGTGGGACGTCCACACCAACCCCGGGTCGTGGCTGGACGTTCAGAATCCAGCGAGCACCCTCCAGACCTCTCTGCACTCCGGGACTCCTCAAGCCATACACTCACAGCTGAGCGGCTACAACCCGGACTTCTCCTCCCTGACGCACTCGGCGTTCAGCTCCACGGGGATCAGTCCCTCCGCGTCCCACCTCCTGTCCACCAGCCAGCACCTGTTAACGCAGGACGGCTTCAAAACCGTCATCCCCTCCTATACAGACGCTTCCGCAGCCAACGCGATGATCTCTGGGGGCAGCTCGGGGATCAGCAGCTCCTCCAGGTCGTCAAGGCGCTACTCTGGAAGAGCAACATGTGACTGTCCGAACTGCCAGGAGGCCGAGCGGCTGGGGCCCGCGGGGGCCAGCCTGCGGAGGAAAGGACTACACAGCTGCCACATCCCCGGCTGCGGTAAAGTCTACGGGAAGACATCTCACCTGAAGGCGCATTTGAGGTGGCACACCGGCGAGAGGCCTTTTGTCTGCAACTGGCTTTTCTGTGGCAAAAGGTTCACGCGCTCGGATGAGCTGCAGAGACACCTGCGCACCCACACCGGCGAGAAACGGTTCGCGTGTCCGGTGTGCAACAAGCGCTTTATGCGGAGTGACCATTTGAGCAAGCACATCAAAACGCACACGGCCGGAGGAGGAGGCAAAAAGGGCAGCGACAGTGACACCGACACCAGTAACCTGGAGACCCCGAGGTCCGAGTCCCCTGAACTTATTTTAGAGGGGGTGAACCCCAGAATCACTGTTAAGGATCCCTCTCCCCACGACGAGCCATAATGAGACTCCTCCAAAATAAAATCAAATAAACTGCACAGCGTTAAAAACGGGTCTTATCTGACGGACAGTAAAAGGAGAAAATATTTCAAAAAAGTCTTAAAATATATTCTCCACTGGCGAATCCCATGCGTAAATCCATCAAAAGAAAACAGAGAGATTTAGGCTTCGGGATTTTTTTTTTTAAAGGGACAACTTGAAAATGAAAAAGGATGTTTGCTTTACGCGTAAACCTGTTGAACTTTGGTTGGACAATGTGACATCCATCTTGTATATTGGCCACTAAAAATGCGTGTTTCTTTTCATGTAAATGTTAGGCTCTGATTGTTTTATTCGTGTTGGTATAATCCTGAAGATCAGGGAGTTTACTTTGGACGCACTTTGTGGATATGTATGTAAACAGCTTTTTAACTTTAGGTTATCCATTTTTTATTTCTTTGCTAAAAATATCTATATATAAATGTTTACCTGTAAAAAGTCACACGTATAAGACTTTCATTTTATCGTAATTAAAACATCTGATAAAGGCTGTAATTGTGTGATTTAGATTGTTTTATTTTGAAAGGACAATCTGTTTAATTTTACATTAATTCCAAAGCGTGCATGGCTACATTTACTTTATTTTATTTTTCTAAAATATCACCAACAACACCTTGACTTTGACAATTCCCCCTGTGGAATAAATCAGTGTTTAATGCCCCGGAAAGAAGCATTTCATGGCCAAATGAAAATCTTGTTAAATGGTATTAATTATGACTTGGAGCACACTGTAGCCCCATGTGTCTTGTATTTGCGATTAGGGATTCGTGTCTTATCAAATATCTAATTAATCTCCGCGACATCTTTTGTTCACTTTGGGCTTTTCCAAAGGGGGGATTGACGACAAAGGTCCCTGAATATTTATTCTAATTGTCCAAATTAACTGCCTTTCATTTGCATACCAGTCGATGGAGCGAGTAAAAGAGGATTCGGCGTCTTTTTTCGCCTCTTTGCCTGAAACCACAGAGATGTGATGTGATGGGAACACTTTTTTAAACTTTAGAGGGAAAAAAAAGAAGGGGTTAAAGAGTCACATGCAAATGCTGAATGTGAAATGCTCTTTAGCTCGGCGCAGTCAAACGGTGCCTGCATGTTATTTGAATATCAGTGGCCCCGCATTGAAAGGGTTCAAGGATGCTCTCTGACTTCTTTGTGCTTACCCAGTGCAGCGTCCGACCACCAGAGAAAAAGACCGGGAATAATTACAGCACAGACCTGCCTGCACCGGGAACACGTCAGACACCCCCGTTTTTTCAAGAGGATGTTAAATTGACCAGAAGGCAATAGAGGGAAATTATTTTCATTTCCTTTTGTGCGGCAGCGTCTTGAGGAAAACGGCCGGAGAGTGAAAAGTGCCAAATTAGATCGCCATTTTGAATTTCTTTAAAATATCAAAATGAGAGTCGACACTTAAGAAGAAACGTTGAAAAAATAGGCGTTTAGAGTCTAAATTTGCCAAATTACTCCGCCATTTCTAAAAATCCCTTGAAACAAGCTATTAAAAATAGTCAACACTCCAAGAAAATAACGTTTAAATTAATGCGTTAAGACACTGAATTTATTTAACATCGCCTTTTTATGTTTCCTTTAATTAGTAAGGATGGGTGAAAAGATGAAAAAAATGGGCGTTCATTCTCTTAATTTGCGAAATAAAACTATTTTTAGTTTCCTCAAAATATAGGCCTAAATTCAACAAGAACATAGCAAAATCGTTTCCAAATTCAGACATTAATGTTACTAGCCTAAATATCATCGCAATTTTTTATATATTAAAATGGATTCAATATTTACGAGCAAAACACTGAAATTACGGCGTTGTTTATTTAGACCCTTTTTAATAGCCTAATCAAATCGCATTTTAGGAGTTTAAATGCTTATGTGCTTTAAATGTGTGTGTGGTTCATAATACAATAAAAACGTTTACACTGAGGCGTTTGCCCCCCAATTCGAGACAGGAAGTTTTGTTTTTGTTGCCATTAATAAAAATATTAATACTATTATTGCCACTTTTGTTAAGATATACTGTTAAATGTTATTTTAAATTCAGGAACAATAGGAATTCTCTGTTATTTTCCCCGACACCACATTAGGGGAAAAAAAGCTGTGTAACAAAAAAAAAAAAAAAGAAAGAAAACAAGGCAAGTTAAATGTCCAAATCAAGGTCCTTTGAAATAAAAAAAATCCCCTGGAAAATATTAATATGTATTTGCTAATGTACAAAAAAAAACATTTAAAAAATGCGTCTCGTATCAAAAATGTTTTATCTTGTTTATATTCGCTATCGTGCAGAATATTTCTTTCTTCCTTTTTTTTTTTTTACATTTCTTTCTTTCTAGGCTTTCCAAAGATAAGATAAATTACCTTTGAAAATAATACAGAAATAAATAATGACGATAATAATAATACAAATTCCGTACAACACCAAATTTTGCGCCCATTGTTTCACATCGGCGGAATTCTCAATTATGCGTTTATTGTTTTTCCAAGTCCGTTATTACTCTAAATTACAGGTTACGTGAACAGAAGTACTTCTTAGGGAAAAAAATATACATATCATCAGATGTTTGACAATTATCTGAGAATTCAACAAACTACTGCATCAAACTAATGTGATTAAAAATGTAGTCAAGGTAAAAATCCTATTCTTATTTTTAGGAGTTTACAGACATTAAATCATCACAGAATACAATGTATACATGTCCAAAATCAATTGACACAACACTGAATTAAGTTTTAAAACGTAAAAACGGACATGCTGGCCAGCGTTTAACAGACCATTGAAATGAGTCCGACTTTTATCCATCAACAGATCATTGCTGTTAATTGCTTCCAATGCTAATCAATTAATTTAGATCCTTAGAGCGAGACAGCGCAAGAGAGCTATGAGCTGCATCTTCAGATTTCCTGTCAACTGCTTCCCTCTGCTGGAGGAAAAGGAGACCAGCACTGAGCATCTACACTTGGAGATAAAGAGACATGATGACAGGGAGAGGATTCTCATCTTAAAAACACATGCAACACATTTTAACATTTGTGTGATATTGAAAAAAATGGGAATAAAAACCTTCAGTGCTTTCTTTTTTCTCTGTCATGACTCCTCTCTCTCCTCTCCCTGCTCCTACTCCTTCCCCTGGCCTCCCTGTCTCTCCTCCTCTCCCTGCTTCTGCTCCTCCCATCTGCTGTTCGGCCTCTCCTTCTGTCTGTGTCACTGCTGTTCCTCTCCCCGTCTCCGCTGTGACGCCCGTCTTTACCTCTGTCCTCCCTGCCTCTCTCGCGGCTCCTACTTCTGTCCAGAGCAGACTTGGAGCTGCTCGGTCTCTGCCTGTCCCTGCTGCTGTGTCTCTTTCTCTCTTGACCTCCCCCCGGCTTCATCCTGTTCTCGGGGCTCCTGCTCCTTCCCCTCTCTGTCCTTGTTTGTCTGTAATCTGCCGACTCCTCTTCAGGCCGCTTCTGTCTGGTGTGAGGGCTTGCTGACCTGCTCCTGTGAGAGGAAGCCCTTTTCTGACTCTTGACTTGTCGCTCGCTTGTCGAGCTGTTATCCCGACAGGAATCTTTTTTCTTGTTCTTCTTTCTCTTCTGGCTCTTGAACTTGCCCCGGCTCTCTAAATCAGAGCCACTGTCACTGTCACTACTGCTGCTGCTACTTGAGGAGTCACTGGAACTGTCGCTGCTTTCATGCTTTTTCTTGTGTTTACTTTTGCTTTTCTTTTTCTGTTTTTTGCTCTTCTTTTTTTTGGCTTTCTTCTTTTCCAGGCGGTCAAGTTTTCTGTAAAACAGAAACACAACCATTCAAGAAATGTTCTGCCACACAGGTTAAGGATACTGATTTCACTGAAAATGAAAAAAGCTTGAGAACCTTAAAGCAAGGGTGTCATTGAAAGTAACAAAAGTCATATTAATAATGGTAATAATAATAATACTTTTATTTGTCAAGTGCTTTTAATTAAGTAAACCAGAAGATACGACTGCCTGCACACTTTCTGGAATTAAATAAAACACTTTTTAAGACCCAAGAGACCAGAATTGATTAAAGAAAAAAAAAATTTTTTAAAAAACATTGAAAGTTCTTACACAGTAGACAAAACATGGGTGTGATGTATCATTTATTTTTGTTATTTGCTAAACTGCTGGTTTCTTAGTGTGAGATCGTTACTTTACAAATATGTAAGAAGACATAATGCAAAATGTTGATTTATCATTATGAAATCACAGCAGATTTCTAACTCCAAATAGGGAGAATGATGCAGAAAAAGGGTTAAAAAAAACGTATAATGCTTACTGTACAAGCCTCCAGCTGTGCGTTTTCTGTAGCAGCCCTTTAATAGCTCAGAATTGATTTGATACAAAAAAAACAGTCTACACTAGTGGGCAATCTAACATTTTAGACCCCTCACAGGTTAAACAAATTAGAAATTGTATGACTTTTTATGGCCTTAAACTTCAAAAGTTTAAATTAAGACTCTGGATCTGCAGGAAACCTGGAAAATGCAATGAAATTATCTATGATACAGTATTTTACACTGTATATGAAGATCATAAAATACCCTATTCAAAATACAAATAAGTATTCATGCCTAAAATAACAACACATTATTTTTACATTACAAGATAGTTTTGAGGTAATTTTCCCTACTGTTTAAAATGAACCTAAATTAAATAATTTTTTAGATGTTTTCCCATGACTTGCTTCTTAAAATAACCCCCAGCTGTATCTTCAGTTTCTGATCAGTTCTATTTGCAGTCGTGTGTTTTGATTGGATTTTAAGACAGAACAGCTGAAAAGTCTAAGTTTGGGGTAAGTCCTTATCATTGTGGTGCAACTGACATTTTTAGGTGTGAATAATGCCACAAGTAATGTGTTTGCTAACAAAGTGAATATAAGGTTTAGACAGAAATTAAAAAAATATATAATATTGTATAAGCAGATGTGAACAAAACAAATGACAAAGTCTGAAATCTGAAATGAAAAAGATTGTCCATGTGAGATTTTGAACTTTCTTATTAGTTTATTACATTTGCGCTACATAGAAGAAAAAAAAAAGTTTATAAAAAAAGGATAAAACTCAGAAAAAATGTTGCTAGCAGCACTTTTTTGATAAATATGAATCTTAAAAACTCAATATAAGATTTAGTTCTTACTAATTTTGCACTTTTCAATATATTTGATAAAGGTCTTAATTTGACTTAGTTCAGTGACCCTGTGAACACCCTGGAAGACGTCTTCTGTCAGGCTTTTGTTTAGTGTATTTTGAATTTTGCTTAATTTTTACCTGAGAAGCTTCTGTTTTTGCTTGGTAGTTAAAGACTTGAGGAATTCCACTTCAGGATCCTCCTCTTCCTCACTGGCAACAAAATCCTGTGAACATCCACAGCGTCACATTAAAATTGATTCTGGGCATAAAAATCACAGACAAATATGCAGATAAATACAGACAGAAATCCTCTTAACAATAACATTTTAATCCGTTTGCTTGACCTTATCTGCATCCATGTTAGGCTCATTTATTGTGTATTTGTATGGCATTGACGTATGTGATATATAGGTCTGAATGTGTGCATGTATATTGTCCTATGTGTGCAAAGATGGGAGTGGGAGACAGACAATTACCTGCGCTGGATCACAAACCGTAGCATTCCTACCAAGGACACATTTTTTCAAGGCAAACCCACTGTTTCGCATCTCCGCCATTAACTCCGAGGGGTGCATCGACGGACCTGTTAGCACAAATCACAGCCTCAGAGTCCCATTGATGTCAAAGCCATGCCAGCCACTATCTCCACAGTGGGAATTTCAGGGGCGGCTTTGTTAACAGAATGGGACATCAAATCAACTCACTCCACTTCCGGCTGAGCAAATCATACAATATCATTCTCTGCCAAAGCAGCAGTTAGGGGAATCAGAATACACAATAATTACATTTTTTCTCCCAGCACAGGAGGGGGACCATTACAGCACTCCACCATCAACACCATGCACTGACTGGACTCTCCCAGGGTAAACATTATTACTCGACAACTCCACTCACTGATTGCAGAAGTCAGAATCTGCTCGAGCCTGGGAGCTCCAGCTGAAACCCTGAGGAGCGGTACAGTGTTTGTAGCTGCTGAAAACTCTGAGATGGACTAGAGCTAAAATACAAACCCAGAATATCAAGCAGCACTGATATTAAGAAAACTTTACAACTTTCCTTCGGTATATTTCAGGGATGTATGATAACATCAACACAATAGTATTATTGACAGATAACGGCCTAAAATGTTGTTTATTAATATCAGCAGTTATGAAAATTAAGGCCAATATTTACAGTTGGTATCCCAGCAATACATACTGACCTTATCTTTCACATATAGTGGCTGAAATATTGGTAAAAATGTACAAATGTACTATGATGTTCAACCTTCTGAAGTTTCAGATTAAAAAAAAAAAAAAAATCAACCTCCACGTAATGAACATGTAATCCAAATAAAAGATGTAAATAATCATGATCACTGAAAATCTACCAAGAGATAGAGGATCAAATGTCGTTTGTCTCGTGTCATGTCTGTTACCAAAACAAATAGACTGTCTCAATAATCAGAACAAGTCAGTTCCAGTGTGGAGGGGGTTCAGTGTTATTTAACAAAAACAAAAACATTTTATTCATCAATTTAAATAAATACAAGGTTGGAAATATTGACATACCTACAAAAATCAATCTTCTGCATACTAAATTTGATTGTGTAGGACAGGTACATAGTTTTGTCTCACAAAATCAAAATACAGTCACTGTCTGTGCACCATAAAAACACAAACAAAAAAATGAACACATTACTACATTTTTGGGTTGCAAGATATTGAATTTCTGCCGACATTGAAGCTATTTTTGATGCCTGTTACTGATGCACACAGAGCCTCTTTTTATATTTTCAGTGCTTAACAAATTTATTACAGCCCCACCTGATGCAAGTTTTATGTCCCAGTTACCCTGAATTAACAGCAGCGGTGATTAACAAAACCATGTTTTATGTTTCTGTAATGATTAATACACCAGTATGCGGAAGGTTTTAACTGAAATGATATTTTTAATGCCAAAATATATTTATCACTGTTATCCATGAATTTTGAAATTAACTGTTTAAACAAAGGAAAAGGACATTATTGTTTGTTGATTGAGATGTCAAATCAACAAACTTGCATTCCTGAACAGAAAAATAGTTTTAGTATTTGAATGTTATGCTTTATTAATTTCTGACTTCTCAGAGAAGCCCAGTGAGCCGGCTCAAATTTGGTGTAAAAAGAAGAATTCAGTTTGACATTTCTCATTCCAGTTCAAAATGTATGTCCAATAGCAAAAAAATTCAGTTTCAAACAAGTCTTTGAAAGATTTCTACAATATTATATTGTATTCTCATTTTTATGACAGGTGGTATAATAATTTTTTTAAGCATTGAATATCCAAGACCACCAAGTTTCTATTGTGACAGAATTTACCTGACCCTTTTGAAACCAACAAAAAACCGACAGTATTTTATCCAACAATGAATGACAGAAGAATTCTTTTTCAGGTATTGAGTTACGGGAAACTGAAAGTAATTTATTTGAAATACATTTGCATTATGTATAAAATGTATTCTTGTCAGTAACTATAAAACAAGCTGCATTTGTCATTCCGAGGGCGACTTGCAGCACTTTAAGAGCCTGCTGATGGACAGTGAACTCTGCTGTATACAAAGTAAAACTGTGGCTGTTTATATGAGACTTATTGACAAAAATTAATGCTCCTCAGTCAGTGACAGGTTCATTGAGACAATCCTGACAATACTTGAAATAACTCAAGAATGTATTCTTCTTAAGTGCACAATATCACACAAGCTGCAGCTCAGACCACAAACCTCTGCCCTGAGGAGGAAACAATAAGTTTAAGAAATAAGGATAAAATGCTTAGATAGGTCCACTGGGTCTGCTTAACCTGATCAAACTTGTTTATAAAGAGACACGCTGTTTATTTGTATTTTCTGTTAGTATGTACTAGGCCTGTGCTCAAAATATCACCACACACTCCTTGGGATACATGCATCGATACGGATTCTACAGAATCAATACTGTCTCAGTGTTTTGGCAGTTGTTGTCAATACACTTTGGGTAATGTTAACAATGGCACAGTTCAAAGTCGAAGCCAAGCTACATGATGAAGCACATGCTCCAAATTTGAACTTAAGTCTACAATCTTTGAGGACCTGAATTTAAGTTTCTTAAGCTGTAAAATCATTTAAAACTCTTCCTTGTTCTTTTTCTTCTTGTAATAAAAAACAAAACTTGTCAGGAATTCTGTTAAAAGCATAGTTAATGTTCAAAATTTATGCATATCAGGATACATATCGTATCGTGGCCTCAGTGTCAGGATATGTATCGTATCGTGAGGTTGCTGGAAATACCCAGCCCTAGTATGTACAGCTGATGAATTTGTTGTAAACCAGTAGAAATTTGTTTACATCTGCCAAAAACGATGACTTCCCACACGGTCATCTGCCAGTGCTGATATCATGCTGATAAAATTATGGATGTACAATTTTATCAACGTCACATCTTTATCTTCAGATAATAATTTAAAGAGTTTATTAATGATATCAACAGATATAAAACTTCTTGACAGTAATTATGGCTGATATCTCATCCATAAACATCCACACAATGTGCAGATGAACTTGGGCACTTTAAAGCAGAATCTACAAACTTACCATCAGGAGAAGTTTTTACTCTTTTCATCCTGATTGTTAGATCTTTTAAGCTTCTAAATTTATTAACATAGGAATTTACCCTGCAAACCTGTTGCTTGGTTAGGATTATTGATTATTATTATTATTGATTTTAATTTGTTTGTTAAAAGTCATGGCTGAACAGATCTAACAGTTGATATTGTGCTATTGTTAGGTTTTTATCGCTAAAAAAGGCAAATGAACCTTGATTTTACTGAGAAAAAAAGTTGCACCTTCTTGGTATTCAAATCAATATCAGCAAAAATCCAGTTTTGTGCATCCTTAAATATGTTACTCATGGCTGCATCTAACAACAAAGTCAATGCATTATCATTCAATCAGTATCTTTTTCCTGAGACAAAAGCTCAATAGGGGAAAAAATATTTTAAAAATGTCAATACCTGATGAAAAACTAATGTTAAGATCTTTTAACTTGTCCACTATCTAAAAATATGGGGCAAGGAAACGAGGAATAATTATAATTTTACGAAATATATGCAAGAATTCAACATTTCTACTTAGTCACTTTACTCAAAAAAAAAATCACATTTTTTCATTGCAAGAGAAGAGAAGGGAATAATTTCTCATCTTAAAACACATGTGTAAAATGTGCTGTTTTGATTATGAAAACAGCTTATCCACCTGAAAAAATCCTTATCAATCTTCACTTCATAGTGTACAAAAAAACAGTTTATAGGGGTAAAATAAAGAGCTTAGAAAGGAGCTTATTACAAAAGAGAGTCATTTTTTTCTGTAGATTGGTTATAAGGACTCTACCTGCTGCCTCGTCTGTAGCCACAGAGCTGGCATTGATCCCCGACAGGCCGAACAGAGGACACTCCCGGTCTGTGTTCACGTGGCCCCATTTGTGACACTTGATGCATCTCACATTGCGCACCTGGAGAGTGAAAAACAGACTTCATTTAAATTATATATGCACACCGAATATAAACAAATACACTCTCTGGGATCGTTTACAAGTAGAAACACTTTATTTGACATAATAACACTTTATTTTTACATGACCAAAGCTGTTTATCCTTTCAAACGTAAAATCCTTGACTTTTAAGCTGCAGAGTGCTGCCGTAATGAGCTGAAAATATGGAAGAGAGTTAGCATTGTGCCCTTTTTTGTTTCATTGTCTCAAAGCCTATAAGATTTGTCAATGAGTTTGATAAGAAGCTTTTGTCAGTTCCATTTCTGCTTAAAAAATTACAAAAAAAATTATTTGTGGAGATTATCATAATGAACAAAATACGCATGAGTCAAAGATTATTTTTAGAAATTAAAAAAATAAAAACAAATATCTAGAAGCCTATAAACTATGGCCCCAATGCAATGCTAACCTCTATGTTAGCCTCATCCCTGCTCCACTCTGTTGGCAACTGAAACACAACACTTAGTTTATTTTCAGTGCTTATGCCCTCCACTGAAGAACTTGTGTTTTTCCGCGTTTGTCAGGCTGTTCTGTCTGTGAGCAACATAACTCCAAAAGTTCTCAACTGATCTTCATGAAATTTTCAGGGAATATTAACCATTGGCACATGGAAGAAATGATTACATTTTGGTTATGATCTGAATTTCAATGCTGATACAGGAATTTTTACAGGACTATTAACACTGCAAGATAGGGAAGTGTTCCACATTTTTGCTAATAACCCAAGAAGTTCTCAACACATTTTCATGAAATTTTCAGGGAATGTTGGTCATGACACATGCAGAAGGTGGTTAGATTTTAGTGGTCATCTGAATCTGAATGTGGATCCAGGTATTTCTCAAAGGACCTGTCCACATGGCAAGTTAGTGCATTTTTCATATTAATCAAGATAAGAATGTCAGGGAAGCCTTGGCAGATGTTTGTGCTCTAACAGCACTTCTAGCTTTACTGGAATCTGAGGAAATTTAAAGTGATATATTTATAAATGTTTTAAACTGATAAAAATCAACACACACCTGGATTCCAAATGGCTGGTCTCTTATATTCATGTCATCCTTTGCATACCTATAAGAAAACATCATAACTAAATGAAGCAAATGCATATTCTGGAGAAGAGACTGACAGGAAGAAAACACAATATCACATGGGTGTAAAAATCTGTTCCTTACTTCTCTCGTGGAGCCCCTTTCTGCCACTCAAATTTGTACTCTTCTTCCCCCTCCTGCAAATCAGACACATTTTTTCTTAAAAACTTTGAGATTTTTTGATTAAAAACAAATTTATAAATCATGTCATTTAGAATGAGTACAGGGCTCAGGGCTTTCTCAAACTTACCTCTTTCTTTTCCTCTTTAGGGACAAAGACAATAATCAAAAAGAGAGAAAAAACAAAAAGTGTTACAAACATTTACAGAGTAGAAAGTGAGAATGGTTTGCATATTATATTAGCACTGATCTCAACTGACAGGCTCAGATTCACCTTACCTTTGGATGCTCCAGGTGGAGCTTCATACATAAAGTTGAGGCCATTTTTGACACGATCATCTCCCATCAACAACCTAGAAGCAAGAGAGCAATGTGGTAAAAGTCAAAACATTTCTGTGAAATGTCTTAAAATATAATGCTTTAGAAAATGTTCAACGGTCTGAAATGTAGAATAAAACTTGAGTTTTCTTGCACAGCTTTACTGAATACCAAGGAGCCTGAAAAAGTAAAGAGTCAGGAGGAAATCTGGTAGCTAAAGCAACATTTTAGAGAACAGCTTAATCAGACAAACATATTTTGACTTGTGGGCTGCAAGGGTCCTCAAGAAACATGCTGCAAACATCACTGAAATACTGTAGGGTAAAATTCAAAACAATGTTTCATGATGGTGTAATACATTGGTGTGATTAAGTTGCTCTCCATACACAAGTGTAGCTGGAGGTCTCTGATTTCTTCCCCAAGGTCTTTATTGAAAACCTGATAATTGTTCAGTCTGTGCTTTGCTCAGCTCACCTGTTGTTGTACGTCTCCTGCTCTTTCAGGTAGGCCTGCATCAGCTCCTCCTGCTTGCTCTTCTCGAACGTCAGTTTCTGCTCTGCAATCCATACCTGTAAATATCAAAGAGTATACTTAGTGTGGCAAGCATCCTCAGTATTTTGTTAATTTACAAACACAGTTTGGGTGCATTTTTACGTTTGACAGAAAAACACATACTTTCACTGATCTGTACCTTCAAAACACTAAAGCAGATTACTTTAGGTCTAATAAACCACTTATCACTCCATCATTATTTTTATTGGTTGTTAAAAATGTCAAGAAACACGTAATTAGTTTACAGCAACCATGTAAGGGTGTGTATGCTCTTTGTGGTGTGGCCTGATTGTACTGTAAAAAATTAATCAAACTGTTTAAAATTAATTTATTAACTGACACAAAACCCACGATTAACACTTGATACTAAGCTCTGTTTTTTTTTTTTAATGTACTCTATGGCCTGAGTGCCTCTGCTTTACTTGTCAGTGAACATTATGAGCTTGGGATCCATAACCGTAGGTGAAGCTTCGACTAGGGCTGGGAGATACAAAGAGTTTTTTTCTTCTTTTTTTTCTTCAATTTTGATACGTTTTTAAGCAAGATATAAGTGTGGACAGTGTTGTTTATATTAATATAGTTGTTGATGTGCTAAAATGGCATTAAGCAAGCTTCCTTTAAGGATAATTGTCTTGACTGTGTGTTTGGCCTCCTTTCCCCCTCCCCACAAAAACAATATTTACAATACAAAACAACATGAAGGGAAAGAAAGATGGAAGTAACGCCACTGAAGAGGAGGTGGCTGGAGGGTAAATGGTGGTTCAATGGTTTATTTTCAAGATTTCAAATGAGCAGCAGAGTTATATTTTTTTCCTAAGAATTCAAAAACAGGTGGTAAATAAAGCTTGAGCAGGATTGATCTTGTCCAAATTTCACAAAAGGGCCAAAAAGTGCGACATGATGGCCGGGGTTTCAATGTTATTATCATAATGATATTGGTATTGGCAGATAATTGCCTTAAAAGCTGATAATTGGATCTGCAGATATTTCCAAATGATATTTTAGCCATACATACTGACCATAAATATCTCAAATATTGGCAGGAAATTAAAATGTAACGTTAAGATTTACCTTGTCATCACTGAACGTCTACTTTCATCAATCAAAAGTATCATTTGTTAAAGAATAAAATGTTGTTTCTTGCTTCACATTTGTTTCTACGACAAAGAACTGTCAACATGAAAGAGAGAGGCCAGTTTCAGTGAAGTGGATGCTTTGTGTTCTTGACAAAAATATTGGTATCATCATCAGTATTGGCAATAATGTCTGGAAATATTAGCCAAAGGATATCAGCTAAAATCTAATATCATGAGTCCCTAATGATGACTTTGTAAATTGGTGAGCTGCAGCCCCAAACAATGATGGGAATTTATA
The DNA here is from genome assembly GCA_037902135.1 of Cetoscarus ocellatus. Classification (NCBI taxonomy): domain Eukaryota; kingdom Metazoa; phylum Chordata; class Actinopteri; order Labriformes; family Labridae; genus Cetoscarus; species Cetoscarus ocellatus. The sequence goes on from JBAMNC010000683.1 coordinate 1,322,711, forward strand.
AGATTTTATGTATACCAATACTGTTACCAATTCTGCTTATCAATCTGATTCTTTAATGATTCTCCTAACAATTCCTGTTCATTTTCTATGTGGGCAAAAAGTGGCCTACACAGCTTTTCAGTACCAACAATGTCAAACACATGACACTCCTGATATTGAATGTCATGTTCTATGGCCGAATAAGTTGCTGGCGTTTTAACTTACTGAAAGCCGACTGTCGAAAATAAAGCCACAATTCTGATCACTTCTGCCCCGTCTGCCATGATTTTTTACTTTTCTATCATTTCTGCTCACTGCCCACGATGAGAGAGTGACGAGTTTGATTTACATGGCATTTGAAACAAAGTAGATGAAATTGTTAAAAGGATTGTAGTTATTAATTCTCAACTAGAATTGATTTTCAGTCCCCATCCATAGCCCTTAACCTCAAGCTTTTCAATCCCCTGTATCAAAACAATTACAGACTGAGCTTCATTAACCTGTGCTTTATAAACCTATTAACCTGGAACATAAAATCAGAATATATAGTGATTAACGCCGTTCAACGAAAAGATATTGGGATATAGACTTTGGTCCATATCCCCCAGCTCTACCTTTATAGCAATAACAAAATATGTAAGGATTTTCAACACCGCTGAGCAAACTGACCTCATCTCACTTTAGTAAATATACCAAACAACTCTTCAAAGTCCACTTCTAATAGAGGGAAATCCGGTGATATAAGGGGCCAAACCAAAAGGAAGTACTGCAAATCAGAAAATAACCCTTTAGCCGATAACTTCTTGTTTTTATTTTGCAGACAAACACATTATCATCTTTGATGAGATGAATGTTTTTACACAGCTCATACAAGTCTTGTGCACACCTGGGCCGCTGTGCCTAGCTCTGTCAATGAGATATGCTGTAATTATGTAAAAACTGAGTCAAACCTAAATAACATCCAGTGAATGCCCGAACCTGAGACTTTACAGTGTAACGGGAAAATGAATATCTAATGATAATGATAATGAGTTACAGAGGAGTTACAAAACTCTGTGTTACAGGGACACGGACCACTCTTGTGGCTAATTAGTTTAGTTTACTAAATATTCAGACATTTTAATTCGTCCACCCATTAATGTCCCTTTTACGCGTATATTCGATATTTAATCCGTTGGAAGCAGCTATCAACTTTACATCAGACTGTAATGAAGTTGTTCATGTTTGTAGAAAACATCCTGTTAGCAATAGCATGTACACAGTTAGCAAACACAGCTACCTAGGTAACCTGCTAATCCCATCTACTGGCAATAAGGCTAACGGTGAACGTCACTCACCTTTTTGATGTTTGACTTCGACGCAGGATGAAAATCCTTCTTACACATGAAATTCGCGAAAGACTTCCCCATGGCTGGCGACAGAAAAGTGTCAGCCGAGCGAAGAGGAAAGCTTTAGTTTAAGCTAACTGCGTCGCTCTCACGACGTCAGCACGTACGTCCGCTTCCTCTGCATGTAAACAAATCCGCTGCGTGAAGATGGTTCCGCGTTGGATTTAAAGGCGACGACTCTGACCTGCAGAGCAGCTCCTGACCTGCTGTTGTGAACTGAGTGAAAAGAAAATAATGACAACATTCAAACAACAACCAGATTGTCTAGAGTCATTTTTGTAGATAAAAAAATACAGACAGAAAAAAATTATTTATCTTTAAATCCATAAACACAATATGATACTATAAACCAAGGACTTATTCGCCCAGTTTTTCTGCATAGTGATGTTATTATCATCTGTTTATTAAATGGACCTTTACTTATGATGTAATAAAACAGTGAAATAAAGTTCAATCAATATTATTATATAAGCCCAAACAAAAGAAAATACATGGTTTTATATTAGAAGCACTTACTGCACTCTAAAACATAGTAATCTAAATTATGGGCTACATGTACTCGATACCCTGTTCTGGGGATGGGCAACCTCTGTCTCACTAAGGGCCACATTAAGATTATCTTTTTCGCTAGAGAGCCAAGTTGTTTAAATTATTTTGCAGTTTTTACTCTTAATTCAATGGTTCAAATGACCTATTACATACCAAAAGGAACAAAAGCTCAACATAGATTATCAGCATTTATATATTTAAACTCAAATGCAAGTATATATATTTTTCTATTAAACCTACGACTAAGGCCAGTTTCAGCTTTTTTTTGTTGCATGTTAGGAAGTATTTGTTTGTTATGAAAGTACATTTTACCCACATTTCTATTTCCATTTTTAAAAATGCACTTAAAATTGCAAAATAGGGAGTTTTACAAAGACTATCACAGACAATTATAGCCCTATTTTTCTGGAATAATTGCTAATTTCATTGTTTTTCATGGAAATTTTGTCATATTGTCTTTATCTTCATGCATTTTTTAATATATATTTTAAAATGACAGGCTACATTTAGGGAGTAGGGGTCCCCGTGTGACTGCAGGGCCAGCAAGTTGCCCATTCCAGCTTTATGCAGATGTTTGAAATGGAGGCTTGACAAAAAATAAATAATAATAATAGGTAAATAAAATTTACATTTTCTTCGACACCCCATGTACCATAGATCCAGGGAAGGTTTTAGTCATTTTAAGGCCTCAATCAAAAGGTCTGTTTATCCAAAAGCAATCATTAAATGTTAATATCATAATATCTTTATCATAATAGACTTTTGATGAGCTTTTCTAGATTCAGATACTAAATGATCTTTGTTTTTGTTTGTTTTTTCTTTTTCACTGCACAAGTGTGTTGGCAATGTTTGGATGAAACACATGGATGAAATTTGCAAGGACCCACTTTCACCCACTTGCCAAAACATCGCCAAATTATTTAGGAGTGTAGACAATGTCAGGAGTTTAAATCTTTGTACTCTGTGAGACAAAGAGAGTGGGACAAAATATCAATATTGTGAAATATCCCTTGCATAAAGTTATCAATATGTTGGTCCAATGTATCAATCTTTAGCCCCCCCAAAAATTGGTGCTCTGTTTACAGGCCTACTCAAGCTGATTATGTGTGGCAAATACTTTTGAATTTAATTTTTGGTCTTAGTCATAGGACATGTATTTTAACACTAATTAACTCTAGCAGTTGTAATACTGTTAATTTAAAAGATAGAAAAATGGTCATTGTTTCATCTCAGTTTTTGTCAGATTCTCTGAATTTTGACTTTAAACTGCAAAGTAAAGACACCCTGCAATTTACCACATTAGAGTCATTTAATATTCTTCAATTTATCAGATATTGGGATATATTGTTGAATGATATTTTTGCAATGGATGAATATCACTGTATCGTAACATTAACAATTTTGCCTCCATGTATCAGGGATAGTATTGAACCATATCATATTGTTTAATTGTATCATATTGTGTTATATTGTATCTGGAAATTGCCTGTCATTCCCAGCCCTGTCTGGCACTGACAGACCTGCACTGATATGTTGGGAACATTTATAGTAGTGTGTGAAACAGGCAAGGGACCCTACTCCAAGCCAGTCTCATCCACTCTAATGAATGTTACCAACTGATCTGAACAATTTAGACTGTATGCAGTAATCTGCCAGAAATGATATTTACCTAAGCAAAAAGAGCAGTATATTTGTTGTATGAACAGACTGAAAGCACTGAATTCGAGAAAATGATTAAGGAAATTAAAAAAAAACAAAAACGATTGCCTAATTTTCTCCCTGGATAATTTCTCCCTGGTTCAGATAATTTAGAAAATAATTGTTCAGTTGCTACCCCCTCTCCCAACCCCCCAAAAATAAAAATCATCTGATCATGTGTGAGTTGCATTGATGAGTTGGTAATATTTTGCTTTATTCAGTTATCCAAGCATTTCTAAACCATTTGATTTATGCAGACCTGGTGCAGTTCATTTCAGATACATATCTGAAGTCCCCATCACTAAATGTAATTGCGGACATGTTCACAATTTTTAATACTTACCTCTGGTCATGTCTTGTGCCCCTCTTGAGCAGAGGGACCACACTTCTGCTCAGCGGTAAAACCGCCTGTGCTCAGGTCTGCAGTCGTCCACCGGGAACAACGAAAATGAAACCAACTTCAGAGTAGCTGCTGTGACCTTTGAACCTAAAATCGCAGGGAGGCTGACGTGCAATCGTTGTAACACAGTAATGTTGCAGACAGTCCGTAAACAAAGGTAAAGTACTGTTTTTGTAACGGAGTTCATGACTTTAGCAGTGTAGCAGGTTAGCCTTTAACACCTTAACTGAGCTAACGATCTGAGCTAACAATCTGAGGCCAGCTCAGAATGGAGTTTCTCATGTGTTGCTGCTAACAGTCAGAATAATCACCAGTTTATTTAGTGCAATTAATAACCTGCTCAATCTGTTCTTTGTTCTCTCTGCAGGTGATGCAGCCCTCTTCCTGTGACACATTTGTGGCTCTCCCTCCCTCCACTGAGGGACAGCACATCATTTTCGGGAAAAACTCAGACAGGCCCTGTGATGAGGTCCAGGAGGTTGTGTATTTTCCTGCATCAGACTACGAGGCAGGAGCAAAAGTGGAGGTCAGTTATACAGACTGATCATTACAGTCCACTATACCTTTACTCATGTCTGCCTACTTGTAAGTGTGCCTCTGTAAACAGCCTTTGCCTCCTGGTCTTGTCTGTCTGAACAGTGCACATACATAGAAATTGAGCAGGTCGCCCACACATCTGCAGTTGTGCTGAGCAGACCAGCATGGCTGTGGGGCGCAGAGATGGGAGCAAATGAACATCAACTGTGTATTGGAAATGAGGCAGTGTGGGGCAGAGAGAGTGCTTCTGATGATGAGGCTCTCCTCGGCATGGATCTGGTCAGGTAAGAAACCTGCTGAAACACTTTGGCTTTTGTTGATATGGATGAAAACTCATTTCAGTGCATTTTATGAGTATGTGACTCTTCTCCAGGCTCGGACTTGAGAGAGCTGATACTGCTGAGAAAGCTGTAGATGTGATCGCTGACTTGCTAGAGAAATACGGTCAGGGGGGATCCTGCATGGAGGACGAGTCCGGCTTCACCTACCACAACAGCTTTCTCATGTCAGACAGGAAGGAGGCATGGCTGCTGGAAACATCAGGGAGGTACTGGGCTGCCGAGAGAGTGGAAGGTAATTAGAAAAATTAACCATGGACATATTACCCAAAGAGACACAAGTCAAAGAAATGAATTCAGGAGCCCCTACTGCATAATTTTGTTCTATCATGGTTTTGTTTACATCAGGGTGTTCAAACTTTGGCCTGGGGGCCAAATGTGTCCTGCAGTCCATTTTTAATTGGTCCTCAACCAACTAAATAAATACACTAAAGACTCCAGTTTCACAGTCATTTTCTGCACAGTTTGCCCTATCTCACAGTCTGATTTATAAAGCACATTGTACAACTGATCTTCAAGCACTACAAATTTTACAAGAGTGCTGCTTCTTGCAGTTTGTTCTTGTGTTGTGTCTGATTGAAGATAAATAGCCTACACCCTCCCCCTTTGCTGCACAGAGCGCTGTTATTACACTTACCAGGGGTGTATCTATGAAAGCCATGGTCAACCAGGGGGTCTGAAAACTGGCAACCCCTAAATTCTAAATCTTATCTTTGATAAACTAAATGTGGGCTGTTGTAGAGTGACCCAGTCATACATGTGCTTTTCTGCATTTGTCCAAAAAATTGGACAACCCTTGTTTACATGAGGGCAGCATGGCGGCACAGCAGGTAGTGTGCGTTCCTTACAACAAGAAGGTTGCTGGTTCAAACCCTGTGTTGGTCAGGGCCTTTCTGTGTGGAGTTTGTATGTTCTCCCTGTGCAAGCTAGGGTTCTCTTCGGGGACTCCGGCTTCCTCCCATGGACCAAAAACATGCTCATTAGGTTAAACAGTGACTCCAGATTGCCCTTAGCTATGACTGTTAGCATGAATGGTTGTCTGTCTCTCTGTGGCTCTGTGCTCAGCTGGCGACCACTACGGGGCCCAATGTTAGCTCAGATATGCTTCAGCCCCCTGCGACCTCAAAAAGGATTAGCAGTATAGTTAACGGATGGGTAAATTCCTGAAAATTTCATCCAAATCCATTCAGAACTTTTCAAGTTATTTTGGACACAGACAAACAAATAAACGCCGGCAAAAACATAACCTCCTTGGCGGTGGTAAAAATGGTTCTGTCATTAGTTTGATTTCATTTGGTAAGTGAACAACATAGAACTGATGTATTCCTTTGTTTGTAGGATCTTCATTATAGTTTGTCTCTGGATTAGACCCCCTGATGTTGCTTTGTCTCCTAACTTTGCACTAAGATGGTCTAAGTGGTTTTCAGCAGCATCAAATCTGCTCCAAGCTGCTGACAATTTCAGAAACATTGTCATAAGTATTTTGCCATTTCTGTATTTTCTATCAGTTAGGCAATGAAGGTCTTAATATCATTCAGCTGAAAGACATTTGTAGGGAAATGCTGCTTCCCTTCACTGTTCCCGCTGCTGCCTCCCATGTTTTCTGTTTCTTCTTCTGCTCACTGCTTTACTCATGCTCAGATGTAATAGAATAAAACAAATCAGCGTGAACTCTACCCACATGCTTGATAAAACAGAGTATTTGTCAGGAATTTTGGTGTAGTTCTCCCAGATTTCATAATCTGATAATGGCCTTTATTTGATCAAGTGTATCACACCGTGCTGTTTATTTAGTTATGTAATGAGGTAGCTGTAGAAGTCAAATAATGATTGGTTTATGAGTGTACATGGAAACATCAGAAATCACCAAATTGTTGGTAAAAAAAAAAAAAAAAGTCACAGAAAGAGGCCTCTAAATGTGGAAAAGGTATTTATCTTCTTTTCTCTTTCATCTTAAGAAATTTTTTTGGATATAAAAAATGACAAAGTAACAACATGACTTTGTGATGGCCAAAGCTCAAATGCAACAAAGCATGAATATGTCTGGACAACATTTTTGTTAAATAAACATCTGTAGCCTTCTGAGAAAAAGCATCAAAATAGATTTTAGGTACAATGCACCCAGAGTTTGACATGTTCATTTCAGTAGTTATTATACTGAAACTACAAATACATTGGGTTTTTTTATACAGTGTGTTAGCAGCAGTCGAGCACTTTATGTGCTTTAACATCTGTGTGACTGTTACATAAATTGTCCACCAGAGAGCGTCAGCATGCTTTTTACAGAAGGAAGGTAACCTGCATAGTTTCACCTCTTAATCATCTTGAGTGACAAAAATACAGTACTTAACAAATGTATTAGACCACCTGTCATAAAAAAAAGACAACATCTTCTTTATATTTTAGAAATTTGTCAAAACTTGTTTGAAACTGAAAATTTTTTTGTTACTGGACATACATTTTGAAAAGGAATGAGGAATTTAAAACTAAATTCCCCTTTTTGTATGCAAATTTGAGCCGGCTCACTGGGCTGCTCGGTGAAGTCGGAAACTAATCAAGCAAAACATTCCACCACTAAAACTGATTTTTCTGTTCAGGGATGCAAGTAAAGAAATCTAATTTGACATCATAATCAAAATATAATCATGAGCGTTACTATTTTTTCTGCTTTGTTGCAAAACAGTAAATTTGAAAGTTAATAGACAACAACAATAATAATAATAATAATAATAATAATAATAATAATAATATTTTAGCATTAAAAATATAATTTCTATGAAAGACCTTCAACATACTGCGTATTAACCATTACAGAAAACATAAAAAATGATTCTGATAATTACCAGTGCTGTTAATTTAAGGTACTTGTGGCATAAATATATTGGTTGGTCATCTAATAAATTTGTGACACACTGTATGTACAACTATTGTATACTGTAGATCATTTTTTCTTTTGCTCCATTTCAGTTTCTGAAGCAACTCGAGTGTTACAGTAAGATTAACAGGTACTTTCTGCTCCCTTAGAGGAGATACTGGTTGGTCTTTGAAATAAAAAAAAACGGTGTATATTTGTATTAGGTAAATGAATTTCAGAATCAGAATCAAAAATACTCTATTGATCCCCAAGGGGAAATTCGGCTGTTTCAGTTGCTCTTATACATAGTACAGCAGCAGAAATGTCAAATAAAGACATTAAAATAGATAAGAGATGTTAAAATTGATGAGTATAAAAAATTTAAGTAAAAATTAAGAAAGCATGTTGCAAAATGCAGAATCTTTAAGCTATATCAACTCCCTTATGAAGGAGAAAACAATTAAAAATAAGTCAAATAAGTACATAATTTGGTAGTATCTGGAAAAACCTTCAGGATTGAGTATTCCTAAGATCAATGTATTAATGGAAATTTGCAACTTTTCAGGAAATGAAACAAACAAAAAATTGTTCCTCTACTGAATTAATAAATATTGTATTGTCCAGGTCACAAATAATATTTTTGTACTTTTGCTTGGCTGAAAATGTATGAAACCTGCTCTTGGCTCGTCAGTGACAAATATCCAGAGTCCACTTAATAAGAAGTTTTCTTAAAAAAACACATTTTTAAATATTTTAAAGCTCTTCTCACTGATGATACTAAAATTACATGAACTGCTGCATTAACTTTTAACATTTTTCTTAATTCTTTGTTTCACATATCCCCAGCTGGACATCGTAACATTTCAAATGAGTACAGCATAACGACAAAGATTGACAAGGAACATCCGGAAATGAGAGAATATGCAAAAAAACAAGGCTGGTGGGATGGAAAGACTCAGTTTAACTTCGCTGCAGTCTACTCCTACACATCTCCAGGTAGAATAGGAGCATCTGGGAGTCGATGCTATGAGGGGAGGAAGATGCTGGAAAACAGTAATGGTAAGTGATGCAAACTTCTCCAAGACACCCGAAGGAGTGAACGGAGGCATGACCTCTGAGATGCATCGATTATGTATCCTACAGGTCACATCACAGTTGAGACGATGATGGATATCCTGAGGGATAAAGACAGTGGGATCAACATGGAGGGCATGTTCATGACGACAGGAAGTATGGCGTCAGTGATACCCAGAGATCCTGCTCTACCTGCTGTTCACTACTTTACTGCAACTCCAGACCCTGAGAGGTAAGCTCTTTTGCTGAGTCCACCTTCAGCATGATGAGATCTGTGTTATCTGAGGATTGGGAGCCAATACTTACAGCTGATTGTTGTTTTCTTTTGTTAAACAGGTCCGTCTTTAAACCCTTCATCTTTGTGAGCAACATGAATCCACTGAAAGAGACAACCTCTCCCAGCTATGGAGCAGATGACCCTGTGAAGAAGAAACCTCGCTTCCAAAGCAAACCCAACCGCAAACACCCATTATTTGTCAAACATGAACTTGTGGCTGCCATCATAGACTCCTACAAGGTTTAACTGCACCTTATCCGTCTACTGTAACTGACTGTGGCATTTCACTTGGCTTGGTTATGTACCAACAACTGTTTTTTGTTTGTCTACAGGACAGAGGGAAGAAGATCACTGAGAGCATGAGGAAGCTAGAGAAGGAGAAAATGACTCAAATGGAGGAAATACTTTCACATGGTCTCCAGGAACCTGACTCACTGTCAGATCTGTTTTCAGGCTGTGTTAAGGAGGAGTTGGCCATGTACAGCAAAAAATGAGACAGTGACCGACTGACCTCCATAATCTTAGCAGCAAATGCATCTGTAGTTACCCTAAGGTCAATAAATGGGTCATTTCTGGCTGTAGACTTGCCAGTGTGCTCACTTTTCTCTTAAAAACCCTGCTTCTTAAATTTTTTGGATGAGATTAGGTAAATGACATGTCAGACCTTCAGGAGCTTGAATTGGGAAAGTTCAAGCACCAAAATAATACTGTATTTATATTGCACTTTGTTTCAGGTCTTCCACCCTGTTAGATTGTTATTACCAAAGTAAGCCACTGCTTAGACACAAAACAAACAAACGGCTACATTTACACCTGGGACTGGAAAACTGGTCACCACGAGGGCCACATTTAACCTGGCACACCAGATGGACCATTCAACATATTTCACTAGCCCATCGGGTAATGAGCCCACAGAAAGCGTTGGGAATGGACAGACCCTTTCAAAAACATATCTGGCAGGTGATTGGACAATTGTTCTGTCAGTCTCATTCATTACGAGCCAATTAGGTAAGGACGTGGGTGCTACTGCCACAGAGTAGATAAATAAAGAAATGCAGTCCAGAAATGACAAAACTGCAACTGATGCTGTTAGCATCCATGCTAATCTCTGTGTGAGCAGTCACTTCCTGCTGCCGTCTCACTTGAAGGTCCCACCTCTTCCTGCTCTAAAGGACTCTGATTGGGCCGTCCAGCTACGGGACGCTCACAGCCGCGGAAGATTGGAGCTTGGTAAGATGGACCTGTCCACACCTGTCCTGACATTAGATCAGGCCGATCCGTCGGCACTGCAAGGTTTAGCCACATTAACATCATCTTCATTGACAGAGGGCCAAATATTACAGAATTTGGAGGGTACTATGAGGGACATATACATGCTGTATAGCTGTCTTAAGAAGTAACTCTATTAATATTTATGAATTGTTCAACTCTAATGCAATTAGCAATACTTAACTAATCATCTTTATAGAATGAAAGCCAGTTTCGGTATTTTTAAAATAGCATTTACTGGCTGTCAGTATATTTTACTGACATTTCTGTTTCTGTTATCTATTATTTTGTCAAATGCATTTAAAAAAGTTTCACAGGAACAAGTACAGAAAACTTTAGCTCTATTTTCTGGGGGATGTTGCTCTTTTTAATTCTGTTATAACAGATTTTTTTATAACAGATTTTGACCGCCAGTTGCCCTCTGCTGATTGACACAGATAAGCAACATTTAAAAGTATATGTTTAACGTTTTGTGATTTTTTAGGTGTTTTTTGTTTGTTTGTTAAAAATGAAGCCAAACAGGGTAACTGCAAGAGGATAGACTGATAAACAGCGTAAAACTTGAAAAATGGAAAGCAAGTTGGTTCTCCTTTCACTTTGCTCATTAGAATTTTGAGAGTAAAGTAATGTCATTTCCTGTTGTGGGAAATGTACCCTTTGATACAGCAGACAAAAAAAAAGTAGAATTTTTTTTTAGTTAATAATAGAAAAACTGATGTTTTGACTTTTCAAAATGAAGAGATTTCAACTTGATCTGCACAATAATGAAGACATTTCCATTTTTCCAGGTTTTAATGAATGAGTGCTGCATTAAAAGAATTCTGTGAGGGAAATCATTAAAATGAGTTTGAGCAATAAGAATTAAAAAAATCAGCAATTTGACTTTAAGCCTTGCGAAGACTTCACTCTATGATTAAAGTCTTCTGTAATTTTATTATAATAAACAAGAGCATCCTGGGTACATAAAAAGTCAGACTGGCAGCTGTCAGTCACATGACAAGTGTAGAGAGCTGGAGGGTGAAAGTTTCAGCTATCATTGACCAGTGTGTGGCGCTGCAGCACAAATAAACCTGGTATTAAACATGTAGCTGACAATAAAACAATTGACTTCTCCATAGAGGGAAGCTTTTCTTGCCCACCAGGGAATTTCTGCTGGTGTTTAACAAAAGTTATAAATAGCTCTGATCAACCCAAACATGTAAAATCTGAACAACACTGAAGGGGTGGGGGGGGGGTATAACTGAAAACACCAATAACAAAATGGCAGCCCTTTGTATAACTAATGTTCCTAGTGGATTGAACAAGACATACAAACAAAATTGCCAGAGAATTCACACCAATACTGTTACAAATAAAATTTATTTACAATAAATAACACTGACAATAAAACAGCTTCTGTTTAAACAGTTTTATCAACAAAACATTTAGAAGAGCAACATTTGAACTAAAACAATCACTAAAGTTAGTTTTGCATAGTTTGTTTCCAGTGAAATTTTCAATGCCTGAGATAAATAAAAAATTAATAATTCCTTTTTTACCTTAAAGCTCATTAAGTTCTTTTTTTCACTGCTGAGGATGATGTCTTGTTTCTGTAAGTCATCTTGAACCCTTTAGGTCAATACTCCCTTAGAACACTAAACTATGGTCATCACAAGGGAATGTGTTTTTGTACGAGGATAACGCTTTACTCCTCTAGGGGCCAGCCTTGTTGTTTTGGTACTAATTCGGAACACCACACAGCCCCATGTTCTCCTGCCTGGAGAGGAGTGGTACCAAAACAAAGGTGTAAAGTGGTGTAAATGTGTCCGTTCCAGAGTACCATTACCCCAAATCCCTATTTTCACTTTAAAAAAAAAAAAAATCACAAAATTACAGAGCTGCTGGCCCCTACAGCAGCCAGGTGTAGCCTGTCATGCAGGTTCTTCCCTTGCAGGAGCAGAGCTGATCCCCATCACTGTGGCTTTTGTATTTGTTATTAACATGTCCCTCATACAACCCCTCTTCAAAAATACAGAACTATCCCTTTAAGTACCAGTTTACTTTGGTTGTTGCATATTAATATTGCTACGAATGCATGAAATGTTTTGTTTTTTACCAAGAACTTTGCTGAAATGGTGTCTTTAAATACTGCTAACAACTATATCAGTGGAGATCTGTGCTTATCTGCAGGTTATTAAAGCTACATCACTTCTTTTTAAAATATATCTCAACCCACAAATTAAGACATGACCTCCACCGACTGCAAATGGATGAAGGTAATTGACTTTCCTTTTTCTCTTCTGTCAAAAAGCTTGAGTGAAGAACAACAGTATACCCTGAAGCTTGACCTTGAAGAAAATAATACATTCAATAAATGAGAGCAAATTTTTGCACCTAAAATGTGTTTCATGAGGACAAACCTTTGTGCATCACTGCTCACACTGCGACACTCCATGAAATAACAAAGTGCATGTACTGACTGCATATAAATGTGCACTAAAAGTCTTCAGAAGCAGCATTTTCAGCCTTTGAATTTATGCATTGGCTTTTGCTTAAGCTGTTATGGCCATCAGTCCTTTTTTTGTGTTAATATTTCACTGAGCTGGCTCCATGCAGTGACATTAAAACCACAGTTTCACATGAGGCACCCTTAGATCAGCTTTTCTGACATGAACTTGACATGAAAACATGAACTTAAAAAGGCCCTCAAAAAGCCAAACTGTTCCCTGTCTGCCCATTTAACAATAAAATTGGCCTTTTAAGCTGTTGATAAAATCCTTAACCACAAAAATAAGCAGATATTGCAGCTTTTTGATTAAATACAAGATTAAGAATGCCACTACAGATATTGAATTTACTTAAAATAAATGATTTTGCTGAGACCACACTGGGATTTTCTCTGCATTTCAAATCTAAAAAGACTTAAAGTTCCTGTTTTGACTACTGCAGCAATTCATAGCTGAACTATCAAAGGAAATATAAATGTCCAACTAGTCAACTTACAATCACACTGCTGCCATTTCCTTTTAAAGCCAACCTCACGTAACTGCAGTGACTTATTGCATAACACGGCAGTAAAAAACACTGCAAATGGAATTCTCAAAGCGAGCGAGGCCACGCCTTATGAGTCATTTTGTGTGAACTCAAAATGCCTCTTATCTTTGGTAAAATAACCAAAGACTTTGCATCAACATGCCAAGAATCTGTAATAAAGGCGACAGTCTTGAAAGTTGTGTTCCTGATTGATGTGCTGGAGCACACCACCCTGTTGTAACTTTGTTCCATACAGCACGGCCTCACCAACATCCTGAGCCAAGCCCACCTGCTGGAGCCAATCCACCAGCTCACAGCCGAGAAAACAGTCCACCATAGTCCTCTTCCCACACCTGAAAGGAAAATCCAGAAGTCATCCGACAAGTTCAATGTGCTCTCTCAGTATCCAGTGAAGAAAAAACAGAGGCCACATTCACTCTTAATATCAGACACACTGTGGTAAAAACAACTTTTGGATTAGTATTTCTGTCATGAAAATAACTGTTGGTATTTTGTCTCAGGAATCAGGACACGTATACATTTTGACAACATGTCCTCCTCATCATGTGACAAAGCAGCATTGAGTGAAGACTTTGTACACTCACCTCCTCTTTCTGACAATGTCATGTACACACTGGTCTTTGTGGTATTTTGTGAACTGTGTGCAAGTCATCCTGATGTCCTCGGGCAAGTCAGTCTGCGGCTGCCCTTGCTGTTTTCTGTTCCAAAGACGGCTGAACCTGAACACCAGTGACACAAAAACAAAAACATCGAGACAGTATGCTGTTATGTTAAGATTGCAGATAGAAATAAAAATGCATTTACAAAAAAAGACTCAAAGGAAAGGTAAAAACGAAGACTTCATGTTTTGGTTGACATGTATTTGGAATGGAGTTGGAAGAAGTTCCAAAATTTTTAAAACTATTCTTTTCCAAAAATGGAAAAGTTAATTACTCAGTTTTCTATAAATCAATTCAATATTTGTTTCTCAGACTACTTCAGATGGATTATAATAATAATCAATGATCTTTGTTATACAACATGATAAAAAATTACTACATAAATGTATCCATTTGAAATAAAATGACAGCTTGTTAGAGCTGCTCTTATAAATAAAATCCAACAGCTAGAATAAAATACAAATTTTACAAGACAAAAACTAAAAAAAAAAGGTAATAAAGTTGTAAAATTATGAGAAACTGTACCCAGGATTTACAAGTTGATAACATCACAATTTGAGACTTTAAAAACTTTAAAATTTACATTTTTTTTCTAGTTTATTTATGACTTTTTAAACTTTGGTTTGGATTTACATATATTAACAAATTTGTACACACAGAACATTTTTTTTCTTTAATTTATCCCTTTTTATCTCTGACAAAATATCTCTTATATGTTAGGCATACATTTATGACTAATATTTTTTTTACTTAATTGAGTTAAATTATGTATCATTTTAAACCTAAATAAACAAACAATACGGGTCTTTTATGTCTCATTATAAATGACACGTATAAAAAATCCTATTCACATACAGATAGACAATACCTCCTATTTTACAGCTATTTACAGAGGAACACTGAAGGTTAACAAAGAGTATAAAGGACAACATAAATAAACAGGAACTACCTGGTGTTAGTCAAACAATGCCTTCATCCCTATGAAAACCATTTGTTTATAATTCATAAAAAAACAAATATGAAATGTAATTTTCAGTGAAGAGAGTTCTTCAGTTTCACATTCAGACTGTTCTGTAGTTAAACTTCACAAATACAAAAACATTCCATCATCACACATTCACCCACAACTCTGGTATTTAAAACCTCCCCTTATCATAACCCTCTTGTAGAATATGTTTTGCCTTTCCTGGAAAGACTTGGTATGTACAGAAAATCTAAAGTCTCATTTCATACTTTTCAGACCTTTTTCGAGAACCTCTTCATACATTTTGTTGCGTCTTAAATGCCTGACTGGTTGCATTACCAAAATATTTTTAAATGATTCTAAGAGAGCTCAATCAGACAGTCTTAGTTCATGTTAATTCCACATTATTGCAGCTTAAGTCAGATTTTCTTGTGAAACAAAGCAGGAGAAATTGAACTGAAGAACTAAACCAATACAAGGCTGATTTAGGAAAAATAAACACCCAACAAAACCAGCAACTGATCAATTAACAACATATTTGAATAGTTTCAATCTAAAAAAAAGGAATAAGACCCACAAATTGAGGTTTTGAACATAAAGACAATTAAAAAAAAAACTAAAGCTAATGTTACAAACACCCTATAAGTTTAAATGTAGGACTTAAAAATAATTGTAAGTTCTTCATTTTTAATAATTAGCTTTATTAACTTTTGAACATTTGATGACCCCCCAGACGCCCTTAACTTATTACTTTTTGATTTAAACGTGCCGTTTGAAAACTCAAAAGCTATATAAATATTTTGTTATATTTTTGATTTAAAATACACCAACTGTCTAAAAAGACAGACAGAGCTTCTTATCATAAGCACTCCTTACCTCTTCTTAAATGGCAGTATGATCAGGTGCTTGTCGAGACCAAACAGAGCAAATGAGAGGAAACCCTGATAACAGAAAATGTGTCATGTTGAGACTGTGATAAAAAAATCCTAATTTCTCTGTACTATAAGAAGAGACTAGATCACAAACCTGTCCATAGTTGGCCACAGCACAGAAGAACTGCAGCTCCAAGTAAAGTCTACCAGGAACTTGGTAAAAGAGCAACCACACGCAGCTGGACAAATTCTGTTGAAATACATTAGAGAGATTTTATTTTCAAAACAGGAATCTGTTGTTTAGAAAAGTAGCATGCAAAAACAGTTGAAGGAAGTTTCAAGAGTTTTTCAGGTTGTTTTTTTTCCTATGATTTGCATTCACACATTTAAACTACCTGAGAGGAATGATTTCTTTAGCAGTGTTGTTTTCTGACCAAAATGTGACTAAAATGTTAATGTCAAATACCTTCTTTTTCCATGAAAAAGCATTGAAATAACTAGTTCAAAACAGTATTTCATGGTAAAAACACTGAAAAAATGTGCGTTTACTTTTTGTTAAGCACACAAGATGAGACAAAATGTTTGGCGTGGGCTGACGGACATTCATAATCATGATATTTCAGTTGTTTTGTTTTACCAGCAATATGAAATGGGCATTTAAAGGATAAGTTCGGTTTTTTGACACCTGGACCTTATTTTTAGGATTAAATACGCTCGTAGACTCACCCAGACAATTTTGGCAGAGCCCGGAGCCGTTTTCGAGCAATTTAGATCTATCCGACGGCGTTTTTCTCTCACGCCATAGTAGCAGACGGGGCCAGAAATCATATTTTGGGGGGCATCAATACGTGTTTCCTCTGGTCTCAAGTCCCACTCTGAGCAGCAAAGGCACTCCTCCTCTGTTGTGTTTGCCGTGCAATGTCCACAACACCACCACCAGTTAGCCCCCATTCGTGGACGTACAGTGGTTGCTTGTTCTCTGGCCAGCTGTTCGGCTCTTTCCCTCTGCATCCTCCTTTCAAATAGCTCCTCGTCGGTATATTCTGGCTCAAAACGATACGGGCATCCATTATACTCAAAGTCGTCGTCAGACACTTCTACATCGGATAAATATTCCGCCATGTTGCACAAAAGTAGCCGTGTAGCCGTGTAGCCTAGCAACAACAGCGGCTCTACTCATGTTCATGTCTATGACGTCACCAAAAGTTACCCATCCTTGTAAAGCCCTGGATGACCATAACAACGAAGTTGAGCTGACATGGTGATAATACTGGCCATTCATTTATAAAATGTAGCTGAAATGAGTGAGTTTCGCAGCAGATAATGTCTAATTTAGGGGCTTCGATTTCTGGCCCCGTCTGCTACTACGGCATGAGGAAAAATGCCGTCGGATGGATCTAAATTGCTCGAAAACGGCTCCGAGCTCCGCCAAAATTGTCTGGGTGAGTCTACGAGCGTATTTAATCCTAAAAATAAGGTCCAGGTGTCAAAAAACTGAACTTATCCTTTAAGGTCTGTAAAAAACAATGACATATACATTAGATTTTAGTACAGTATGAATAAAAACATCAATAAAGACTCATTTGTAAGGTACCATTAATACGTTTGATGAAATTAAAGACTAGCCTACCAAGATACTCCACTTTGAGTCAAAGCCCGTTGTTCCAGGTCAGTATTTCATCAGTTAATTTTGAACCAATAAAAGTACTGATAGTCCAATGGCATGAGCAAATATGGTTATATCTGACATTTTTTCAGATAAAAAAAGATAGGGATGTAAGGCCTTTTTATGAACTGAAACTGAACCAAAATGTTTTGGCATTTTGGCTCATGAGA
Organism: Cetoscarus ocellatus; assembly: GCA_037902135.1. NCBI lineage: Eukaryota > Metazoa > Chordata > Actinopteri > Labriformes > Labridae > Cetoscarus > Cetoscarus ocellatus. The sequence continues at coordinate 1,340,438 of JBAMNC010000683.1, forward strand.
CTATACTGCAACTTTGACAGGGAAAGCACCTTAGCTGTTCCTAAATGTTCATCTCCAGGATGAAACTTAATTCAGAATAACTGCCAGTACTGTCGATTGGCTAATGTATTAGCTCGAGTCATTTTGTCGATGTCTATTCCTCTAATACAACACTAACCAAGTTATGCAATTGTGGTATTTTTTCTCAGTAGGTGTCTTTGGTGAAGAGTCACACTGACACGGACATGAGTAGGAAATAACAGCTCATCCATTTATATCTGATTAGGCATGTGATGCACTAAATATAATAATTCCTGCCATTGTAGAAGTGAAAGGCAATGGTTTACTCACAGCAAGCAGGCTGACAGTCAGGAGCAGACACAGGAGAACATGACGGGCCACTTGTCTATCTGAGACCTGCTGAAGCTTCTCGACTTTAACAAGCAGGCAGTCTGTGGACTCACAGCTGTCCTCACACTGACCTGAGGATGGTAACAGCATACATCTTTTAAATAATCTTAAAGAGGAGCAGATATTCTTAACACTAAGCACTAAGTTCCTGTTTATTTCCACATTGGGATCTCATTTGAATATAAACAGACAGGAAAAACAAGTGAGCTGACAGTCTTTCACTACCTGGGAGTGCTGTTGCTGTTTTGTTCATGTTCGTGCTGATGATCATGTCGGGCATGGGCTGGGCTGGTGCACAGTCACATATGAGGCATGCTGATAAAGTGAGAGCAGTGTGAGCGGTTCTTGAGCTTATTACTACGATAACCTACTTATCTGAGAGCAAAGAGCAGGAAAAACAATCAGGAGATTAATGTTATTATACAGCTGAGAAAAATACTGTCAAGGCAGCTTCATGTCGCTCTATTTTAAATGATAATCTTCAAATTCATCTTCATGCTCAAACTCTTTTCAATACCTCCTTTATATATCTCCATAATCCACAATTAGCAAAGTTTAAAACAACATACAGTGCTGCAGGTCTTCAACCACCAGCTTTGTTGTTTGAGGAAATTTGAATGACTTTTCATGTGACTAACTCTTATTTATGATACCAACAGGAAATAGAAGGAACATGTTCTCAAAAAAACTGAACAAAGCAAAACAGCTCTTAAAGTAAAAGTTGGTATTTTGTCTGACCCTTTCTAGCACTTGGCACATCTTGTACTGATCCAGGGTGATTTTCTCAAGTTTTTTTTAATCTTCTTGTATATTATGCCAGGTTTCTTTTAGCATTTCCCAAAGTCCTGCTTCAGATTTAAGCTGCCTTTTATTTATTTCCTTATCCAGGTGATTCAAGTCTGGCCTCCAGGCCTTTGTAAGTAGTTTTCTCCAAGAATCTGGTTTCACTGCATTGACAGTGTCCTTAGGATCTCTGCCATGCAGAAATATGAAACCACTCTCAGTCAGGTGCTTTCCAGAGGTACTGGCATGATAGATGACAGTAACACTGCTGAAATTACAAGTTTAATGGTGGCTTCAGACTTTTGAAGAGAATATTTAAAATTAGTGCAAAAAGTTGAACTCACAATAGCTGAACTGCAAACCCCATCCATATAAAGTGGATATAAGGTATTTACCCTTAAATCTTGCTATAGGGCTGTTCAATTATCCCAAAATTCATAACCATTATTATCTGATAAATACTGGGTGTCATGATTATCCTGTGCATCCCTTTGTTTTTGATTTTAAATGATCAAGTTGTCGGCTGCAATTTCCATTGTGTAAAGTTTTGATGCATTTGTTGTAAAACTTGCAGCTAACACCAATAGTTTAGAATGACAACTGAGTAAATAATGACACTGATATTGACATTTTTTAGTTACCTGTTATGGTGTGATTCCCCCACAATGCCAACATTTCTCTCATGATTGATCACAAAATCTAATCATTTTGTCAAACTGTTCTCTCCCTCTGCAATGTCACTGTTTAGTGTGCTTAATGCCAGCATTCAGCTGATGTGACATATCACATAAACATCTGCAATGACAGATGTGCTTCCGACATTACTTGCAATGTTTGAAAAATTAAAAAAAAGAGGAAGAAAGAAAGAAAAAACATAGGATGATACCAATGTTAAAACAATGCATCTGTGCTTCTCCAGTTTCAAGTCCAACTCTTCGATCCCAGAATGGTTACATTCAACTGATGTAATCGTACTTCCTCAGATTCCTTTCTGTCATCTTATTTAGCTCTATCATTTTTCAGGCTCCCTCTGTTCCCCACTTAAAAATAAACAGAGCGTTTTTTATGCAGGGAACAGAGCACAAACTATGCTACATGGCATGCAGCACATAAAAGGCTTCAGCTTGATAATGTTTTTATGGTTCTGAAAGCCAAATTGCTGTTGAAATTCAATTCATGTACCGCTCTTATCTGCTGTACTTTTACATAACTATTAACAAGATCTTTTTCACATCATCATATTCCTCTAACATCCTTTCAATGCAAAATAACCCTCAACTAGAGAGGCAGAATAAAAGTCCAAGTCCTGTTTCAACAGCATGGTTAAATAAAAAAACATGTTTAGTTATCTTTGCTCTTGGACAAAGAGCTTAACTCAGGAGTAACTCAACATGTTTCCAGGTTAGGAAATCTCATGTTTCCTTATTTTGTGACTCTTCCGTGGTTTCTTGGTGATTTCGTAACTGTATTGGCTTCATGTCTGCTTGTGTAATGGAAAATAATCCACAGGTGGATAAACAATGGATAAAAGTTGCATTGCCTAATGAACAGTTTGCTGTAGGCAGCTTTCAGATAAGGATTAGTGTTGACTTGTGATTGTTGACTGTAGCCTGTCTTGCCTTTCCAACCTGGGCCTTGACACTGAGACTTTAGACCAGGCTCTATACACTCCACTGGTAAACATTTGCTTTACCTTTATCAAAAAATCTTTATAGGATGTAATCTGGTCATTATTTAGTGTTGTCAAAGTCACATCTTGAAACAACATCCACAACATACTTCTGTAAGGCTCTCCAGTAGGGGCTGTAGACTCAAGTGGATTCTCATCTCCTGGTTCAACTTCAGTCACAAGAGCCTCGGCAGAGTTTCCTTCTTGAATTTGTTCATTTTGGGCCCAGTTTCCTCTACTGAGACATACAAGAGAGCCCCCGCCCAGCAGAATGCTGAGGGCAGCTACAACTGAGGTGCAGATGATCTGTTACAGAAAACATGGTCAGACATGCAGCTTTTGAAAATTTCACTCTTGCTCAAAAATATTTTTCATATGCAGAAAAAAGGAAAATGACTTCATGCATGTTCTTACCTGAGATCTGCCATAAAAGAATGATAAGTCAGTCACATCAGGCACTTCTTCCCCTGTAATAAGTAACACAGCAGTTGCAAAGGCTGGAACCCTGTCAATATAAAGACAAACATACCAAACATTAACCCAGTCAGAAAAAACAGTTCAAGATTAAATGAACTGGAATTTCCAGAGTTTGCTTTTGGATTACTACCAAACCAAGTTGGCATCTCTGTTGAGATCTGCTAATAATCTTAATCCCCTTTGGGGTTTGTGTCATATCAAACATAATGTTACCAAAGCAGTCGTTACAGTAAGAATTCTGCACCAAATTAACAGCCATGGCACTAAAAATGTGTTGCTAATCCCATATCCCTCTGAAGACAAAAATGGACAACTCTGAGAAAAAGAAATCAACCCTTCTGCAGTATGTGCCTATGAAGACAATGGGTCATATCTTATGCCTGAGGCCAAGTGTTTTCACCTGCGGCACAGGTGCCTTTCCTGTTTTCCACCTGATGCAGTTGTCATTTCTACACTCAGAGCTAACTTAAGTAGCAAATGAACATACACTCCAGTTAGTGCCCAAGACTGTGTTGGTCTAAAATAAGGAATTAAGTCTTAAGTCTTTGGTTCAGTGGGATCCTGATATTTGGAGGATGCATTAAAATAGATGGGCATACATCCACGAGATCCAAACAAAATCGACTGAACTTGATCTTCTCACACAGGACGCACAACAACTCACTCTTCACATTTTAAATATTACATTTTAAACACAATACAGAGCTAAGAGCTTTCTTTCAAGCACTCCTCCATGCACTCTGTAGCACACATAGTACACTCAGAAAATATCAAAAAGATAACCATACCCATTAGTCTATTTTGCCGAGTATAGACCAGAGATGTCCAAACTTTTCTCACCAAGGGCCACATAAAAATTGTAAGTATGACTTGACCACAATGTATTAAAGCTTATGCCAATGCCAATCCAATGTGCGTTGAGATGTGCGTTGTTATTGAGTCCTTAAAGAAAAAAAAACAGCCCACAAAGCAAAAACTCTATAATTGTTAAGGATTTTGGGGTGGCCATTCAGAAACCTAGGGGACCCTGGTCAGCCCTGGCTATCACTGCATTGGTCCTTGATCATGATAAGAACTGCACTCAGTACAGCTGGACGAAGATGCGGATGGCTCATCACCACATTCAAGCACACAACAAAACAAAAAATCCCTGCACAAAACTGACAAACTCCTTAGAAGAGTTGGTACTTGAAGTTGATTGGCATAATTTAATCTGTAAATCAGACCCTCAAACAAGGAAAATAGCATTCCAAAATAGCAGTAGTATTCCAGCCAAAGTTGTTTTATTCAACCCAGCTGGAAGCATTTTAATTTCTACTGATAAAATGTGAATTTCACACGTGGTTTGTATGTGACTTTAAGTACCATACAGCCAGGCTCAAGTGGACACAATTGGAACAGCACTTTATTTTGGGAGTGGCTCTTTTTCTCACCACTGAAGGTTGTCAAGTGGTTTCTGCCTGTTCAGGTACAAAAGCATCCTATCATATGACTTTAGGGCAGCTCCAAGTTTTGCTGGACCTTCTTTCTTTTCATCTATCTTTCATTCCATATATCTTCCTGTAAGTATATACATCCATCCAGCCATTCATCTCTGTTTTTTCTACATCTATGCATCTCCCCCTTTATACATCCCTCTGTTCATTTGTTTATTTAAAAAAATAAAACTCACCCCCAGCCTAGCATCATCAACAACCCTGGGGAAGAAACGTTCTGGTCTTCATAGCTCTTCATGAGTACGAGAGAGAGTGCTATCAACCCTAAAACACAAGATGGACAATGGACAAGCCAAAAAACTTCAGATGTCAGTTCCCTCTGAGAAGAAATGTTCAAATTAACTGAAGTTAAGGGGAAGCAGCTGGTTGGAGGTTCTGCATCTTCATGGTATACCTGGCCACATGTAGGTGCTGTAGAGTGAAGTACTGAGTACAGTGAATGTCAGGACCTGCCCGACAAAACTGTCCTCTTTGACCACAAAGTTCCACAGAATCATCCCAATACAAGTTATCAACTAGGAAGAAAAAATGATATGTTTTTAGATGAGATTTCACATCTTAACATAAACTTATTGTCTGCCTTTGAAGGTATATGCTCACCTGTGCCAAGAGAAGGTTGACTGTAAACATGTGAGGTATTCTTTTGAACTTCTTACTTAAAAACATCACAGCAATGGTCCACACCTGTTAGAGAAACATTGTATGAAGAAAACACTGAATATGTATTGAATTATATCACAAAGCAGACAAAAGAAAAATGCAGGCAAGCAGGTTTCACTCTGTTTCTAGTTTGATACTTTTTATAGCGGCTAGTTTCTGGTTCCCTAAAAGATACTTTGAGAGCGCCCATAAAAGCAGAAGCAAGTCTGTCAAAAAGTCAAGCATCTGTTCGCCTAAACATCCTCTACGACAACAATTTCAGATTTAATAATGTTACAAACATCACTGAAGCTTGTTGATTTCACTTTTATCTTAATCTTAACACGATGAACACTTGTTTGAGGGCATGCAGTTTTGACTCACCAGTGCAACTAAGCCCACTATGCTGATGTCAAAGGTGACGCTCTGCAGTGAGTTCATCAAAATCTGTGGATCCATCCATGGAATTGACAGTAACCAGGCTGAAACATACATGATTGGAGCTGAGAGAAAAGTGCTGATCACCATCCCAGACGTAACCTGTGAGGAAAAGGAATTTTAAAAACTTGTAATGAGAGCTAAAAGGAAAAAACTTTTCAGTCTGGATGAACACTCAATAGGAGGTTTGTAATTATATGAGTACAACTCACAACTTCAAGCTCTGCATTATAATAGACTGCATAGATGGCCACACTTGGTGCAGTGGGGAACACTCCGTAAAGAAAGGCGTAATTTGAGAGGCTTGAGTGGTTCAAAGCACTGGTGTTGGTGTTGTCCAGCAGATCCACCATGTCCTTGCAGATTAGGGGCATGAGCAACCTAGGTCAGATAAAAACATCATTCTTTGGTTGTTGACACTGAGAAGAGAAGACCTACTAAATTATCTTCAAGCGCTTGCACACTCCTACGCATCTCAGCCATTAGGTTAAGGGAATGTGGTCTAAAAAAGGCCGACATCATCCAAACCACATCTCTAAACAACACGCTGAGAGCACTTCACTGATCTGCTGAGTATACCAACTTTGTAGAGTCTTGGAGCATTTATTATCGTGGTAAATAGGCCCTTTGATCACCATAACAATCTCTATAACAATATGTTGAAGCGTCTTTCCACTCACAGTTTAGCTGTAAGAAGTAATATCAGAGTCCCCAATGTAGACCGCGTCAGTTTCCTCAACTGGCCCACCATGGTCAGACCCAAGTAGAAGAGAGCCGCCCCCCCAAAGGAGTTTGCCAGGCCATCCACAAAATTAGCCATAAATGCAGGTATTTTCTGGTGCAGGACGAAGTGGCCAACAAGGCCAACAAAAACCATGAACACCATGGGGTTCTTGAGGACCTGCAAAGCTACAACTCCCATTATATGGAGCTTGCTCTGCTGGTGGTTTCCCTGATTCTTCCACTTCTGGATCTCGCAGAAGGCAAAGCCGATGGGATTGAGAATCATCAGGGACACAGGTGCGACCAGGTAGATGTACTGCAGGTACTCTGGGTATGTGCTCTTGTACAGGGCTTCAACTGTGGGTAAAGATGAAGACAAGAGACTCAATGTAAAAAAAAAAAAGTTCACCAAAAATCCGACTATAAAAGAAGTGTCACGAATGCACTTAAGTATCCCAAAAGACAGAATGTGAGATTTATGCACAAAGAAACTTACATAATTGTTTACATGCTCCACTGTTGTTTCCATCTGACCTGTCCAACGCCATCATTAACAGTACTTTGCCAAAGACAAATAGGCCTAATATAATAGTACATTTTTAAGAAGCTGGGGTTCGTTTTGACTTAAAAGGTCACATAGTTTACTCCCTTTAAAAGTTTTAACTTTAATCTTAAATTATTTAATGTCCACACACACACACACACCCACACACACATATATATATATACACACACACACACACATATACATGTATGTATGTATATTTACATATATACACACACACACATATATATATATACATATATAAATACATATATATACATACATATATACATACATATACACACACACACACACACACACACACAGATATATATATATATATATATATATATATATATATATATATATATATATATATATATATACACACATATAGATATATATTAGAGCATATTCATAAACATTTTGCAAGTGTGAAGGGGACTGGAAAACTCCTAACATTTTATACAAGAATATCCTCTATGACCGACTGTACTGGATTCACTGAAGTGATTTATGGCAGCTAGTATGTACTTTAAATGCAATAACTTGCCCTCAAAGATAAGACACTAAACCATGGCTGTTTTACAAGCTTCCAAGTCAAGCAATAAATAGGTTATAACAGTCTCAGCAACAGGCTGCTCAACATGAGTTTTAGTTCTGCTTGAGGTTTGTGCTTGTTAAAAGGGAGTATTTTTTCTTGTCAGTGTTACTTTGAGACTGCTGCCAGGGAAAAACATGATTCTTAGAAATTTTCTGGGGCTTGCTGTGGTGGAGTGAGTTTAAAACATGCTGGCAAGCTGGTGAACTGACAGACAGAGTGCAGGTATGTGAGCTGACCACAACTGAGGAAGGAGCAGGGTTTAAGTACAGTGGGAAACAATGGGATACAGCAAATGGGAAGAGGGGCACTGAGTGTATTCTGACCAGACATGGTAGAACAATAGGAGACAGACTAATTACATGGAGATGTCAGTTCCTTTGCCAGTATACATCGGAACTGGGAAGAGGGAAGTGGGAATGATGCCATCTCTGAGTTATCAGCGATCCAGTTACAAAGTCGGAAAAAACGTGCCTATCTACCAGGCTATTGTTAACCTTTGTGATAGCCATTGTTAGCACGCCCTGCGTTGTGGTTCGCACATACCTCATGAAGAATGTAAATAACACTATAGCAGTATTTCCATAAATATAAGTCCAACAATATTATTAGGGTATATGCAGGAATCCTGAGGTTAATTTCAATACCTTTTTAAGACTTTTTTAAAACTTTTCAAAAAAATTTTTAAGATCTCATCGCCACTTTAAGCTGTTGCAACACATCTTTAACAGTTGTAGTTTGCAATTTAAAGCCCTTTCCACACCGCCAGTAGGGCTGAACGATATGGACAAAATTTTATATCTTGATATTCATGCCAGATATCTCAATATCGATACGATACGATGTGACTACGGGTTCAGTGAAAACCAAGCATTTTTCAGAAAAATAAAAACGGTTTGTGGTTGGCTTGCCTTAGCGGTGCATTCAAGGGCAATCGCATAAATGAAATTTGTTGTGACTACCAGAGCTGTACATGCAGGGTGAGCGCGGGGGAAATCTATATGATTTATATTGCTGCTTTTTCAATATTAAGATCTTGAATGTTCATATCTCAATATAGATACGATAACGATATATCTTTCAGCCTTAGCGTCCAGTCATTTTAATGACGGACGGTTTTAACCGCGGGGGTAGGACCCAGAAGCGGTTGCCGCCCACATGAACACGCACAGATTTTGCCCTGCCGCTCAGAGTCCAGCGTGTTGAACTTTCTTCCAGCAGCTACCTGGCCGCAGTCAATCACATGGAAGGAGGGAGAGAACCCGGAAATAGCAGGCTTCGCGGGTCAAAGCAAACAATGGAGGAGCTCATAATGTTGGTGTTGGAGTATCCGGAGCTCTACAACAAGGCTCTACGTTTGAATAAAGATACCCAGAAGAAAAACTGGGCATGGGACAACATTTCTACTATGTGTTCTTGGGAAGGGAGTGTTGTGAGGGACTTTTGGTCGGGCTCTGCAGTGATGTTCGTCAAATCACCTCATTTTGTACCCTATACCTCGTACCCTGTGCTTGTACTGCGGCGGCAGCAGCCACTTTAAAAACGCTCTGCACTTCAGGGGACTCCGCTGGCAGGGAGGCGGTTTTCAGCGTTGTTGCAACGCGGCAGTGTGAAAAGGGCTTAACAGAACATTCACTGTCGCATGACGTCGCACCCGCACGCGCGGCCCCAAAGCGATCTAGGTCCGAGTGCACCACCGACACATCATTGTTTGTAATAGTCGCGAGCAGGAAAATAAATATACATGGATACTTTTTGGAGTCAAAGCTTGAATACCAATAAAATTTAATACCTCATAAAATAGCGTTAAAGACTTTTTAATACTTTTTACAGGCCTTAATTTTCCCACAATTGATTTATCAACTTTTAATACTTTTCAAGACCCCGCGGACACCCTGACTATGTATACAGCTGATTTAGTGGGAAAAACACGAGTCAGAAGTGCTAATATAGGATTAATACAGGAGCTTAAAAACTGTTTACACCCGGGGCAGTCATCTTTGATTGTCAACTTGAGGGTGGTGAGGATCCCCCGACTTCCCAGAGGGAAATACCGACCTCGGGGGGCGTTCCAGTTGAAACTCGGAAATCTCAACTTCCCAGTACAACTGGAATGCACCAAAAGTTCTTTGATCAAGGGTACAAGGATGGGTGAGGTCAGTCTGGTCTTCAGGTGTCAGGAGGTCTACTGTTGGGAAAAGGACCTACGGGGGGTGTAGTTACCAGGCTTCAGACAACTTGCATTCCAAGGCACAGGACTTACATTTGAGACAGTTTACATACCAAGACACTAGGGTAAACACTGAACATTTTCTCTATCACAGTATAGTTCAGGAAATATACAGGACTTGTGTGCATGTGTGAATAAGGTTAGAGTGCAGTCCAGAAGTGCTCTTTCAGTTAAGTGTCATGAGATAATATTCGTCTTGAATTTGCACTTTACAAATTAAGATCGACTGATTGATTTAAGGACTGACTGACTGATTTATTTATGCAACTCAACTTGTCAATTATCCTTAGGCGCTCAGCACTGGTGATTCACCACAGAGTTATTTTCTGTTATGGGTCTTGTGTTGCCTGTTGATCATTGGAACTGCCTAGTCACTTTGCTGATGTTTTAATTATGACCCTGTCACAGTACTGCAAACAAAAAACAGGTTTTAGCTGGCTCTTAAACAATTCACTAAATGGCAAATTTATTCAAAATATTGTAAACAGTCCCTTTGAAAACAAAAGTAATTCTTTTTCAAAAAGAGGGTGTAGCAGTATAATTGCTAGAATAAATAAATACTGTATTTAAATGAAGAAAATTGTGAGTTATTCAGTCTTGCTTAAATGAGTTTGCTCATTTGTAATGGGTAAGTCTGAGGGGGCTTCTACAAAAAAACATAAAATCGTACCATTAAAGGAAAGTAACAGGACTTTGTATAAAGGATTTTTTTTCTTTTTAGCAAAAGTTTTTCAGTCTAGACAATATGACCATCATAAACACCCCTGATTTCATTCACAGGTATAATTTACTGGTTCATCACATTTGATTTTTGCTGATAAAGATTTATACTGTTATTTCCATACCAATTAAGCCAATACTTCTTTCTAAAAATACAATTTGTATTTTTGAAAAATGACACCATGTCCCATCTGTACTACAATTTACCCGTACCCTTATTGTTACAGTCTATTTGTGTTCAAAGGAATAGGTATATATTTTTGTAGTGGGTTTGTATGATGTTAATGTCAATTGTAAACTCATTAGCCACAGTGACAACGATCAGCTCGGCTCCTGTTTTGAGAGAATTGCTGTGAAGCTAGGCTTTGCATAGCTGCAGTAGTGGCTAAGTGATCTGTGTATTCAATTGAATTATAGGTAAAAATCCATTTAAGAATCGGTGTTTGGGTGATTATACACTGTACTGGGCAGATTTGAACATACTTGCTCCAGACCCCAACATACTTGCTGCAATACTCTTTGTTTCGGTAGTACTTCTCTCCAATTAGAAGGGCATGTGGACTACGCAATGTGTAAAAGTGATACCAGAACAAAAGGCTTGTAAACTGAAAAGTAAAGCATCATCAATGTGTCTATTAAAGTGAACAATCTATCCAACACTTGTTTTTAGTTTGTTTGACCTAAAATTCACGAAATTACTCAAAGCTCTTGACCCCCATAGCACCAATGTACAGCCTAGCCTCTGAGCCAGCTCTCTTCAAACGAGCACACACACCTGAATCACTGTGGTTAATGTCATATATATATATATATATATATATATATATGATATTAACCACAGTGTGTATTTATATATATATCCATAAATACTGATAAATAGCCAAAATGTTTATGTCTGTACATAACAATTTTAAACTTTTCAAGCTATACTGATGTATAGCTGGTGTTCAGAAGACAATGTGCATCCCTACAAAATTCTTTTTTGCAACACCTGTTAATGGGAAATAATATTTTCAATTAAGGCTAGTCTCATAAGTAAACAAACGGTTCGCAGTTCACTGACACAATCCTGACAAAAGTGCTTAAAATGAGGCAAAATGAAAATTCTTGTCCAGGGCAAAAATTTCGCTAGTTTTAGTTTAGACCTAACACTTAGGTCCTTAGAAATCAATAAAGCACAAGAAACAAAAGTTAAAAAAATAATAATAATTTTAGAGCCAATAGGCCATCTTGAGGTACAAGTACTGGTTCTGCATAAAAGTTATCATACTTCATGCAGAAGCATTGTGCCATATTTGTACAGTTGGTCACAATAAAAACTTACTACTGCGTGTCATATAATATTGGCAGAGGTTTCAAGTCTGCTGACCCTGGTTGTATACGTTTCCACATTAAGTAATACATCATGTGGGTTATATAGAGCACCCGTAGGTATAAAGTGAGTTAAGTCTGTTCCAGCAAAATCCTCCAGACTGGGTAGAAAATAATGATTATTTATCTTAAAAGCAATCCCAACATCCCTCTATATGGGAACATTTTTCTGCATTAGTACATTGTTGATAAAGGAGGATCCTGAAAGCAGTAATTTCCAGCTCTATTTGTCGTGCAACAAAATGATAATTACAGTAAAGTTTGTTGGATGGGTGACATTGTGCTTACATTAAACTCATTAAATACAAGGAAAAATGGGTGGTATGATTAAAGGTGTTATACTTACCTATGGGATATCCCAGGGCGAAATCATTGCTCTGAGTGGCAAATATTGAGAAAATCCCTGCCTTGCTGAAGCGGCTGTCAGGACTGGCGACTATCAATGTCAGGACACACACCATAAAAAACACACACACTTTGGCTATGAGGATGCTCCACAGGAAAGGCCAGATGACATTACCAAAGTCTAACACCACCATGTTCTTGAACAGTAATGCAGGGAGAGCAAACTTGGAGACAAAGTTTCCCAGTCCTTTAGCCTGGGTGGATGTGATGATGTTGGCTCTCCCTGCGACGTATCCGCATAATATGATCCCAAAACACTCCAGGAGAGCTGGGAAGAGCTTGTTAATGGACATGGTGCCTGTAGCAGCAGAGGAGTTTGAGTCTCTCTCCTCATATGAAAAGCTGAAGTTTGTAGATCCGCCAAGGACCTCCATCATGCTGGTCCCTCCTCCAGAGTCAGCGGGCTGCTGTCATGCCGTCGTGTGCTGCGCTGTCGGGTACAATCACAGGGTTAGTCGATACAGCCGTTAAAGCTCTGCTAATACTCGGGTGGTACACTGTCTGTGGAGTTCATACACTTCTTACGACTTTAGTGGCTTCTTTAAAACAATTAAGAGTCACTATCTACAGCTAACAGTTATGTAAAGGGAATTACAACACAGTTGTTAAAGTCATACTCACCCATCAGCGCGGTAGTCCCCTCATGTGTCATTAGGCTTCAGTAGCCGTTAGCCAGAATGCTAAGGCTTAGCATTAAAGTGGTGACTTACGCAGTATCATAAACACAAGGTTAGGCTGTGTAACAACAACTTGAAGCTTGAACATGGTCTTCTCTGACCAAACCGGTCATATAACTCTGCAGTGACTGCATAAATAGCGGCCAGTACTACAGTTCCCTCTCAGAAACTTTCATAATCAGCGATTTGTCAACACCGACTGGACCAATCATGTGTTGAGCAATACGAGGGGGCGGGGCTTACTCCTTCATCTTACTTCAGCACGTGCTCAGGACGTTTTGTTGCCAAGTCCGCGTACTATAAGCGACTTTAGACCTGTTTTTATTTCTGTAAATTTACTTGGAAATACTATCAGTCATGGTTTGAGTTTTTATGCCTCTTCTGTGGGTATGGCCAATACTCTGGATAGGCCTCAGTTTTTTCTTTTTCTTTTCTTTTATTTAATTCCTTGATCATATGACAAATTTCCATATTTCATGATGTTGTTCTTTAGACATACCTTGACTATCTTATCAAAATGTAAAAGACTTATTCACATCTACAGAAAAACAAAAATAATCAAACCAGTATAGTTCAAAAGCTGAAATACTTTTTTTTAGTAGGCAAAGTAACAGAAAATGTATTTTTACTTAAGAGAAGATGTTCTTAAAATTATTCACTTTAAGTACCTACCCTGCATTTTCACATGTGTTTCATTAAGACAATAAAATAATTAAATGTAAAATTAAATCATATATTAGATCATTTATTATTTTCCTTTATCATAGATAAAAGTGGGCCACCTGTCAATGTGGGTGGGCCAGTGCACATCCAGGCCCTTGAAAAACAGAATTTGTACAGACAAGGGCGCTACTAGAAACCTTGGGCCAGAAAACTTAACGTTTGTTAAAGTTCATACTGTGATCTAGTTACCTGTATTTTGCACCGTTGAACGTCTGGACGCTCCACTTATTTTTGCTTTGTTTTCTCCATGAGCCAAAACCTTGGTTGCTTGTTTCTTTCACGAGATCTGGCAACCCGCTTGTTTAAAAAGTTGTGAAATGGTTTCACAGTGATTGTGGCATTTTACAATGAAATTATTTCTGCTTTGTTTTGATGGCCTTTAAAACTTACCCTTACCCTTTGATTTTTGGAGGCATTTCAATTTCTTCCTTTACCCTCATATTTTTAACTTGACGTGTGGATTATTAAAAAAAAATCATTTTTCTTCTTGCAGCATTAAACATCTTTGATTTACAGTTGAAAGCTTTTAAATGATCCAGATTTAGTGAGAACCTGGTTATGATTGTCCCTTATAAAGTGTCTTAGAGTGAATCATTAATGTTTCTTTTAGGTTTTGGAATAACTTAGCAACATTTCACCAAGAATCATTCTGCAATCTGATTTTTTACCTAATTCATAAATATATGTTGTATCAGGTTGGACCTGATTTTGCCTTCAGAACTGCCTTAATTTTTCATGCTGTAAATTCAACAGTGTGGCTGGAAACCTTCCTCAGAGATTTTGGTTCCACATTGCCATGATAGGACTATGTAGTTGTTGCACATTTGTGACTTTCATATTCATGATATGGGTGCTCTATTGGACTGAGATCTGGTCATTTAGGAGTAAAATGAACTCACTGTCATGTTCAAGAAACCAGTCTGAAATGATTTGGGATTCAAAAATGGATAGACTGTGCTCCTGAAGGAATGGATATGGTCAGCAACAATACTCCTGTAGACTGTTGTATTTAAACAATACTCAGTTGATAACAAGGGGCCCCAGAGTGCTGTATTTAAAAAAATACACGTCAAAGCTCTTAACACACAGGTACAATATTTGCATTAGTATTTGAATGTCAAATAGAGAAACCAGAGTTTGTCTACAGGTGTGTAAACTTACTACTTATATTTACTCACGTTTCTGTAATTCAGTAAACCAGTAACTTGTGCTTCTTTGAGAAGATTTTAGTGTCAAGGCGTTTGCTTTCATTTATTTGGAAAGTATTTTACTTCTACATCACATACATCTGAGAACTGAGCAAAAAGAAAAATCAAACTGATCAAATTTTTATATTAACCAGTGTTGTTGTGATAACAAAATGTGAACTTAGATACTGATTCTATATTTGGTATCAGAATACTGGAAGCTGAGGTGACACTCGATACCTTATCAAACAGGAACTGAATGTCTGCAAGGGTTTCCTCAGGTGTGCAGAAAGTGCAGATGTTTGTACACAAGTTTAAGTATTGAATGAGCATTTTACTCAATTACAAGTAAAAGTAGTACTTCATGAATCAACGAAAAATTTAAAAAAGTACTTCATTTAAAATTTACTCGAAGAACTGATATGTTGAGTACACTCTAATCACATGGGAGGTCACTGACGGACACAAAGCTACAAGTACTTAGGTGAGCATCTTGACAACAAGCTGGACTGGTCTATGAACAAAGATGCCCTGCACCAGCTAAGGTCTTTCGGTGTATGAAGTGAAATGCTGCATATGTTTCATCAGTCAGTGGCTGCCAGTATTCTATGCTTGGACTCACTTGGGACTGTGGCTGAGAGATGTGCACAGTGCAGGCCATCCTGGGCAATAGTAACCATCCCCTTCACAACATCCTGGAGGGACAGAGAAGCAGCAACTGTCGGGGACTCATCTCACTGTGCTGTATTACTGAGAGGTTTAGGAGATCCTTTGTTCCACAGCCATCAGACTGTACAGCACCCTAAACAAAGGCAGTGGCTCATGATCTGGACTGTTAATTACAAGGACTATTGCTGCTGGATACACAAATTTCACAAGGGGATTAATAAGAATAATAATCTTTGTTGACAGATGTGGGTTTTTTTGACTGCAAAACAAACTTAGTGGATATAAGTTGCTGCATCTTTTTGTTAAGCCTCTATGGAGTATTTCTAAATGTCATTAAAAAAATAGAAATGTGAGGGAAAAAAAGATCAGTTACTGGTAAATACTCAATTCATCTCAGTGAATCTTACAGAAAGCACCAGCTTACAATTTTACTTTCATGGTGTTGCTAGTTTGTGTGAATCAATGTTATCTCGTCATTTTCAGAATCATACAGTACTTTTCACATTGAACAGTTATATAATTTTCAAATATTGCATCATTTCTGTCCTTGTGTGTAAGCTCCATACATGATCTTGAATGTGTCTCAAATACCAAAGGCAGGCACATAACTTAAAAATGCTGCAGGGGAGCAAACAGGATTGTCCAACACAAATGTCACACATTTCTCACAAAGGGAGCTGAACAGGTAAAACATGAAGCATAGGCCTACAGAACATGTTAAGAGCAGAGGACTACAGACACAACTGTATAGATCAGACACAAACAAGAGCAAATACAGTACAGAATAATCAAACATCACTGAGGGTGTAATCTTGTTGACTGCTGCGGTGGCATTAAGACAGGACATAAGCTCTTTTCAGTGAGATTTGGCACCCCCAGCACCTCATCATCATTTTTAATGCCAAATTCTGACTCAACCATCAAAAAACTGCAGCAGAACTCAAGACTTGTCAGACATGGACACACTTTTCCAGTCTTCTACTGTTCAATTTTGATGATCCTGTGAAAGCTGTGAGTGAGATCTGGTCATTCTGTGGTACAGTGAACTCACTGTCATGTTCAAGAAACCAGTCTGAGATGATTTGGGATTCAAAAATGGGTAGACTGTGGTTCTGAAGGAATGGATATGGTCAGCAACAATACTCAGGTAGACTGTTGTGTTTAAACAATACTCAGTTGATAACAAGGGGCCCCAAAGTGCTCCAGAAAAATACCTCCAATGCTATAAGACCACCTTCGGTTGTCACAAGGTAGGGTGGATTCATGCTTTTGTTTTTAATGCCGAATTTTGACACAACCGTCAGAATATTGCAGCAGAACTCAAGACTTGACAGACATTGACACACTTTTCCAGTCTTCTATTGTTCAGTTTTGATGATCTTGTGCAAGGTGTAGCCGCAATTTGCTAGATGGTAGTGGTACCTGGTGTGGCCTTATGCTGCTGTAGCCTATCAGATTCAAGATTCTGTGTGTTGCATGGTCAGAAATGGTCTGCAGGGATTCTCCATTCCTTGGTTGTAATGAGTGGTTATTGGAGTTACATAAGACCACTGTGGCCATTCTCCTTTGATCATTGCTCACTGGATATTTTCTCATTATCAGACCATTCTCTGTAAAACCAAGATAAAGTTGTGATGAAATTCCCAGTAAATCAGCTGTTTCTGAAATAAAGAGATCAGCCCGACTGCCACCAAGAGGCATGCCACATTGAAAGTCACTTAAACTCCCTTTCTTCCCAATTCTGATGCTTGGTTTGAACTTCAGAAGGCCATCTTGACCATGTCTACATGTTTAAGGCCAAGAGCTTGTGTGAATTACTGAAATTTAAGTGAAAACAGAATAACGAGTGATATTTCACTGTTCTGAAAACATTATAATGCTGTTCTTTACCAGAAGTCCCTTTGTTTTAGTACTACTTCAGCTCACTGCATAGCCTTGAGCCTTGTTTGCACTGAGTGGTGGTTCAGCACAGTTTGGTATGGTTTGAGGAGGTAAACTCTGATCTTGTTTGTGTTTCCACTGCCAGCTGTACCTTCACTTGAAGGCAAGGATGTGAACCAAGATGACAGTGCAGTGGTCTGAAGTAGAGCACAGTTGTAAACAAAAAGCAAAGATGGAGGACTTCCATCACTAGTACTCTGTGGAACATCATTTCATGTGGACATTTTTCTACAGCAGCAGCAGAGGACAATCACTAAATCAACAGCTTATTTGAGATGTTTTTGTTTTTATTACCGTCACATGAGGATTAATGTTTTTTTGTGACCAGTCAACAGACTGCAGCACTTTTGCAGTTATTTGGGTAGCTTTTCTCCATATCACACAGTAGAAACACCTGTAATAGCATGCCATGGACACAGATTACAACTTTAGAACTTGAGTAACAGTATATCCAGGCTTATTCGAGCATTTAAGATGCTTCAAAAAAAAAAGTCTGAACATTGTATTTTCACAATATATGAGTGCATTCAAGACTGTAACACCCAGGCAGTTCATCATGTCATTTGTATGACATACCTTAGGATAAATTTAACCTTTTTTACTATGAGTATGTACAACTTAGTTTAAGAATGCACTGTAATGAAACACGTTTAGCTACTTACCTCACAACACATTTTTGCGGGCAAAACAGAGCAAACATTTAAAACAAGCACAGTAATAAAGTCAGTTTACTTTGTCATTGTCTGCCAGAGGTCTGTGAACAATAACCCCAAGGCTGTATTTGTTTTTTTCTTCAGTTTGCTCTTGCCTGAAATTCAATAAATAACACATAGCTCTTAGCCCCATCCAGGGGAATGTAGAACCCAACAAATGTGCCAGTCCTTTTCTCACATGGGCATAGCTGATTAAAACCACTATAATGTATTTACTTTTGGGAGGGACCTCAAACAACTCCACTTCAGAAATATTGAACTATCACTTTCACAGCAGGGGTTTAGATAATGGGTTTTGGTGGATAGATGGATAGACAGAATAGACATAGATAGATAGAAAGATGAACAGACAGATAGATTGATGGAGTGGTTTGGTTGCTAGAAATATAAAATTGTGAAGAAAAAAATAAAATAGGATAAAAATTGCATTATTAATATAGACACATTTCGGTGTATTTATTACATCGAAGTAAATATTAAATGTCAGTCTCTGACCACTTGATGGCACTATAGCACAGAGAAAAACAATGTTTCTGCATGCAGCTCAGGACCATAATGATCTTTCCAGAGGACAACAATAACTCTCCTGCAGAACACTTGATGCTGTTCAAAATTAAGAATTCAGTGCACAATTGTTGCATACATGTGATCAGGTTAGACTTACCTGAATGCTTATGCAAGAATTTGACACCAGTAAACCTGACTCTATATACAAGTATTGATTTTTTAATATTCAAATTATTTTATCTGACATATATAGGTGTGCAGGGAGAGGAGTGCAAAAGATGCTAGAATAAATAGAATGAGAAAATATGTCATTATATAATGGTTGTAAACTGTAACAAGTAGTTTACTTGAAGCAAAAGCAGTTTTGATTTTGTAAATTGAAAATTATCAAATTAAAACTAATACAAACAGATTTTATGGACAAAACCCACACATGCACAGAGAGAGCAAGCAAACTCCACCAGGGTCAAAGGAAGGCAGTGACTGAGATGAAACTAGCAAGCTTGTCCCTGCTGCTGTAAAGAAGTTATCATAATTTTGTGTGTGTTGTGTCCTATCAAAGAAAAATAAACGTAAAAATTCCCTGTTTGTCACTTAGAGAATTTTTATGTTTTTGCCCTGGGGCAGGGCGGCACAGTAGCAAAACAGGTTTTCCTTTGGTATGAATGCGAGTGTGAATGGTTGTAAGTCTCTATATGTGGCCCTGCAATCGGCTGGTGAGTGGCTCAGGGTGTACCCCGCCTCTCATCCAATCACAGCAGGGATAGGTTCCAGCCCTCCTGTGACCTCAAAAGGGAAAAGAGGTGTAGAAAATGAAATGAAAATGCCCTGGAGCACTAACATGAGAAAAAGTGGCAGTCTGATGGAAAATAGTTAAACATCATATTTAAAGGCTGCATTGCAAACAGAGAGCTTATATCAGGTTACATGTTTTCTTGTGCTCAAAAACTGCAATAATAATGGGTTTAGGTGTGGCTGTTTTGAGCCTAATTTGACTGGAGTGAGGGTTAGGAGTCCCAGTGTATTCAGTTTCACGTTGTATTGTGGCAATACATGACTGTAAGAACAAATGATGACACAGTGCACACACAGCACTGTTTCACTCTGCTAATGTTACACATCATAGCCATATTTCCTACTGCATCTCCTCTGTTACTGTCTGTTACATGCAAAGCTGATTTTTGTTTTCTTTCCCTTTGAGGCACTGTCTGGCTCCCATACATGTTCAAGCTCCTGATTACTGGCACCTGTGGGCTACCTTACAAAAGCCTGTGTGTGGCTCCGCCCACCCTCTTTCTCACACTGCAGCCAGGATCCAGGATCCAGGATCCAGCCAGGCCTGACTGACCTACTCCTCCATTGCTGTTTTTTTCTCAATTTTGGTTATTAATAAAACCTTTCTTAGTTGATTAATTGTTCCTTTGACTCCTTATGTTACTTCCCCTGAGCCAGGGCCGTAACACTGTCTCAAATAGCTGATAAGAGGCAGAGCATCTTCATCCTATATTACCAGGGAGGACCACATAAAACCCTTTTCCCCTGCCAGAGGGCCACATTGTTACAAATTTTCAGATGATCTTGATGGGAGAGAATATACATAAATAAACATTGCAAGAAACAAAGAAGCTGTAATCAAAACTGATTACACTAATGTTCATATATTTTTACTCAAACATAGTTATGCATGATCAAATGAGTTTGCAATAGGGTCAAAGCCAATTTAAATTTCCAACAGAACAATGAGTGTTTACCAGTTTCTGAAGTACAATTATTTAATCTTTACTATTATCACAATACAGATTTGAGCTATACTTAATATTATATTCTAATGTTTCATAAAAGAGATGTACAGAAAAAAGTACACCATAGAAAGATTTGTAATTACTTGCAAAAAAACACTAAACATTTACCAACAATCTAAATTGTACAGAGATATTTCTAATACATTTCCCAATGAAATGGCACTGGTATCTCAGATTGAACTGCGTTTGGCAGATTCTGCCATGTTTTCAATTAGTTGATTTTTGGAAATGACTGGCAGGCCACATTTAGCGAGGCGGAGGGCTACATGTGGCCCCAAGCTGCCCAGCCCTGCTCAATGTGATACATGCAGGCCCGACAAACAGATTCTTCCTTCAACTGGCAGTCAGCCATAAGTACGCAGTGTAGTGGCAGCATTTAATCCCCTAAACTTAATCCTTTAAGGACCCAGCAGGAGGATAAGTGTCAAAAGTCACAATGTCAAGCTCAAACAGGGGCAGATATGCCCTGCTGAAATGAAAAGACAGTCACTAGCTGCCTGGAACACAGCATAAATCACTCTTTTAAACATTAGTCCTGCGTCTGATAAGGCAAGTAACTTTCATTGTTCAAGACTTTTGGCTTGGCCTCTTGAGTGGCTGATCATATTTATGGGGTCTCCTTGGCTACAATATGCATCCACTGAAGCCATCTACACATTATACAATAAGGTGTTTGTGATACAAAGAAGAAAAAACATGTTTTTATGATAGCACGAGAAAAAATCCTCCATCCAGGTAATGATCCCCACAAACAGCTGTAGTTTTAGGGGCCACAAGGGAGAGCTATTTCTAATACTCGGGTACTTAATTATTCTGAGTGATCCAGTTTGGAGTCCACAGTTAATACTTACACAGCACAATAACCACAGTGTTCACCAAAAAAAGAAAATCATATTATGAGATTAGCAGCATTTTTTAGTTGTTGTCTCAAAGTACAATATCACAAGTAGACAGCTTGGCACCTTTCTGTGTCAAGTAAAATGCAAAACATGTTTTTGTTGTTCTCTTAGAGAGCACAGACCAACCTCTTTTTCATGTTTTCTTACCATCAGCTGCATCAGAAACTGAGGAATGAGGCTGGCTTACACTGAGAACACAGTAGAGTAAATTATAACACTGCAGCAAGGATGAGGTCAACGTTAATCAGGATTTCATTCTTATTTTTTTTCTTTGTCAAAAATGTCAAGTTCATTCGACACATTTTATCTTCAAGTACATGTGTGTCAGTTCCCATAATGTTACACTCAAGTTTGTTACTGAAAAAAAAGATACAGATCACACATTTCGTCCTCATGCACACAGGCTTAAAAGGTAATTATTCTGTCAAAATACAGGCTCTGAAAAATGCATTAAAAAAACCTTGTTAAACATTTAAAGTCATTCTTCTCATATTGACCTATTTGCCCAAAGTCATTTATTTTTTTACCCTCTTTTTCCTCTTCATGTCTTTTCGTTTTGGTAGAGTCTCACTTCCACTGGGTATTGGATCTCTCTTGGTTTGTGGTAGATCAGGTACATGTGGAAGATAATGGATTAGCACCTTTGTCTCCTCTTGTACAAATTCAACTGCCGGAACCACCTGCCCAGGATCTTTTTTCTCTGGGCTGCTTATTTTCTCTACTTTTACAGGGCTCTCCTCTCGACCAGTCCCAATAGGGGTCTTACAAGGCCACTTCTTCTTTAGGGCCTTGTTAGCCCATCTCCCCTTAGGGGCCATAATGGGCACCTTGATTTTAATATCAAAGTCTTTTCTTCCAAACCTGTCAACAATGGACACAACAAGCTGTTTAGTGATGAGAGAAGTACAAGGACAGATAGTATAAGGTGCACACTGAATGTACATACTTGAGATTGTGTCAAAGTTACAGCACATAGATGTAAAATAAATAAATAAATAGTTTTTTTTTTTTTTTACCTCTTATTGAAAAGCATAAGCATCAATTGCTTGTCCAGACCAAACACAGCAAAAGAGAGAAAACCCTGTCAACAGAAAAAAGAAACTTTTTTTTAATAATCGTTTGCAGTTTTATTTGCAATATTTTCAATTACCAACCTGTCCATAGTTGGCAACAGCACAAAAGAACTGAAGCTCCAAGTAAAGTTTCCCAGGAATGTGGTAAAAGAGCAACCACAAGCAGCTGGATAAATTCTGTCAACACAATAAATAAAGGATGCTTTCTGCTTTAAATAGAAAATATCTTAGATGATTCATATTACACATTTTTTTAGCATGTTTACACTAATCCCAGACATCATTAGAACATACTTTTCCCAAGTTTCTTGCCAAGAAATCCCCAAGGATACAAAGTTTTAGCATGCATGTAAACCCCTCTGTTTCAGTCCTGCTCAGAACAGGCTGTTGTAGAGTACATTGTCATGAACTGTGTCTGATCACATGTCTCTAAAGTAGTGGATGTGGCTTTGATTTTTAAGTGCTCTGCACTTATGTTTAATGTGGCTGCACAGGCATGCTCCTTGTACTGAAACTGGCTGTGGCTGAACAAAGACCTGGTTCAGGGTATGTCTATCATCGGGAGGAGGTGGCGTATCTCTTAATATCAGCCACAGGTAAAATTTTTCAAATGTGCTTTATATTATATGAGGATTTTGAAAATATTAATGAAAGAATCCCTTAGAACAAAATGATTTACATTGATCACTTAAGGCTAGTTTGAGGTTTCTCTTGTTCAGTCTTTCAATTACAGCAAGACATTTAACACATTTTCATGATTAACATTTCCTGGTGATTTTCTGAAATGCTGACAGGAGTTTGGAATAACACATCTCAGCTGATAGAACCGATTAATGTGATGCACACAATATAACAATACAGTTACTGAAGGCTGACTTCATGTCACAGAAAAATTAAAAGGTGGTGGTTTACTTACAGCGAGCAGGCTGACAATCAGAATCAAACACAAGAGCTCATGACGGGCCACTTGTCCATCTGCAGCCTCTGGTAGGTTTTCCATATGAACAAGCAGACAGTCTCTGGATGTGCAGTTCTTCTCACAATGACCTGAGGGTGGCAGCAGAGCAGAGATGGTCAACATTAGACCCCTACAGATGACAATTCATCCATCAGTAATGAAGTTTCACCATTGCCACGGTCCTGTACTTCCACATCTATCCACAACAGCTTAATTTTGGTGTCTTGTGTTTGGCTTCATGATGAATAATAGTAATGCAGAACAGCAGGAAGCAGATGAAGCACTGGGAAACACAGATAACGAAAATCACACACACACACACACACACCCACACACACACACATACCCCCACACACAAACACAGTGCTGTTCCTTCTACCAGTGTTACACATTTTACCCTTTATTTCACCTCTGTTACCATAGCTGATGGCAAATAAAGTGGTGCAGGGATGACATATTTTTGTAAGCCAACGTAGAAGTTAGCATCACACTGGTTCCAACTGCAAGCCTACTAAAATCCTACAGGATTTTTTACTGTGTTTTGGATCATTAATGATAATAAGCTCTGTAGTAAACAAAAAAATATGAAACTTGCATGATCTGCTCTTTGTGATAATCTTAACAATCAATTCTACTATTCATGATTTTTTTAAGCTTAATTGTAATTGGCAGAGTGAAAAAGCTATTAGTAAGCTACTATGGAACTACAACATGGTGGTTCAACTCGGAAGCAACTACAATATTTCCAATGTATAATGTCTTGTTGTTAACTCCTTTTTTAGAATTTCTCTTAATTGAATGACCTTATTAAGTTGATCCTCATGGTTGTTGCAATTGTGTTTAAATTAATGTCTTTCAAAAAACATTCAGAAAAGCTTGTGGTTGGGTCCCTGGCCATTTTTGTAGTCTTTGTTAGTAGGTCTTTAGCAACCATCCTTTTGAACACACAACACCCTAAAATTTAAAAAGGAAAACATCAGATTCCTTTGATATTTCAGATTAGACTTTAAAACCTTTGTGAACCATATTTCAGGCATTTATCTGAAACCAGTATTCTAAATCCAATTTCCTTTCGGGGTTGGGAACCAGGAAGTGCTAAATGCTGACTCAACTTTAATGTTTTTGAACTATTTTCTGCACTACTCAACAGGGACAGAGCAACTTCCCTCTGCTATTCTTCTTCCATGTGTTGTAACACACTGCAGGCAAGGCAGTAATGTCCTGGATTAAACTAGCAATCTGCAAGTGCAAACTGTTATACTGAACCCTTTGGATCCACAAGGGGTCAAAAATGACCTGTTGAGGTTGTTTTCTTGTAATATCTTTGTAAATAGTCTGTTATCATTTCATACTCCAGATGTTCTTTAAAACTATGTTTCTGGTGTAACATGATTTGAAATATTTTTTGCATTTTTTATATTTTGAGTATTTTTTATGAAACTGTAGTTTTTGTTTTACTGCCCTGAGTTTTCATAAATGAGTCAAAAATGACCCATATCCATTTCCTATAGAAATTCATGAAAATCTATGATTACTAACTATTAATAATCATATGTGTATGTTAAGCCTGCTGGATATGAGATAAATGTGGGGTGGACAAATATTGTTAATCCACCATTATTTTTACAGAAACTCTACTTTCTGTAAGATCACTATGATTTTCCACAAAAACAAACAGGAACTGGTATAGTAAAACTTTAAACCATAATTTGCATTTTTTACCAGCTTTTTTGTGTCAAAAAATATATTTTAAACATTAACTCCTTTGTTGTTAATGAAGATATACTACTGAGCACAACACAACTAGATTTTGTTTACAGTAATGACCAAAATTGCTGGTAAACAAAGTGATTCTATTACGCGTCATTTTTGACTCACTCGTGGGAAAGTCTAGGGTCAAACCACTTGTGCACCTAAGGGTAAAGACTAAAGTTGTGCATTATTTCAGCGGAGCTAACATGGTTGGGATTTAAT
Organism: Cetoscarus ocellatus; assembly: GCA_037902135.1. Classification (NCBI taxonomy): domain Eukaryota; kingdom Metazoa; phylum Chordata; class Actinopteri; order Labriformes; family Labridae; genus Cetoscarus; species Cetoscarus ocellatus. Next base: position 1,366,047 of record JBAMNC010000683.1, read on the forward strand.
TTTTCTCAAGCTGTCAAAAATTAAACCCTTTTTCAGACATTTTAATCTTCTGTTAGCTTGAATGATTGTTAAGTGATTTGTCTGTGATTGACATTTGAAGTCATCTATTTAAACAGTTGACAGAAGCCGCATCATCAGTGGCACAGCTTACTGTAGACAGCTTTGCAGAGGACACTTATGCTGTGTCCAAAACCACATACTTTCTTACTGCTAACTTACTCAAACTACATACATTGCACATTGTTGTTTAATATGCTTGCACAAAGGTAGCTTGACCAATAGACCAATTTTAGAGTTTAGTACCATATTCTTATGGTCATTGCTTATACAGCTTCAGAGTTATTTCAATATTATTTGACCCCATGTTAGAGGTTTAACAGTATGATTATTTCTATCTGCATGCAGCATGTTGTCTGGCAAGGTCCACCACACGATAGACTGATAAACTGCTATGCACAGCTGACAAGTGAGCTTCATATCATCCTTCAATATTCTGGTCTAGTTTATATTTTGGGACTTCTCACATTCACAAAGTTGCATACTGTGAATTCAGTGTGCAATACATAGGAAATGTGACATCATATTGAGTCTGAATATTAGCACATACGTACAGTAAATGGTGTAAGGCAGAGCCAAGTCAGATTATTGCAGGGAAACTTTTGTTTTCTTTTTACTAACATTCCACTTTATCAAAGGTCACAAAGTGATTAAGATAAGTACAAGACCATTATATCAAGATTCTATACTAAGTATATAAGAGGTGTACCTCTGTTAACCTCTTCTGATGGATTGGCCGGGTCAAGCTTTGTCTGGATCACTGGTTCAATTTCAGGATCCACGAAAGCCTGTACAGAGGTTCCCTCTCCAATATTTTGTTGAAGGGTCCCACTTTCTCTGCTAAGACACACAAGAGAGCCCCCTCCTAGCAGGATACTGAGGGCAGCAACGACTGAGGTGCAGATTATCTGTCACAGAACAGAAATTACCAACATATTGACTTCTAAATAGGTCTTTCAAAAAAACTGCTCTTAAAACTCTTCATTTACAAATTTAAGAATAATAACCACTGACGTTTTACCTGTGGTTTGCCATAAATGAATGACGAATCAACCGTGTCAGATATCTTTTCCCCAGAAAAAAGCAACACAGCTGTGACTACAGCTGGAATCCTGTTGATCAAAAAAAAGAGAGTGGTGAATCCTCAATTACTTGGGGATGATACTTAAGATTGCCCTGCAATCGACTGGCGACCGGTTCAGGGTGTACCCCGCCTCTCGCCCAATGACAGCTGGGATAGGCTCCAGCACCCCCCGCAACCCCGAAAGGGATAGTCGGTATAGAAAATGAATGAATGAATGATACTTAAGAAACACCTCTATGCGTCATCACAACAGCAGAACATTATGACTGGCAGGCAAACATGGTGCAGATTTATCAGACCATTTAAACATATTTTCTCCCCGTTAACTTAAAAAAGAAATCTCTCTTGGAATAAACGCTAATGAGACTATTGAGCCTAACTTCTCCACTGTCTCCATACAGCAATGAAGGGACAAGCCTGGTACCAACTTGCAGCTCTCAGATTGATAAACTCTGCTCGGTCTTGATAATAGGTGCTCTATTTTCTATAACAGTACTTTGAATGTACCTCCTCAGTGTAGTTGAGGGCGTCATAGCTGTGGGAGGCTGTTGTGACCTCCAGCACAACAACAAAGGAGGAAATAGAGGTGATAGTGTAGCCAGCTCTATACCTGTGGCTTTTTGTCACGATAAGGAGATGAGTTTTGGGACAAGCTTCTCTATGTGACAAAGATTACAGTCTAAATCTGTTATTTTGTTTATCAAAATATCATTTGTTAAGTCCTGATGCTAAATGAAAAAGGATTGATTGCTTGATTTATAGCAAAATTGTGCTTTGTTGCATCTGCCTCCTCCTTCAACTGTCTTTACACTTTCTCCTTTCTCAAAACAGGAAACAGTGGTGCAAACTGTTCCCAGTCCATGGCTCATACATTTATGAGGACAAAAAAGGCTTTAATACAACAGAACAGCTATTTGTACCAGGAACAAACACTTGCACTGGTGGCCTATTACAAAACAACCGATTTCAAAGTGGACAGTTGGGGCTATTAACCCAGCCTGTAACAGCAAGGGGGGGGGTCTACTCTAATCTGGCCAATTTACTCACACTGCTTATTAATTACAACATCCAGGGTGATTATTTGGCATGTCTACACAATGTGCTTGACTATGATTTATACTGAACTACAACTTTCCTGTAATCAGGGGCCAATGGGTTCTCTTTGATGCACACACTGTGGTTAGTGTCATGCAGGGGTGTGCAATGGTTTTTACTGAGGGCCATGTAAAGAAAAAAATATAAGCACTAGCAAACTTTTATACACCTCCCCTGTAAAAGTTAGCAAAATGGAAATTAAGGTATATCTTCAAAAGACTACTTTAGGGGATTTCTTCTACAGTGACATACTTTTCTAATTAGGTCATGGGGGAACAACTGGACCTAACATTATCTGTTAGACTTAATAAACATGTGCTGAAGAGTCCTGACATATTTATTCTACTTTAGGGCAGGTGCTGTGGTTTTGAATGAACTTTAAGTCAAATTTGGTTCGACTTCAATTCTTTTTAAAGTGACTTACCCCCACGCTGTGAGGACCAGAACACCTGGTGAAACTTTTAGGTCCCCATACCTCTTCATGAGCACAAGAGCGAGTGCAATTATGGCTACGAAGACAAAATGTTATCACAATTTAAATTTCAGGGCTTTCAAAGAAAAGAAATCACTGTGTGGTTGTTGTATCTGAATATTTTTTTACACTCATAGCATACCTGGCCAAATATAGGTGCTGTAAAGTGACGTCCAGAGTAACGTGAAAGTCAGGACCTGCCAGAGGAAGTTGTTCTCCGAGACCACAAAGTTCCACAGGATCATCCCAATGCAAGTCATAAACTAAAGTCAAAATCATGATAAGCATTCAGTGATGACAAATCTTAGTATGAATGATGTTAAATGAGTCATTTCATTGAGTGTGTGCTAGTGTGCTCACCTGTGACAAGAAAAGGTTGACTGTCAACATATAAGGTAACCTTTTGATTTTCTTAGTCAAAGTAACAACGGCAAATGTCCACACCTGTCAAAAAGCACATAGAGTTTAAATTACTTAATCAAGGGCCATTTTATATGAAAATACAAATTACATTTTAGATTCATTATGCAAGTATGAGAGTTTACTAGACAAAGCAGATGTGCAACGTATGGGCTAAACTGCTCTTTATGTGATGTTGGCCTCAGTTTTATACTCAGACAAAACCTAATACCAGGCAGTGATATACCTCAGCGGCACAGAAAAAATATGGAGGTGTGTCAGGAGCAAGGACAGGGATTGTTTATGCCCCTGTGCAATTGTTTGAAACATTATTTGTTTTTAATGTGTTGGTCAGAAATGGAAAACTTTGTTTACGGAGTGCCACATCAGTGCTTTCCACACTGACATATTGTTACCAGTTACATGATACTCTTATCATAACATTTATAATTATGTAATTTAACAAAAAAACTTAACTGTTCTTAGTAAAACCATATCAAAACAATATGTATTTACATATTGATTCAAATGCAAAAAAGAAGTATTGAGTCAATTATTTTAACACAGAACTAAAGCCATTTAAAACAGCTATGTCAATTTTTTTTTTTTAAATAAATTTTACATTAAATCATTCATCATTGAATACATTAAGCAATACTTCTACAATATGTATTTCAAATAGAATAAACTTGGAAATGCATCTAAAAGAGCTTTAGAGAAAAAATATGCCATTGGTAACACTAATTTCTTGCCAGGAAGTAAACATAAACCATAAGTAAAAAGTTAGAATTGAAATTCCTCTGAGACATTTGAATAAAATTGAAAGAAAATGACATAAAGCAGTGGTGAGATATTTTGTTCACGAGCAAGGAATAAACATGGATCCCATTACTTTGACCTCAAAAACAGATTATCACAGGGAGGACATTCAAGCCAAGATTGAACAAAATCCCTTAAAGGCAGCCTTAAAAATATCCCACTCACAAGCAAGAGATCAACATGAGGTCAAAGACCTTCACTTTTGCCCTTTGACCTCAAAATCTAATCAGTTCATCCTTTAACACTCAAAGTCAGAGGGGGCATTAGTGCAAATTAGAGGTTTTTAAATAAAGGGGTGCACTCCGTCATGGACATGGCAACACAGAAATGGGAGCTTGGGATGCCCAGGTAAGGGCATGGCCAAATGGGTGGCCTCAACCCACGCAGAATCTGATTGGCCACTCCAGGTGCCTAATTCATGTTGAAATAAACATGCCATGTTACAAGAGGCTGTTGGCAGTTGTCTTTATATTTCAATGTGGCACATTTCCTTTTGCCAGAGCTTATAATTGTGACTTTCGTCTTAATTCTTCAAATCTTCAAAAACAAAACCTGTTTTGTTACTGTTTAAAGGTAAGGTTAGAATAAAAATAATCATCACTGTCTGTGATGTGGATATAATAAATCACAAAAACGGAAATTAAATGCTATTTATTTATGTATTTATAAAGTGATCATTCATTAGAAAATGAATCTTTCTATTCTTTATTATGCTTTCATAAATCCAAACTAAGCCCTACTTGACTTTGGGTGGTTAGGCATTGTGGCACACAGAAGTATCATACTACAAAGAGGAACATGATGGAAAAAAAATCAAGAACCACTGGTGTAAAATCTGAAGAAAATCCCTCAAAGTGTTCTTGAGTTATCGCATTTACAAGCAAGTGATTAACATAAGGCCCAACAACTTTGACCTTTGACCTCTAATCAGTTTATCTTCGGATATGGAAAGGAGATTCGGAAAAAGTTTGAAGAAAATCCCCCAAAAGCCTTCTTAAGATATTGCGTTCACAAGAGTGATCTTGACAGACAGACAACTTGAAAACAAAATAACTCCCTCTTGGCATGAAGGCATAAATACATCAGTGTACTTGCAGCAGAGAAGAATCAGTATCAATCTCTCATTTACGATGCAACTCACCAGTAGAACCAAGCTAAGAATGCTGATGTTGAAGGTGACACTTTGCAGAGAACTTATCACAAGCTTTGGATCCATTTGACGGACTGACAGTAACCAGGCAGACACATACATGATTGGTGCTGAGAGAAAAGTGCTGATGACCATCCCAGAGGTAACCTGTAAAGAAGCAGAGTTTGATAACCACATAGAGGGAGTATCACAGGACATATGGTACAGTGAGGGTCAGCAGAAATAATGAGGTGGTCAATAAGATTAAAAAAAACTCACAACTTCTATCTCTACATTGTAATAGACAGCATAGATGGCCACACTAGGCGCAGTGGGAAACACTCCATAAAGGAAGGCATAATTTGAGAGGCTTGAGTGATTCATAGCACTGATGTTGCTGTTGTCCAAAAGATCCACCATGTTCTTGCTGATCAGGGGCATAAGCAACCTGAAAGTCACAGCAAATGATTAGTGATTGATAGGTGTGGCAAAAATAATAACATTCACTGAAAAAGATCATGTTCTACATTTATAAGCATGTCACGAGGATGCATGATATTCTTGGTACATCTGTGTCAGCAGATAATAGCTCAGAAAGTGTTGGCATTTTTGAAAACTTGTGCCAATATTAACAGTATGTATTATATGGGCTGCATATACGGGCAGAACGGATTCATATTCAGGCAACTTTATTAATCCCAAAGGACAGTTTAATCCCTGTAGTCTACCAGGCAAGACATTAAAACACACAGCTGACAGGAGTATGTCAGAAAGTCAGTAACAAACAGTGTATCAGTCTAAAAGGCCCAGTATTTAGCCTTTAACTCAGGATCATATATTCAATTTTGATGACTGCTAGAGTATGTTTACAATCATGCATGTTCAGAAAACCTTTCAGTGTTCACAGACTGAGTACTCCTGATCCAGCTGTATTCTTAGAAAAAATATGTGTACATATCATGTATGTAACATGTCTTATAGAGAAAAATACTCAAGTGAAGTTAAGGTATTTTTACTCACAGTTTTGCAGTAAGAAGCAAAATCAGAATCACAAAAGTGGTTCTGGATATTTTCCGCATCTGGCCCACCATGGACAGACCCAAGTAGAAGAGAGCAGCTCCTCCGAAAGAGTCAGCCAGGCAGTCCACAAATTCAACCATGAATGCAGGAATATTGTGCTGAAGAATGAGGTGAGCAATGAGGCCGATGACAACCATGAATACGATCGGGTTCTTGAGGACTTGTAAAATGACACACCCCACAACCAAATATTTGCTCTGCTGGTGGGTTTCTTGATTTTTCCACTTTTGGATCTCACAGAAGGCAAAACCAATGGGATTCAGGATAATAAGAGAAACAGGTGCGACCAGGTAGATGTACTGGAGGTACTGTGGGTGTGATCTCTTGTACAGGGCCTCCACTGTAGATAAAGAAAAATACAAAGGCTCAAAAACATGAACAGCATATTTAGCTTTTAACCTGAAATGTAGTAATTACAACCACCTGTTAGGGTGACTCTTGAAAAGAAAAACACTTTTGTTAATTTTCTAGAGAAACAATTAAAGATTATAAAGTTTTGAATTTACAATATCATAAACTAGGAAATTTTGAATAAAAATAACAAATTTAAGAGACAATTTTTTTTAATTTTTGGGGTTTTAAGATCTTAAATTTCTATCAGGTGTGGTAAAGTTTCTGATGGACAAATTGTATCTATCATAGTAGGTGAAGAAGTGTGCGTTGTATTTTGCCTGTATTTGAAAGCTTGATCAAGTTGTACTTTTCACTTGGACCATGTAATCAGGAAATACTTGTAGTTTTAGTCCAGAATCATCAAATTATTAGCATCCAGACAGTGAAGAAACATTATTGAGCCATTCATAAGAAAACAACACGCAAGGTGGTATTGTTTGTCCATTAAGAACTACAGCAAGCTGAGCAGATGTAAGACCAGGATTTCATGTTTATTAAGTAAAAAATTTGTGACTTCTTAAAATTAAAAAAAATAATAATCAATTTCTTGTAATCTATAATTATTTAACTTTAACAATTGTGTTTCTTGGAAAGTCACTACTTTAAAAAAAAAAAAAAAAAACGTGAAATTTGTGAATAATTTATTTATTCATAGAGTCCCCAGCATGCTAACATATTAATTAGAGTCAATTTGTGAATAAGCACTGTAAGATTCTTTTAATTCTCTAAAATAAGAAACCTATCCCTTATCCTTATTTTTCATTTCAAACTCCAATTTCAACTAAGATGAGACATTATTAAGTGTTGTTAAAAGGAAAGGTGATTTACCACAGTGGCAAATATGTCCCTGTCCCATCTTTTTTGGAATAGGTTGCAGGTATCAAATTTAAAATGACAGAACATTTTCACAAAAACGATGAAATTTATCAGCTTAAACACTAAATACTGTGTCGTTGTAGTGTTTTCTAAATGAACATTGGTCGAAATGGATTTGCAGATCATTGGATTCAGGTTTTATTTATGTTTACATAAGCACTTTTGTGAACTGAGGACACTAATTGTTGAAGCTTTGGTGGAAGCCATTCTTGCTTGAAGTACAACTTAAGTTGCTCAACAGTCCGGGGTGTCCATTGTTGTATTCATAATGTGCCACATATTTTCAACAGGAGATAGTTCTGGACTGCAGACGGACCAGTCTAGTAGCTTCACTCTTTTACGATGAAGCCACGCTGTTGTGTGTCTTGGCATTGTATTGCTAAAGTAAGCAGGGTTGTGCCTGAAAAAGCATTTGCTTGGATGGCAGCATATGTTGCTCCAAAACCTGTTTGTACCTTTCAGCATTAATGATGCCTTCATGGAAGTGCAAGTTACCCCTGCCATGGGCACAAACACATCCCCATACCACCAAAGATGTTGGTTTTTGGACTTTGTTCCTATAACAGTCTGGATGGTCCATTTCCTCTCTAGCCCGGAGGACACCAAGTCCATGTTTTCCAAGGCAATTCAAGCTCGAGCCGAGAAAAACAGGCTATGTTTATGGGTGTTGCTGATATATGGCTTTTGTTTTGAATAGTAGAGTTTTCACTTGCACTTGTAGATAAAGTGATGAACAATGTTAACTGACAATGGTTTTCTGAAGTGTTTCTGAACCCACGTGGTAATATCCTTTACAGAATGATGTTGGTTTTTAATGCAGTTCTGCCTGAGGGATTGAATGTTAGTTTTCAGCCATCTCATCGCATACTCATCTGCATAGATTTTGCAGGATTCTCTTAATCTTTTGATGATATTATAGACTGTAGATTATGAAATTTCTACATTCACTGCAATTGTTCTTTGAAAAACATTAGTCTTCAACTATTAGTCCATTTGCTCAAGAAGTTGTTCAAAAAGTGGTAATCCTCACCTCATTCTTGCTTGTGAATGAATGAGCCTTTGGGGACGCTCCTCTTATAACCAATCATGACCCTCACCTGTTTCCAATCAACCTGTTCAAATGTTTCAAACAGGTGTTTTTTAAGCATTTCTCAATTTTCCTAGTCTTTTGTTGCCCCTGTCCCAGCTTATTTGGAACATGTTGCAGGCATCAGATTTGAATGAGTGAATATTTGCTAAAAACAATGAAGTTTATCAGGTTGAACATTAACTGCTCAATTTCATGATGAATTTAAGGTGGACAGTGCTATCTGCTGGCTTGAAAAAAGTATTGCAATGCTTGCCTTGCCATTTATAACAGTTTCCATATTTATCTTGATCTTCAGTGGCACAGAAAAGGTATAGTCTTATGCCTGGATCAGATTTGTTACAGCACATATGCACCGACTAACACCAAAACAATCAAGTCTTGGACCTGGTGTGAAAAAGATGGAACATTTTTTGAGATTAAAATGTTGCACACAAGTAGTTAATTATTCATTGATGTTGCTTGACACACTCTATTTTGAAATAAAATATGCACTCAATCCCTGAGACAAGATGTGCTAATAGCTTGTAACAACCTGTAAAAACTACTAAGGCTGAGTAACAATATTTTCATCCCCTCAACAATTAACAATTGGGACACCTTTGTATTCTAACATCAAGTAATGAGCATAATAGGATCAGAGCGGTGTTTTTGTTTCTGTTAATCCTCTTATGTAAGGAAAAAATAATGGGCTTACCGGTATGATACTTACCTATGGGATATCCCAGGGCGAAATCATTGCTCTGAGTGGCAAATATTGAGAAAATCCCTGCCTTGCTGAAGCGGCTGTCAGGACTGGCGACTATCAATGTCAGGACACACACCATAAAAAACACACACACTTTGGCTATGAGGATGCTCCACAGGAAAGGCCAGATGACATTACCAAAGTCTAACACCACCATGTTCTTGAACAGTAATGCAGGGAGAGCAAACTTGGAGACAAAGTTTCCCAGTCCTTTAGCCTGGGTGGATGTGATAATGTCAGCTCTCCCTGCGACGTATCCGCATAATATGATCCCAAAACACTCCAGGAGAGCTGGGAAGAGCCTGTCGTAGGACATAGTGCCTGAAGAGGGTCTCCCTCCTCATATAAAGATGAGGTTGAGGCTACCAGGCTGCTGTCATGTCTGCTCTGCTGCCACACTGTCGGTAAGATCAGAGGATTCAGCCGTTAACCTAGCTAACTGTGTCACCTGAAGCTAACAGTAACGTTCAGAAACAACTTTATATACGACTGAAAATAGGCTTATCTAATTACTAAAAAAGACAGATGACTTGTTTCCCTCAGCCCTAATTTTTAAATAAACTTTGTAGACATCTTACTCACCCCGGAAAGTTTAGTACTGACTGTTTTCTGACATGCGCTGGTTGACATTCAGCAGCCTGCAAAGTGGTTCAAAGCCTTATTCAACATTATCCAGATCACCTCCAGAAAAATTAGAACTATGACAGAAACTCCTCTGTTCAGCGGTGAAAACCAACTGAGACAGCTTTAGTTATCCCAAGTGCACAGCATCCAGCTGGGCCGCCCACAGGGAGGGCAAAGGGGGGAGCTTTCCCGCTTTGCTAAGGGTCCCAATGGAGACAAGCAGTGATCTTTTTAATCTTGAATGGAAAATAGTTGAAATGAAATGCTCACGGAAAAATTGTGTAATTGATGTTGTACCAGTTGTTGTTTAAAGCTTCTGTTTGGAGCTTTTAGCTGTTGTAAAATAGACTAAACCTTGTTGCCAGGGGTAGAAAGTGAAATTTCATTCTACATTCCTTGCAATTCCTTTTTGAGCATTCCTAGGAATGTGTTGCAGGCATCAAATTCAATATGAGTGAATATGCAAAAAAAAAAAAGTTTATCAGTTTGAACATTAAATGTCTTGTCTTTGTAGTGTATTTCTCCAAGGGGATCATTAAAGTAATTATCTACCTAACTATTTATCTATTCATTTTAATATAGGTTGAATAGAACTTGCAGTAATTGTATTTTATTGTTATTTACGTTTTACACAATGTCCAAACTTTATTCGGAATTGGGGTTTGTACTCTGATTATTATAATTGAATATTTTTTTATGTACTTGTCCTAACCTGAGTTGTTTTTTCACCCTTTCAGAGTTATAAAATCAGTCCATCGTGATGTTATGATACTCAATACTGTAACAATACACCTAAAATGAAACAAATTTGAAACTTGACACGAATGGATTAGAAAGAGGATATCTGCAAGGGTTGGTTGCATTTTGAAATCCACAATTAATCAAAATTGAGAGGAAAAAATTTGTTTGGTATGGAGTTTTTGTGTTTCAATATATAGCAGAGAAAACTATTCATGTATTTTGCATTCTCTGCCAGGTCTCACATTGGAAAGAATTGTTAAAGCAGTCAGGTCCAATCTGCATTTATTCAATCTTCTCCGGCACCCATGACTCTTTATATGATATGCCATATATCAGATTTGGCAGAAGCTTTTTCATATATTGGTATTCAGAAAAAAACACAAGTTGGAATTAACAATGCAAAGTCAAAATATTTGTTCTGCTATAATGTTGATAAAATAAATATACACATCAATAGTGCAGTGGGCATCACTCTCAATTAGCATATGAGTCTAGAGAGCTACAACAAAATACTTTTTAAATGATTCACAGTGTTACATTTTCCAACTTTTATGTAAAAAATGTTTTAAAATACACAACAGTCAGCTTTTTAAGTCAGAGGTCAATATTCGCTCACGACACCACAAGAAAGACAACACTTTGAAATAAGTCACATTGAACATATTGTGTATTGTTTGTTCCCCATAGAAAACTGTCCAATCAATTCCATTTTTCATTTCAACATGGATATATTCCATTAAAAAAAGAAAAACAATACATATTCTGTAAGAAAATGAGGTACATTTCCTGATACAAACAATATTAAAATTATTTTCCAAACATCAAAATGCAAACAAAACAAAACTTTCACATGCAAGGTATGATAGTGCTGCAGGGTACAAAACAGCAAAAATATTATTCATTTATTGAAAAGTCAATCTGCAAAAGTTTAACTGTGAAAATGATGTTCAGAGCATGCTCAGCTCAATAAGACGACCTGCGAACACTCCTAATGTGCCAATCAGACACACAGCCATGAAGACGCACAGCAGAATATGATCCAACACCATGGCCACAAACTTCCACTCCTCTGCAGCCTGGAAAGAAAAGAACAGTGCATTAAAGCATTTATAACAATATACGTATATTGAACAGAGACATTTTTGTGCAGGAAAGATTACATTGTTGGATTCCTCATCTGATTTCATTGTCTCTGCGATGTATTTGACTCCTTCAATGGCACTGCGGACATCAGGGTTCTGGGTGATGGGTGACTGGTAGGGGACAGGGTTTGTTTGGTTGCCAGAGATGTCAGAGATGTCAAAATCAGCTCCATAGATAGACTTTGTCTGTTTCTCCTTCCCAGGGCGCTTCATTGTTGAGAAGAACATGATGTTTGGAATGGTTTCAATGAAAACCTGTCAGAGAAGGACAAAGATTAGCAGTAAATGTAAAAAAAAAAAAAAAAAAATCCAAAACATTTGGGATTTCATGTAAAATGTGAATAAAACAGACTTCCGTGATTTGCAAATCTTTTTCAACCTTTTTCCAGTTCAATATAACACAAAGTTTTTTAGCATTTAAACTAATAAACTATTTTTTCTTCAGTTTTTGGAAATGTCAACACGTTCTAAATTTGATGCCTGTAACATTTTCTGAGAACAGCTGAAACAAGGGCAAAAAAAGATTCATAAAATTGTGGAATGATCACAAAACACCCAAAACTTTCCACAGGTAAAAGTGTTCATTTATAACATGTGATAGGTTGGGCATAAAAAGGGCTAAGTTGGAAAAGGGCCACCAATATTATTATCAAAACAAGGTTAAAACGCCTACATCTGTGACTTGTAGGGATTGAGTATAGAAGTACTGGAAGAATCAATATTGAGTATAGAAGTACTGATACTTTACAAGTACTCTATTGGTGCTGATTACTTTCTTAAAGCATCAATACCATATGAGAACCCCAACAAAATGTTTATTTGTAAAGTTCTATGGACTGTTTTCAGTGTTTCTGTCTTTGTTTGTGCTGAGGCACAGTGCCACTGTCCCTGTCATGCAACTATGGAGACCAATCATCACATGGATCACACAGTACTCAGCTGCACCACAAGCTCACACACAGAAATGTCACAGTTTTGTGGCAAACTAATCAGAAACAATAGAAAGAAAACACTACTTTATGCATGCTACTGTCTAAAAAAAAGCCACACAAAGGTCACTTTTTAAATTAAATTAGAACTGATTATGTTTGATTTATAAAGTACAATATTGGCCAACATTAGTATAGCTGTTTCAGTATTTGTATTCATAGAATAATTATCAAGTAAGCCAAAAATATGCATGTTCCTGAAATCTTTAGTGACGGTTATCTGCTAAATCATTTTCTTTTGACTAGACCTTAAAAATAATCTCTTTAAGATCTGATTGTCTAGAATCTGATGACATATTTTCTTTTTGTTCTTTTAGTCAATGATAAATGTCAAATTCATTAACAGTATGCATGCATTGTGGGAGATGATTGGTATCAGTACTGGAAAAAAAATTACAGCATAAAGTCCTGTAACTATTTGAAAAGGCTGGTATCACCTATCACTTTTAACTGACACATCTGTTAAGGCACCATTAATACAGAAAGGTACATAAAGGTGCAGACACATGCTTCCCTCCTGACAGTATCTTTCACAGAAACATCTTTGATTATTTTAGAGATGAGATTAGATTAGATTTTATTGGCCCCAAGTGGAAATTCATTTTCAAAGCACTGTACATATTGACACAACAACATCAACACAGACAGCAACAAATGTCTGAGACAATGACATGCCCCAGTCAGCACAAATGGCAACAGTATGGCTTCACAGTAAAGGCTGTGGGTATTGGACTGGCCTGTCTGTGGTCCAGACCTGTCTCCAACTGAAAATATATGCACTCATTTTATGAAGCACAAAATACAACAACAAAACTCTGTACTGTTGATAAACTCAAGATGTATGTCAAGCAAGAAGCAAAGAAAATAATTTCACTTTTAGTACTTCAAAATCAGATGCTAACCGAATTTTGTTGGAACATAACAGTTTTGAAAGTGATGCCCTTGTCCCAGTTGTTTTTGAAATGTAATACAGGCACCAAATTCAGAATGTGTGTATATTAGGATTTTTTAAAATAATTTTAACCACAAAGTATCTGGTTATTGTGCTGTATATATATTTTTAAATATTTTATTTAAAACATTCTGTTTTATCCACATTTTACAAACATTTTATCTCTTTTTGGATTTGTGATTGATACAATGTTTAGATGGTTTGATGAAGTACAACTACATGTCCCTTCTGACACCGCTAGATGGCAACATAACGCAAAGGAAAAAATACAATAGTTCTCCAAAGCATAATAATAGCCAAGAGAAAAGACCTTCTCATTCAGCTCTAAATCAAAACAAAAGCTGTCATGCTTTTGTTCTTCTTTTTTACTCACTTTGCGGACCCAGTCTGGCATGGTGTGAGTGCTTGGTGAGCGGTGGTGTGTGTTGATGACAATGACGGTGATGATGATAGAGGCAATGACAAAGACCATAGTAAAGAGCATGTACTTCCCGATGAGTGGTACAGCACTAGAGGTAGAAGGGATCAGCTCGACGATGACCAGCAGGAACACGGTGAGAGACAGCAAGACGGAGATACTCAAAGTCATTTTCTCACCTGGGAGACACAACAAAACATTTTAGGCTCCTGCAGACTTCATAAGATGTGTTTAAAAATTAACAGGGGAGGAATGAGAACAAAACTACTCTACACAAAGTTGCAATTACTCTGGAAAATATTTGACTCTTTTAAAGCAGCACTGTGAGTCCACTCAAGTTAGGATCAAAATAGCTTGATTGAAGTGTACTAAGAGTATTAAGTAATTTAAGTATACTTTTCTGTGTTGTGCAAATAAGACAACAGCTGAGCTGTGTTGAGTCTTTTGCTAATTTGTTTCTAAAGATGATATTATAGTATAGTTTACAATTCTAATTGACCCAAAATATAAAATCATCTCTCCTACTTCACAAGATTGCCAGAGCCCCCTATCTGTAATACTTACATTGTTCGCTTACACTTCTGGTACCAAACTATGGATAACTGTGTTTGGAAGCTCACTCTAATGTTATTCTATAAGGGGCTCCACTTAAAATGTGTCCTTTACAAAAGAAACTACAACATTGCAGTTCGACTTAGAAGCAACTATAATATTTCCAGTGTATAACATTGTATTTGTGTTTTAGAGTTTCCTCATAATTTAGTGACCTGATAAAGTTGGTCTTCATGGCTGTGGCAAAAGTGCATAAATTATTGATTATTAAAAAACAGTCAGAAATGCTTGTGGTTGGCTCCCTGGCCATTCTTGTAGTTCTTGTTAGCAGTTAGTTAGCAACCATCATTTCAAAAACACAACAAGGCTTTAAAACTCAAAAGCAGACAATATCAGATACATTTTATTAATTCCCATTTATCATTGAAAATCTCATGTGCATGTGTTTATCATGAACCTTCGTTCAGCCACTTATCCAAATTAAGTATTCTAAATCCCATTTACTCTGAGGGGGTTGCGAACTAGGGAGGGCTAAATGCTAACTCACATCAGCATTTTTGAACATATTTCTGCACCACTCTCTTTTGACCCTCAGGGTAATTGACAACATCCTTTCAGGCTATTGGCCAATCAGATGTGCCCAACATCTTCCTCTCTAATTTTCTTGGCAGTAGCACCCAGTTAGGAGCAACCAAAGGTCAATAAGAGACAGGATAGTTACTTGTCAAAGTTCACCATCTTGTTGTCCCCCACATCTGTTAAAATTTTTAGGATGTGCATGGCCAGGCAATAATACCCAGCATGGGGCCTCCGCAAAGGGATGTTTCTGAATGTGTTATGTCACTCTGGCCATGTGGACACTGAACCTCACAGATTTGTCAAGCATAAAACAGGCCTTACACTCAGGTAACTTTTGAATTACAACACTGTAAATGTGACATAACCAATGTTAATCATAGACATATTAAAGTTGCTGCCATAAATACATACTAGCTATGTTCGAAAATGTTCACTCAGTCACTCACTCACTATTCACTATATAGTGTTAATGACATAATGAACTACATAGGGAATGACTGAACTAGAATTCGGACACTACACTTAAATTTTCTAAACATCATTACGTCAGTAGATGAGCCGGTGTAGGTACCAGATCTGTTCCCCCTGCCAGATCTGTCCGCCTGATATTCCTGTGACACAAGTGGATGCGCAAAGCATCACGTAAACAAACAGGGCACTGAGGAGGATAAGTAGCAAATTTTGCAGCTGTTTACAAGACGGAAAGAAGCTACACTACAAACGTGTTCCAGATACTTTAACATTTCTTACATTTATAAACGAAAGCAGCGTCAATTTGTGCTGTAGCAGCCTTCTTTCTCTTCTTCTTCTTCTCTTCTGGAAAAACATGACTGCATTGCACTGTGGTATACGGGAGTACAATATAGGGTACATCGTATGTACACTTACATTTGCTGCGCATTGTGGGTATTTTATAGTGCACTATATAGTGAATGAAATTAACCGCTGAGAACTCGAAAAACACTACAAAATGGCGAGCACACTATATAGTGCACTATATCCGTGATAGGGAACGGTTTCAAACACAGCTACTGTTGCTGTTTACCATTTTGACCTCTGACCTGTTGGCACATTGCAGTAAAGCGGTACACAAGGTAGACTGGTTGGATTCATACTGACATTTTTTTTTAAGTTAGTTCAACACCCAGGTATTTTTGTCATACTGCAGATATTGCAAATGTTGACAAACAACTGCATACTACATTCTGGCAAAACCAGTATACTGTTGGTACAGGTGATTCTAAAACAGCCATATCTATAGTGAATAAGCAGTCTCTATTTGATGAGCAATTTTCCCCTGTTGACATTCGATCACCATAACATAACTATAAACGTATTTTTTACAATGAAGTTGATAACAAACAGTCCTTCCCAAATTGAAACCCCCCTTTGTGTACATGTCTGAGATCTATTAGGTATCAAGAATGAACTAGTGTTGTTTCAGTTTGAAGCATAAAAAGCCAAAAGGATAAGAGTCCTGTCTTTATGCTGGTAAAGGCAAGTAGCTGCTTCGGCAAATTGGAGCGCAGTGATAATTTTTCTTGTATCTGTTATCACCATACAATTTATCAGTTCACTCTTTCAGGATCCAGTATTGTTTCAGTTTGAAGTATCGTTTCAGTATTAGTTATCACAATACAAAACTTGGAATTAGTATCAAAGTGAACATTTTAATGACTTGACAACATTAACTGATGGAGAGCTTTGTTCAGTTTAGCTATCATTTGTTTTCCAATTCAGTACTCGGGTGTTATGTGAAATGTCACAAATTTCAATACATGTAACAGAAATAACCTCATTAAAAGTGATTTTTTTAAAAAACTACTCAAAACAGTTTGAGTACAAGCAGTAATCAATTACAGTTATGTGAGAGTGTGAGAGTTAAATTTAATTTATAAAAACAAAAATCTGTATTTTCTAGCATAAAATAAAACAATGGACTAATATAAGGATATCAGGAGGCTTTCTTTTATACTATAGAAAACTAGAGAAATAAGAGTCCAGGTTGACCACCTGTGCCACAGATGTTCTGTTGCAACGTTACTGAGAAATCTTCAGTCGAAGAATATCTTTAACCTTCTTTCTAAAGTCAACAATAGCACACACAGAGTGATTCTGACACCATTTCAGAAGTAAAATGCCAGACATGTTGTTTTTGTTGCCCAGTAACTGAGCAGTTATCCCAGAGAGAGCGTCTTTTGGCACCACCTCTTCTTTCGCACTTTCCTGTCAGCCGCCATATCAGAAACTGGGATCAAGTGATGTATTATACATTAAAGTAAAGGCCTGCTTTCAGACATGACAGCACAGAGGGACTCTGGGTAATGAGGCACACCCACACAGTGGGAACACGGCCAGATGTGCACACAAACAGAGTACTTCCTGTAGCAGACGATGTAGGGACACCTCTGACTGACAAGTAGAATTAGGACCAAAAATTGTCCTACATTAAGCATAGGGATCACCTCTTAGTATTCATATAGCCCTCACTATTTTTTTCATACATGTACCTTATGATTAAAATCTAACAAGAGGCTATGTTGTTCTTTGATGGAGAGAGTGTGACCAAACCCTTATGAGTGTACTAGACATGCCCACTGGAGGATAAGTTGAAATCCTGCTAAACTCAAGATAAAGAGCCCATATTTTGTCTTAACTCCGGTTCATATATTTGAAATTGATGTCTGGAAATCATGATAAGTTAGAAAGGAAATCATATCAACCATACTGTGAAGTGATAAGTAGCATATTCCAAGACTCATTGTGTACTATGTTACAAAATGGCCAATGTTGGTGGTCCCTATTTCTTTGCTAAGGCTATTGTTAGCTTGGAATAAGCTCTTTTTAAAGTATTGGTTATTTATACCTTTTTCACATTGAATTATTATTAATGATTTTTAAAAATATTTTATAAAAAGTATTAAGCTGGAGATAAACTTGCTGTGAACTATGCAGACGCATACCCATGATGGCCACAACGCTTCCCCTGCATCGATTTTGCGCGTTGGCTGTGCACATCATCCAGAATTAACGCAATGCAGACGTGAGCTGCAGTCCATACTTCACCAGTAGGATCAGTGTAGAGGCAGTGGAAACATGTCAGATTAAGCACAGCAGCAGAAACAACTCTAACAGAAAGATTTAAGACAAACTGATAAGCAAGACCAGCAACATCTGAATAAACCTGACAGTTCATCTGGCTTATAATGGATAAATTCTTCTGTCTCATAAATATGAGTACAAAATTAAGTTATAATTAAATTTAAACACAGCAGCAGGCTAATCCATTCATCATGTTTGTGATCCACCTGCATTCCTGGTCTGTCATCACCAAATAGCAGAACCTTAGGTGAAATATTTCCCCCCCCGATATCTCCTCCTCATCCTCCTTGCAATAATGTACTCCATCTTTTTAGATCACGTTACAAATAAAGATTAAAACAGAGAAATATGGGCAATCACAGGTAAATCCTTAAGACACTGAGTGACTTGCATTTATTCAGCGAGCGTCTCTCTCTTTTTCTTTTCTTTTGAATTTCATGAGATGAGAGAAGCCAGATACTCCGTATCGGATGATGTAGCTGTTTGTGGTTGGCTGAGAGATGTGAACTCGTTAGTTATGACAAACGTCTCTGATCTGACATCAGATGTGACGGGACAATTAATATAGATACAAATGTATATGCGGGTTCAGACGGTTACATTAAATAGTGGTTGCTGTGACTGTTTATTGCATTGAAATGTGCCTGACACTCTGGACACCTGCCTGTGAGGTTTTGGTGACGTGTGCCTGTCAGCCAAATTACCACTGCCCCGGGTGCGCCTCGTTTGCGCTGAGAATAGACCAGGTTGGAGCTGGCGGGCTTTCAGCGCACCTTCCGCACAGTTTTTCGGCACGAAATCGTCAATGCGCCAAGCTGAATCTGTCGACAACTCTCCCTGGTGCGCCGTCACACCCATCTTTGCGCAGCCGGTCTACCAAATTGCAAAATTGGCTGCGCACGGCGGTGCGCCGGACGAAATTACCACTGCGCGGGGTGCGCCAGGCTGCGCCACCCTGAGTTGCGCCAGGAAATTGGAGCCCTTAGTCTTTAGTCATCACTTGGAGCATTTTACTTTGAAAACATGCATACATTTCCATTTGTCTCATCTACTCCCTGTTTTTCAGAGTTTTTAGGTCATTAAATTGTTTTGCGTCTTTCAGTTCAAGAAATGAATGTGATGCAAATGTAAAATGTGTAATTTTGCTTCATAATTTCAATCAAAGTATCAATACAATAATGTGATCGTGAGTTTTGTTACAAGTGGGCAGTCCTATTTGGTAACCCACTGCTTGGTGTCAAAAAGCAGAATACCAGAACCGTTACCAGCTTTTGACAATAGGGAAAAAAAAGACTTCCCATCCTTGGCCAAACTGGACCCCACTGTTTGGTGAAGACAGACCATATGAGCTACGAGGCCATCAAATATGGTCTCTTAGCTTCATGATTTTGCCTGTTTTGTCTGAAAAACAGTCATTTTGACACATACAGTCTACAACTCACTTTATAGTAGGCGAGGGGTTAATATGTAAAATAAACAGAGCATCTAGCATCACTTGAGTGAATAAATAACCCCATATGTATCTACAAAAAGTAGCCTGCTGCCCTGTGCTAAATATGAACCACCTAAGAAATATGCAAACAGGCATCTTTGCCCTGCAGCAAATTATAAATGCCAAAGTGAATTACTGTAAAAATTAAAGATAAACTAAAATGTTAAATAGTGGTGAGATAATGCTGGGATATACATGATGTATTATTTTGTTGCAAAGACACAGATGTTTCTGATGCATGTTTAAACATGTCCAAACATGTAATCTATCTCCTTTTTTTCCACATTGATTCATGTGTTACTGAGCAGTTTGGAGCAAAGGCACAATAAAATCACAGCAGCTACACTTACATCTTAGTGACAGAGGAATTTTGATAGACAAGTGAAGAGAAACATAAAGACCCATCCATAACCCTGACAATAGCTTTACAACATTGCAATAAACTCAGAGACCTTTGGGGGCACTAGAGTGTCACAAAACGGAATTCTTACACATTTCATGATTAATGCCATTTATTGATTGTATCAGGATCAGTATCAGTTGTTACTTCTGTCAGTGTTCTTGTGCTGTTAAAGTGCAGTAATTTCTGTAAGAAAGTCAAATATTCTGAACACAACAGAAAATGTATGCTAGGACAAGTCTGTTTGGTACCACTGTCTTTGAAACTTCCAGAGTGGAGCATCAGACAGCATTCTTCCACCAGTTTCTCACCAGGTTTTCTCTCTGATGTGGGATTCTAAATAGGGTTGGGAACTGAGAACCAATTCCACTTTGAAACCAGTTCCAAGTTTTTCAAGATCCCGTTATTCAATCAGGCATGTAAGTCTGGCTCCACTTTTCAGCTGTATATGTACATAAACCCCTGTTCCTCTAGTCATCAATGCAGTCATGACTGAGGGACGAGGGAGATTAGGGAGGTGCTGTGGTGGAGTTTCTTGATATTCTTTTGCTTGTCTTGTTCAGTAGAGCTTGATAAGTTGTTTTACATAGTGAAGATAGCAGAGCATTTATTCATATATGGGAGTTAAGTGTTTGTCATTAAGAAACCAGAAGGGAAACCTATTTGGCTCACAATGAGTTCTTTATTGATGTGCCTTTGAGTCAATCACTCGTCAGTACTAAGCACTGCAAATTCACTTCTCTGCTTGTATACTTGATCCACCAACCTAATGAACCTATGTTTTTTCTGTAAGAGCAAGGAGTCTCTTTTTACTCACCAGAGTCTGTGGGAAGATAAAAGACCAGTCCAGTCAGGAAGGAGAAGAGCATGCAGGGAATGATGACGTTGACAATGAAGTACAGTGGGAGCCTGAGCATGAGGAAGTGGTAGGTGATGTCCAGGTATGGAGTGTCTGGGCAGCAGGCGTAGTACACCCAGTGCTTCCAGCCCCGGAAATCCTTCATCACCCACTCTCCACTCTCCATGAAGTTGCTCAGATCAGGCTTGTCACTGTCCTGGTGAAGCAAATGTAAAACACAGCGTGGTTACAGAACCACTGAGATTCATCATCTTTAACATAACTATATTTCATACGCAGTCTTCCCCGTTCAGTCACTCTCTGTTGCTAATCTTTTAACCCAAGTAGTTTATTTGTGCAACTTATTTTGTAAATATGCTTTAAACTGGAATAACATATGCCTTCACCTGGACATTGTATTTAAATCTGTGTTGTGAGATTACAGGGGGCATTAATATGCGGTGTTCAGATCAGGCTGTATAACTCCATTTACAATATAATGACCAAATGATCTCGCTGACAGTTAATATCATTGTTCTCTATCTTGACTGTCTTTATTTGAATGGTCCTCTGAATAACCTGAAAACTTAAATTATCAGATGTCCAATTAGGTTTTCACTTCATTTTTATGGTCAGTAACAAATCAACTTAAACAAAAAAATCTGAGGTTTTTTTTCTAAGTTAACATGGTATTTGCTGCCTGAGTGTCATGTACATACTCTTATGTTTCTCCAGTGGCAGTTCACGGTCATTTTTGATTGGTACAGGAAATGTTTGATGGTTTGGAAACCCTTTTCATTTACTCCCTTATGCCTTTGATTAATTAAGGTAACTGACACTAACCTGACACACCAGATGGACCATTTAATACATTACACTTGTCCATCTGGGAAAGAGCCTATAGAAAGTGCTTGGGAATGGGCAGAACCTTTTAAAAGCATATCTGCCAGGTGATTGGACAATCGTTACATAATGTTGTAGGCTGGCGCTACTGTTGCGGGGTAAACTACAAAACGTAAGCCACTTAGTAGAATGAACTCGCGCTTACACATGTTGAAAGTTGAGCAACATTTTCCTCTATAGAGAGATGCTTTCAGTGTTATATTTTATTTTTCATTTAATAAAGAAATGTGGTCCAGATCTGATAAAACTACTAATGATACTGTTAGCATCTATGCTAATCTCCATATGAGCAGTCACTTCCTGCTGTCGTCTTGCCTGTAGCTCCCACTTTTTTCTGCTCTACAGGATGTTGATTGGGCCTTGCCTCTTTGGGCCGCTCACGGTCTTTGTAGATTGGAGCTTGGCAAGATGAATCTGTCTCATTACAGACACTGTTTATCATTGTGCACTACGTTTTGTTACTGGTCGTGGTCACCTCACTCACCACTGTGAGCTCTATGCCAAAGCTGAGTGGCCCTCCCTGAGCTCCAGGAGGTATACCCACTGGTTGATGTTGATTTATAAATCTCTCCTTGCACTGGTTCCATCCTACCAATGATCTCTTCTGCAGAAAACGAGGAACACCTATGCCTTACGCTTTTGTGCAGTTTATCACATAGATGTACCCAGAGTCCGAACTGAACTGGGGAAACGAGCTAACAGCCTGGAACACTATACAGACAGAACTGAATATGTCAGCTCTGGTTTAATTTAAAGCTTTTCGTTCTAATTTACTCACAAGGCAGAGAGAATCCTATGAGCAATGCCTGTGTTTTTAAACTGTTACTGTCCCTAAAAGTGTCGCACTTTCACTGTGAATTCATTGAATCCTTTGCCATATTTATTGTTTTGCCATTTATTGCCTTAAACTTTTATTTCAAATTTGTATTTATTATGATGTGTGCTGCTGACCTATTGGCCAGGTCACCCTTGTAAATGGGATCAAGATCTCAATGGGATTTACCTGGTTAAATAAAGGTTAAATAAATAAAACCAAAAAAAAAGAAAAATCAGTCTGATCCATCTGCACTGCAAGGTTAAACTGATGTCAACTAACAAACAAAAACATATACATTGCAAATGGGATCAGAGGGTGTTTTTCTTTACATACGATAAGAATTTAAACAAATTGTGTCAGGAAAACGTTAACCTTGACGTAAAGACAGGTCACCTTTCTTTTTTTTTTTGTATTTTGAGATAGTTTGCTTAGCATCTCCTACTTTACTTTTTAATTAAATGAAAGACAAAAGAGTGGTATCAATGATGTCATCTTCATTTCCCTAAAAAAAAAAAAAGTAAAACCAGAAATAGTCTGAATGGAGTTACAGGATTAACGACGACCAGATTTCCATCATAGGTCCACGTCCCCAACTTCATGCTGCAGTTCTGGAGGTCAAAGGGGAAGTGCAGCACGATAATTTCACAATAGCTCTTGAAGATGGCGGGTGGGTTCCATGTGATCATCCCCGTGTACTCCAGCAGCACTTTGGTCTCATGAACGATGGCAAAGTCACCATCAGCGCTGCAAGGAGAGACAAACATGGGCGACATGACCATGGGAGATATCAAGTTAAATATTAACGCAGGAGGACATCGGTGCCTGAGGACACGCACAGCACAGCCAACCAGCACTACGCCTGGCACAAGCTGTTGTGGCAGCGAGGGCTGGTTGTCAGGGAAAAACAGCAGTGTGTCCGACACAGCATATGGTTAGAGGATGGGGGAGGGATGTGCTATACAGAGTCCAGATTTAGCCTAATGAAATGTGAGCTTTCACACGTTGCATTCTGGAGTACAGGAGAGTGTGATTCCAGACAACGCTGACAGGTGTGCTGATTGTTTGGAGGAGTCAGGATGTTTTAGGTCACATGGAGATTACTGTTATTTAAAAAAAGGGTTTCAGAGAAAAAAAAAAAGTCATGACATGGATTAAACATAGCCTGATAACATACTTGTTGTAGAGAACCAGATCAGGGCGCCAAATGTCAGTGGAGGGAACTCTGATCTTTCTGATGCCTCCGTAATCCTCCGGGTTCCACTGCAAGTTCACGTCTTTCCATTGCTGAAAAACAGACATGAAAAACATGGAAACAATTTCCTACAAATAACACTGATAAATGTTTCATGTTTTGAAGACAACTCTTTACATCAACAAGAGAAAGTATGGCATAACAGCATAAAAACAATACAATATTACGCATTAGTAAATCATGATCATTACTTTACATATCATCTATTATTATTGATTGTTCATACATAATTAAAAAAACAGCCTTAATTTTAAATAGAGGTATGCAAATCATTGGGAAGTACTCAACTGATCATCTGTAGTATAAAGCGAAATCCCTCATTTTATATTTCATTAATACTTACAGATCACTATGTTTTATAGGTTATCAAAAACTTTAACTATAATCTGTTTAAAATCACTCTGCTTTCTACTCTATTTTAAATGACGGTTACACTTTTAGTAAGTAACTACTTACCAGCAATATTTAACTATATTCTTCTTTTGTTAGGGACTCCTGTTTCTGAAGCAATAACCATATTAAAGTTACCAATCAAAGAAAGACCTCATAACGTTTACATTACTTTTGTCCAAGGTTAACTTTTCTCATTATTATGTAAATGTACAGTAACAGGCTAGAACAGGGATGGGCAACCTTGGTCACCACAAGGGTGTGGACAGAGGATGGTTGAAGTGTTCTAAATAAGTTAATACCACGAATAAATAAAATATGTAGCTTTTACTAGACTTTATTTTCAAGCTAAAGTTCAAAATGTTATGCCAACTATAATGTGAGCTTAAAATTGAATTAAAGCCAAGTTGTCGTTTTTTGGTTTTTTTTTTTTTTCCCAATTTATGTATTTTACGTATATTTGTTCAGTAACTCCCATTTGAAATTAAAAATTGTTCAACAAAAGTAGCCTTGGCAAGGTTTTACAGAACCTTTTCTTTACAGAACCTACAAAAACAAATTAAATCTTCAAATTTTCTTTAAAGAAAAAAGCAAAAACCACTATAGACGTACTTTCTTATTTGCATGTTGTACTGCATTTTGCCAATGTACATTGTGTTATCAGAAAAAAATGTCTCTCAACCCCTATCCGCTGGGCACAGAGCATTTACCGTAAAGCTTCAAATACATGAGCAATTCAAAGTTAGGGGCAGCTGACTTTAACACAGAAAACGTAAGAGTGGCTGGCTTGACTGCAGTCTCTCTCTCATCTGTCTCTCCCACGCTCTCCCTGCTCCAGACCCCTTTGCAGGCCTGGAGCACCTCTGTTGTTGTACCTGGCTATGCTGCGTTTCTGCTCTTGAAGGTGTTTTCTGGGTTTGGATCGTTTTGGACTATGTTTCATTTTTAACTTGCATGTGTTTCTGCTCTTGTAGGTGTTTTTCCACTTATTGAACTGCATCAGGCTTTTGTGAGCTGTTTGCCCTCATCGGCCACCATAAAAAAAGTATCAATATTTCAATGAGAGCATAGAAAAACTGTTTTATTTAGTCCACAGGGAACAGTGTTTAATGCTGAATATGAGGTACATGTATGTCACCTTTCATGAAATTTAAAGGCTTGTTTGTTTTGTCCATGCTAAAAATAATTTGGAAGTACCTGAATAGAGAGTTATTTTTTTCATCTATTATGTTTCTTTTAGTGCTGTATATGTGTGTTTCAGCATCATAATGCTGTTCTTTTCTCCAGAGTATGTTACCCACCTGTTTTAGTCTCACGTTGCTGCTGACGATTTGGTTGACCTCATCCTGTGAGTGCAGATTAATGTGGTTAGACAGATGATGACAGCGAATCTTAATACAGACAGGGCAATCTTGTATGTCACAAGACCTCACCACACTGATGAGCTGGATGAGCTGAAGGCCCACCGTCACAACCACAGGGTCCTTAAAGTGAGTGACAGGACGCACAACCTTATTGTAGCCGGTGAAGAGGGTTTTGACCAGACGAGTTTCATCTACAGAGGCCCAGGCAGTGCCTAAAACAAATATAACATAGGATACAGGATCATGGTTTGTTTACAATGATAAAAATGTGCAAACATGTATAAAGCTCTACATATGTGTACGATGATCAATAACAATGTGGGACAATACATACATTTGTACATGATGGAGAGGTGCAGTAATGAGTCCTCGAACATGGAAATGAACAAGCATTTCTACACTTCTAATTTCCTCATCTCAAAGTATTATGGCATTTTGAGTTCATTTTAAATCAACACCTCAAGATAAGTCTGTGATGAACAAAAGCAACAGAGATTTCAACCTATTTTGATTATATATATATATATATATATATATATATATATATAATATATATATATATATATATATATATATATATATATGTATATATGACTAGAGATGCCCCACTTGCGGACTTTAAAACTATTTCACGTCTTGCAAAATGTTGCTAACAAGTGGCTTACCAGGAACCCAGGGTTTATGGGTGGATTTAACATCACCATTTTTTTTCACCATCTTTGAAAAGGGATATACAACCCAGCTCAGACCAGCGTTTTATGAAACTAGTTTGGACTTGAACCTGTTTGCAGCTGCCACACTGCAACATAATAAAAGTATTTGATCTCACATCACTGTGATTTCAAGAGTTAAAGTGCCATTTCATGGACACACCTGTACTTCACTTTTCAGTTACGGGTAACATGCTTGACTTGTAGCTGTATATTCTTGTAGTGTACAACATGAATGAGGATAGTGATCATAACTCTCTTGCTACACAGCTGCAGCTCTGCTCTGTAAGAAAAGAGGAAACTCTGGGAAGATCCAGGCTTTAGAGCTGTCCATGTGGGTTTTAACACCCCACAGGATTAGGGAAATTTATGGTGTGTGTTTGAGGCTGGGTGTACGCCACAGTGTGGTGATTTCTTCTGATTATACTTGTCATTTAACATTTGACTCTCAGGGCAAACACTGCCAATTGGACTGTATTTAAATGAGGGAAGAGCTGATGATAATGCTGCACGTTTTGGCAACAGGTGAGCCATGACCACTGATAAAACAGTAGACAATGTTTGGTTAATCCCATATCACACATTTTTAATGTTGACTGAAGTGCTGATTAGCTTAAAACATGATGTACCCTTTGTTCTAAAATCAATGGCTGGCAAGTAGACAAAATGAATCAATGGTAGTGCCCTGAGCAGAGATTGGTCAATTCTTACAGCTTCAACTGTTCCCT
The DNA here is from genome assembly GCA_037902135.1 of Cetoscarus ocellatus. Taxonomy (NCBI): domain Eukaryota; kingdom Metazoa; phylum Chordata; class Actinopteri; order Labriformes; family Labridae; genus Cetoscarus; species Cetoscarus ocellatus. Next base: position 1,393,279 of record JBAMNC010000683.1, read on the forward strand.
AAAACCCTCCGAAAAAGTTTATTTGCTTTGAGCATCTTTCGTCTGAAGTGGGCTGTAACTTCTCATTGAGTAAATCAGGTCCACAAAAAAAAGTTTTCTTAATAGAGGAAGGGTATAAAATTGTAGTTAGGTGTAGTGGTGAGTCAGCGGCAAAGTGGTAGTGTAGTCTGGTTCTACACTTTTGTCAATCTCGGTACAGATTTGTGGATTTGTGTACAAATTTTACACCTACAATCTAAGAAATAAAAGTACAGCAAGGCTTAATATATGTTCCTCAAGTTAAAAAATACATTTATGTACCCTTAAGAATTCATTTTAGGCCCTTCAGGTACTTAATGTACTTTTTCTGGGATAAAACAACAAAATTTGAATATGAATTCATTTATACAGTCTTTTCAACAAATAGGGGCACAACAGGCGTAAGCCCTTTGCACACCAAGGGCATTGCAAATAAACTTCACAAGGTTTCAAATCTTTCATGGGCAATGTTTGGTTCCTTTTTTTGCATCAGCAACTGTGCAATTACACAAATAAATCTTGTATTTTAGAAAAAAAAAAAAGCAAATTGGAGCTCAAAACAGACTTGAAATCCAGTAACTATGGCCTGGAGCTCATTTTGATTAAGCAGAAATTGAACAGGTTCATCTGATCCCTTAAAACAGGAGAACTTGGTGGGTTCTACCATTTAATCCGGTTCACATTGGTAGAGGCCTGAGTATACTCACACCATGGTCATATTGCATCCTTGTCATTTTTACAGTCAGACAAAACATTGTTCACAGAAAAAACACACAGAGAGGCAGGTCACCGTGCTGAATGTTTTGAATTTGACACGTGCAAAAGACTTTAATTGGTCAGATTTGCTGACGAAAAATTTCAGAAAAACTGACTGTGATTGGAGAAAACAAAAGCCACAATTTCGCTTGGTGACGTTGCATCACAGGTGTTTAAGCTTATATGGGGTAGCTTAAGATGTAGGGAAAAAAACAAATAAAGAACAATTACATACAAAATTCTCAAGGAAAAAAATCACGGCCTGTTTTGCAGGAATGAGTCCAACAACATGGAAGTGAGATAGCATTTAGCACTTCCTGGTTCCCACTCACCAAATTAAATGGGATTTAGAATACCTGATTCATAAGTTAAGTGTCTGAAGGGTTTGTGTTGAACAAACACACATGAGATTTTAAGATTGAATGGGAAATCCAACTGCTTTGGAAACTTGAACTGCTGTGATGTGTTTTTAGCAAAGACTGCTAACTTAATGCTAACAAGGACAAGAAATGGCTGGGGACCTGACGACAAACATTTCTAATCACTTTTTAATAACCAGTTAGTCATACACTATTGCCACAGCCATGGGGTCCAACTAAATAAGATCGCTCAATGATGAGGAATCTTTCAAACAAGAAGTCACAACAAGATGTTACACACTGGATATATTGAAGTTGCATCTAAGTTGAACGGCCGTGTTGTAGTTTTGTTGCTTACTAATAGCTGTTCACTCTCACCATTTACAGCTAAGCTTAAAACATCATGAACAGTCTTTTTTTTTTTTTTAACAGAACATGTATGTTTCATAATTTTTCATTCGCCACAGAGCTTGTTACCAGCATTGGTCCATAACACAGTGAAAATCCCACAGGCATTTAGTGGGCTTGCAGTCAAAGGAACCAGCAAGATGTGAACTTCCGTGTTTACCCACACAAATACACCATCCCTGCACTTTTCTATACAGCAGGATGGACTTTGATAAGAATCACTACTGTTGGCCTTTTTCATTATCTGTTGTAGCACTAATGGCTCTGTGTGATTATTGTGGATTGTGTCCAGGTCTGTGTGCACATTTGCTCATCTGCCTTTTATCTATTCATGCATTCTTGGATCTGTGCTTAGATCTGTGTACACATAGTCGGATCTTTCAATGTATCTGTGGACAGTTTTCCTGCAGTAAAAGGTCCTTAGGATGCTACTTGAGTGCCATGTAAATCATCATGCCATAGCACAGTAATATGTTGCTTTAAGAAAATCTGATACCTGAGGTGAGATCATTTAACATGAGTTGAAAATAGATGTGACGCGCAGCTTAGGTTTGAAATGTTTGTGTGTATATATGTACATGTGCATGGCTTTAAATGTGTTATTTAATTATCACTTTTATTTGTTCCAATAATGACATTTTTTTTATGTTTAAATTATTAGTGGTGCTGGTTTGGCGGAGTGGTAAGCAACCAGGCACAACCCATATATATACTTCTGCCGGCCCGGGTTCAAATCCAGCCTGTGGTCAGTTTGCAAAGTGTCTGCCCCTGCTCTCTCTCACCCTCTTTCACAAGCCTATCCACTGTCACCCTCCCTCCTACCAATTAAGGCACAAAATGCCCAAAAAACAATCTAAAAAATATACGTATATATAACTGCAAGGTTTTCTTGTAAAGAAGAACATGGAAAACTGAAAGCACCATGTAAATGTGTGTTTGTGTATTCTCAGGGTAAAGACTTTGGATCTAAATGTGGTGAGTCTACATATAGAAAGATAGTGGGCCTCTAGTGAGCTTGCTAATGAAGATGTTCGAACACTTTCCTTTACATATCTGTTACAAGCCAGAGCAGGATCCCCTTTCATTCTTGAGTTGACCATGAAACAAAGATCATCTTACAGGAACATGTGATTCTTCAGACATTATTTCAACTTAAACGAAGAGTCACTACAGCATACTTGTTTGAGTGATTTCATGTGGTGACAGATGCACAAAAGGCTGAAAGGAAACATGCACAGAGTGCACATGCCTCCATCAATCATGGAGTAGGTTAGTAGAGGAATAAAAACCAGCAAAAATGTTTTCTTGCTAGATTTATTTGACCTAAACTGACCTCAGAGCAGTTACCATTTTCATCAGGGAATAATCTTCTACAAGCCAGTTATTACTTTTTTATAATCTTTTTTGACATTCATGTAACTTTCTCATGCTTAATAAACAAAATAGCTCTTAAAATAGACAAATGTTATGAAAATAAAGTAAAAAAAAAAAAAAAAAAAAAAGCCAAGGTAACTAAAACATTTCTGTAGTTTTAAACAAGTTCTTACCTGCTAGAACGGCCACAAGAAGAACGAAAATCACACTTTTCATTCTTGTCATTAAACGTAGGCATCCAAAACCAGAACCCAACTTCCTGACGCTGTCCGTTGAGCACCGGACAATTAAAAAGGTCTGACCCACCTAAAACATTCTTTCAGCATGTACAAATGGCTCTCTGTACAACCTCCGGCTCTGCATCGACAGTCTTGTTGTTATTGTCAGACAGTGGATATGAGTGACTGGCTGCCAATGCTTGTCATCTGAGAGGGCCACATTCTTTGTCATCTGTTAGAAGATCAACATGCCAGAGTAATCCAGTACTGAAATATCCCATCGTGAACTTGACCACACACAACCTCGAGGTGCCAAGACATGACACATGGTCACTGCTCTATGCTGTGCTAATTTAAATGTTAAAACATTAATGGTTATATGTGTATTTTTTTTCATAGATGGTCACTTATAAATAAAAAATACGTTTCAATGGTAAATTTTACTTTAACTGCTGTGTCTGCAACAATTTTGCCATGGAAAAATAAATGTGGGATTTTTTTAGGCTTTTTTTGTTTGAGTGATGTGTGTTGTGTTTGAAATCATTTTAGAGCTTTGCATCTTCACAGAATTTAAAGTTAAAAATAAATCAATTATTTATGAACTTTAATAAATAAATGGTGGATTGTATTAAACACAGAATTATGTATTTTGTGGACAAGATCTAAACTTGATTGGTTGGTTGGTAAACATGCAGTCATAACATGGTTGTTTGTATAGGACAAGTATATTGTTTGCATGTAAGCTTTTATATGGACAAAGTTAAATACCAGTGTGAAAGGGAACCTTCTGCTCCTAAACAGAAAGATTTGACAAGTGCTACATATTGCTGCAGAGGGAGCCAACAACTCTGCAATTTAAAGCATTTGGGGGGAAAAAACAAGTCACAAACGATTCTAGAGTGATTGCACTCTCCAACAACTTTCTTTTTCATTAGCAAGCCTCATTGTAATGCCCAACTTCAGTCCACACCACTTACATGTGCTTCCACCAGAAGCTTATAGACCGTAAGTCAGTCTCACTTTTATTTTGCCAAATACACAAGTATCTCTGCATCCCAAATAAAGGTTAGCTAATTTTACAAATCTTTAAAGATGATCAGGCTAACCAAGCACTGTGATGCTGACAAAATCACTGAGGGCATATTTGCTGCATAAAGCACCTCTTTATCTGGTTTGATGGTGGTTGTTTCCTCTTGTGAAGTCAGCAGACTCAAGCTGGTTGGTGTGCTGCTGGTGGAAAGACACAAAGACTGTGCTGGGCTCTGAAATAGTTCCAAAACAAAGGTGCTCACTTGTGGAAAAGTAAGTTGTTGTGGATGTGTTGAATACAGCATCACCCTCGGCTGTTTTTGTGGTTTATTTACACCTAAAACTCATTAAATTAAGCAAAGTTGTCTGACCCATCTACAGCAACACATAACCATCCATAAGTCAGGACTACTTTGTTGAGAAAAGGCACCAGCGCAGTTATCTGAATTTAACCTATTGCAGTTATTCATATTAAGATTTATTAGCAAATATTTGAATTTGGGGGTATGCCTAACCACAAGAAAAGCATGAGGTAGGACTGAGAAGCAAGAAGTTCCCCCCAGAGCGAGCATCAATAACAACAGGCTATTGCTAAATTCAGAAAATGGCATAAAGGAGGAAGTGGGGTGGAGGAAGGTTGTAAAACAGCTTGCAGCGAGAGCAGTAAAGAGTAAGCAGGCCAGAGTGGCTTAAATAAGGAGGTCTGAGTGCATTTTGACATTGGCAGCTTAAAGGCAATCAGCTGGCTGTCAGTAGCGGTGGATTAGCTTTGAAAAAACTGTTTAACAATGGCATGATGGCAGATAGCAATCTTGACTTCTTGTCTTGCCAGAACTAACCCTGTGCTCAATCTTCTGTGCTGGTTCTTTCCGAACAGAAGCAAAGCTGATCTCCATTACTGTCAATAATATTTATGTGATTGTTATGCACCTCTTACATCCCCACCTAAAAAATCCTGAACTATCCCTTTATTCTGCTTCACTTACCCCCTCTAAAAACTATAGTCTGAGCTCAGAATGAGGGCCTTTCCCTACAGGTTGCAGATAATGTGAGTGCAAACTACCCTATCTGAGGCAGTTTGTGTGTTTGACTCTCCAACACGCAGATTTGTCCATACCACAACCAGCTCAGCTTCTCCTTCAGACCCACAACGGCGGGTACTCTCTGAATTGAGGTTCAGATTAGAAAGGTAAAAGAAAAACTCTAGTGTAATGATGCGCCCAAAATTTGAGAGACTCATTGCCTCCAACATCTTGCTTCACTTGGCATCAGCCGCATATGCATCCTCTGCCCAGACACTCTCTGCACTCTGCCTTAAGCGGGGTCCACACATAAGGATTTTCTAAATCTGTTTTTTATCTGTTAGAGACCCCACACATGAAGATAAAAAAATCAGGCATTGAACAGTTTTGATCATACTGTGTGTGGTGTGCTCCGGTAATCTCAACACGGCACACCACACACTTAACGATTCTGTCCCACCGCCGATCTAGAATCTTGTCCTCCAAGCCAGAAATCTCACTGCGTCGGTGGCGCAGCTGGATAGTGCGCTTGGTCAGTGATCGGGAGGTTGCAGGTTCAAGCCCAGCTCCGGGCGACACATGGCGATGTGTCCTTGGGCAAGACACTTAACCCCAAGTTGCTCCCACTGCTGCGTCAGTGCCGTGTAAATGGGCATGAATGGGCGTGAAAGTGTTAGCTGATACTGATGGATAACTAACATAGAAATTCTGAACCATCAGTATTCAGTGAATGAGAGCGCGAATGGGTGTGAATGGGTGAGTGTGACCCGCTTTGTTAAGCAGCTTTGAGTAGTCAAAAGACTAGAAAGGCGCTATATAAGCTCAAGTCCATTTACCATTTACCATCAAATGTGATCTAACAACAACGAAGACGAAGAAACATAGCAACAACCAAAAACATATGTCTATGTCAACAACCGGAATACACAACAAGCAACATGGGAGAGGACATATGAGAAGAGGAAATGATGGTGGTCTTGGGACTATATTGACCAAGTTTAATATTTATGATTGTCAGCCCCGACCCATTTTGGAGTTGATTATCAGGACAAATTCACTCTTAACACAGCTCAGACCACAGGATAATCTTATAGGATAATCTTATATAAGATATAAGAGAATCGGGCGTCTGCCATCCTTGGTTGGGAAAGGGGAAAGTTGGGATAAAAACAGCCCGATAATCTTTATGGGTGTACCCCGCTTTACTGCTTGCCAGAGGTTAGGATGATGAAAGGTAGCAAGTTGTACACCACACCCCAAATATGTGACATCAGTTCCCATCCCTGTCCCCAAGCCAACCATACAAGACACTGACCTGAAATACATATCCTCTGGTACTGCAAGAAATTCGTTTAAAAGCTGACCTGGAGCCCCTTACAGTTATTGAAAAAAGATGACCAAAAGCAGATGATGTAGATACTGATGCTTACAGACTTTTCCAGGTTTTCATGCTAATTACCAGTATGATGATGTTGCATATTACATACTTAAATTCAGATGCAGAGGTGGTGTTAACCATTAATTTGTTATTTATATACATATAAACTTAGACTGTCTCTCCCCAACTTCCCACTGTTTCCATGGCTCTGTCACTCAAATTAAGGCATAAAAAGTCAAAAAGTAAAATATAATATCAACATTTGCATAGCGGATAATTAATGCTGGGAACATTCACCCTCTGGGCAGTGTTAAAGCTGACAAAAAAGTGCTTGATCATGGCTAAACAGACCAAACATTACTGTGATCACTGTCATATTCAATAGTCACATCAACAATATATCTATGATTATATATATGAGTATATGAAATAATAAGTAGTCATGGTTTAAATTTTGGGTGAACCAGGTCTTTATTAAACTTCATGGGCCCCTTAATGACTCTGGACCCCTGAAAGCTCCCACAGATGATAATTTTGTTAACCCAAAGGAGTTTTGTTTTATGTGAGCTATGATTCGAATTTCATTTGATCATGATGTACAGAATTAGTTGTGATTACGTTCATATTTTAATATTGTGCATTTTTTACATACTCGAGGGTAAAGTGACAGTTGTGTTTTTGTTGTAATGCTGTTTTGTCTATGATTATAGCATCTAAATAATCTCCAACAGTGGATAATACAGCTCCCTCACAGAACATACATTCACAACATGTCACCCCACTGCCACTGCATAATGCACATCAATGTTAAAACCCTCAAAGTACTCATTTTAGAGGATATTAGGTGATATTTTTTGTTTGTTTGTTCAAGAAAACATATAATCATTGAATCTTAATATTCATATCTTTGAACACCCTTTTGTTAGACACCAGGTGGTACGCCCATATCTCCCTCTTTGGCTCTGCTCCACCCCACCCTGTCCGGGGCCTGTGATGGGTCAGGCAACTCAATTTCCCCACATCCGTGATCCGTTCAATCAGCCAGTCACTCAACCACGAGCCTCATTCATCTCACTTAAAGACCAATGACCATTTTGGCAATGTTTGAATTAAGAGAGATTTGTCTGCACCCTCCCCCCTCTCCTCCTTTCTCTCCCTCAATCACTCTGGCCACCTGAGTTTACGCCACGTGAGCTCCACTTTGCCTTTCTCCAAGTCTGTCATGAAACACGGGACAAGCCAGCATTGTATCTGCTCAGCCGGGGTTTTTTTTGTACTCTATCCAGTGTTAATTACAACACTTTGCAGGCACGCAGAACAATCTGTGTCTCTGGAGGACTGTGAGCCGCGTGCTCATATCTGCTCTGTTAGTGATTAAATGTTCATTGAATCTGAATGAAAGCCTCGCTGTTATATTGGCGGGGGCTGGCTGAAAACTGGACAACATACTGGTTGTTTATGCTTCGATGAAGATTAAGGGGGATTACAGTTTTCAAAAAGAGATAATGCTTCATGTTTAGTGATGTATTTTCACACAATGTTCCAAAATAATACAGAAACACTGGGCAGACTTGCTTGTATTTTTTGGAAGATGAAATTTGACTTCTTCACATTAATTTGAGAGCTTTACCACAGGCTTTCTCTGTTTTTAATATCTTGAGATTTGGGAGATTTTGAGGGATGAAAGTACAACAGACAAATCAACAGCAAGTTTCTTTCCAAAAGAGTTGGAACTTTGTGTGAAACATAAATAAAAACAGAATAAAGTGATTTGCAGATCTTTTCACCTAAATTTAATTAAATACAACACAAAAAAACAAGATACTAAATGTTGAAACTGACACATTTTAGATATACTATAGGAATAAGCGCACATTTGAATTTGTTGCCAGTAACTTGTTCCAAAAGCAGTTAGTATTGGGGCAGGAAAAGACTGGGAAGGGTGTGAAATGCTTTTGAAACATCTGCCCAGACTTGCCATTGCAAACACATGGTATGTTATGAAGCACAAAATACAACAACTGAGACGGCACTGTAGAAAAGCTCAGCATCTACATTGGGCAATGATGGGAAAGAGTGACACTTTCGATGCTTTTACAAAAACTGTCTCAAGTCTTCAGAGTGTTGTTTGAGATTAAGCGATGTAGCATAACAACATTTTTTTTTGGAACATGGATTTGTAAAACTAAAAAAAGGATTTCTGTTTCAAGATTCATACATAAAAGCGGATATTTCTTGATATCTTAAAAAATCGCTGTTTTGAGAGAATTCTTTCACCCAATAATTCTGGAGCATCTTTCTTCAAATATAAAAAATACTAAATATGCCAAACAAAACAATTGGGAGGTTAAACTGCACAAATGTAACAATTTCTTATGCCTCACATGTCTGAATATTCCTTGATTTTTTCAGCATCTAAATGTATTCAGATTGGCTGTTTGTAGGAAAGAAGCATTTCCATCTAGTCAACGGTGAAAGGTCACTTATCTCATGGATCATAGCCTTTCAAATCTCCTCTCATTACTGTGAATGAGACACACAATACACACATACACACACATGCACAGATTAATCGTGAACACTGGTATCACACCATCTGAAAGATAGAGCTCTTGATAGCTTTATTGGCGTGGGTTACCTCCTTTCACAGCCTAATGTAGATGGAGATATGATGTTTCTAAAATGGCTGATAATGCTGGAGAGGCTAAACGCTTGGATGGAAATCCAATTTTACCAAACAATCACCAAAGACAGGTCTAGATTTGGTTTGTATTAACTCATTGTGATCTGGATACAATGTCCAAGTTATTAAACGTCAAAATAGGATGCTACTGGGGTGCTTTTTTAGGAAATCCAAGCTAGTAGTGGACAGCAACAACATTAGTTTTGTTCTTAAGTTCTGCACATAAGCGCATTTTTGTTGGTCTGCCCATCCATTTGACTGTGAGCAAGATTGATCAGCTAGTTTAAGATGGATTTTGATGAAGTTTTCAGGGAATTCTGGTTATGGCACAAGGAAGAAATATATGGATTTTGGTGGTGATCTGAATCAATGTCCGTATTCAGGAATGCTTTTGAAAGATTTGTTAACAATGTGAGAAAGTGCAGTTTCTACATTTTCACTAATAATTCAAGAACTTCTTCCCAGATTTTGTTGACATTTTCAGAGAATGTTGGTCATGGCACAACAAAGAGGTGGTTGTATTTTGGTGGTGATCCAAAGTCGGATCCAGAAATTTTTAGGGAGTGTTTGTCGTGGCATAACAATTTTGGTGGTGATCCGATTCCAGATCCTGATTCAAGAATATTATGAATGGATTTGTAAAAATTGTGAGACTCCACAGTTTATCCCATTTTTGCTAATAACTCAAATCGCTCTTGACTGCTTTTGCTAAAATTTGATTTTAAAGGGAATTATGCGTCATCATAGTTTTCTGAATATGGATGCTTATCCAGGACCTTTTTCTTAAAGGTTCTGTTAACATTATGCAATAGATCAGGTTTCTCACATTTCCAGCAGTAACTCGACCAACAATGTCAGAAATGCCTTGGCAGAGGTTTGTGCTTTTGGAGTACTTCTGGTTTTATACATGTTAGCTTCCCCCTGACAAAACCCTACCCTAATCATAACCCAAAGGCTAAAAAATAATCTTTCGTGCAAAACTCTGACAAACTGTATGTTTTTTTTTTTTTTTTTTTTACCAAACAAGACAAAACTAAAATGGTAGGGACGGGCTACTAATCATTCAAAAGTACAATATTTCAGTTGTTTAGACGGTAAACATGTGTTTCCCCAACCTGGCTATAGATGGTGTAGATTGTTATACAAGTTCAGAAAGCAACATATTTTATCACCTTTACCCATAATAATTGAAAGTATCGACTGAGGCATCAATGAAGAACTTTTTCCTGAAGGATAATCTATTAGGATGTTGATATCAGTCAAGACTAACCTATTAAAAACCTACTCCACAATACACAAAAGTCCTTTATTAAAGATATGTCAGTATTTTTAATAGTTTATTTTGGGAGGAGATAAATTGTTTTGAGTATTGATCTAAATATATTTCTTTACTTAGAAAAAAAGATTTAATTTTTTTTCTGGTGTTTTTTGACTAAAACTAAACTCAGGCAGACTGACTTAATGTGATTAACTCTTAGACACACTGCTGTTTTAAGAAAAAAACAGCAAGACTAGAATTGAAACAGCTGTCAAATGAGCACTGCTGCATGCTTTGTCCATCCTGGTTTGAGACACAAAAATGTGAAGCCATAGAACAGCTAAATATGAAGCTAAAGATAATATATGAAGCCAGGCACAGGGGTTACATCACATTGACTCTCACCATAAAGCTCACATGTTACCACTCTGATGAAATATATAATTAAATTTGAACCATGGACTGAGGACACGCTCCATAACTCTGATTGGTTCCCCTTCTCCTTAGAACTGTGACACACTGATCATGTAATGAGCCCCCGATGGCTGTGCATGGCTGGTTCCAAGAAATCACTCTGAAAGACATAACCTGTGGCCAATTAAAGCTCTAATGCATAAATTTAATGTGACATTGTTTGCGCATACTTCCAGTAATTAACAGTCTCTCAAGTGCAGTGGTGGTGCTGCCTTAGGTGTTGTGTGTTTGCTTTTTAATCTCACAGTGAATCAGTGTGACTGATGTGTTGTTAGAGGGCTGGATGTGAAGTCACATGATGTGCTGCTTTTAGCAACGACCTGTCTCTCTCAATATGCAGAATAGAGGACAATTAGTCCCATCAGCCAGGGAATGATTATTATATTTTTAGTAGTCATTTGAAGAGCACACACACCATTATTGCGCTTTTTACAGCAAATAATTACCTTGAAAAGCCTAAAACTAACAATGTGTCAGTCATTTCATAAATTATAACCTGAATAATGCATGTCAGCTCCAGCTCATTAGTTAAAATAAATCCAAATATGGGTCATACTTCTGTTCTTGAAATTCTTTAAGAGGCAGACTAATTACCTAAAACAGCTGCCTGTTGTAGCTTAAAGCAAAACAAAAGCATACAGAAGTCTATAGTCCCACATTTTGATTCACATTTGTTAACTGGTGCAGGTATTTGGACTCATGACCCTCCAACACCTCCCTAATGAGATATTATGGCCTAAATTGCTAAAACTTTTACAACTAAAAACCATGTCGTGTTAAATCTTCTCGTTTGGACCTGAAATGGAACACAACATAAATTTGAACAAAGAGTGAGAAAAAAACAAACATGTTTAGATCTTGCATTATTATGAGAGCCTGCATGGGATGTGCATGCATATATTTAATCTGACTTTATTCAGTGAGATGACATACTGTATGAATTTGGTTATTTCCTTTGAGAGCTTGAGGAAACAACATTTTTTTAAATTGAAAAACAAGCCTCGTTATCCCAAGATAGTGAGATAATTAAATTAGTCAAAATCTGGAGGGAAAAAAAACAGAAAATGTACTTGTTATTGAGGATGGATTAATACATTTTCTGCATCTGAACTTTCATAAACTGATAAGCCCCTGATTCACCTTAATTCTCACTCTGCACATGCAACATGTCAGTTCAGCGTGTCAGCTGTGCACTTTGTTCAGAATTAATGCAACACAGATGCGAGCTGCAGTCTGCATATCACCAGGAAGATCAATGTAGAGGCAGAGGAGAAATGAGAGATTGATCACGGCAACAGGAACAACTAAAACAGAAAGTTTACAAGACAAACAAATAAATCCAGACCACACTCATCAACATCTGAATAATGTGTAAGACTGTCCAGACACAAAGTCGACAGTTCATCTGGCTGATGATGGATAAATTCTTCTTTATAAGACGGGAAACAAGGAAATAAGTTTGGTGTACAAATTCAAATGGTGACCATGTACATTAGGGACTTGGAGTGGACAGCATGGCTGACTTTGTCCATAGTTATGTATGTGTTAGCTTGGTTTCATGGCTGTATTTTCTCACATGTAAACTAATGAAGTATTCTTTGATACAATGATTAATAGAAGTGAAGCACTGAAGGGTACACCCCTTGCCTTTTCCAGTGCCTTGACTATAATATCTATCAGCACAGTCAGCAGCAAGTTATCAGTTATCACAGTAACTCATTACATCCATACACCGAGACAATTCTGACGGTGCACAGAAGAACATATCGTACAAATGGAGTGCAGGCGATCCTGATGGTGAGGTCTGACCACCGATCATCAGTTTTCAACAAATATTAGATGATGATATTGATTAGTGGTGTTTATTCCGTTGCATATACTCTCAGAGTTACCGCCATGTTTGCATTTCATTTCTAGGGTTCTAACACAATAGGTAGTTGCATACAGCCTAAGTCTTTTCCCCCCCTAGCGGTGTCCCCCAGTAATATGCATCACATACAGGCAAGTGTAAAAACAAAAACGCTCATGATGATAACGGACTCGCACTTGGCATAAATTGACAAATTGCAAGTATATCTCTGGGTTTAGGGAGCCCAGTGAATCAGTTTATGTGAAAATAGTTAAGAATTTTTTTTTCACAAAATGTATAAAATAATACACTTCAGTGATCTCTGTAGTGATTTTTGTACATTTTCTTTTGTTTCCACATTAAAAATGACCAACTAGCTGTGGCATAAGAGAGCGGGAATCACTTTATTTTGCATTAAAGAAAATACTGTATGCTACACTTCAGACACTTTTGTCCAAATCTTAGAGTAAGTACAACACAAGTAAGAATCTGGACTGGAGGGAGCAAAGTAAGTGCAACAAGCTGCTCGAAGTCCCATTGGACACAGGGGCTGCCATGTTGCACTAAAGGCAGTGTCTTTTTTTTTTTTTTTCAACCAAGCAATTGACAGAAAACCTTGTCAGGTCACCTCAACATCATTATCATGTTCCCATTTCACTGACATCAACATCATATTAAGCATCTACATTCTCAGTGCTGTGTTGTTAACAAAGAGCTGGGTCTTAAACTCTATTACTCATTCTACCACCAAGGCCTACAGAGGAGAAGAGTCAAACTAAGTAATAAGTTTTGCCTAACAGAAGTCTTCTAACACCAGGTTTTTCTGCAATCCACCTCTAGTGGATGCTTAAGGAACTGCAGTTTTTGTCACTACCTTATTGGCTTTTGTTTTCAAAATCAGAGATTGCTGCTTGGTTTTGACAGAAATGATAAGCGGCCTTTGTCATCATTCTGCTGTTGCAACATTTGCATCACATTTCGGTATGTATGGGTCTGGAACAGTACGTTCGCTGTTTCTTTGACCCACCTTTTATTGTTTATCACCAAACAAACATTAATGGTGTGAAAAATAGAATGAAAGATGATTTTGTCCATGCTTTTGTGTCATCACAACTTGAACAATTTAATTTATACCATGCATCTAAGAAACTCTTCTCTGAAGTGCACAAAAGTGGTCCAAAAATGGGTCTGTGCTAAATCTTCTGCAGGGTCTCAACTCATACCCTTCTAATCTGGCTGGCTTGCAATTTAATACAGAATTCACAATATCATTTTGGAGCTGTTTTCAGAGTGATACACGGTAAGGCACCATACTTTTAAGCCAAGCAAAACTAGGACTCTGCAGTCTCATGATCAGGGTCTGCTGGTGGTCCCTCAGGCACGACTCAGAACTAAAGATGGCTGTGTATTTGAGGATTTGGCTCCTGACTTCTGTAGCTGTCTCGTGCCTGAGCAGAGATCTGTTGTACCTGTGGACATTTTTGAAAGCACTTGTAGATCCATTAATGTGGAAATGCCTTTGTTTGGCTTGTCTGTCTGCCTTTACATCATTGCCTTTAATTGTCTGTTTTGATCTGTTTTATTTTATTATGAGGCAGTTATGCTCTTGAAAGATGCTTAAAAACTAAACTTTACTTTAAATAAATGAATACTGACAGTTCAAAGCTTCTGTGCATCACTTATGTTTACGCAAAAGGGCTCACACAACCCACTAAAAGCAGCTCCATGATCCTCTTTGACTTTTGGGTCCCAACCCACCAGTTGAGAACTACTGCTCCAGGAGAGTGGTGTACATGAAACTGACTTAAATATAAAGTATCTCTGTCTATGACAGGGGTGTCACCCATTGTTTTGTTGTTTTGAACAATTCAGACCAATGGCACAGAGTAATGATTTACAGTTTCAGCAGCAGAGCAAATGTTTACTGAAGGGATTTGTTGATTTTTTGGATTTGGTCGTATCTAAACAGCAGACAAAAAGAAATGCGACAGAGCATGTGGGGGCGAGGGTTGACAAAGAGCAGACTGTGGCAGAATTCAGTCTGTAGGAGTATTTGTTCCAGAGACAGCTTCACAGTAGCATCGAGTCTGACGTCACAATCTCTGGGCAGAGTTGACACGTTTATGAATGTTGCTTACCGTCATGCAACACTTGCATCAAAACTTTGGCACCAAACCAAATGCCTGCAACGTTGTTGCCTATTTAAACTGTGAGGATATTGGTGCTTTAGGGCATATAGCTGTGTTTACACCATCATACAAGGCAGGAAAAAAACAACTCAGTCAAAACCAAAAGGACAGAAAGACGGAATTAAAGGTAAACTTTTGGTCATTGTGGAGCATTCAGAGCTTGAAAGTCAGATTTGTTCCTCAGCGGGGGATTTAGACCAAAAAACAAGCAAATGTTTTACTATGTATTGCACTTATGTTAAGAAAAAAAAAACCATAAACAACCAGATGTTTCTTCATGTATGCAGTTAAAAACTAGAAAAATTGGAAGCACAATCCTTCACTAAGGTATTCTCTCTAGATCTTGATCTGGATCCAATATATCTGCAATTTTGCATGTGGTTCCCAAACAATTCTGCAGATAGAGTTGTTTTGGGACATTTGATTATTCATTATTGTTTGTCCTTAAAAATAAAAATCTTACACACATCCATGGTCTCCCTTGCAAAAGAGATGTGTTGATCTCAATGGGACAAACCTGGTTAAATAAAGGTTAATAAATAAATATATAATGAGCACTTACAGTACTTGATCAGGTCACGTTTAGAGGATTTTTTTAAGAGCGGAAGATAACACTTGGAGTTCAGTGGTGGAAGTATTAAAGCCAATATATCGCGTTGTAGTTCCATTATTGACTAAAACAAGGTTTGCACTCTTACAGACTTTTTTGACACAGAACTAATCAGCAATGATAATTTTCATTTTACACTTTTAAGAGAACATTAAATGACTTCAAGAGGCAGATGCATGTGGTTGCATATGCATTGTATTTTGGTTTGTATGTATTTTGGTTGCTGTAAATCTTGACAAAGAGTCCAAATTGTCTATAAAGGTTTTTTTTCCTGCACCTTATGTGTTAGATCTTTTTTTGTGTGTATGGCTGTTGTTTGATTCAAAAAGTCACTAAAAATCCCATTGGCTTTTTGCTGAAGAAGGCAGTACATTGCAAACAAGTCAACTCCTCACCACTCTACAGCCTTTACTCCCCTAACCACTGCTCCACCCTCCAGTTCAAATATGTAGACCACTGAATCATGACAAAGGGGTTAAAATGCCACATGTAGGCTTCAGATCAACAGGTAAAAATATCAGTTAAGTTGGATATACCACCTTTTTAACTTTTCTCATATAGGTTGTAGTATAGATGACACTGTACCCGTGTGATTTGTCAGAGTAAGGTTTAATAAATTAAAGTGATCATGCACAGGGTGTGTACAAAAACATTACAGTTCAAAATTAACTCACAAAAATTTTTTTTATAACACAACAAAAACGTTAAGGTCAGGCAAATGCACCAGTGTGTACATGCTAACAGGAAAGGCTCATTCAGATACATCAGGTTACAAAAAACAGTAGAGGAGATAAAAAAATACATCATAGAGGCATCAGAAAAATCACCCCGAAAACTCAGTAGCTTATTTTTACATCCAGCTGTACAAAGTTTCACAGAAAAGAAAAGAGAAAAACTGCACAGCAGGCAGCAGGGAATGTGGACTATTTCTATCAGAGAAGAGACAAAAGCAAAAATCACAGAGCTACACCATCTGAACACATGCTGGGTTACCACTACAAAGCAACAAAGACCTCGCACCATGCATGCTGGTCCGTCAGCTTCTAAAGATCCCCCGACAGAAATGGGGAGACATCGAGTACGCACAAGTGTAAAGTTCATCCTCCAGTCCTCAAGCAGAGGAGGGCTGATGTTAGGGCAGCACTAGTCCATACGCAGGGCATTTAAAAAAAATGGTTTAACAAACGTCATACAAACTGTCATTCAAGTGTTTACACAAAGGAATGATTAGACAGCATCTCTATAAAAGTCCTGATCTGTGCTTAGAAGAGCTCATCTTCCTTCTTGATGAGCAGCTCCACCACCTGCCTCTGGTAGCGGATGTCATTGAGTGCTGTGACGGCGTCCATGTTTGGTGCACGCATGAGGGTGGGACCAAAGATGATGGCGAGGTTCTCTGCATTCATCAGGTTAAATTCTTCATTCTGTGTCACCCTGAAAATATGTGTCAGAGTTAGAAACATGGGCTGATTCAGGAAAAAAATGAACATTTGTTGAGCTTTTCCAAATAGAGCAAGAATTTTCTATTGAAATTTCTATTACAACCACAACAATACAAATAAATTAACTTGTCCCTCTAATTTTTATTTTTTCCAGGGATAGTGCAAAATTATCTCTAGTTGGTAGAGTCAGCTATTTAATAGTTGCATTGATTTTCTCTGTGCAGGTGAACAACAAACAACAAACAGGAAGTAAATATTTTGAACAACAGGATATATAAGAAATCCATTGCTTAAACAAGGCACTTCATAAGATATTAGATCAAAACCACATATGTATATATATATATATATATATATATATATATATATATACATACTTAACATAAAACAGGACCTTAAAACTGTTCTATTAGTATAAATGTTTTACTAGTTTTAAAAGTCTGCAACTTGATATATGTGTTAGGCAAATGCTAACTTGTTTTCAATTTTGGGCTGATCTTTGCCTTATTTTAATACACAGACTATCATGAACCAGGCACAGAAAGGAGGACACAAATGCAAGACACCAAACCATTGTAATCAAAATAGGCAAAAGGGATTAATGAATTACCAAGCAGGGTTTGGTACTAACTAACTAACTACTAGAAAATACAAAAGAAATGCTGGAACGAGACTATGAAGTGCAATGATCTGGTGATGAAACAGTGCGAGACATGAGGTTAAATACAAGAGGTAATGAGGGGTTATCAGAAACAGGTGGGAAAAACACTCAGCATGCAGGCGTGACGAGACAGGGGAAGGGCAAACAGGAACACACCTACGACAGAGACAAGGGTCAGTGATTTCAAAATAAAACAGGAAATACAAGACAAGAGACATGAATGTGTGAAATAATAATGACAACTTGACAGATATGACACAGACACTATCCCAAATACATGTGGGTTGCATTTTGCGATTGGGTTGTGGGTTGTGTGGGTTAATTGTACAAATAATTCTATTAATAACCCAAAATGCGTAAGAATTTGGGGCTATGATGACGCATTAGTACAATCATGTCAGTTAGACCTAAATAACACATTGTATTTCCTCTGAGGTTGTGATGTGTGTATGCACAATAGTCACAAACTGTAGATACGGTAGAGCAGAACACCGTGGCTTAAAGCCTTCAACAAGAAGATGAGTTTGGTTGCTTGTGGGATCAAAAATCCAAAAATCTGTATGAAATGTAATCATAATCAGACACTGGTGTGTCATTTTTTGTGTGGCTGTTTCATACTTAATGTAATTCTGCTTAGCACTCATTAGGCTCATAATGCAACAAAAGTTATGTTCTTCACTCGGTAAGATCATAAAAGTTGCTGAAAATAGGCCTATAGTACAACTTGTCTTTATAATAGACCATTATTTATACATAAAATGTGTCAAAATTTTCTTCAAAGTTAAAAGCAAAACATTTGCAGCCTTAAACTAAAATACATCAAAAATCTACTAAGTATAAAATATCCATATTTAAAACAAAATATTACCACCTATATGGGTTACAAAATGTTTACCTATTTAAACACTGTTAAATGGTTATAGGACCACCATTGCCATTGGTTTTATCTATGTGGTATTAAGGTATTTAATCATATCTTAGTAAATATGGCATTATCTCTTCAAACAGGAAGCAAATTGTACCTGAAAGACACTTAGGACATAAAATGGCCTTGTCTTTCCTAAACTGTAGACAACAATCCAGTCCTGTTATTTTGCAATGTGATATTTGTGACAGACATGACGGCTTGTTAACATTTACATCAGGGTTTTAAATTCCACGCTTTCCCAGCTTTGCAGACAGGGGAAAGGATTGTTTTTCCCCACACTAACACCACACCCCATTACTCTGGCTGTATCTGTGGCAGAATGTGCAATGATTGCCACATAACCTGAAGCATGTCATGCATGCTGACACTGATAGAAAGTAAAACTTGTTTTTAATTGTTTTTATAGCTAATTATCTGTCTGACATCAGCCTCAGTAATCAGAGAACTGATCATTGTGCATGCAGAGTCTGTGTGTCATCTGTATGCAAGTTTAGGCCACAGACAAAGCTATTTTAGAAACAGACTCGACACTTGGAGCAGTTTCACCAAGTAACACATTTGTGACTGTATTCCCAGCAGTACCTTCTGTTGCTGCTTGTCAATGCTCTGACTGAATGTTCGGTCTGGTCATGGCACAGACGTGTTACTGTGATTGGTCATTTTACAGCTGCAGGTTTGTGTGTGTGAGAGAGTCACAATCAGCTCAGCACGGTGAGCTTTCATTTCATTTAAATTGACTGACATGTAAACTCAATATTACTTCAAACATCATAAAAAAATGTTGGATTATACCCTGATTTCTCACCTTTTTAAGTGTGCCATGAGGTACTTCAAAGTTTCATTGTGCGATGGTGGCAGCAGAGCAAGAGCTTTGTGGAAAGCTTCCAGTTTCTTCTCTGGGTCTGTGAGCTCTGATCAAAAACACAAAGCAGTGTGCTGTTAGAGAAGCCATAATAAACCCCTTGACCCCAGACAAAAGCCAACAAGAATTAATCTGGGCAATATGTTGTACAGATTGGTCTTTGGCTGCTTTCCATTGCTCATGCTTGTGAGAATTTGACAGTAAAACTGATTGTATTGTTGTTTTTATTAAATCAGAGCAAATGTTTAAGTACCACTCTTTAAAAATTGATCATAACTATTGGACTTTTTTAATCTTAAGTTTCACATTATTAGCTGTAACTGGGGAAACAACAAATGGATCTTTGGCTTTTATCCAAACACAAATACGTTTTAAATGACAGAAAGGACTAAAATACACTGGCAGCTAATTAGACATAAAAATAATAAGAATGCATAATACTGGATGTTTTCCCTCATCCAACCTGGCAATATATGTAAAGTCATGTTATCCAATGTGATAATGAAAGTGATGACCAAACAATGGCAGGATGTCACACTTGAAGGTCTACTCAAGGGGCCAGGTTAGTGAAATGTTTTAGGCAGCCACTGGGAGGAGAAGGAGGAGTCCTGATGGTGCAAATTTTTCATCTTGTTCATTGAAGTACTTTTTCATGTAGAGAAGACATGTTAAACATATTTAAGGGCACATAAAAACTAAAAAAAAAATGACAAGATTATATGAGCTATTTAAAGAGACAGTGTTTTTCCATAAATCAGGGTTGCATAGTTATTCAGTTTAGATGACTGCAAGAGTATGTTCACAATTATTGAGTACCTACCCCTAACTCAGTCTGTCTGACATGCACTGTTTGAGCTCCTGCCTCTTTAAAGCCTCCTCCCTAACGTGGGCCCAGTCTACTCTGGGGTTAGGGAAACAAGCCAATTTAGGCAGCTACTGGCAGGAGGAGAGGAGGAAGTCCTGATGCCTGGGACTTTGTATCTTGTTCTATGTGATAGACAAATTCTACCACACAGAGAAGACATGATTAACACTCTAAAGAGCATGTAAAAACTCCAAAACTTCTCATCGTAAGACAATTGATGAGCTTTTTGATAGAAATCTGAAACTTACAGGTGTTTTCAGGCCGGTTTTATACAGCTGACAGTGTTCATAGCCTTTTCCACATGAATCAAAATGACCAAACAAATCAAAGGACATGAAGCTAAATCAGACACATTCACTGTCTAAACCTGAATGAAACAGGTGTTTGTTTGTGACTGATTTGTTTGTCTGGGACTCACTTGCAGCCTCAATGAACCTCGGGTAAGCGTCATACGAGATGATGGGAACAGGCAAATCCCTCAGGTACAGTTTCAGAGCCCCTGTGATGATATTGATGTCTTCATAGGCGTTCACTGAGATATCTGTCTTCTCACCATCTGTGAGGAAACAATAAGAAGAGAAACAAGAGTGTCAGCAGTGTAAGAAAATCAGCACAAACACATCTGAATGCTAAACCAAAGAATGAAGAGATTTCTGCTCCTGTGGGTGTTAAAAAAAAAACTTCTGCTCTGTATTTTGCAAAGTAGCTGCTATCATCCGCCTGGCCTGTTTAAGTCCGACTTGCCTTCAGTTCTGCATGCTTTCCGGAGAGGCCATGGCCTAGTTGTGCTGGCAGACTGAACATCACAGTGCTGTGAGCTGGAATGACACTCTGTCATGGATGATCTCCCACATGCCGATCTGGCTCGGAGTTTAGCCCACCGCTGCAGGCCTATTTTTTCCTCCTTACAGTTAAAATTCACACTGCACTGGGCCAAGACAGGCTCATTCTCAATAAGTCTACTACTGAATCCCAACACAGTTTGGAGCTCTTTTTATACACAGCAGCTCTGTTTAAGGCAGTGAGAGGACATCTATGCTTAGTATCCCCTGAGGTCCCTCTCTGACAGTCCACACTGCGTGAGAGTGACTGTCAGGATGAGATCTGCACTCCCAGATGGACAGTAATCCCCCATAAATGTGTCACTTTCTCATTCATTTAAAAAGTCATTTGAGTCTCATGTAAACATAAAAAAGCACGCAATTCCAATCACTGTCACTTGAGCTGACAGAAATCCATACAAAAAGCTTCAACATGCAGAACAAAATGGAGCACACACCTTTGTCAAACGCCATCTTGACCTCCTCCACTGAGTCGCTGAATCCAGATATTCTGTAGAGGCCTTCAGACTTGAGTCCTTGTGGAGCAAACAGGAAATAAACAAGCTTTCAGACATCGTCACGCCTGTCAGGAGTAATGTAGAAAAATTCACCTACACATACCGCCCTGGGTAATTTAGGAAACGCCATTAAACACTCTTAAATATGCATAAGAAATTAAGGATAAAGTGTCCACAATGTCACACAATAGAACAACACGGGCAGATGCAAATAGTTTTCCGCATCACTGGGCAAAATAATAAAGACATAAATCAAAGTTAGCTGCAGACGTGTTTTAGAGGGCACACAATGAGGGAGCAACGAGTTTCCTACAAGGCTGAATGATTTAACTGAAATGCAATCAAATAAGGCAGCAGGAAACAGAGTAATGTATTCCTCATTACACACTTACAGTTACCAGCCGCACACTCATCACTCCTCTCAGTCATTACCCGCCCAGAAATCATTAACTCAGTTAGTAGTCTGATCAGATTTTGCTTTCTATACAATTAAAGGAAAGCTGTTTCTCAACAAGCTTTGTGAATGTAGTAAACAATACCATCTTGGAGACTATCAGCTGAAAATGTTACCCAAAAAAATCTACATAAAGATAAATGGTTTTCAAATCAGTGGATCAAATACTGATTATATTTCAACAAAAGTATTCACCAGTCATTAAGCATGATGAAAATGAACTCTCTTTCATTTAAAGCCTAAACCTTTATCACGTCTCTTTTAGAAAGATATGTGGGGATTATTTTAGGGAAAAGCTGTGATTTTGTGGAAAATAACTTGCCCAGCCCTCAACCTTCACACACTCACACCCCAAACACAGTTTTGGTGGATCAGCAGGAGTCTGGTTCTGCTCAAGTCTTCCTTCTGCTAAACAGAGGTTTCATTCACTGTAACTTTTGCTGATTGTGACTGTTTTCATGATGTTGGGTTTGGAATTAAAAAATATTAAATTAATACTTTTGAAAATTAATCAAACCAATCAATTAAAAAATGTTATAACAATAAAGAGCATGGCATCAACCTACTCTTTTGTAAAGTGTCTTGCGATAACATTT
Organism: Cetoscarus ocellatus; assembly: GCA_037902135.1. Classification (NCBI taxonomy): domain Eukaryota; kingdom Metazoa; phylum Chordata; class Actinopteri; order Labriformes; family Labridae; genus Cetoscarus; species Cetoscarus ocellatus. The sequence continues at coordinate 1,416,051 of JBAMNC010000683.1, forward strand.
GTTCTGATTTTATGCTGTACAAATAAAGATTAACTGCCAGTTAATGTCAAAAATACACTGTATTCTTCAATTTTGTTGAAGTCTCCAGTACAGCATGATATAACTCAGTCATGTGTCAGCCTACAGGGCTGAAAAATGAAGCCTGTGCTGAAGTACCAAAATGGTAGTTCCTCAAGTGTCAACTTAAATCAGGCTGTTATGGGACTGTGTGACAGGTACAAACAGCTTTCACCCCTAAATGAACATGTTCACAGCCTGGTTCAACAAACAGAATAAACAGCATTGTGATATACCTTAACGCTCTAACTAAACAAGGGTGAATATTTTTAATATGATAAGATTAGATACACCACGATATAATACAATGCAATATCATAAAATTTGATTTGGCATAATACAGTATAATACATTGGAATGATACTATACACTGCAGTGCTTTGCAATATGGTACTAGATGAACTGATACAGCATCAGCTGATCTGAATTAATAGGAAATGAATTCATTTGATATAACATGATATTATACAATAATACAGAACAATTCTCACAATGTTAAACGATATGGTGCAACGTTTTATAACTGTAATTAAATATTTCCTTTTTATTTTTTTAAGAAGTGCTTTGACAATACTGTTGAATTCTGTACCATAGGATAAAATGTGACTCAGTCTGACAGTAGTGATGAGATAATATGAGATAATACAAAACAAAAGCATGGTGCAGCCATGAGGCCTAAACTATGTAAATGATTAATAGCACTTCCCTAATCTCAAAGTCTTTGGAGTTTAGATCGAGTTTGTTTTAATGCCAAAAATAAGGTCTGTGGAAAATTCATGTCAATGAGATTTTTACTTTTTACGTGTGAAATTACATGTAAACGTTTCTCACTTGAGTAATTTTAAGCATTATCATGGTCTAAGAGCATAGTTACTATTGCTGGCCGATATGGACTACAGAGTTTTTTGAGGACATCAAAAGTCATAACTGTTTGACACCTTGAAAAAACAAATGACACAGTCTTGAACTTTTACCTTAATGTCACACAATGAAGGCAGTCTTTTCTAGAAGAGGCAAGAGTGGAAGATAAAACCTGGACTCTTTGCAGTCAGTCAGCTTTAGTGAAATTTCTTTTTACCATGACATTAGTTTTTACTTTTGCTTGTCCTGTTTAATCTCTAAATGGAACGAAAGCGGTGTGCAATTGTTAACATGTAAGTTTTATAAACTTTTAGTTCTTCACAGAGGTTATTTTCTGCAATAATCCCAAAGCCTTTTGAAAAAAAAAATAACAGGCTTTGGTCAAAGGAAACAGTGGGATGATAACCTCTGGTCTGCCAAGTTAGAGCATCACTGACCACTTCATACAGTTAAAGTTAGTTTTATTATTGTTGTATGCATACATTTCAGGACAAAAAAATTAGTTTGACCAGTGTGATGGTTTATTCGTAATTTAAGTGAAATTATTGTATGTATAGTTTAATCAGGTGCAGTCAAAGGTCAATAAGAGACAGATAGTTACCCCTCAGTTCCCCAAATAATTATAAAGGAAATGTGAGTTATTTGAAGTGGTCCTTTGTATGTTTGGGACTAAAGTTTCCTCAGAAGAGAAACAAATGTCTCAATGGAGCAGTAAACATCCAGAGGAGTAAGTGCATATAAATATACTGTAATTAGTTTTTGCTTTCAGATTCTCTGCATACTTTAATTTTGATCCAATTTCAAAGGCTTGACAGATTCATATTCAGATGAGAAAAGGCTTATTCATCACTGATATGTGTGTGATTTGTTCAAAGCTCTGTGAGATTTTAGTTTTGCCTAGATTATTTTGTTTTGAAATTTCAATTTCTGACTCCATTACAGCATATGTACTTTGATAGCCCAGGCTGTACTGAAAAAATGATGTCATTAACTTGAACATGTGTGAAACAGTTGAGGTTCTACAGGCATTAATACAAAAAAATCCAGGCGGGCATTGATTAGGAAACAATTGCCTGGAGCTGCAATGGTTAAACCAAATTGCCCGACTGTAAAAGTATTATACTGCCCTACATATTAGCACTGTCACACCAAAACCTTGTTCCCTCAGTTTTTATGATTTTTTCCATAAACCGTGCCAATGGTTACCTTCCATGTTGATGAGTGTGTTGTTCAAATACTAAACCAATTTAAGAATAAAAAAGAAATGCTAATAATGATAATACTATATTGATGAATATGTACACCGTATTTCTTGGCATGATAGCAGTATACTCAAATTCATGCATTCATACAAACCTCTGGACTCAATCTCTCGTATGCACATGTCCACCACCATGGGCCGCGCTGTGTTGTAGGCCTTCACCAGGGTCGTGAGGTCACAGCTGTACACTTTACGGATGTGTCGCAGGTCTGGTTTACAGTCGTTGGGTACCAGAGGTGAGCATTGCTTGTGGACATTCAAACCACAATCTACAGAAAGACAGAGACCAAACAGGTTAACAACAAAAGTAAGACAGAAAAGGGTGATTTTCAAATGTGTTTTTTAGGAATAGGATCATCTAGAATTCAATCTTGTCTGAACTATTTCTCTCAGTTCAGACATTTTATCCACAAACTGAGGACTATTATGTTAATCACACTCAACATTGGGTTCATTTTGACTGGTTGGCTGGTTTCCTGTGTGCTTTGGCTTGCAGAGGACTGTTAATTCCCTAGATCAATATTTGCCCTCTAAATGTCGCGGCACCACTGCAGAGCTCCTCTCTCTAACACACATGGTACTGGGTCACCTTGAGCTGTGGACAGATACAAAGTCACCTCTAAAAGGGCCATTTACTGATTAAACACTGAAATATTACTGCAGTAAACCACAAGACAAAGTATTAATTACATAGATTATTTAATTATATCAAAAAATCGTATTTATATAATTTAAAAAGTCATCTTGGTTTGTAAAATCTGGTGAAATGTGGTATCGTATTTCGTGTTCATATTTGTTTTTGATGATCTTTTGTCTCTTTTTTGACACTTTCAGACATAGTTGTTCCTCCAACTGGATATTAGTCTTGTTGTCAGTGTAAGTATCATGTCACAGAGGACAGGCCCTCAGGCACAGCTGTTTCAGGGCAGGATTCACCTTGTCAGGAGCAGAGGAGCCCATGGAGAGCGAGACTGCTACTCCCCTTTGTAACAGAGACGCATGGAGGGAATTAAAGGAGTGGTGAAAAACGCTATGGCCCGGAGGAGGGAGATTCAGAGCTGCTGTGTGCTCTGTTCTCCTCCAAATCCAAGCAGCTCGTGCACAATGGCTGTGGAAGCAGCAATTGAGGCGCTGCGGGCTACAGTAGACCTAGTTTCCTAGACTAAAATGGGGCAGCTCTTCAAGCTCTCAGATCTTTTTGAGCCGTCTCCAAGTTCTGAAAGGGGTTTTTCTTAAGACAAAAACATGTGCTTCTTTATCCAAAACACATAAAAATTAGATCGTGATCGCTCGAAGGAACTGTTTTTTCTGTTTTAAATAAAAAAAACACCTCTCATAGCTAAGGATCCACGCTTGGGAGAGACCTCAGACGTTATTTAGATTAGTATGGGTCCCTGGAGAAATTCACCCCGCCTGCTTTTCTATGCATTGATGCAGAAATGTAATTACTTTAAGAGATGATTCTCTTAAGGATATGAGACAGGCAGTATAATAGAGGAGGGCCTGTCATCACAGACAGGGCTACTCCTGAGCTCCTGGTGTTCATGTCACGTCCCATGGGTAAGGGGGGTGAGGAAGGGGCCCGTGGGACCCTGGGAGGTTGGAGACAGGGGGGATCCACAGGGCACCATCAGGCTGCAGATCAGTTTTGGTTAAAGTGGAGTGAGGAGATATTTAATGGTGGCTGGATGCTAAGTTGTCCAGGACTGCATTCACACTGTAGGCTCAGATTCGACTTTTGCTCTGTTTTGATTTTGTTGTCCGTCAGTGTGTAAAAGGGAAAACATCTTGATATCTTCTCATATTTTTGCACGTTTTCTTGAAATCAGAAGTATCTACCAAATCATATAATCTAAAAGAAGCCAACACAGTACTTTGTTTGTGGTCCACCAATGTCTAAAAATATTAAGTATGACAATATCTGGGCTCGTGGTGACATGACATTAAGCCCTGAATAATATCTTCTCCTCACCTGGTATCTCCACCCATAAATCTGTGACCAAAACCACTGCAGCACACAGCTGTGCTCATGCTGGCACACAACAAAAAGAGAAGGGTGATGTGAGAGAGCTTATTTGCATTTCAAGAGACACACACTAAAACTGAGAAATTCTATAAAAGGCCATTTAGTGCTGATTTACAGAGAGTCAAACAAACCTTCCTGCAGTGACTATCCATATTATAGGGCCACAGCACATTCATTTTGTTTGGACTGTTGAGGACTGTGTGGAAAGTCTGAAACAGGTTACCGCCATCTTTAAATGGGGCCTTTGTTAGACTCAGATGTGAACAGGGCACCATCATGATCGGCCTGCACGTGCAGAAGAATAACAACAAAGAGGTCACACCCAACATGGAATGGAGAGAGATATGTTTCGTCAAAGTTAAGTCTAACTGTAAAGAAAAATGATGATCAGCTAGTAGCACAGTTTGGTTCAGATTAAGTTGCATTGTATAAGAGTTAACCTGTATCTGATTTGGGTCCTCATACAGAAACAGTCCTGTTCTGATTGAAATAAAAAAAACTGTCTGAGTATTGGAGTAAGAAAGAATCCGGTTTAAGTCACTTTTGAATGTAGTGTAAAGGCAGTTTAATGGTTTTAATCTTTTAGGCTATTTGTTCTGACTTTTATGTCATTTAATAGCTTTTTATTTCTCATAAATACTTTCATTTCTTCTTACTGCTTTTAATTCCAGCTGTTTCAAACTTTTATTTCTTTTCATTTTATTTACATTTATTATTTTTGGTCCTCAAGGTCTCATTTTATTTTATATTGCTAGGTTCTTGTATGAGCCTGAGTTCTTATGACATTTTATACGGGTTCTTAAAATATTTCAGCATATTAGGAATAACAAACATAGGAATCCAATCCAATTTATGTCTATTAATAGTCAATGAAATACCTCTATCATGCTGAAATGTGTCAATTTTAGTAGTTGGCAATGATTTTATTATTTCAATGGATATTTTAAGAGCAGGCATCATTTCGTGCTGCACATTGTAAAACAATTTAAAAAGCAAAAGGAAGAATTGCTGCAAATAAAAAGTTATTTTCATAAAAGCTGTATGTTAAAAAGAAAAGTCCAGCTAATTATAAAAAAACACTGACTGTAGTTAAAATAGGTAAATTAATAATAATAACATTTATAATAACATATTTGATGATAGTGATAGAATAGAAACAGTGACAACAATAATACTACTTTTATTAATAACTATTATTTTTTATCATTATCTACATTACTGTCCTTTTTAAACACCCACTAAATAAATTTAAGTAGTTCAAATGTAGTTGAAGCTCGTCTTTTTGATTAACTTAGCTTCCCAAATTTTACAAGTAGCTTGCCCATCACTGAGTAAGTCTCAAATTTGTGTGTATTACCTACCAATGAATTCCTGTTTTTGATACGACAAATGCATTTTGTGTTTCTCTATCATACCATCATGTGTTATTGAGACAATAATGTCTTATCAGCCCTTTATCAGCAGGGTTTCCATTTTTAACTGCTCTCTTCCGGTCTGGATTTGAAAAACAACAACAACTAAAAAAGCAGCCCCCTGATTTGTGGGACGGTTAAGTTTTTCCGCTAAGTATTTCCAGTAAAATAAGTGTTGAACTGCTTGACCCAGCTCCTTGAGTTGAATTTTAATGTGCGTGGAAACGGAGCTCTTTCCCCACGCTCCCAGCCCTGCTCCTCATTAAAGAGACATGCCAGCTTTGTTTTCCTTCACGGGCATGATGGGATGAGGCTGTGTGAGGGGGGGCGTACTCTGATGAGGAAATGTGGCACAACAAGCACAACAAGGGGCTAGCCTTTGTGGCACTCAGCCAAAACCAGTTCACACTTACAAAACAGGAAAAAAAAAGTGGGAGGAGGGTGGGAGATTTTTTTTTTTTGGAATGCAAATGTGAGCATCATGCGAGACTCCTCTGCCCCAGATTCTGCTCGCTGCTGTGGTCGACTGAAGGAATGAGAGTTTATAGAAGATCGTCTCCAAACACTGTGTGTGCGTTTTCTTTCCATTATTGTCAGCGTTCAAAATCAAGACATTAATTATTAAAGTCAGAGCTCTCGCAGTTTTGTGTGACACACTTTGTTTCATCAATAAAACATCAAACACACACTCCACTGTATCATTGCTCTACTCTGGGATGTGATTTCTGACAACAGATGCAGTAAAACAGAAATGCAATCTTAGTTTTGGACTAGAAAAGGGGAAATATAACAGCACCAATTATAGGACTAACTCTGCTGTCATATATTTTGACTGTAAGTGAAAGCTGTGAAAAACATACTCCAAATCCAGGGCCTATAAGAGAACAAACAGCCCCTAATGACGACAAAGATCATTGCTCAAAAACATTATTTTTTGCTTCTCTGTTGCATGCCTGCTCCAAAGCAACAAAATGTGATCCATTAACTCATGAAAGTGAAACATAAATACACTTTTGTTTTTATCATGACAGCATGATCAGATAAACAACCAAGCCCTGACCTTAAAAAATCCTCCAGTCATTATTTCTGCTGATAAGATTAAAAAAGATTTGTATTATTATTATTATTTTTTTAATCTTCCATCTGTAATTGTGCTACAGTAACTTCCCACTTATTTTAACACACATGAACAATTAAATTGATGACAAATAGGTCATTATTAGGTTTCTAAATGGTGTTAAGTATGTGTTACATCACAGCTTTTTAGCCCTTATTTCAATGTGTTATACAACCCTGTTAATCCACAAACTACTGTTGGGATTGTGGATTAAAATCTCAATAATCCAGCTCTGCATGCACTCAAAACCAAGTAACCCATATATGGCAATGCTCACTTTGAATGCAGAGGTTTATATAAGAGTAAGCTGGAACAAGATGTACCTGCACATTTGACCCCCTGCGCCATGAGTCCCCACATAAAGCTGGCACAGTGCTCACACCAGTGAGGGCCCCTGAAGGTGTGGACCTGAAACAGAGAGGGAGACAGGGACACAGATTAGTGAGGAATAGTAAAAGAAACGAGAGAGAGAGAGAGAGAGACATGTCTTTCATTTTATGGGAGGGGAAAAGCAGTTCAGTTGATCAAACATAAAACTATTTACAAGTCATTAAGTGTCATGATCAGGAACTATGTTTCTTTCACAGCCAAAACCCTCTCTGCCTTTCTAAGTGAAACATTCAGTGATAATTCTCGGCTATAGCCTTGATCTATTTTCAGGAAATTACTCAAGGCTCATTGACTTTAGCAGAAGGCTTTATGTTACTGACCGTAAAAATCAATATAAAGTAACTTAATTCTCAGGTTTTGCATGGTAGAATTGATACATTTCTGGATGATACAATGTAATGACATATGATACATTTTAAATCAACACAAAATTATGTAATAAGTTATGATTTCATAAGTTTGATTAGAACAAAAACATATGATCCAGTTTACTATCGTGTGACACAGTGTGATTAAATTCAATATGATATCATTTCATTGGATGTTAAATACAAGATAAAGTATAAATAAGAATATAAGACACAAAAATGTGACAACATGATTCAGAATGATACCAAACAATACAACAGCATAAAAATTAATATACACTACAACAGTGTTTGTTGGATTATATTTGCCTGAGTCTCATATACACCAAGTCTAAATCTCAAGGCTCAGCTAACTCATTGCTGTATAAAATAGCTAACTCAAGGCATGTTAAAGCATCTTATTGGTCTGTTCCACATATTTATTTTAATCTAAAAATGTCTGGAAATGTATGACAAATAACTGTAATACTAATGTCAATTAATCAACCCAACATTTGCATTTAGTGTAAATTTAAAACTCATTCTTGTTCTCAGAGTCATAGGTGGCACTGCAATACACTGTGCTACAATAAATTATACATGTTATGTTATGTTATGTTATGTTATGTTATGTTATGTTATGTTATGTTATGTTATGTTAGGTTAGGTTAGGCTATTTGATGTAATGTATGTTGTGTTTTGTTGTTGTGTTACGTTCTGTTACATAATGTTACAATATGTGTTGCTTTGTCACGTTGCACTGTGTTGCGTTACGTAACATAACAGAACGTAACTCGTTGCGTGAACATCTGTCTTATTGATATGTTATGTTACATTATGCTATGTTAAGTTACGTTGTGTGATAAAGTTCCGCTAGTTAAGAGGAAGACGAAAGCTGGAAGTGACTGTTCATACAGAGATAACCATTGATGCTAATAGCTGCAGTAGCAGTTTTATTATATTTGGACCAAATTGCTTTGTTGAATGAAAAAAACAACAACTCTGAAAGCATTTCTCGGTGAAAAGATACTTTTGCTCCACTTCCCACATGTGTTGGTGCCAGTTTGTTCTCCAAAGTGGTTTACGTTCTGGACATTACAATGCAGTGGAACACCTGCCTGCTGCCTTATCTGATTGGTTCGTCAGTCTCACAATTATGGGCCAATCACCTGTCTGATTTCCTTTTAAAAGGTTCTGCCCATTCTCAAACATTTTTTATGGACTCTTTCTCAAATGGACTTGTGAAATGAATGGTCCGTCTGTTGTGTCAGTTTAGTGTTATGATAAATCACAACTCAATGTGATTTATACATATGATATGACAGAACTGAATGCAAGTCAATACAGTTCCATGTGAATAAATACAATACTTTAAAATATGACAAAAAGAAACATTTTTCTTGAAATCTGTAAATTACAAACAAGAGGTCAAATTTTTCAGACTGACCTGGTTGATAACAATTAAACCTCAATCTTAATATTATGAATGATTATTTGTGAATAATATAAGGTCGAACATAGGTTATTATAGCATTTAGAGGAATTTCAAAAATCTCATCTGAAATATTTATAAATACTGTTGAAGAAGACTTTAAAGCTGAATGCTTTAAATGCATTTGTATAAAAAAAAGTAAAGAAAAAACAGTCCTCCTCTGTGACTGTCCAGGGGAACGACAGGTGCTGCCATCTTAAATGAGGTGTAGGAGGAGGATAATGTGTGTGTGGAGGACGGTTGTTGTTCCAACTGAACCTCAGACTGACAGAACTGAGGTGGGTGCAGCCATCGTGGTTCAGCGGGGTTTGACACTCTCACTGTGCAGGGTGAAGGTGCAGGTTGTCAGGGAGATTCGTTATCGAAAACAGGGAAGCTCCCTACTCGCATGCTACACCAGGTAACAACAATTCAGCCAATCAGAGAGGGCTCTGGGAGCACGAGCGAACAACAACTCTGTCATGATGGCTTCCAGTAACCTGGAGGGATGTCACCTACACATGTTTACACAATCCCAGACTTCATATCAAACACTAATTACATTGCACTGGTGATTTTTTTTAATTCTGGCTTTTACAGTTTGATCAACAGATGCATGTTAAAGTAATGGGCTTAAAATATTGCAGTATGTTAGTATTTCTATCTGTGAAAACGTTTAAAATATATCCTCTCTTTATATTGTGCAGAAGCAATTATTAAAACACAAATCCTGCTATGCTTATACGTGTCATACATGATTTCTGCCTCTGTTGTGTTACACTGCAGTCTGGTAAATGAAATTTCAATCCCCTCTTTGTACCGCAAGTAGAGTAGAATTGATAATAAAATATACTTATATTATCTTACACTTAAAAAAAATCATGGACTGCGTCATTCAGAATCACAATCAGACTCTTGTTTATGTACCTTACATGAAAGGGGGATTTGATTTGGTGTTTTGAGGGGAAAACAGTTAAAACTAAAGTAGATTTAAGATGTCAGAGGTTTAAAAAACAACGATTCCCCCACCACTTGAGGTATTTACTTATTTATTCATTATTTTGGTGATTACTTTGTCCTATTGCTTTTCAATTCAAAACAAACTCCCACCCCACAATGACTGCTAGGGATGGGAATCAAAAACCAGTTCCAGTTGAGAATAAATAAGAGATCCTACAGGGAATCAATATCATTAGTCTTTTGTTTAACAATGCCTTTATCAATTCCTTCAACATGGTTTTGCATGCCTTGCAAATCACTGACATCTTCCCTTATCAGAGGAAGTCAGCAGAAATGATATTAAGTCAAAGATGGAATCACGGCAGACAGGAGGCAGAAGATGTTAAAACCATGGCTTCGTTTTTGTAAAAAAGTTGTTTACTGCATGTTTAGTGGGTGGAAACACCCAGCAGCATTCTTCTGTGCTAATGACCTGTTTAACGTTATTGCCACTGAAAACCTATGTAGGGCGAATTTTGATCACACAGAAAATCCAAAGGAATCGATAAGGAAATTGTTAAAGAATCGGATCGATAAGCAGAATCGATAATGGAATTGGTATCAATAAAATCTTATCAGTTCCCACCCTGACCACTACCCATGTCTGATCATCACCACAAACACAATCTCACTCCATCAGAAGCAGTGGACTTATATCAAGTAACACTGTTGAACAATAATAATAAAAATAACCATAATGATCCACACCATACTCCAAAATCAGACATTAAGTGCCAACATAGCATACAGGCCTGCATGTCGTTGTTACAACATAAACACTAAGCAAAAGATAAAGGTACATCCCTCAAACACAAAATTAGGACATTGTCATAAGCCCCTCACAAAAGTCAAAGATTTCTATGATTCCCTTCATTTTAATTTTGAGTCAAAAAATGACAAAATCAAAGCATCTGACTGAAGCAATACACTTTTTATCCAGTTGAACGCTGGTGGGGGTTTTTTACCCCCACAATGATAAAATAACTGTCACTTTGGTTTGTAACACTTAATGGCGGGTTTATAGGTAGTAAAACTTTATGCTTTCGCAGGGGCTAATTAATTTAAGAGGCTGGATTGTTGGTTAAATAGGTAAAATTAAACATCCAGAGTGCCTCAAAAGCTTCCTTTACCTGCCAAATGTTCAAAATGCTTTCACTGATCGTAGATTCACTTTATGAATTTAACATGTTCTTTAGTGGTGGCAGCTTTAAACATACAAACTTAACATGTCTCAATGAATGTCCACTTATTTTTATGAGTTATGTAAGAAAAAAAACAAATTTGTTTCTATTCAACTCAACTATTTGTCACAGAAACCCACACTGGTTTTGTTTTTAAGTTACAAATACAGCAGTAAGACAAGTGATCCCCAAACTTTTTTTTTGCTTGACTGAGATGAACTGTCAGTCATGCTCTTTGAAAACAAACCTAACATCTTTATTTTTTCTACAAAATATGCATGATAACAACTTTAACGTCACTGTTATGTCTTCTAGGATGCTCTTTCCTGTGTTGTTGTGCTTTGGTAACAGTGCTAAATGACATTGTTTTTGTAAGACCTAGCCGGGGGCCTCCCAGGGGGCTATGGCCCTCACCATGGGGAGCACTGCTATAAACTTACCACTGCAATAAGTATTACATTAAACAATCTTAAAATCTATTATATAAAAACCTTTATTGGAATAATGTTTCATTAAAGTTGGACATATATAAAGAACTGGTATGATGAAAGTATTCATGTAAAAAGTTATACTCTTGTTTGTGTCTTGTTCTTAGATATCAAATAGATTACTTTAAGCAATCTGGAAAACCAAATTCTGTTCCACATCTTTTTTTTTTGTCTTTTTTTGAAACGTATGGTTTGTTGTGGTATGATTAAACTAAACTATTTAAGAATTGTGTCAAGGAAAGTTATGTAAAGCTTAAGCTTCAATCTACACCTTCTTGTTTCATCAGTTTCATCTCTAAATATGTATTTTATTACAAATGCTGTAACTGTGTTGTCAATCAATCACTCATCTGCAGAAACACATTGTGAATGTTTATTAACTATATGATTACTAGTATTTCTTCTCCTTACTACTAATGGTTGTACAGAAAAAAAAAGCAATTAAAATGTTCTTTTTTAGTTCAATGCCTATCTATCTAGCTGTCTATCTATCTATCTGTCTATCTCTCTATCTATCTATCTATCTATCTGTCTGTCTACTGATCAAATGTGCCAGGACCTAAATGGTTCCCAAGCCAAAACTGTAAGAGAGGAAAATAGAACATTAATGCTGTTTATTTTAGTTGCAGCTCCCGTTATAATACTTCAGTGATCTCTAATGTTTGTTTCTTTATACAGAAGACTATCCTGACCAGAGCAGTGAACAGAGAAGGCAGAGAAGGTTCAGCATCTTTGGTTCTGGCATTCAGTGAATAGACATGAAATGAAGCGCCTAAATCTGTGTTATGACTTAACTCTGTAGGTATTAGATGCTCTGGTATCAGTACTACATTTGAAGTGGATGTTGATACTTTGCCTTGTTCATGATCACAGAAAAAGTGTCATAACTGAAAATGTTTAATAATAGCCTCATGTCACACCACAATAATTTGGAGTTGTAGCATAACATTAAAAAATTGCAAGGAGCTGCTTATACAGTCAAATTGCTGCTTTTACCTCCATACTTATTAAGTTGATGAAGAACAAGGATAAACTGATCCAAAAGACTGGCTGAACAAACAAGTCAAAGTTATTTATTTCCTGAATAAAAACTGTAGAAGTATCTGAGGGCTAACCACAACAGCAGGTCAAATGCTTTCCTTCACTGCAGATTCACTTTAAGAAAATGACATTAAGCCACAGGCATGGAAGCTTTAAACAAAGCTAAAACAAATGATTATAGACCAGTGTTGTCCAGAGTACTGATATACCCACTCAAACCTCAACACAGCTTTGGTGGACAACTGTTCAAAATGAGTCTGGCTCTGCCTAAGAAGATCCCAAGAATAAACAAAAGGCTTTTTGCTGCCAATGTAAGTGTGGCCACTTGTGGCAAAGTGCTTCACCCATGATGGATTAATGCTAGGTTTGGAACACTGATAAAAGAAAATGAATATGAATAAAATAAAATGAAAAAAGATGAAGACTATGACTTTGACCTACTCTTTTTGTAAAGTATCTTGAGTTAATATTTGCTGTGATTTTTGTGCCATACAAACAGCAATAGATTGATTGAAAATGTATTTTGGAATAATAATCACAGAAATGCTCACATGAAAAAGTGTTTGCAGAGTAATACATTCATTTATCCTCCACAGTTTAGTTTGAAACTGTAAGGCACTGTTTATCCAATCAGATTCTGCTTCCTTAGACTCCTGAGTATGTAGTAATTCTCTCCCTTGTCTGTAATACAAACTGTCTGGTTTACAGGGTTGGGTATTGTTCGGGTTTTTTCAGGTATCAGTGCTTTCATAGTTTAAAAAGGTATTAAAGCCCAACTGGTTTCTTAATATAAACTTTCGCAGATAAAAGGAGGATTGATAATGTTTACTTTGTTACATGTCATGTGGTAGCCTGTAATGTCTGTTTCTTTATAGGGGTGTATTTACAACTCACTGAGCAAAGAAGGCAGAGACGGTTTAACATCTTTGGCTCTTCTATTCAGTGGACGATCACAAAAATGAAGCACAAAAAATCTGTCATGACTCAGTTCAGTAGATCCTGGCTGTTTAAGTGCCACAGCCACATTGATAGCAGGTTTTGATACCCATCCCCAAAGCTGCTGGTGGGTATAAAAAGAGGGATTAATTAATTTAAAAGGCAGGGTGGTTTAATAAATAGGTCAAACTGGATTTTAATTTCATAAATGTAAGCCATCAGAGTGCCTGAAAAGCTTACTTTAACAGCCAAATGTTCACAATGTTGACCTTTATTATAATTTCACTTCAAGAATACAACATTTTCCCTCATATGTGGTGGCTTTTAAAGCCAAAAACACAACTCTATTAATTGACTGCACATATCTTTATGTATGACCAGTCACAGAAATGCAACATTCAGCAGAAAAATCAGCAGAGAGCTTTGTAAGCATCATTCATTCAACAGCCGTGCAGGTTCTTTTCACCTGCTGCTCTGTCATTAACCATCCAAACATGGAAACACTCCTCCACTGTTTCCTCTCTCCATCCTTCTAATCTGTCCATCTGCTGCCCAAACTAACAGCAGCGCTCCACAGACCACCCAACAGTTTTCTTTTGATGAAAGCTCACTGGAAGGACTGAAACAGCTCTGTTTTTCATCTCCCCTCTCTAACAATCCCCCTCCTTCATTTCCCAACAGAGCCCCCTCAGGCCACACGTAATGAAATTAAGCCTTTTTTTTAGTTTAAGGAATGACCAAAGGAGTCGTTTTACCTTAAAGTTGTGGACTTTTTCAGATCTGGGTGTCTTCTCACTCTCTTTCAGTGAAGCTCTGCGCACCAGTGAGGTGAGCTGTGAATAGGCGAAGAGTTTCAGCGGCTGCCAGAAAGTGGCTGGAGGTTTCTGTGGCCCCATCCTCATCCCCAGAGCTGCAGCCAGAATATCCTCCTGATTGGCCTCCCGCTTGGCCTTTTGCACCAGGGACTTCTCTTCTTTGTGAACCTCGTAGGACTCTCTAGATGGCATCCTGGTGCTGCAGAGGGAAAGAAAAGTCCCAAGAAATATGAAGAAAAGTCTCAAATGCTCAGGGCAAGTCTGAATCAGAGGATGTCACTATCATTGTCCCAAAAAATTAGAGACAGCACCGTTTGGAAATTTAAAAGTTGGATGTGGAGATCATTAGAGACAAAAAGCAAGAGTGGTCCCTTTAAAATCCTCCCTCAGCAGTGACAGTAGATCAAGTGGAGCCTGTGTGATAGCAGTGCCAGGTTTTATACAAAAGAGGAGCAGAGCTGGGTGCTCATGCTTCTCTGGGAACGTGTATGCAGATGAGCTGAGTGCTGGAGCTAATCCTCTCCTGCCTGTGTAGAGCTGATATTCTCCCCGGAACGCACACACATGAACACACTCACCCTCTGATGTGTGTGGATGCTGTCAGGGCGGCCACAGCGATGGGGGAGGAGTGCAAGAAGAAAAAAAGAGGGGAGGACCCTGTAGTGGAGGCTGCAGATTAAATGGATTCCCCCAGCAGCCAATCACAGCACAGATACACCAGCCTTCATAGTAGCCTCCTACCCCGCCCCCCACACTACTACCATCATCTCCATCAGATATGAGAGAAATGAGAGTGGGATGATAATGAGCAATGAATGAGTCATGCAGCAGGAGTGGGCTGCTGCACAACTTGTGACAACAGTGGGGCCGTTAGGGAGAGACAGGAGCTATTTTCAAAATGAGGTTGCCACAGAAACGGGTCATGACTGGGATCACAGGGAGCAAGGATACAAAAGCAGAGAGTATGCAAGGGAAATATGAGATCATTGATACTGAGGCATGCTTTGGGTTGATGCACATGAATAAAGTACATTTCAGGATTAATCTTGAAGCGAAAGAAAGATAAAAAGAAAATGAGGCTCAATCTGAAATCATAATTCGGATCTGAGGTGCTCTTTGGATTGGGATGTATCCTTTTTTTTACATTTAGTCTAGTCAGAATACAATTTAGTTTTAAATACATTTTAGTCCTTCTTACCCTCTAAAGCTTAAGTCTAGGATTAGTCGGTTCACATTTTTGAAATTGTAGCTCATGTGTAGTTGACAAAAAGTCTTGACATTTGAGTTTTTACTCTTTTGGTCAAAATAAATTGTCATCAAACACAATCACATATAAGGGGGAAAAACAGGGAAAGCCTAAATGCAAGGGGGCCAAAACCTTGCAGTGCTGCTGGTTTCGCCAGATTCTATGTTTAGAATAAGCAGGTCCATTTTACAAAGCCTCAGGCCGGAATAATTATATAATAATATAGAATAATTACTTTATTTATATTGGACCTTTAAAAACAGATGTTTACAAAGTGCTTCAACAGACAAAACAAAGGCAGGAAAAAGGCATAACTTTGGGAACAACAAATCAACAATCAGTTCAAACAGAGACCAAAAGAGACAAATGAGAGACACTACATTAGTGCAGTTTAAAATGTCAACATTATAAGGAGACAACACTAGATAGATAGATAGATAGATAGACAGATAGATAGATAGACAGATAGATAGATAGATAGATAGATAGATGCCAACATCGCATCAGGAGGATGAAAAGGTAAGAGTAAATAGAGGTAGGATCAAAACTTAAGAAGATGGTAAAACAGGACTAAAACTACAAGAAACTGGTGGGAGGAGTAAGAACAGCAGAGAAAATAAAGTTTCTAAACAATAAAGATAGCATCATGTAAAAAGCAAGTCTAAAAAAGTGAGTTTAAAGAAGTCATTTCAAAGATGTCACTGATTCATCTCGCCTTATCTCCTCAGGCAGGTTGTTTCAAAGTCAGAAAAGGCTCGATCACCTTAGTCTTAAGGCTCGACTTTGGAACGGCCAGGAGGCCCTTATCCGAGAAACTGAGGCAGCGGGCTGGCTCATATGGAGTCAAAAGTTCAGACATATAATTTGGGGCCAGACCTGTAAGGGCTTTAAAAGTGATCAGTAAAATCTTAAAATCAATTCTAAAATGAACAGGAAGCCAGTAAAGAGAAGCAAGGACAGGAGTGAGGTGATGCCGTCTGTTACAACCTGTTAAAAGCCTAGCTGCAGGAATGATTGAAAGTGGTCTGCAAAGGCACTGCCCAATTATGGGGTTTTTCCACAACTTGGTATCTGCTTGCCTCTGCTCGACTCTACTTGGTCATTTTAGTTTTTCATTAGGTATTGTACATAACAGAGTTTTTTATATCACCTCCAGCAGGGTTCCAAGTGAGCTGAGATAGGATTAAATGTGACATGAAGATACTCCTGACCAGAGTATCACCAGGGTGAGGAGCACAGACATCCAGAGGGATCCCAAAGTTCAGCCAGTGCTCCTTCACATTGATTAGAGCCAGGTTAGGTGGCTCAGGAATCTGGTTGGGATGCCTCCTGGTCACCTCTTGTGGGTACGTCCAACTGGGAGAGGACTATAAAGTAGACCCAGAATCTGCTGCAGGGATTTTATGTCCTGGATGATACCTCCTGTTTTAAACCAGAATGACCTTTTTCAGGCTGCTAATAAAGTTCACATATTATGTAAAGAATCTTCTATTTATTTATTTATTTACAAAAATGCACTCACCAGGCACTTTATTAGGTGCAGCTTGTTAGGTGAGATACCCCTTTGCCCTCAGAGCTGCCTTAATGTTCATGGAATACAACAGAACTACATGCAACCATTCGTAAGTAGGCTGTGGTGTTTAAGCAGGGTTTGGGGGCCCAAAATGTTTCAAGAAAATATCCCTCACATCATTACCCATCAGCAGCAGCATGAACTGTTGATACAAGGCAGGATGGAAGCAATGCTTAATTTGGTGTATACCAAACTCTGACCCTTCCTCATGAATGTCGAAGCAGAAATTGAGACTCATCAGACCAGGCAACGTTTTCCTAATCTTCTATTGTCCAGTTTTGGTGAGCCTGAGCAAATTGTTGCCTCTGTTTCCTGTTCTTAGCAAACATGAGTGAAACCGGTTGTGGTCTTCTGCTGTTTTAGCCCATCTGCTTCAAGATTCAACATGTTGTGAATTCAGAAATGGTCTTCTGCGTACCTTGACTGTAACAAGTTGTTATTTGAGTTGCTGTTGCTTTTCTGTCATCTTGAACCACTCTGGCCATTCTTTTCTGACCTTTGGCATCAATAGGGCATTTTCATTCAGAGAACTGCCACTCACTGGATAACTTCTCTTTTTCGAACCATTCTCTGTAAATCCTAGAAGTGGTTTCGTGAAAATCCCAGTAGATCATTGGTTTATGAAATACTCAGAACAGCCTATCCGGCACTAACACCGATGTCAAGTTCAAAGCTACTGAAATCAACTGTTTTTCTCATTTTTTGTGGGTTGCTGCCATGTGACTAGCTTACAAAATACAGTATTAGCACTAACAAACAGTTCAGCAGATGTGTCTAATTAAGTGGCCGGTGAGTGTATACTGATTGTTTAGGATACCTTTTAAACACATGATGAAAAATTACTTCTCAATCCAACCACGATGCCGCAGTCTGCAAACCATCAGAAAAACAAGATGCTGTTCCTTAAGCATTATTAGCAAAACAAAGAAAAAAATGAGCTTAAAAATTCTAGGCAGCTAAAATAATCCTGTTTTCTGAGGGTTTTGTTCATTACGTTCCAGCATTAATGTTCAAGCTTCACAGCAAAACAATAAATCATTTTCTTCAGCCCTTACAATAAGGATTAAGAT
Source organism: Cetoscarus ocellatus (assembly GCA_037902135.1). Classification (NCBI taxonomy): domain Eukaryota; kingdom Metazoa; phylum Chordata; class Actinopteri; order Labriformes; family Labridae; genus Cetoscarus; species Cetoscarus ocellatus. The sequence goes on from JBAMNC010000683.1 coordinate 1,434,342, forward strand.
ATCAACTAAAAATAAATGGATGAAAAAGAACAGAAACCCAAAAGAGGTATAAAAGAAGAGCCCTGTTGTTGTAAGATTTTCATAGCATTTCGATAATACATCCCCAAAATGATGCAACAGCTTTGAAATTTGCACTTCCTAGACTAAAGCAGAGGCAGATCACATGTAAATGCTCTTTTTATGCTGCATTTCTTGTGCATTTTATGCATTATATAAAGACCATCTGATTTGCTTCAGTTATAAAATATGTTATATAAATAAACTAGCCTGTCTAATAAGTACATTACAAACACCACACTTGCAGAAATAGTCACTGAATTACGCACTACCCAGTTAAAAAATTGTGACCCAAAAAACCAATGTTTCTTAGCACAGGGGGTTAATTTCTTTTTCCTCACATTATGATAAAATATACGATAAAGGATTAAACAGCTTGTGTCTGTTGCTGGCGTGCACTCAGGAAGCTGGAAGCTCTTTTTTTCCTTAGCAGTCTTTGTTCGAATGTTCATTTCCTGGAGGCTTTACACAAGCGTCATGTTGTGTGTATGCAAATGAGGTATCAAATATAGCATCGATGTGGGAGAAAGGATGTGGAGCCCCATTCTGTAATTCACACTCAGAGTCAAATATGATTACACTCCCACACCTCAGAGTCAGACTGTTAAAGTGCAGCATTCACCTTTTTTATAGATGGAGGACAGCAGGAGAGGAAGAGGTGACTGTATGAGAAATCAATGAAAGGGAGAGTGCTTTGAAGATCAGTGTACTTATGTAGTATGATATCCCAAACTGTGGTACGGATCACTACATGAAAGATGAAACAAAGGGATGCTGAGGGTACAGTATCGGCTCAGGAGGGTACCTGACAGTGGTGCAGATAAAAAGCACAGAAAGGCTTTCATATGCACCGGTCCATCCTCTCAGACCCCGAGCACTTTGCTGGCTTTTGCAGTGTAATTGCATTGCCAGCTGTTAAGTGCAGGATGAGTGTCTGACTCTCAGGATGTGGCTGGCTTTGAACGCAGCTCTAATTGACACTGATTGATTTGTTTCCCAAACATGTCTGGATATGGGACTCCTGGGGACGGATGTGAACTGTACAGTATCTTCTTACAGCTCTCTGATGTCCATCTGTCTGCAGCCTGATCTGCAGAAGAACCTACTCTTAGTTTTTTATTTATTTTTTTCTAAGCTACCTTTACTTAAACAGGAAACCTTTTTCGGCCTCATATTTCTTAAGGATGTGGTATAAAGAATTTTAGAAAATGAAAGGTATAACTGCTTATGTAGCAACAATAATAACTCATCCCATGTTAGTTTATACATTTATCTGTAATGAAAAGGGTCTTGTTGTGGTGACCAACATTGCTGAGGCCCCATGATGGACATGACATGTTTATTGCAACCATGGAGACATTTGATGTTAAATCAGAGACTTGCTATATTAGAAACTGGGACCTGACACTAAATTGTGCCGTTCTGTGTCTGTATCTCAGTCACGTTTTTATGCTGCTTACTCGTGAATGACAATCATATCACATGTTCCAGTAGCTAGTGGTTGCATTGTAGTTTTCTAAATTATTTAGCTTTTCAGAAGCTTACTTTACTAATTAAGTATTGCAGTCGCATCCCAACAAGACACTTTACCCCATGGCAAAGACATGAAGCAGAACACAGTTAGAGTCCAAAAATCTGCAGTAAACAGCAGCCTTTATTCTATCTGTAGCTAACTGTGAGGTGCTCAATATAAGAGGAAACAATAGACAAGTTGGATATCAGAGCAGGGGAGAAAAGGACAGTGTGAGCCACTGAGGTCAGCAGATTAATCTTCTGCACAGGGCTTTTAGTAATAGTGAAACTGTTTATTATTTTTTTTATTATGATTAACTATCAACTTAGCTTTCTACATTTCACACATAGCTTGCACATCACTGTGTGTTATTCCATTCCTCAGCTCACGTATCAGAATGGCATATTGTGTAGAGACCTGCTGTCACCTTTGCCCACCTTCATTGTCAACTTTTTGTTTGAATTGAGCACTCCACTTAATAAAAAATGGCACTTCATAAGATATATTTACCAAACAATGGATGAATTTCACAAATAAGGGAGAAAAGTCCATAACAGTGGACTTCCTGGTTTGATACACACAAAGCCTTCTGAGATCACTCGTGGGCCAAAAAAAACATCCATTATCTATATTTTATACTGCTTAACCCTTTTGGGGACACCAGAGGCTGGAGCCTATTCCAGCTGACATTGGGTGAGGTGGATTACACCCTGGACCAGTTGCCAGCCAAATACAGGGCCAACATGCAGACATCATTCACACACACTCACACCTAAAGTCAATCGACAGTCACCAAACCTAATGAGCATGTTCTTGGTCTGTGGACAGAAACTGAACAGTTTTCAGTTCAGAAAGGCGCTGATTAACTTAAAGAGTCATACCAGCAACCTTCTTCCTGTGAGGAAGAAGGTTGCACCACCGTGCAGCCCAGTGTGAACCAGGATTTCACGTTTTATTATTCTAACATTTAGTTAATACACAAAAGAAGAGTCATTTTTTAAATAAGCATTTGTAGTCCTAAATTCATTTCACTCAGGAGAGACTTAAATTTGAAAGAACAATTATGTAATTTTCCTGTTTGGATGAACAATAAATGTGCAGTGACCTTTGTGATAAGTATCTTTGGTGATAGGGCTCCATGTTTTCATAAACATAAAGGCGTAGTGAGGTCGACAGCAGGATAGAGCACTGCACAAAGGAGAGAGTTCCAAAATTTCAGAGCCACATGTTTAAATACAAGATCATCTCTGCTTTTCATTTGGACTTTAGGGACAACAAGTAGGCCCTGATCAGACCTTGAAGCCCTGCTAAATAAAATGATGAAGAGGGAATAGCAACAGTCAAACCCAGAGGATATAAAAGCATAAACAAGCATCTTTTCAATTTAGCGATGTTCCATGAATCAAAGAAACATGAAATGTTTGAGGGAATTACGTTGCTGATTAACAATCAAACCCAGATATTTTTGGTGAACCAATTCAACCGGCAACAGTGGGGGCAATGCTAGTAGAAGAAATAACAAGCACCTCTGTGTTTTTCATGCTAACTTAAGGGAAGTGTCACTCACCCAGAATTGAATTGCATCCAGGCAACTGAGCAAATTTGAAAGTTTTCCCATTTTTATTCTGCTTAAAAGAACATTCAAGGGTCTGAGCAGGATCATATACTTTATAAACATTTTGATAAATATTGTTGAGAAAAAAGGAGTGTCTCTTGGACTGACCCCTGCGGGACACCTTTTGTTATTTTAAGATAATCAGAAGTGTAACCTGTCCTGCACACGCTGGGCTCTGTCTGTAATGTAGTTATCAAATCAGTCGACAGTTTGTTCACACAGACCTGCCCTGTTTTGAACCCTGACAAGCACAAAACTCTTTTCTTTGTTCAAACTTTGTTTCCTTGATCCCCTTTTTTCTCTTCAAGCCATTAAGCTGTTCAAGTTATGCTGAGCAGTTCTGCAGTGAGGAAGGCTGTTATGTAAGGAAATGTTCCTCTAATGCACTGCTGACCTAGAACATCATAAAGAGCCATTAAGAGGACAGTGGTGCTCAGTCTCATCATCTGACTGTGACCTCTCAGAAGAGTATCGTCTATCTCAGAGTCTCACATGACACAGTTAGTTTAAGACAAATAAATTACAGTAATTGAAAGTCCTTATCTATGCCTTTTAATTCATTGCCAAAGCTGATGTATAAATACCAGGGATGCAGACTTAATGATGAACAAACAAAAAGAAATCAAATTTATTCTGAGGCTCATCTTGAAGTAAAGCTGCAAATTAAAAAGTTATGTAACATTATACAACAGGAATGTTAAGCGTGATGACGACAGCAAGACCCAGGACACTCTGATGGAGGCTGAGAATTAAGTCGAGGACTGATGTGAGAACAACAGAACAAGCACGCTAAAAGCTTTCAGTGCAGAAACATGCAATCAAACTTGTGTAATGGCTACAGGAAATGACGGGTTCAAAGAGTAACTTCACTTTGATAAATTACACTAAAACTGAAAGACTCAGTAATACTGACTGGTGGTTGCGTACAGGAAAAAAAATGTAAAGTATTATGTAAACTATAGCGCTCAGAGAGTAGAAACCTCCATAAAGGTATTCTGACATTGTAAGATGGGTTATTATTATCGAAACTGAGGAAAACTGCTTCGTTGACAAAAAACAAATCCTGGATCTGCATCCATATTTGGACCACCACCCCCAAAATAATTTCTTCCTCGTGCCATGAACAACAGTCCCTAAAAACGTCATCCACATCCGTTGAGAACTTTTACATATCTTACTCACAGACAGTCAAGTGTATATAGCAGACAGATAAACATACTGACTGCAAAAACATGACCTCCCTGGTGGGGGTAAAAAAAAAAAAAACCTGCAGAGCTGCTTCTGATCCTCTACAGAGACAAAATTTTAATTTTTTTATTCAACCTTAATAAAATCCTTTCTTAACAGACACCCAAGACATGATGTTAACGGTCAAACACACCAGGACATGAGACCTTTTAGATTATCTTTTTAAAGTAGAAAAGTTATGTGCTGTTGTTTCAAAGGCCCTTTTCAAAACTTTTAGCTTATCAGTTCTTGTGCCCACTCTGAACAAAATAGACATCATATGTTTACTAGATGTCCCAAACAAATCACATAGTTTTTTTTTTTTTAATAAAAAAAAAGAAATGTCATTCTGTTTTCTTACTTTCAAATGTTTTACTCTCTGAGAACGTTTTTAATGGCAAATGTAAAATGGGCTTCAGTGCACTTAATCTTCTCCCTTTTTTTTTTTGGCCCTTCTCCCTGTATTACATATAGGCATTAAAAGTAACAATGCATTAATACTCTATGTTGTAGCTTTACTTTTGGAGCTCATAACTTTTGATATTAGACTTTTTCACACAGCTTGAAAAATAAAACCTCACATATAAATATTCAAAAAATGTAGCCCCTCAAAAAAGCAAGTTGTGTCTATTTTAATAGCACACTTATTACACAATCACTCACGATAGAACTGAAATAAAAGAAATAAGAAATATGGTAGCATACTTTAAGGCATCACTAAAAGGAAATACCACACATGTATAATAACCAGGACAAATGGTTGCCTTTTTTTCTGCTGGGTTTGCAGAAATCCTGGAACAAATTGCACCATATTTTACCAGGACAAATAGATTACCTGGAGCAGTCTGTGCTGTGACAGTGATGTATGGTGAGCCGCTATCACAGTTTGATATTCACACAGCGAGGGCACAACAGCAGAGGAACACACTCAACACAAAAAAACAGGCACAATATAGTCTGAGGATGTGGCCGTAGCTTTTTTAACAGAGAACTCATCTTTTTGTGAAATAGAAATGTTAAAGATGGTTTGTGTTATTTTTATGCTGAATTTCTGTTTCATAAAAAGTATCCAAAAAGAGGGATCTCTGCTCACTGAACCTCCAGTTTTGATGGATTCTTGCCTTCACTGTGGTGTGAAAATGTCAAAGACGGTGCTGAGAATAACAGTGACTCACTGCTTCAATGACGTGCAGCGCTCACAGTAACTGCTGTCATCACTCACACTCACAATGGACAACATATCCCTCGCACAAAACATCTATGGACATAAAAGGTGGATCTGAATATGATCAAATTCATCTGCTTGTTCTCCAAAGATACATAAGTTATAAACAGAAAAAATATGGTCTCTAATGTGAAGCATGTTTTTTTTCATTTGCAAGGCAGAGCTGCCCACCTGAAGAGAAAATACTGCAGTTAATCCCATTGAGTGAAATGATCATGTAACCCCAGAACTCTTCTCTGTGGGACTCATTTGCTCTCTCGAAGAGAGGATGCTTTGTTGTGAAAGATAAATAAAGAGTCATAAAAAGCTTGAGTGGTCTTTTATCTCTTCGTGTTTCTGAGAGAGCACTCCAACAACAGTCTGAATGGTCGTGCTCAGAGTGTGATGAATGACTCATTGTGTGACGACTGTTATGGCAACACATTGATGATACTGTGGGTGGGATGATTAAGTTAATGCCAGTGATAACTGATCAGTTTTGGGTGCTTTAAAGGAATATAAAATGAATGGAAGTATGAAAGGATAGCTAATCTCTTTTCACAGTAGCAAAACATTTTACTTTCAAGGGACAGGTCACCATTTGTTTGTTCTGATTCATTTACATGAATGCCATATTTGTGTTATACTGTGATCACATTCAGGCTATAAACACATTTTCTTGACTCACACAGACATCCCCTGATAAAAGTGATCCAGTCAGACACTTCAGTTATTCTGAATGTTTTTTTTTCTTTACTATATGCTGTGTTGCTCCCTTTTTTCTCAGAAAACCATTGGTGAGTTTGAGTTTGTGATGAACAAGATTTCTTTCCATATACAGGCAATTCAAAGTGTGTTTTTTTTCCAAGTTAATTAAGTGTTCACTCACAAATTAAGCCCTTTTGACACATGCAACCATAGCATTATCAGGATAAGAGCCAGCCTGGGTAATTCCCTAACATGGTCGTTCACACTTGTTCCTCTCAGTGGGAAGATCAAACACATGTGTCGGAAGTCAATGTTCATAGTATGATAGTGGGACCAACAATTTATATCACAATTATGTCCTCATTTCATTGACATATGGTGAAAAGCCAATCAACAGCATCGATACAAAGATATATGATAAAACTTCTTACATCTACGACCTCTGGTCCTCTCAAGATCCAAAAGAAAACTGGAGCTTTACCATCACTGGGGCTGATCCTCAAATATATACAAGACATCATTTAAAAGTCCTAAGGAATCCAGTATGTGTCTGTGTTTAAGATAATGCCCCTCAATATTCATAAAAGCATTTCAGTCATCTATTGCCTCCTGTTTTACAGCTTAAACTGTATTTTAAAAAATAATACAGCAAATGTACCAGTGCTTCATGAAAGCTTTAAATGCTCCGTGTGTGTGCTGTGCTGTTATGATATGGAATATCATAACTCAGAACATCCTGAACTCATAATCATGGATGTAGAGAGCAGCTATATAAGCTGTGTATTTTTTCACTCTTATATAACTGTACTTCACTCCTCCACATCCCCAGAGAGAACAAGGCTAAAGACCCTGCAGCTCCTCCATCATGTATTACACAATCAAATCTTGTGTTGTCAATGACAGACAGCAGGTCAAAGGTCGTACTTAAATATTTACATTTATTGAATGAAGACGCTGTACATACACTTTTTGCTCTTCTCCATAAAGCTGAATGAACATCCTTAACTTAGTTCTATAGGTCAGACATTATACTAGGACAGAGTTTCTCAACTGATGGGTTAAAACTAAAAAGTGGGTCACAGAGCTGCTGTCAGTGGGTCACGAAAGTGTACATGGTTATGAAATTATGCAAAAAGTCTTTTATGCACTGAAGTCCTATGTGGATATACAGTTTATTGACATGTTCTAATTCACTCTATTTTATATAAACAAGTATGTTTTGGTTGTTTATAAGAATACTTGACATTCTTAAACTTGAGACAACATGGTTTACTGATGATAATGGATCCTTTTTTTTTTTTTTTTTGGTCTCTAGAAAACATCCAAAATGTACATGTTGTCATGGGAAATGGATTAAAGCAAAAATGTGTGCATGTAGGAATAAGAATCAAAAATCAATTCCAGTAGAAAATAGATAACAACTTTATAAATGAATCAATATCACTTGTTTTCTGGGTTTTAAATTCCCTTATCAATTCCTTTCACTTCAGTTTGCATTTCTTTCAAAACAAGGATGACACACTCTGACCCGTGGCAGTCAGCAAAAACATGACAACAAAGTAGTCAAAAAAGAAAAAAAGACAAAAGGAGACAGCAGAGGTCAAAACACTGTGCAATGTGCAATATTTGTGTGATTTAAAGAAAGGTTGATAACACCAGTAACTTTCAGAGGCATTAATTTAAATAGCAAGACATCAAATATGAGGAGTACAATGTGTCTGAAATTTTTAACACTGAAAATCTGAAAAGGCTGACTTTTTTCCTACACATGAATCAGTGACAGAATTGATGATGATGAACTCTTATCAATTCCCATCCCTTTATGCATATCTTCCCAGGACATCATAAGTGACCTGCACCCTGGTAATGTTTGCTTTCCTGTTTGCTTGTTCAGCCATACATTTTGTTCCATCAGCAGTAATGTTTTTTTATTATGTAAATTCAGTTGAGCCAGTTTTTCAGAAATTTAGGTTGTGATTTCTCAGTAGGCATTTGTGTCTGCTTTCAAAACTAGACCAGTTGAGAACTTCCTGTTTGGAGAATAAGAGAGAGAGAAAGAGAGACTGGGGAGTGACATGCAAGTAAGGGGCCATGGATGGGTTTTAAACTTGGGCGATCACTAAGAACTTGGCTCAAGCGGTGTAAGCCAATAGCTAGGAATTATTCAAAATCTTTGCCCAAGTAAAGAATGTGGATACATCTGGATCCCACCGCTTTAAAACATCTAACATTCACCGGTAATCATTCCTAACGACTTGTCCACCATCCACTCCTGCACCACCAGCAATGATGAACCAACTTTAGGTTTTTACATGCAATGAAGTTTGAGGTCGCAAGGGGGCAAACCCTATGCTCCAAACCTACAGTGACAAGGGGCACCAACCCCTTTCAGCTGCGTTACCAACTGCTGTAAACTGTCTTGTTTGTTGAGGCTTTGAGTTATCAGTGTGATGCTGGTTAAGCCTCACAGGAACCCAACACATTTGTTACTTCAGTTGATGAGGATGATGTCATAAAAACACTTGTCTTGACAAAAAAAAATACTGGTGGTTGTAACACCAGTGCACCACTTGCTCTAGCTTATACTTTTGCTCACAGTAGGGTTGTTGAATTGAGTCTGCAGTGATTGTAGTGAAGTGTAGACCCGCTGCTCTGTTTGCCTCTGCTGTTGTCTTCTGAGGAATCTGTTTTTATCGAACCAGCAACACACAAGGAAAATTACTTAACATTGTAAAAATGTTTTCATTGAATACAGGATTATGATATAATGAGGAAAGCTGTTTAAAAAGTGGCACCGACCTCCACTGGCTTGGTCAGCGACCCTTGCATGTTTTGAGCAGTGAAGTGGCTGCTTAACCTGACACACCAGATAGACAGTTCAATTTATAATATACAGAATGTATTTCACTAGTCCATCTGGGAACAGCCCTAGAAAGTGTTTGGGAATGGGCAGAACCTTTCAAAACCATTTCTGGCAGATGATGATCGTTCCATCACCTGTAGCAGGTGGGCACTCCTGCCGTTGTGTTAAGTACAAAATAAGAGCTACTTTATAGAAAAGACTCTCCAAAACATGTCAGAAGTGGAGCAAAAATATAATTTCGATCGAGAAACGCTTTCAGTGTTGTTGTTTGATTTTCATTTATAGAAGAAATGTGGTCCAGATCTAGTAAATCTGCTTCTGAAGCTGTTAGCATCTATGCTAAGCTCTGTACAAGCAGTCACTTCCTGCTGTTGCCACGCTCGTTGTGCCAGCTTCTTCCTGCTTTAAAGGATGCTGATTGGGCAGTTTATCTGCAGATCCTGCACAGTTGTTGTAAAATGGAGTTTTGCAAGATCTGTCTGATTGCGAACACTGAATCTGGCAGATCCAGCTGCTGTGCAAGGTTATGGTGCGTTCCATTAGATCTTGAAAGTCTGATTCTTCAGGTTGCAAATTATATACATCCCTGGGAAAGCCCCCCTTTACCTCTACTGGGAAGTTGGACATTCTTCAGGTACCCAGTATTACATTACTGGGACATGTTTAACTGAGATGTGATGCAATTCCCATATCACACATCCAAGGTCCAAGGTAAATGGAACGCACCATTAGTGGCTGGTTACAAAACAATAAAATGGAGAAAATCTTTAAAAGTCTCATGTCTTGTGCACTATGTTATAGTTGCAGCTGCACTTACAGTTATGACAGCATGTTAGCATTCTATAGTGGTATATTGGCTGCATACGTGCATGAGACGCATGTGCATGATGAAAATTTTGTCCTAAATATGCGTCTTCTGCACCAGATTACATTGTACCTCCTGCTCTTCATTTTTCAGTGTTTGGGGACAGCTGGTTCATGGTCAGACTCTGGCAGCAGGTCCTGACTTCGTGCTCAGTAATCTGCTCTGTGTCTGCTCTGGCTGCAGAGGACACAAACCTGTGGAGTGCTGACCAGATTGTATTCTATCATGTTTCACTCTCTGCAGGAGAACAGCATCTGTTTTGGAGCACCTGCTTCCCCTGAGAACAATGTTTCTGAGCTGTGGACTTGTTTTATACACTGCTGGGAATCTCTGCAGCTCAAATTAGCAGACTGGTCCCATGAGAAGGAAGTGTTAATAGATATTTGAGAGGTGCTGATGTATGAATAATTTGATTAGAGAGTTTATGCTACACCTCTCTGAAAACATGTTGCATTTTGAGCAGTATAGTTATGCTGAGAGAAAATGCAGCTCACACTTGCAGAGGGAAAAGTAAAAGCCATCACCAAGAAAACAAAATGGCACATGATAACAAGGGGTTGCCTGAGGTTTCCTTGCGATACTCTGTAAAAGTTTGGCACCATCACTTAAAATATACTGAGCTGAGCTTGTAAAAATGCCCGGCAATTTTAGAAACACTTGTGCAGCAAATGACAGATTAAAGCTGCGAGGCAGGAAGTCAAGTAAAAATACCTCTCAATTATTGTCACACAAAGACATCCCACTCTTTTTATCATTCAAAGCCAGCATGCATTCATAGAGACTTTTGCTTTTATCTTCACCATGCTCATTATTTTGAAAACAATGGCTGCTTTGCCTGAATAGGACTAAATATATGATCTTTGTGATGCTTTTATTTTAAGCTCCCAGATTGAGTTTCTACTGATAATAAAACACACAGAAATGAATGGTGCTGTCTCTGTGAGCCACAAAAGCAAGTAAAACTATCTGTAGAAAGACTGACTGCTGCTAAAATGTTATTTTAGATGAATGCAAAGTGGTACTCACAAAAGACTGACAGCATTTTACAAAACAGCTTTTATATGTTTCCATCACAAAGATTCTTGACAGCAGTAACAGCTGACAGTGATCCTGATTCGCTGGTAGATAGCGCTAACAGGCTCAGGCCAGTTAATTAGCAGTTATTTGTAGACTGATGACAAAGAATTTCTTTCCCTTTACCCACTAAATGGCTGTTTGTTGACCAAAACACATTAAATTATAAAAAATTCTGTACCTTTTTGGAGAAAGGAGTATACAGTGTCTTTGTCCTCAGCAAGACCCAAGTTGTTCCCACTGCTGCATCAATGGTGTGTAAATGGGTGTGAAAGGGCATAAATGTGTTTAAAAAATGTGGGGTGCTGGTTTGGCGGCGTGGTAAGCAACCAGGCACAACCCTTATACATGCTTCTGTCGGCCCAGGTTCAAATCCAGCCTGTGGCCAGTTTGCAGAGTGTCTACTCCTACTCTCTCTCACCCCCCTTCACAAGCCTATCCACTGTCACTCTCTGTCCTATCAATAAAGGCACAAAATGCCCAAAAGATAATCTTAAAAAAAAAAACAGTGCCAAACTGATGGAATACTAACATAAAAACTCAGAGTGAATGGGTGTGAATGGGTAGATGTGACCTGTGGAGTAAAAGCACTTTGAGTTGTCATAAAGACTAGAAAAGAGTTATTGACCATTTGCAGACACGTGACTAACATAACGTCACATCACATTGTGTTTGGTTGGCAACAGATTTCCCACACTGAGGAACTCTCTTCTCGTGTTGTTTTTGGGGACCCCTGTGTTCCAAGCAGGACAGCTTAGCGTCAGTCTATGGTGCAAAAATTGGGTTTCCTTTGAAAAACCCTGTCCTGTGTCTTTTAAAGTCACATGGATCACGTCTTAAAGCAGTCACAATGAAAATGAATATGAGGGACCTTCTGTGTCTGCTCTCATTTAAACAAGGCAAAGTACTGAGCTAGCTTAGCAGCTCTGCACCAGTAGTGCTTTAAGCTCACATTAGCATGCTAACATGCTGACAATAAGGATTCCCGTGCTGATGCTGTACAGGTTTATAGTAGATTTAAGTTGTGTTAAAACAATTAATACATCAAAATATTGTCACATGCACACGTGGACAAGTTGTTGGTATCTTTCCATTAAAGAAAGGAAAACCCACAGTGCTCACTGAAATAACTTGAAACTGACAAAAGTAATAATAAATAAAAAAATTTACTGAAAATTAACTAATAAAATCAACATTGCTTTGGAATTGTGGTTCAACAGAATCATTAGAAAAAACAAACTAATGAAACTGGCCTGATAAAAAAAAATGAGGGTACTCTTAACTTGACATTTTGTCGCACAACCTTTTGAGGCAATCACTGCAATCAGGCAATTTCTGTAACTCTCAATGAGACTTCTGTTCCTGTCTACAGGTATTTTGGCTCACTCCTAATGAGCAAACTGCTCCAGCTGTCTCAGGTTTGGCTACAGTCCTGTGGACCTTAAACTTCTGAATGATATGTGTAACTGTAGTCACAGGAATCAAGCTGCTTGGAGATGGTCTTATAGCCTTTACCTTTAACATGCTTGTCTATAATTTTCTTTCTAATCCCCTGAGACAACTCTCTCCTTAGCTTTCTGAGGTCCATGTTCAGTGTGGTACACACCATGATACCAAACAGCACAGTGACTACTTTTCAGCCTTTAAATAGACAGACTGACTGATTACAAGTTTGAAGACACCTGTGATGCTAATTACAGGAAAGACCTTAGTTTAACATGTCCCTATGGTCAAATCATCTTCAATCTTTTCTATGGGTACCATCATTTTGTCCAGACCATTTTCATTATTTTGTTTTTTTAAATGATTCTGTTGAACTGCAATTCAAAAGCAATGTCTGATTTTCAGTAGTTATTTTTCAGTATTTTTTTTATTTATTATTACTTTTGTCAGATTCAAGTTTTTTCAGTGACATTGTGGGTTTTTCATTCTTTAATGGAAGGGTACCAACAATTTTGGTCACTTATGGGCTCAAGCACATACGCATATAGATACAGATTTTACTGAATCGATGGTGCCCAAAATGCTGTGACAGCAGTTGTAAAACAAAGCTTGGGTAAGATCATCAAGGTGTAGGGTGATGCAGCTCAAAGAGTGGCAATAGAAGAAAAACTACATGATGAAACACACACATTCAAAATTTTAAATTACTTACTATTTTTATAGTACTTCCAAGGTCCTTTAAACCATTTCCTTGCTGTTTTTGCTTTTACAGGACGGACAAAAGGTGTGGGGAGTTCTGTAAAGGTGGTAGTCAGTGTCCACAATTTAATTACAAGTTACAAGTGTTTTGCGATGCGAATCATATTGTATTGAGATAAGTATCGTATTGTGCTTGCTGCAAATACCCAGCCCCAGTTCACAGTTGCCAGCATGCTAACACACAAAAGGAGAAGAGAAGTCTTGAAGCAGCTGAGGCTCAGTGTCATGTCAGTTTCACACTTCATCCTGTTACACCGACAGCTTCATTGTGTTATGTTCACACTTCAGATCGAGCTCCCTGCAGTCACCTTTCTGGTTTCTAATCAGCCTAAAAATAAAACTGCTTTGTGTGACTCCTTTTATTGTTCACCTGGTTCGTGTGTTCACACCTCTCAGACCACACCTCAGTGCAGATTGTCATAGATTATTTAATTAAGGGGTTTTTACAGCAAATCCCAGACTGACTTGTAAAATATCATATTCTCTCTTCATTTATATGGGTTCAGTTTTGCATAACAACAGTCAGAGATAATGGTTCATAGAAAAAATAATAATTTCAGTAGATTTCAGAAGATCTTTTAAAACGTATTGGTAACTGTTTGTCTCCAATTACAGATCTCTGTTCCTGGAAAAGTTTCTTGGATTTTTAATTTGAAATGACAGATCTCGTGTGTGTGTGCGCTGAATCTTTTTTTTTTTTTTTTTTTAAATCCAATAAGGTCTTTCTTTTTTTCTTTTTTTTTTTAGGCTCAAGCACTTTGGTGTTAGAGTTTGGTTTGGTGTGTTTTTGTGCCCAACAGAGGTCTCTGGGTACAACTGCAACTACAAATCAAGGGTGTACATACTCACATGTATACTTTAGCATATTTCTGTGTTTAAGGATGTATATATTCTGCAGTACTGTACTTTTTTGGCCAGTAGGTTTAAAATGCCGGGTAGTAAAAATGCTTTAAATACATATATTTTAGTTGTATATTAAAAAAGGTTTACAAAATGCAAAGTGAGTGGGCTGAAGAAAAACATAAATCAACTAACCTGACACACCAGATGGACTGTTCCATATATCCATGGGATATATTTTAAGTCAACCTGGGCAACATCCCATAGATGGTGAGAAGGTGACTGAACAAATGTTTCATATGGCACATTCATCACAGTCAGAGGTTTGCAGTCACCTCTCGCTTTCAACACAACTTCACACTTGTAACAATCTCTTCTTTGCCTTAAAAGGAGGCTGAAAAGCCTGTTAATTTTTCTGACCAGGAACAACCGTTTCAGCTTCAAGTTTTGCAAAATTGATTTCATGACAGACATGGAACCTGACAAATCCAGCTGCTTTGCAAGGTTAGGTGTGACCTCCATTTGCTCTGAAAACATCAATTCTGATAAGTACACTTGCATAAAATCAAGGATTTTGCATGATCATAGTCAGGTGCATGATTAATTATATCAAACAGGTGTTAACAATAATCATCTTCATTTGTAGGTTAAACACAGTAGTTAACTGAAACAGAAACAGTTGTGTATGAGGATTTAAACTGGGTGAGGAACAGCCAAACTCTGCCCCCAAAGTGAGGCTGTGGGAGACAGCTTCATGTCACAGGTCATACACCATGGAAACACTGAGCACAGCAAGCATCAAGGTCTCTCCCAGGCAAAGACTTCAGAGCAGACGAGGGTATCAAGATGTGTTGTTCAAGCTTTGTTGAAGCGACAAAAGTAAATGAGCAACACTGATGACCATAGATGCAGTGGTCAGCCAAGGAAACATATAACGCTTACTTCCCTTCAAAACCTGTAGATGCCTAGCAGTGCCATCAGAACAGACAGAGACCAGTGGGACACAGGTACACCTGTACTGTCTGGAGAAGTTTGGCCAGAATTGGACTTCAAGGAATACTTGCTACCAAATAGCCATATCTCCAAAAAGACAAGAAAGCCAAGTGACGAAACAATGTATGAAAACATTGGGACCGGGATGCAGGAAAATGACAGCAGGTGTCCTGAACTGATAACTCAGAATTTGACATATTTGACCACAGCAGAAGGCAGCTTGTTCACATGAAGGCTGGTGTGCAGTACAATAATGAGTGTCTACAGGCAACAGTGGATCATGGTGGAGGCTCCATGGAAGTTTGGATCCACATTTCTGCAGTTGGAGTTGGGGATTTAGTGTCCTGAATGCGGTAAAACTTAAGCAGTTACTTATCCATCATGCAGAACCATCAGGGAGGAGTCTAACTGTCCCAATCTTTATTCTGCAGCAAGACAATGATACAAAACATTCAGGTAATGCCATTAAGAACTACAGTATCTTCAGAGTAACGCAGAACAAGGAGTCCTGGAATTTATGATATGGACTGTGTTTGGGATTCATGAAGAGGCAGAAGGATTTTAGCCAGCTAACATCCACTCAAGATCTGTGGTTAGTTCCTCAAGATGTTTGAGACAACCTACCTGCTGAGTACCTTTAAAAACAGTGAGAGTGTACCTAAGAACTGATGCTCTTTTCAAGGAAACGATTGGTCACACCAAATATTGATTTGATTTAGATTTCTCTTCTGTTCATTCACGCTGTGTTTATGAGATTTCTAGTGGTGGAAATGTTCTTATTTCACAGCATTTTGAAGTTTTTGTCCTCCCCTTGTCTCCTGCAATGTTTTGTTGTGGCGGCTGAAAAGGTCAAAATGATTGACGCTGAATGTTGCACAAACACAGACAGCACAGACTGGCAGTTAGCAATGAATGTATGTTTCAGCATTTGGCTGGAGGCAGTTTTCAAATCAGGAGTCCATGAATATGGACAGAATAACATCGAACAGATTGCCTGGTGGACATCTGCTGAAGCGATGTCTGTGCAGGATGCTCTCCCCTACGCAGGCTGCTAGTTAGCATATCAAAGACACAAATGTATTATTCACAGAGGAAGAGCAGGGAGGGGAAAAAAAAGAAAAATAATTTGATTTGTGGAAATATTATTTGTCTGGACTTTTTCCTCCACACAAACTCACCTCCACTTTACATAATATTCAGAATCAGACATTACACAATCACAATCTGTGGGCTAATGGCTGTAATCTGCCAACATTTTCTAACAGAGTGACTCTTTGTTTTCACCCACTGAGTCTGAACTCCCCCCTGCCTACCCACCTACCTACTGCCTCGCTATTATTACCTAACTCATTTATGAGTTTCCAGCACTGTGGGAATTCAAACACACGCTGCAGAGAGAAGAGGAAGTTTACTTCTAAAGGTTCTTGAACTGCAAAAATCACTTTGAACCATCTTCCTCTTCATAAATGCATGTCAAAGCGATGTGTCAGTCTCTGTGTAATCTCTTCCTGCAACACTGTGCAAAGACAATCTAACTCATTGTGGTTGTGCCTTACTCGCCTCTAGCTGCTGGTCTGATTTCAGAAAGCTGGATTTTTCCTCCAGGCCTGAACCAGAGCTCATTTAACTTCAGATGTTTTGTGTGTATGCAAACTCTTAATATATCTACTTTAAAGTGAAGCAAAGTCTCACTTGTCAACAAATGAATGAATAAGTTTGACACTGACTATTCAGGGCATGAAAAAAGCTTCAAACAATCTCTTTCTGAATGAATGGGTCCCTGCTGTAAGTGTTACATAATGTGCAACAACAACTGCAATGATGCTTCAGAGGTACTTTTGTTGTCATGATCTTATTGTGTCTTTGCAGTCATGCGGATCTTTTGTACCTTACATAAACAAACGTGTTGGGCTTGGGATGTCAAGTTAACAGACATCCTAAGAAGATGTTTTCACTCTCACCTAAGTTCTCAGATGACAACCCATTCACCGACTCTGAGGCACTTTGGCTGCTCCTGTTTGCCAGTCTGCTGTTGCCTTGAACTGAGGAGTCCATGCTGCTGTATGTTAGGAGAGGCAAAACAAATACATGGGCGCAAATTAGCCACAAAAAGAGTATCACCTCTCAAACATTTTTTCTCCTCCTAAATGCTTTTAATGAAAACAGTGATATAGTAAGCAGGTAGGTTATAGGGATGGGATTATTGATATTTCAGTATTGAGTATCGATTCTTTTAACAACAAACTTTAGTTGGAATGACGAACTTTTCTGTGGAAGACTGGAGTCAGAGCCCACATTAATGCCAAAGCAGATATAAATTAGGATGAAAATGGGTTTTTGACACTACTAAAAATCAATTCATGAAGAGTCCAATACTTAATAACCTGACACACACTGTTCAATATATTTCAGTGGTCCATCTGGAAAGGGAGCCTGTAGAAAGTGTTTGGAAATGGGCAGAACCTTTCAAAAGCATATGACAAGTGGCAGTGGAGCAAAAATATTCTTTCTATGCAGAAGTTTGTAGTATTGTTATTTATCTTTCATCTGATAAAGAATTGTGGTCCATCTGATAAAACTAAGCTGTTAGCATCTATGCTTATCTCTGTATGTGCAGTCACTTCCTGCTGTTGTCTCGCTTGAAGCTCCCTCCTCTTCCTGCTCTAAAGGACACTGATTTGGCCGTCCCACTTTGAGATGCTCACAATAGTAGATAGTAGATAATAATAGATTAGAGCTTATCAAGATGGATCTGTCTGATTACAGCCATTGAATCAGACTGATCCATCTGCACTGCAAGGTTATTCTTAAACCACTGAGTGACAATCCATTTCATTCACAATGAGTGTGATAGCAAAACTGAGAGCATTTCATTTTTATTATTTTTTAATTTAAATTTTGTTTGTCTGGATGGACACAGATCCTCTCTATAAGCTCTCATAGTTTTTGGTGTGGCTGCACATGAAGTAATGCATCTCTGTATGATCGGACCCACCAATGTGCCATGAGTATCCTTGGTCACATACTGCTTATTGTGTTTGTGTTTTGTTATTTTTTCTTCGACTGCTGGGTGTGTAACTGTATGTTTAGTCTGGAAGACTGCCAAACTGAATTGCCCTTGGGATAAATAAAGTTGTACCTCAATCTGATGTGTTTATCTCAACAACAGTGGCTCCGATTTTGGGGCCTGTATTTGTATTTCTACTTTTGTTGGTTTTTTTTAATCTACATGTAAAAGCCAAAATTGCTCTAAATAATTAATGGTTGTTGGACCCAGAGGTGCTAAATGATCTGGATCTCTCTAAAGAGGGAGTTAGATGGACGTAGATAAACTACACTTTTTACCTACGGCACACATCAGTTGATAAATTGCCTTTTAGGCCTGCCAGTGCCAACTGAGTTTACGTCACCAAACCGGGTTTAAGTGATCCCAGACCACCCCGATGCAGTCTAAGCTATCAGATATGAAAGCTTCAATAGCATACTTTGAAGGGTGTCTGTACCAAGCATGAAGAACCACCACTTCTCAACCAAATGCCAAGTTTGGATGATAATGTAAAATGTAAACAGGGTCAGATTTTATGGGTTGAAACTGAAGAATGGCCGACTGAGAGAAACTTGAACAACAGTGTATGTACAGATATACCACAAACCAAAAAAAGCACCTCTCTATAATGAGACCCGACACATAAATGGCTCTCCTCACCTGCTTCCAAAGTCACCAAGGCAGTGATGTGGAAACCTTCTCATTATGATTATCAGGGCCTCCTTTTTGTGATTTATTCAGTCAATCTGCTGCTCATTATCAACAGAATGGACTGAAACTGATCGAACCCCGATTATTTACAGAAAGCTCCTGAGCTGTATTGATTTCAAATGGATCAAATGAAAAATACAGGACTATATCTGACTCAAAAAAGCAATCATCAAAAGTGAATTTATGATTAGATTCACAGCATTTCTCTTCCACTTCACTTCAACTTTACTACATTGACAAGAAAATGGTACAATGCAGTTTGTCACTTTGCGTTCTTTAAAATACCATTAATCTCACATGGATACGACCATTGTGAATAAAGCTGTCCTGATTCTTTATAGTACCTGTCTGCCCAGGGGGCAGAGGGGGACTACAATTTCTGATTTGATACTCTATACAAAGGCTTTAGGCTTGTTTACACAACAAATTAAGTGCAATAAATGGCAGAAATATCAACAACAGTCTGTACTGATCAATATGATGGGGAGATTAGTTTAACAAAATAAAAAGTGTATTTGGATTATAGTAAGACTTATCAAAAAAATTTAAAAATATTGTTATAATACAGATATTTTGTACATGGTACAATAAAAATCAGTGGTTGATAATAACTGGACTTTCATCCGATTAAAACAGTGAGACCGGTGAAGTCAATGACAAACGGTGGGCATCCCAGAAATACAACACCCAAGACCACAACCTGCTTCACCGAGAAACTGTAATCTTTCTTCCAGGGGAAGAGGGGACTTTGGCACATTTTTTAGGGTGCTACCCACCAATGGTACCAATCTTAAAGGTTTGGGAAACACTTTAAGCCACCTCTGTCTCGTCTGTGCTCCGTTCCAAAACAAAAGAGGTGAAAGGTCATTTCTTTACTTATAATGGTTTGAATAAAGTTTTGTGTTGCTCTTCATATGTGCCCTTTTGATTAAAAGAAGACATTTGTCTTTGCAACAAAAGGTAATCCTGATCAAAAAAAAATTTTCATTCAAATATGTTTTTATGTCAGAGTTTTTGACAGTAAAAACTGAAACAAAACTCCTTATAACAGACAAAAAAGATTTGTTGTACCATGAAAGGGAGAAACAACCCAACTGATACTTGCTCACATGTGTAATTCTAAAAAGCTATTTAAAGGTGTGCCACTACAATCTGTGCAGGAAAACTTTGTGGTAGGTAAAATAGATCAAATCTTCCATTAAGAGCTTTTTCAGGAACTTTCCATCATATCAAATGATCTTTATTCTTAATTATTATGCTGCTCAGTCAAGTAACATGGACCATCTATTTTAAAATCGAATTTGTTCATAACAAAGATTAACTGCGTTGTTTGGAAGGAGAAACAATAATTTAATTTTCAACATATTTAACTCACATAAAATTAAACTGACTTTCGTTGTAGTAATGTGGACACTTACGCTCAAAATGAAAATCTCAAAATTGGACACTTTGATAAAAACAAGTCCAGATACAGCAGGAGCTAAGTGATAAAATATGTGTTATTCTGAAGTTGCAGCTTACCCCTTAATGTGTCAAAAACTATGACATGCTTGAAGTTTTGAGCAGACTTTTCTTCTATTGTAATTTGACAGAAAGAGAAATAACTGTGGATTTGGCTCATAGAAGTGAAAGGTTAGAATCTAAGATCTACTAGAAATCAATCAGCGATGATATCTGACTTTAAAGTGATTAAAAAGTCCCTGAAAGCACAAACAGTAATTAGCCATCACTTGATTTAATGGGCCAGTGTTAAAACAGTGATTAGCTCGTCTTTGTTTTCTTGATTAATTCATTCACTGGCATGAAAACAAACAGCTGCAAGTCTGCTAATCAGCGGCAACAATCAACACGGCATGGCAATCTGTGCACGTGGCTGCTGGGAGGGAAACACTTTATAATGCATTAAGATATGCATCAGCACCTCAGGACAAAAACATTATAAATATGGAAGTGAGGACATTTTAGATAGTTTGATATATAAACGTGGTTCACAGTGACCTCTAACATGCCAGTGAAGATGTGGCCAATGTTGTCTTAATTTTCTGCTTTGTGATTAGGGATGAGAGATCAGAAGAAACCAAAGATGGTGGATTTCCTTTGTTACATTTCACAGGACACAAAAAGTCTTGTAGGACCAGGTCACCATTTGGAAAACTGACAAAAGGACTGCACTTTTGACAAAATCTAAAATAAAAATGCGTTATCATTTTCTAAAAGGTGGTGGGGTCACTTTGTCCACCCTCTTCCATTTAATCTATCATAATGATAAAAGACATAAATTTGACCCCAAATAAAACACAGTAATCGTAACATAAAGGGTAAAAGGAAAACAGAACAACAGAGAGGAGTCTGATTTCACGCACTAACATGAAAATTCAACTATTTTGCTTCTTTTTTAAAAAAAAAAAAAAAAAAACTCCCAAAACTAAACAGAGAGCACACAAATGGTGTTGACTTTCCTGTGTCAAACTTTTCAACTGACCAGTGAGGACAAGCGTCCTTCATGTCCTCACAGCCCAGCTGATCATCATCTTCTTCAGAGGGTGATAATCAGCTCTCAGCTGTGAGGAGCCACAGAGGAGGCACCTACAGTTTCCTGATGAGCGCAGCAAGCTACTATCTAGTTTTATTCTGAAATAAAACCATACATAACTATCCACAACATATTATTCATACACTGTAGGCATTTAGGAAATGCTTTGTTATACCATAGGTTTCCTTTTGTTCCACCATTCGTGTGTTCAGCTTTTAAGCAAACTTCAGACTCTTGGTTGTTGTGATCTGCCCTGAACCTAATCTTATAGATTTGTTTATGTGATGCTACAAATGACGTCGTGATATGGCAACACTGGAGGTCTGCAGTGTGAGTACATTTCCACTGAGGTTTAATCCTGAAAGATGAGCATCAAGCTGTGACTGATTCTCAATTCCCAGCTCCCATTCCTACATGTACCAAACTTTCTCTGTGCTAATATCCGGGCTTGATGGACAATGAAACAAATATTCACAATTCAATAGCTTTCAACAACCTTAAAGAAAAAAATAATAAACAACAGCACCCATGAGTGTCTAATGAAGTGGCTGAGAAATTGATCAGAGAAAACCTTTTTATTGAAATCACTGAAAACCTCTTAAAATGGTTACATAAGACCATTTTTGCGGATGTTGTAATTCTCCACCGTTTTTATGCCATTCAAAACAAAGAACATAATTGTGTTACAAGTTTGGTAACTCAGATAAAACCCCCTGCTATTAAAAAAGAGTCCAAACAATTTGGAAATTTGTTTCTTATTCAACTGATGAT
This sequence comes from Cetoscarus ocellatus, assembly GCA_037902135.1. NCBI lineage: Eukaryota > Metazoa > Chordata > Actinopteri > Labriformes > Labridae > Cetoscarus > Cetoscarus ocellatus. The sequence goes on from JBAMNC010000683.1 coordinate 1,456,564, forward strand.
GCAATACAATTGTCTTATGTAAACACAAGTAAACAATGTATCATCCCTATTTACATGTGTGCATGGCAGAGTCTGTCTGCTCCTCATCAGCGATTTAATGGACAAAGCAGAGACAATGGGCACTATTGTTCTCATCAGCATGACAACACTGTGACATTGAACAAATTAATAAAACAGATCCCAAAAGGACTAATTTGAGACCATACATATTTATCAGGTGGAAGAAAGCATCCAGACATTTTGACATGTGACTGTAATGGATAATGTTGAGTCTAACCTCGATTGTTTTGGGTTGACCTCTCTCAGGGCATTTCTATCATACACGTAAGCACAGTGGCTCTGAAGAGGGTGGATCTATTGTCTCTGGATGTTCCCTTTGAAACCTGTCAAAATGGCTGATGTTCAGAGGGCTGATGACGATGACAACATGTTTGAAAAATCAACCCTGTAATTTGAAGGATCATCATTTAATCTAGCATTCATTTTGGCAGCTGGTTTGGATTAAGTCCTAGTTTTAATCGTTACATAAATACATAAATGTGTTTGCTTTAGTCACATTTTTGTCCTCAAAAGATTCTGTCCAGAATTAGTCGATGAACCTCAAATCTATGATTATCTATTATTAATCATTAAAAACCTCAAACATCAGAGTCATGGCTGGGATTTTAACTAATAAGACTTTCTGGTCCCAGTACTGTTATAGATTCTGCTTCTCACTCTAGTTCTCCACTGATTCCCTTTTTGGTTTCTGTTTATTTTCCAGGTGGAAACAAAAAGTCATCGCATAGATAATTTGAGTGAAAACCATCAACATCAGGCTCTCCCACTGTTTGATGCCTCTCTGCATTGACAAATGTGTCAGTATGATGCTGTTGTTTTCCGCACTGCTTCAAATCACATTGCACATAAGCCACACTTATGAAACTGTCCCTCATGATCATTTCCTTGACCCTTTCACTGTCATTTGTGATGACCAACTTCCATGAGAAAATCATGTTATAGTTTTGAAAGGCACTAAGTACCAAGAGGAAGGACTCAATAAGGGATAAGCAAAAAGGAAAACTGAATCAATTTTTCAAACAATCATGGGGACCGATTTTCAACAGAAACAGAATCTGACTTCCCATCTCTGGTCTTTGTCATGGACCATTTTTTTTTTCATTAAACTAACATATGAATTGCAGCAAAAAACTGCATTAAGCAAGTTACTTTTTACTGATATCAGTGCCTTTATCTGTACTCCTTGATGAACAGTGTTTGTTGACATCACTGCCGATACTTTTCTATTATCTGGGGTAAAGATGAGAAAATACAGCCATAAGACTTTATCCATCCATGTTTATCCATTACATTGTCAGAAAACAACCATATTTTCTCACTGAGCTGAAATAGGATGGATCTTGACAGACCCATACAAATCTGCTTCTTTTAATGAAATAATTCCACAGATTGAATAAATCACCTACAAAGTGAATGTTGTTGCTGATGACAAACGTCACATAAAAGTTTATTGAGGTGTTCTCTTGATGTTAAACTATTTTAAGCTGAAATGGAGAAAGTGCAGAGGACAGGTTAACACAAGCAGAACATCTGAGAAAATAATTATTTTGTGAATGTATATAAAATGGTGGATATCATGTTTGAGTTAGGGTTCAGATCCAAGAGGCCTTTGTTTAAAGCCACACAGGCCTACCTATACTGTACCCTGTCTCCTCCTCACTTTTGATAATTGTTGCATAGTTTGGTGCAGTTTTTAAGCCTGCTAACATGAACAAAGTTGTGTAGATGAAATAGAAGCAAAATAAATACTAAGCTGTAATAGGGTCCTTGCTGTGAGATAGCTGCTAAAGCCTTAAGAACAAAGATTTCATAGAGAAAGAGACAGGGTGCTGCTTTTACACTCTTTGTCCCTTTCTTGCAAAACATATTTACTCCTCAATTAACTGACTTGGACCCAGCAGCAGGAGTGTTATAAAATAAAAACAACAAAGACAACAGGGATAATTACCCCCACCAAGGAGGCCATGTTTTCGACAGTGTTTGTTTGTGTGTCCGTTTGTCTCTCTGTCTCTCTGTGAGTAAGATAAATCCATTGTCAATGGATTTTAATTAAATTTAGGGAAGAGTCATTGTGGCACACGGAGGAAGTGATCATACTTTAGTCCAGATGCAGATCCAGGAACTTTTTAAAGGATTTGTTAACATTGTGCAATACGGCAGTTTTCCACATTTTCACTAAGAACTCAAAAAGTTCTTGATTCTGATGAAATTTAAAGGTACTTTTAGTCATTTAAAAAGGGATAAGTTAATTGTCGGTGATCTGAACATGGATGCAGCTCTAGGAATTTCTTCAAGGATTTGTTAAAATTGTGCAATAGGACGGATTTCCACAAGAACAAATCTGCAAACAACGTCAGAGAAGCCTTGGTGGAGCTTTTCAGAGCACTTCTTTTGTCTTTCTGTTTCTACAAATCCCAGCAAATGTGATGGCTCCATTATATTTGCTAAAAATATCTCATTACATTTGCAGAAGGCAACTGCAGTCATGATTGAAGGAAACTTGTTACATTTGTGAGATAATTGCTTTCAAAGCTGTAAATGATGCTATAGCGAGCGTTCGGACAGGAAGGCCTGTACATTCATTCAGTCACCATCTGCTCATGTCAGTCCTCCCTCATTCATTTCCTCACCCCACCTTCCTGCACAGGTGATTCAAAACAGCAGCTGATTAGGGGCGGTCTCTCACTTAAGCTCTGAGCCAATCAGATTCTGCCACAACCTGTCTGGCCGATCTTTCTGCTGCTCTCATATTTTTAAATCATGTCCACGGTCAGTGTCGTGGCGTCATGCTGTGTGATCTTGGCAGCCCTCTTCCACCCCCGGCACCTCAAATCATCTCACCAGTGTCCAGGTCCAACTCCTCAGAAGTCTGGGCGCTCACCTCGTCCTGCAGGCCTCAGCCTGTCAGTCCGTCACATTAGAGTCCCAGCAAGCTGCTCAGAAGTCTGCTTCTCATCATATTCTGTATTCCTCCACAACACCATTGTCTAGACCCCAAGGGGGGTATCTTTTGCCCTGAGTACCCCTGAAGTACACCAAGACAGCATGGAGGCATCTATAAGCACAAAAGAGATGCTAATCACAAAAGACATTGTACATTTTCAATCATACAAACTTATAAAATAAATAATTATTCACTCAAATTTGGTCTCTCCTGGTTGAAATACATATAATATTAGTGGTTTATCATGTCTGTAGGCTGTTGTTATGATGGTGGGTCTTACCCCTCCCCCACTTACATTTCAGTCTCGTCTTGTCTGGTTGACAAAAGTAAACACATATTTCGTTACAGTTTTATCGTAATAAAAATTCAAAACTTGTCTTGGTCTTTAATGCCATTGGACAATGATGCTGACAGACATTTCTTTCCAGTGAACACTGTTTCCCTCAATGTCAAATTGATTTGTTGCTGATTTTTTAATGAGACTCACTGATTTTTTTTTATTGGACAAAACTTGGCTTCATGTTCAGTTTGGTGCAGTGTTGTATTTGAAGGTTGCAGCTCTTCTGAAATGACCTTTAAATATGTAGGTGATATTTACATACAGGTCAAAGGAACATGCAAAGTACCAATTTTCCTCTGCCACTCTGAATCAGATCAGCCAACAGTCTCTCTGCTGTTATTTTCCTCCTTGTGAATTATATTTTGCAGAGTCAATAAATCTTTTTATTTTTTCATAAATAACCATAATGAGTCAGTTAAGCAGCTTTTTCCATCTCTTCCCCTCCCTCTATTGTCTATGATTGTGCTCTGCATTGATATTTTCCTCACAGCCCATAAAAACTGTGCTTGGTCCATTTTTGTCACAACAACTGTAACTTCCAATTTCTGCAGCTCAAACTGCAGTCAGTCACCCTTTAATGGGATTTCCATAAATCTGCTAAATGGGTTTAAAAAGCACTCTAACCCGTCTGTGGATTTCAAAAATCCTGGTGTGGGCTTATAATGTATGCTCCCGATGTTTCTTACATTTTGGGAGAATTAGTTCTGTCTCAGCGAGCTCCTGAGAGCGCTCACACTCATTTTCTGAACACTTAAGTCGGGGCTGAGCTCGATGAAGTTAATGGGATTACAGACAAGCCTGCTAACCCAGGATTTAACTATCAAATGTTTAAGATCAGCAGCGAGCTAATGAGGGCATCTTCATCACACATGAAGGAGAGCAGGATTACTGCTCTTTATCAGATGACACCAGGGACTGAGGGTCACTCTTTTTATTGGTAGTTTTATGTTGCTCTTGTGATTCTCATGCTCATAAAGTGAGGTGAGACCAGGATAATGTCTGTCTGACTGCTCAGCTCTGACTGAACTGTTACGATATAATCTCTGCTACTGTTGTACAATGAGCATTCACACTCCACATAAACACACGCTGTGATGACCATGTCCAGTTATTTTGAGAATATTTTTTTTTGTTTGGCGGTCTGATATAACTCATATTCTGTCATGAAGCCCTAAAACACATAAATAAATAACAGTTTTCTGTAACACTTTCTATAAGCCCCTTCTTTACCATGCATCACAAACACATTATAAGCATGTTTATATTGTTTTATAATGCACTTTTAATGCTGTGAAATCATAGTTATAATCACTTGTGTTAACTGATAACACTTTCTAATAATAATCATAAGCCATTGTATATATATTGGGTTATAAACATGCTTGTAGTGAGTTTTAATGAGAATATGACTATAAAAAATTATAAACACCCATGATGCTTTTTAGCAAGAATGATTTGTTTCAGTAACATAAACCCATTTTAAAAAGATCTACTGTAAATGTAGATATAATTATACTGATATTTGGAAAAGGTCATGAGGCAGCCAAATATTACAGGATGCTTATTTGTGGGAAAGTAGAAGTGTCACAGCTCTTCGTATTGTCTGGGAAGGAGATTTAGGGGTTTCATGTAAGGAACAGAAATGAGCCAAAACTGTTAATAATCTACGCTCAATGTCTAGAGATCTGAGGGTGTGGTTAATGCACTTTAAATTTCTGCATTGTTTTTTAGTGAAATCCAAGTAGGCTCTTTAGACTTGGTCTGAAGATTCAGCACTCTGCTGGAAATATGGTGTTGCTGAATGGTCACTGATACATGCACTATGATCTGGTCTTATGGTTCATCATTATTGGATAAAGATTCATTGCTATGGTACAGAACAATTTGTGTTCTGTCCTATGTTGTATTTTTAAGGAGACAGTAAAGTCTTATCTGCCTTCTCTAAATGAATAACCTGCAGGATACAGACTGGTGTCGTGACTGGACGACAGATCATTCTCAGGAACTAGAAAAAATCTTGAGAACCTCCTTTTCCACGATGGGTGACTAAGCTGGGCACAATGGCTGCATATGAGAGAATGTCACGCAGGATGCAGGACAAAATGGACAATTATCTCCTTAAATAGGGGCCTGTTTTTGGACTTTATTAATATGTCTGGTTGATATTCAAGTGAAACATTCTTCACACTTTTGGAAAACATGCATCCAATCTGTGAACTATGTGTTTTATTTGTAAAGCCACAATGAAGACATGCTGGAGTGGAGGGTGGGGAACAAGGGGAAGGTTGTAAAAGTTTTGAGAAATCATAAAAAAAAAATCTGATTTTCATAGAAAGTATATTTTCTTGATTTCGAGCCACTGGGGGATTAAAATGTAATGTTGAAGGTCCAAATAAATGTTAAAAAAAAGAAGAATGTTTTTTCACTTTATTTAGAACATCTAAAAACCAAGGAGAGTTGCTTTTAATCTAATTATTATATTTCAATTATTACAAAGAAAAAAGGGAGGGGACAGCAGGGGAAAACTGAACCTGTGACCGCTGAATCAGCTGAGAAAGAGGACAGGGAAATTTTATCATATGTTCGGCTATGTAGTTGCGTGGATGAGGAAACACCCTTCTAATACCTTCAGAACTGTATTTAATGTGTAATTTGGTTTTTCTGAAGACATTCTATTGTATTATAGTAAACAAAATAAGGTCTAAGTTACATTTTTGAGGAGGTGCACATCAAGCTACATGTTTATACTTGTATGTCACGTCAGGGCTACGGGGGCAGGGAAGAAGAAAGATGGGACAATTCTAGGGGCCCATGGCTGACAGGGACCTTTATAATTTTATGATATTAATAATAGTCTTTCCCCATATTAATTTATTAACCTATTACCATGAGATACAACATTCTTCACACATCACGGATGTTAACCAAAAGTTTCTAACCTGCTTGTATTCATTACAAAAAAAGGTAATGCTGGCAGCCTCTAAAATGCTAAACCAAAATTAAAAAAAGCCCTCTCACTAGTCTGAATTTGTTAGAATATAAGGCATTACAATGAACATGCTATAAAGTACAATAAAATTATCTGAAATCTGTTTTAGGATTAGAAACTCACAGGGTCCTATTAAATCTTTGAAAAATGATCTTTCAAAATGTATTAAATGGTTAAAAATGATCACAGTAAAGAAAGATGGTGGTAATACATCAGTTTTATTTATCAGTCATTGTTCATTTGTTTTATTTTAGCTGAAATACATTACCTCCACTTTACAAAGATATTTTGCTGCCTTAAAAAAGTGAAACACTGCTGTAATAATATTCCAGTATCAAGCATACTCAGGTAACTGTTAGTGATACATTTACCAGAGTGTATAAAGTGGTCGGTCAACTCTCTGTTTCTTATTTTTTTCACACACTGGAGGTGTGGGAGCAATCATACTTAGTCTCCCAGGCTTTGGTGGTGGGGCCCAATGTGATATCTTCTCATGGAGACCACAAGCTTTAGACTAAAAGTAGCAGCCAAAAGTAGTTTTGGAGTGAAGCAGTTTGCCAGTGCAGACCTTTGTCACCTTGTATTTAACCATCACAGCAGGAGGAGTCTGGTGCACAATGTCCCAGTGCTTTGATTTTACAAGACAAAAATGAGCAGAAGAGCAGGCGCGGGTTATTGAAGCTGTTTTTAAAGCTGCTTAGTCAAACATCAAATCAAATTAGAAAGTGAGACCTCACCCATGTCATATGATGCTGAAATGATTAGCAAATGGACACAGAGCTGGATTTATTGCACAGATGTTGTTTGATGAGATTGTAAGGTGATCGCAGAGCTGCTGAAAAAAACTGTACTGAACGAAAATAATCCAATATTATTGAGAAAGGTCACATAATAGAGGCAAAAGTTTAGAGGCAGAGTATGGCTCAGTGACTAAAACTGGACTTACATGTGTTCAAAATGAATTTACTAAGTAACAAGGATGCAAAAAATAAGAAAACAGTGTGGACTATACAAAAGACATTAGACAAGATTACGATGAAGACAACTGAGACGGATGATTCAAAGAGTTTTAGATAAATGAGTGTTTGAATTTAGATAAATCAATCATGACAGGGAGTTTAGCAGTGTATCTTGTCCCTTAACATTTTGCTGCTTTCAATATAGTTATGATAACTTTTTTGGGAAAAGCTAAACATGTGTCATGATGCTAGAGGGTTAACAGGTAAACCATTTTTTGAACTTATGGTCCATGGTCATATATGTGGAAAAAAAAGTAGAACCTGTCTGTAACCTTTTCTTTTTTTCCTCAAAGTAACAAATCTTAATTATTTTGTTTCGTACTACGATAAGAATTCAGTAGCTGTGTCTTATGTGCATCTTTTCTTCAATCTGCACTGACATCTTCCATCCATCCACGAGCTTTCTCCGCTTATCTCTTTCGGGGTAACAGGGGGCTGGAGCCTATCCCAGCTGTCGTTGGACGAGGGGTGGGGTACACCCTGAACAGGTCGTCAGCCAATCGCAGGGCCACATAGAGAGACAGACAGCTATTCACTCTCACACTCATACCAAAGGGCAATTTGGAGTCACCAATCAATGTCTGTTTTTTGGTCTGTGGGAGGAAGCCGGAGTGCCGGGAGAGAACCTACGCATGCACGGGAAGAACATGCAAACTCCACACAGAAAGGCGGTGACCAACCAGGGGATCAAACCAGCAACCTACTTGCTGTGAGATATGCGCACTACCTGCTGTGCCACCATGCCGCATGATTTCCACATGGACTCAGCCGGATGGCGGTGAGTGGATAGATATAGACATAAAAACAGATAAATGCTGCATTGACTGGTTTGGTAGGACGTCAACGGCAGTGCCATATTGAATTGATCCAACCGCCATGTTTGCCAATTTCGCAATATAAAGCAATTATATCAAAATAAAACTGATTTTGACAAAACACTTTAAGAATGAGTGTTTACAGGAACACTGTCCAGGGTGGCATGATGGCGCTGCAGGCTAGTGCATGTGCCTCGCAGCAAGAAGGTGCTGGTTTGACTCCCTGTGTCAAGCAGGGTTGTTCTGTGTGGAGTTTGCATTGTCTCCCTGTGCACGTGTGGGTTCTCTCTGGGCACTCCAGTTTCCTCCCACAGATCAAAAACATGATCATTAGGTGAGCTGATTACCATAAATGGCCCTTAGGTATGAGCTTGAGTTTGATGGTTATCTGTCTTTCTATGTGGCCCTGTCACTGGCTCACGACCCCATGTGACCCCAAAAGGGACAAGCAGTATCGATGATGGAGGGATGAGTGATAATCATTATGAACCAACGGTCTCATCTAGAATGAAATTTCTTTCTAACTGAACTCTTTCAGATCAGAGTCTTACGACTGACATGTTATCATGATTGAGTTTTATTCTGATGGAGCTTTTATTCGGATCACCTGTGTCCATGTGAACATAATTAATCCTAGTAAAAGAGTTAATCTGGCATTAAAATAGAAATATACAAAGTCTTACAACAAATGTACAAGCAGAGTAAAAAACTTTACAGTCAACAAGAGGAGAGATCAGACTTTTCATCGAGACTGCATAAGCTGCTGCACTCCTCATTTAAATATGCTGTACACTTTAAAGAGACCCTCTTGATTTACTATATTACCAACCAGAAGAGAAAAGGGACTGGGCTTCAGTTTTAATGGATACTCTCAGAACATTCGCCCAAAGTTAAATTCATTCAGTTCACCTAAACGTACACATCTACAGACCATCATGTATCCATGAGCTTTATCTCCAGGCTGTTTTACCAGGGTTTGAACAATAAAGTAAATAAAAACTAGAGCTCAAATGTAAGAAAAAAAATTAATCCATCATAATAACCACTACCACAAAACTGTTCCATGAGCAGCTCGATAAAACTCAGTGAACAATATAGCCCGCCATGAAATGATCGACGGTGTAATGAAGGAGCTAATGAGGGGGATCAGGATCGCTGCAGAGCCAATAAATCAACACAAGTGTGCCTCCAACGATACAGCAGCAATGAGTAACCCTGGTCAGAGAGAGGGGAGGGACTGAGATGGGGGAGGGGGACACTGCAAGTCAATGTCAAGAGCATGTTGATGATGTTTTTATGGCTTTTGAGAGAGCAAAGAGTCATTTTACATACAGCATGTGACAAGAAGATGTATTCTGAAACATGACTGGAAAATAATTAAGTTAGCATGATTGAAATACACAAAAATGTTAATTGTGCGGTTAATTAGGATTCTTGTTGACATCTTTATAGATGAGATCAATGTTTCCCTCTGAAGTGTCAGCTGATCAATAAAGCTTTGCTCTGATCAGCAGTTATTGGTGAAGAATCCCTGGTGTAAGCATGTTCAAGCAAAAGGTCAATCAACACTTCAGTTCAGGGACGGCTCGAGGAGACAACTCGACAGCTCAACTCAAAATCATTTAGGGGAAAATTGTCCTCACGCTGAGATCAGAAGACAACTCCACCTCTGTAGCCATCAGTGAATCGATGTTTATGAATTATGAAAGAGAAGCAAACACCAGGACAGATCTTACTTCAAATACTGTCATGAACAAAGAGAAGGTGATAACAGAGGGTAAAACAGAGGCTTGATGGACCATCTTTCACAAAGACAAAATAAAAGGCTCAGAAATGACATAGCAGAGAATTTCCTCTGATAACAATTGAGCTTTTCTGTTCATACTGATTTTACTCCAAGCCAAATTTGTTCCTCATGATAGTATGTTATTCTGGAACATTTAACTACTGCTGCAAAAGTTTCATTTTTCAAAGACCTTCAGTGGTGTCACAACTCTTCAAGAAGTTATTATTGTTTTTTCTGTAAATATTTCTGAAGTACATGCTTGTCCCCACTGACAGCATTTTTGTGTAGGTGGCACTCATGCTGCAGTTTAAAGGGTTAGTTTGTCTTTTTCTTTTTTTAAATGGGGTTGCTAAAGGCACAGGGCACTGGTAAATATGAGTACCAGTAGAAGAACATACAAGCGTTGTCCCTGGGGGGAGATATGCGGGGGTGGACAGTAGCTAGTACGTAACAGTACGGTGCCACCAAAAGACTCGTAATCAACTCACTTGCAGGTTAAAACTTCCCAAAAAACAATGTTGGCTATACAATATGCTACAGTGAGATTATTTACAGCGTTGACCTTTCCTTGACAAAGCCCCTGTGTTTAGAACTATTTTATGATGCAATGAAGGGCTATGGCTATGGTTACAGCAGGGTCAGGTATAGGTTGCTCCTGTATAGTTTCCAGATGCATAAAAAAGCTAAAGTGATGGCCAAAATTTCCTATTCCATTTTCTGTCTCGTGACATGGGCCCTCGCTAAATTTGGCTTGTTGTTTTAAATACGGACATATGTAATCACCTCTCTGTAGCGACAGTGTTGTGTTTGCAGTGCCCATTATACAGATCAAGACTACGACACACGACAGCAGTTTGATGGTATACCAAAATGAATATATAGCCCTTCATTGCATCATAAAATAGTTCTAAACACAGAGGCTTTGTCGAGGAAAAATTCAGCACTGTAAAGAATCTCACTGTAGCGTATTGTCAAGCCAACACAGTTTTTTGAGTAGTTTTAACCTTGACTTTTGACCTACAAAATGTAATTCGATCCATTTTCGTTACAAAGATCCATTGTCAAAAATGATGCCCTCAACCCCTTCAAGATGTAAAAGCCATAGTGGACATAAAGTCTAAATTATACACTTTTTAAACTAATTCATGTGATAAATTTGGTGCTCCACAAAACTGGCTTTTCAACCTTAAGACTAAAACCTTGATTCGCTTTGAGGACACAAAATGTTTTTAGGGAATAATATAAAACATTTAATTTCCCACAAAAGTCATGATCTTTTGTCTGATTGTCTCTGTTTTCATCAGTTTAATGAATCAGTTTATTTCTCTTTTGCAGTACCTCTTTGATAAGTTACAATGATTCAAGGAGAATGTGTTACCGCTAATTTAATCCTTCCAGCCCATACTAAATGAAACTTAAGACAAGAGTGTGTGAATAGCTCAGGTCAGGAATGACTGATGCTACATACAGCAGCAGGGAAAGTGTGTAGCACTTAAAAAATAACACAAAGCGTGCTCTGTCAGACAGACCCTAACACAGGATACAGTGAAAGTCACATCCACAGTGTCAGCTGTGCTCAGACCATATGCTGCTCTGGATTTTGTCAGTCATCGGGTCACTCACTCAGAGGCCACTACTGGGGTGGTAGCAAGGGGCTTACAGGACATCTTATTATAGCCAAAGTAAAATACCAGACACCGATATTCCCTACATCCTCAACTTTGGGCTCTAGGTGCCAGCTGGGGTAGAGAGAAATGATCAGAGAATACAAAAACTTTTCTTTGGGTCAAAGGTGGAAAACAGGATGAATTACATAAGATGTGAGGAGGCTGAAAATAACACTGAAGGATTTGCAGACCTTTAATCTACTGCAGAAAAATCAGTGGGGGCTGTATGTGAATAATTCTTTATTTTTTTTATGTAACTAAATTCTTTGTACTACATTAGATGTCCAGAAATTAGCCTCCAGAACAATTTCTAAGGAAGGGTAAATAGTTCCATATGTATATAACATGTCTTCAGAAACTTCTTTAGTCTAATTAGAAGGATTTTTGCTTAATTTATGGTATTTATTCTGATTTTACTGTTATTTAATTGTTTTTAACTCATGAGGTAGTGATGTTACTCTTAGACAATTATCTTGAAACTATGAAAATTGACTGAAGGATTGCTCTTTGCCTCACTTTTTCAGGAGGAAAGTGCAGCTTAAGACATCAAAAAAAAAAAAAAAAACAGACCTGGAGACCCAAAGAGTCAGGGGACCCTTGTTACCCATGTTTAATAAGAAAAGCTGGGATTATTCTGACTCAGGGGCAGAATCTGACCAGCGAGGATGAAAAGTTAGGGTTTGTCTTGTAGAAATGGGATGTAGTTCATAGCAAAATCAGCTAAGGGAAAGCTGTATGACCTGGGACAGAGTTTGCAAAAGACAGGTGGAGAGATGTCAGATGATGATGATGCTTGTTAGAGGTCAACATAACATGCAAAAAAAAACCTTAATTCTCCTTTGCACCTCTTTCTTCTCTTTCCTTTCTTTCCTCATAAAAATCAGGGAGCAGGGTTGATTGGATTATATTATTTTTACCATGAACTGTGCCCATGTCTTGGCAGAAATAGACAAGAGAGTGGTGAATAGAGAACCATATTTCCCTTGTTTTAGCAGACATGTTCATCCACATGGGCAGAATATGTCAAAGAATATGTCAAAGACAAGATAGAAACAGTTCGATTACACTTCCTCAAAGTAAAATCTCAGTTTTCTAATTCTGTGGAGAAACTACCCCTGTTTGTACAGAACATTTTTATTCTGAAGCTTTACTGGGTACATTTTTCAGTCAGGTCACTTATAAGCAGATTTATTGAAGTTATTCCTAAACTTTCTATTAAAGCTCTTTATTGAAACAAAACTTATAGAGACACAGAGCTGTGGCAGCAGGGAGATGCAGCCATAACACACACATGCCAGTCTGAAAGCTATAGGGTCGTGAATTGCAGATGGCACACATGTCAGCCGTGGGGGTCCAGTGTGAAAACTGCAGAACGGATCTCAGAATAACCCCAAAGACAGAGGAAAAAACAAAATGCTCAGAAAGGCATAGGATGACTACAAAATATCCACCAAAAATGAAAAAGAACCTCATTTGAGATTAAAAGTAACCAACCAAACATGAATAAATACAAAGAACCAAGAACAAGAGGCAGGACTGTATGTCTTACATGTTTGTAAGAGAGGAAGAGGCCTCTGAAACAACCAGGGATCCTTTGTTAAGATCTTTTTATCTATGAACAGAGAGTGGACTGGACGAACATAAAATATTGATGACAAAATTAGCAAATCACAAGGAAAGAATTGAAAAACACACACAAGCAGCACTGCCATGAATAAACCACTACTCTGATGTCAGCAGACGGATGGAGGAGACATCAGCCTTCAAATGCATGGCTGTGGTGCATCCTGATGCCCAGGGGAGAGATTGGCAGAGTCGAACTCACGAGATGCACGTACCCACTGGGGATTTCCCTCCACCCCCACAGTGCCCCGAGAGATGGCAGAGCTGATCCAGCGATATAATACCATTAAAATGATGCACAGTTATGGTGGCAGAGGCAGATATCCTGATCCTCCAAAGAAGAGCAAAAGCCAAGTGAAAGTAATCAGAATTTGTAAAGTGAGCACATTATACCTCACAAAGACTTTAATTAAATACTCGGACCATGCAGTTAAGAAACATATTATCCCTTATATTTGAATAACAATGGAGGCAATCTTTTCTGCGTGCTGCAGGCAGCTCTCATTGTGTCCCATGCTTGCTTTGGGACACATTCAGTATATTTACATAATCTGAATTAAATGTAAATCAAGCTGTTTCATCTCTGTCTCCCAGGACTCAAGGGGTTAAAGCATGGGCTCAAAAAACAGCAGCCCTCAGCAGGGGGAAAGAGCCCTCATTGTTGAGAAAAATCTGGAGTTTGAGGCCTGGAGCATCTTCGAATCAGCAAACCTCTGCGTTTTTAAATTCACCCATGATGCCCCCGCAGGGAAAAAAAGGGCAGCCTGTTTGTATTTATGATACAGTTCACGTAAATGAGGCTGTTTGGCCTTAATCCCTGCCTAATTAAGTGGCAGTCTGCTGAGGCAGATCACTAAGGACCACAGCCTAATACCTGTCGAATTATGGGAACAGCTGGAGCAGTGCGCCTGTCAGCACATCAGCTCCACGTTATTATACTGCTCATTTATCTACAGGCTGAAAGAGAGTCTATACAGCCTCTAGTTCTACTCAAGTCTCCCCCAATCAAGCTTTGTGGATGTTTCAGCTCCTCATCCATATGTGGCTTATAATTTCATGAAATATTCAGACTGTTGAAGCGATATGAAACTGGAAAATCATTTATTCTCACAAAACAATGAGTGGATCTTATTCAACACAAAATAATTATCAGTCTTTCAGCAGAGAGATTTACCTGTCTGCTAAAGCAGGAACACACTGATACCTCTATAAGCTCCACGCATTCATTAACGAAACCCTCATGAAATTTAAATTAAAATCATTTTGAAATGAATAATGAATAACCTAGAGCTGTTTGCTGGAGGGATTTAATTAATCAAACAATCAAAATTAATGGTCTGCATTTGGGGGGTGAAGACAAAAAAGAAAAATAGCACTGCGATGCTCTGCTTTTCCCGGCACCCCTTTGATTCAGTTTCAAAGATGCAGATCCAGACTGTAGCATCCTTCAGTTCAGCCGTTTGAAAGAAGAAGCATGAAGTCAAAAGTGTTGTTTTTCTGCTGTATGATGTGACCTACATAAAGTAACATTTACAATTCCCCTCTCTGTGATCAGCAGCTAATCAGGGCTGCCCCAGTTAGAGTTAGGGAGCGTCAGTGTGTTGGCAGGCAGAAATCTGCATCTATGAAATATAAAAACACAGAACTGACAGAGAACATTAGCATAATCATTAAATCCACAAATTTTAATTGAAACATAAAACATGTCCAAAAAATATCCAATGATTAAACAAGACTTTAATCTACTCGCTGTTTGCTTCATATGCGTTTTCCTTTATAAATAAAACAAAAGTGTCTTTGTGAGCTCTTATAATGAAATACATGTTTGCATTTTCTCCTCCAGACTCTTACGACGTGTAGGGGATTGTTTGGATGTAATGCCACCTGCTGGACATTCACATGTGGTGCAGGGGGAGTATTCACACAAATCATTTTTAAAAAATCAGCTGATTCTTCAATGGATGAATTAAAATATTCAAGTATGGCCTTTGACAGTGTTTGAGTTAAAACAGTTTGTTAATTACTTTGCAAAAGCATTAATTTAGGAAGTGCAGTTCTCTCATTTTTAAGTAAAAAATATCTCAAGACACATATTTCAACCCACATTCACCTCACGTGTAGGACCAGTGATTCTCAGGGCAAACTGATGTGTCTTGAGACAAGTCTAGGTGTGCCTTGACACTTTGTGCAGCCATAAGTAATAACTGCAACTATACAACAACTTGTGATTCAGTTTCTAATAGTACTTAAGGTGTATTGACGTCCATATTCAGCTTCAGATTCAGTTGCTGTAACCTTAAATATCGACATAATTCTTAACACTGGTTACAGATCACATAAATGCACTATTTTTAAAATCACAAACATTAAAATTCACTGATCTGCTTCATTTTCTAACTGCATTATGTACAATTATGTTTTTCAAAAGAAAGGGGGGTTATAATCTGTGTGTGGGAGTTTGTGCTTGTACATCTTCAAAAACATTTTGCATATCTGTGTGTGAAATGAAAGTTTGGAACAGACTGTGGAGAGCTAAAGCAATGTCCAAGTATGAGGGAGTTAAAACAGTGTTACAAAGACATGGTTTTCACAGGGAGAGGGAGGAAGAGGGGTGTGACAACCACTAGGTGTTCTCATATAGTGTTTATTTTCTATGATTGGTTATGTACATATGTAAATATTTTTGTTAATTCATGTTTGTGAATATGTTTTAAAAAAGGAAGTCATTAGATTAATTTGTAAACACTGAAAAAGAGGTAGGATTCAACAATCTTGTGCTTTTTCCTAATCCTTTTCTGACATGTTAATCTAATATTGTTTGAATTATTTATATAACTATTTTTGTCTCTTTATTATTTTTGTACAATGCACAAGATTGAAATAAAGACTTCATTCATATGTCATATAACCTCAAAGGAAACCCCTCTTACATTAACAGTTGTAGATGGGTGGAAGAAATCAGGTTAAGAATAATAAGTTTTAAATATCTCCCAATTTCTGGCTCCCCACATCATCTTTGCACATATGTCAACTATAACAGGGACTAATTTAGCAGATTTGAATTGCCACAGGTTAAAGGTCACAGAGCCTCTTGGGATTTTCATCAAACTTTGCTCAAATTTCAATTTTGCAAAGTGAGTCAAGCGATAAAAATTTGCATGTCATGGGGCAAGGGTCAAAGCTCATATGATCTACTTACTTATTTATTTGATTTTTATTTTAATGGGGACAGTACAAAAGAACGCTGCTGCACACAACAGGATTTCCAGCCTGAGCTAATCTGCAATGTCTGTCTGTAGATGTGCCTTTAAACACAACAAACACAACAATTAACACCGTTAAACAATAACTGACACACTCAACAATCAAATGCAGAACAATACAGTGCAAATACATACAACACAAAAAACAAGTAAAACAGGCACATGATCATTAATGACTACAAAACGGAGTCCCCTTTAAAAAATGATTGGGTTTGAGTTTAAAATGATTTCAGTCTGGATCCAGTTGAAGTTCTGAAGCGTTACATATCCATCTCTTGATGATCATTCTGTGCTCATGAACCCAATAACACATAATCACAAAAATGATTCTGGGGATTTTTTTAAACTTTGCAATACAGTCCATCATGACAAAAGCTAAAGTCATTCAATTTTGGAGGTCAAAGTTCAAAAGTCAAGGTGAGTGACAGAGTTGTCATTCTCTGCCATGAATGTGCTCTGAATATAACTGAACTGAATATAACTGACCTACAGTAGGCTGATTAGATTTGAAGGTCAGAAGTTAAAGGTCAAACTAAAACTGCTTTGCAGTAATATTTAGGTTGTGAATGCAAAACGTTGAGAACTCTGAGAAAATGTTATCAAACTTTAAAAATGTGTGTACTTGGATGTAACAAAAAAAACAAAATGTAGTTTTCAAGATGTAAGTCATGGGGTCTTAGGGTCATCGTTTTCTTTTGAAATGGAAGATTTCATGAACACGCAGAGGGGTTTTCATAAAATCAGTACTTATGTCCACTCTAACTTAAGGATGACCTAATACATTGTAAAGGTCATTGGTCAAAGTCAAGGACACTGACTTTCACGATCATCCTTTGCTTGTTGATCCCAACTTGTGATATTTCATATCAGGAAAACTCCATGAATTTACTTCAAACTTCAAACTGACAACATTTTGCAGGTCAGAGATCAAGGTTATAGATTTTCTTATTATCCATTGATTGTAAAAGCAATATCTGAAGAGAGCTTAAAGGGAATTCAGTCAAACTTTGCACATTTATCTTCTTGCTCTGAACGATGATCTGACTACATTTTGGAGGTCATAAGTCAGAGGTTTTTGGCTGTCATGTTCCCTGTCTCTTTGTGAACCTAAAACCTCACAAACGCCTGACAGGAATTTCTTTACATTTTGCACATTAAGTTCACAAAGTGGTACGACACTGGAGCAACAGAGTTAAATGTCCTTGGACCTTGTGATCATACCTTGCTTGTGAACTTCATTTGTCAGTAATACTTTCAGGCATTTCTGTCAAACATAGATGTCCTCTCTGGCTTGATCATGAAGTGATTATATTTAGGAGGTGTCAGGTCAGAGACCAAGCCACGCACCACTGCACTTTCACTCTCTTGCAATGGACGCCTCTTGGGGGCATCAAAACATCTATGTGGTGGATCTAGTTTGGCCGCTGCTTTCAGATCTAATTTTGACAACTTCAGGGCAGTTAATGAAATCACAAAACCAGTGACTTGAAATGTTTAAAGTATTAGAATCTCTATTGGGTATAGTCAACAGGCTTGAAATGTTTCATGTGTCATGTAGCTAGAATAGTTTTCACAGTTTAGAATCAATGACTGGTGAAAAAGAGCATTCATACATTATCGATATCCCTCATACCTTTTGGGGTCACAGGGGCTGGAGCCCTTCCCAGATGACATTAGTTGAGAGCCAGGGTACACCCAGGACCGGTTGCAAACCAACTGCAGGGCCACATAAAGAGACAGACAACCATTCTAACATTCACCCAAACCTAAGGGCATGCCTGGAGAGAATCCATGCATGCCCAGGGAGAACATGCAAATCCCCCACAGAATGACCCTGACCCACACAGGGTTTGAACCAGCCACCTTCCAGTCTATTTAAAAGTTGTCAAAAATACCTTTGGCTGAGTTTTGGTAAAAGTTAGAACCAATATTCTGTGCTACTTACATTTCTCCACTTTCTCTTAAATACATTCTTGCAGCAAGAACACATGCCTGTTGCATTTCGACCCGAGTCAATTTCACAACAGCCTTAACAAAAGTTTTTAAATACTGAGAGACTGATTGGACGGCCTATGTTTCTGATTATTTAGCTAACACGATTGTCCACAAGGTGGCAGAATACACCACAAGAAATGTTTTTGTGCACCAGCACTGCATCCAGAACACTTCTTCACTTCCCCACTCAGATCAAACTACAACATTTTGTCACGTGTTTCATGTGAAAGAAACATTTAAAAAAAAGAAAAAAAAAAAAAAAAAAAAAGAACAGCAGTCTGATTTTGGGGAGATCTGAGCTTTCCCCAAACTCATATGCTCTCATTGGCAAATGTATGGACAGTCCTATCAAGAGAGGGAAATAAAAGCAACATGTCATGTTAAAGAGATATTAAAAGGTTTATTACAACAACTTATCAATTCAAATTTTATACAGAACTTTCACAAGTTACAAGTACACTTTGAACACAGTATAACACCCCCTTTTATTTTGGAGTTTAGCCCGGGTAAAACAAAGAACCAAAGCTTTCATAAACTTTGAACCACAACTCAAGTTGAACCAACTTGTTTCATATTTATCTGACTGAGACATTTTCTAATAAACAGGTAAATTCTCGCAGAGAATTATTATCTCATGCAGATATCACAGAACAGTAGAAGTAAAAAAAAAAAAAGTCATATTCTAAGTAAACGAGGTGTTAGCTCATTGTAAAACTACACAGTAGTAAGCCAGTACAGACTAAGAGAAAAGGCAAATTGACTTCATGATGTGGTATTCCTCATACGATTATTTTGATGATAAAATGTTCACAACTCTTACAAGCAGTAGTGGTGTTTCTTTACTATACATGACGTGATTCCAGTTCACATCTTTATGCTTTAATTTTACAGGAGAATGTATGCAGTCAGGCAGAAAGAGGCCTATTTTAATGATTAAGAGATTTAAAGTTCATTTTTTAACTGCTTACAGAGTTCATGTGATCAACAGGCTCAGCCACTGAGCCAACCTATGCTTTAAAAAACAAAGTACATGACACCTAGAAAGATCACACATGTTATTTACAATGTTTCCTAAAAATGTCAGCAAAAAGAGTGATCGTGAAAACTGCGTCATGTCCTGATGTATTCTGCCAAAGACACTGAAGCGATTAACAGTCACTTAAAAAGCAAAGACGGTATACAAAGATTTCCTTACTGAAAGCCTTGATCTAAGAAGAAAAACTCAAGCTAATCTGCGTTAAAAATGTTTTTACAAAAACATTAATGGCACTGAATGAAGTCAACGTCACCATGATTGCGTAATGGAAAAGATACTGCAATCCTACAATCACTGCCTCAGGAACAATCAGACTACAGATGGAATGTCAATGAGAAATTTCTAACAAGCGCTCCTCCTCAATACTATTTTGATTTCTTACAAACATTCAAACTGCACAATGTGACTACAGCTGATCTCACTCACAGGAAAGTCTGATTCAGTCATTTACATCTGTGGTTTATGTGACAGTATTCCAAACTACGTCCAAAAGAGCTGCCGGTACTTAACATATGTGGACTGTCAAACCCTAAAAAAAGGTAAACCCATCATCTTTAAAAATGTGCAAAATGGAAACGCAAGTTACAAAGGAACAAAAAAGTGACTGATCTCAAAGTTAAGATTAAGATAGTGCTCAAAAACTCACAAACAAATTAGAAATGAGTCTTAACACACTTTGGTAAATTCTCTAACAATTCACTGATCAACCTTCAGGCTGATTAAATAAAAAAATAAACAAAATTAATAAATAAGTCACACATATACAAAAACATTTCTAGAACAATTATAAATATCGTGGACCTAAAGTGCCTTTTCTTTTGTCTTCATCAATTCCAGAGAAAACATTGCATTTTCAAAACATTTCCTTCACAGCACAAAATGGACAAAACAAACAAATAAAAGAATAAATTAAAGTCAGTGTGGTCCAAACTGATGCTGAAACAATTTTCTCCCTCTTTTTATCTTTTTTTTTCTAGAGTAAAGAGACAACAGCGCTCCAGTGTTGACACTCGAGGAGGAGGAGGTGGGGACAGTTTAGGACGATCAACTCCCTGAAGGCTGGGTCTCCTCTGTGCTCTGGTTCGATGTGGCGTTGGCGCCGCTGGACGGGGTGGAGATGGCCGAGGTGGCGGAGGAGGAGCTGACTCCGTTGGAGGTGCTCACTGAGCTGTGCTGGATGGCCTCGTTTTGGGGGCTGCTGGGAACGGACATCTCCTCGCAGCTCTCGTCTTTGTCAGGGACTGTGTCGGGAAAGATTGCATGAAAATGTTTGGATGCTTTTTATCGTTTATCGTTGCTGATATGATCAGGGAAGGCTCGAGGTAAAGCTCTGACAGGCTAATCAGATGTAAAACAGCTTATTGCACGTGGTGTAGGCAAACGCTTTCATTAATCCCCATAATGC
Source organism: Cetoscarus ocellatus (assembly GCA_037902135.1). NCBI lineage: Eukaryota > Metazoa > Chordata > Actinopteri > Labriformes > Labridae > Cetoscarus > Cetoscarus ocellatus. Next base: position 1,477,506 of record JBAMNC010000683.1, read on the forward strand.
TACTTCCACACCCTGCTCTTTAATTAAAGCTCCGATGTCAATTTAAACCCACATTATAAGAGTGCATTACATTCTGGGAGCACGTGGCACACTTTCCCATCCCTAACTGCATTCTCATTTGTTTTTTTGTTACCTTGCCAACTACTGCAGCGACAGATGATTACAGCACCTGATTTTAATGATGCTCACACTGGAGAGTAGGGAAGACTTGGAGTCGAAATGCCACCAGCTGTTAGGCAGTTGCATTGAATTAATTGGATCTTGATGAAAAAACTACTCTCATGCTCTGTTTCATAAAGGAACAAGGAGCACAGTGATAATTAATATTGTTAATGATATGAAGTCACTTGTTATGGCACTTTGTAATTAATGACTGGGTTTCATATTTGGGAATGTAAAGTGCCGATTCCACGGCAAGAAGAGGCAATTAAATCTCAATACAAATGTCTTCACATTAGAGGCTTCATGAATGGACTTTGACCGTGTGATTTAGTGCAAGTGAATGTCAAAGCGCTATAAACTCCCTCGCTGTTTTACAATAGAGAAGGTCAACCTCAGAATAAATCAGCCTGGTGGTTTTGTTCCGTGTTCAAGTGAGCATTATTACTCCTAACGACATTCCGGGGCGGTGAGCTGATATATCATAATACTCGGAAAATTTCAGGTTCCCAGCGCAGCCGGAGAGTCTCTCTGCTCTCTCAGTTTCTGAAGTGGGCTTCACTGAAAGCAGATGGACAGCTCGGCGTGCCAAGTGAAAGCGTGTCCTGGCTTGTTTGTGGGGTTGTCTGGGTAATTTCCTCCCACCTGCCATGGCTTCGCCTGGGCAGGACGATGAAGGGTATTACCAGGTCTGGAGGGCAGCAGAGCCTTATGGGACGTGTAACACTGAGAAAATGGAGGGCTTGATGAGGCCTTTACATGAGTGCGAGCCATGGATCAGTCAGAATTAAATGCTGCGCTTTACTAATCAGTGAGATAGATTATAACAGTGAGGCCCAACCAGGAGTACTTGTGCTCAGGGGTGTGACTAAAAGATGCCAGGTTTTAGAGAGACTAGTTGACTAGTAGCTTATGAGAACACTGGCTACTTACATGACTCTGAGGTTATTAGTACCTTATTCTACATGATCATAATACATAACTAACAGCCATGTTTTACCTTACTACCTTCCAAATTACAGCTTGCTAATGTATGTTAAGAAAACGTTAAAAATAACAGCCAATCAGTGACATTGTTAGTTCTTTGTGCATTTAAAAGAATACTTATGAATGTAAGTTTCGCTCTGGTCGTGATTAGAGGTGGAAATTGAAAAGATTTTATTGATACCAATGCCATTATCGATTCTGCTTTTCGAACCCATTCTTTAATGACTGCAGTATTGATTCCTGTGGATACTTGGTTCGGGAAAAGTAAGCCTGTGTAGGATTTCAGTGACAACAATGTCAAACACATCACTCCAAATATTCAATGCCATGCTGCACAGATTAAAGTCTGTGTAAGTCGCTGGTGTTTTAACCGACTAAACATTGTGAAGTAAATGTATTAGTCAAAGTGAAGACAGATTTGACAACAATGATTACAACTAGGACTTCTTTGTTATCATTTCTGGCAACTGCCTCTGATGAGATTGTGACTTCTTTAATTTAAAAGGGTTGCAGAACAAAGGGAAAGGAATTGATAAGGGAATTGTTACCTATTCTCAACTGGTATTGGTTTTCAATTCCCATCCCTAGTCCTAATAATGATAATGATTTTGGACACAATTTGTGATAACTTTTATTTTCCATATTTCCAACCTCTAATCGTAGGTCAAATTTTGCATATTTCATGTTTACAGTGGTGACTAATTTCTAACTAATTGCTGTACATCTTCAAAATCAAAAGGAGAAAATGTCTGTAATGTTACGCTTTCTATGAGTCAAGCCTAGTCAGTATGTTTTACAGATAACTTGGACATAGCAGAAGTGCTGTTCTGCCGTTGCCCACAGGTCTTCTCCTAAGATGTAATAAAGAAACTAAATAAAATGAACACGCACTCGTTCCTCAGCAACAGAGTAAGTTTACTTTGTCGATTCCACTAAACTGGTCTAATTAATCTTAGGTTATTTTACTGTGATTGGTACATAGAAGAGACTGCACTGTCGATGTGAACTGTGCTGGAGTAAATTAAATGTTATTTTAAATATAAGGAGTGTTTGCATATTTTCCTTTCTTGCCACTGCCAAGGGGGCTACGTTTTTGTCGGCATTTGTTTGTTTGTTGGTTTGTTCGGAGCAAGATATCTCAAAAAGTCCTCAAAATATTCTGATGATGTTTTTCAGGGAATGTTGGTCAAGGCACAAGGAGAGCAGTAGATAGATCTGTTGGTGATCTGAATCTGTATGCATACTCGGAATTTTTTTAGAATATTTGTTAACATTGTGTGATAGGGCAGTTTTTCACATTTCTGCTTATTACAATATCAGAGGTGGAGGTTTGTGCTCTTGGTGCACTTCTGGTTTATATATAATTCAATGTATTTCAGGCAGTTTTTAGCATGCCTTGCTATGTATCTTTGTCCTATAGTAACTGAAATAATGATTTACTGTGCAGCTTTACAAACAAAAATGAAAAAATACAAACAGCTTTGACTTGATGTAAGAATGTTGATCTATAGGCTACAATTTAACTGTTTAAATGGAGGATTGTGCAGAAGCAGCAGCTAAACAAGCTCAAAATGATGAATAGCTGTTGAAGGGTCTTGCTGGTTGAACATTTTTTAAGACTTGATATGGCAAAGGAGCTCAGATTAGAGGATATATATATCGCTTAAGTTATTAAATATTAAAAAATTCTACAACAGCTTTGTCCCCCAAGCCATCAGACATCTGAACTCCTAAATCTGACTGCTATATACTGACTGTTACTGGACTTAACCTTCTTTTTCTTTTCTTTTGTACATATCTGATATTTAATATTTAACATATAGAGATTCATATTCATACTTATCTTGCACCTTGCACATTTTTTTACAATAACTTGCACCTTATTACTATCTATTTGTATCCATGTTGTCTTGAAATCTGTAAACTGTAGCCTGTGCAACAAAATCTCATTCTGTATACACCTGCTGCATACCGAATGACAATAAAGTCTGTCTAAGTCTTAATAGCTGAAACTCCTCTCTTCTTTTACACTTTGTGGCAGTATGGGAAATTTAGACATTCCCTGACTAATTTAAGCATTGAAAACTTTAATGTAAGAAATATTTTTTGTATGAAATCAATAGTGTTAATGAGCTTCCTCTTCAAATCAATTTCAAACAAGCTCACATCATGATAGATAGTGTCAGACAAAGAAAGTTTCAAACTCCTGTAGTATCCCTCTGACAGACAATTATTTTCTCTCTCACATAAGTTGACTCTCCTTCTTGCCTCATATTAAATCTAGCCCTCCTGTCATCATGAGCCAAACAGATGAACTGGGTTATTTGGATGAGGTTATATTTTTCCTACAGTGTAAAAACTGCTCTAAATGTCATCCCTCAGAAAGGTCTACAAACACAGGATTGACGTCCTTATCAAACACACAAGAAAGATGACCCAATTCATCTACAGATCTCGCTGAAAAACAATCCAGACAAAACCAAATGAGACCTGGCTCTGACAGCCCTCTGCAGCCTGGAAACCATCAGTCCCATAACACCCACGACGTGTGTCAGTGGGGCGGTTAGCAATAAGGGATGCGTAATGAACAGCCTAAGCTTGGTGGACACCCCACTACGAGAATGCTCTGCAGTCTTGTCAGGCTTGCTGCTTTAATGGACTCATTTCAGAGGCAATCATTGTCAATACAAGTCAGAGGTCACTTAGGGAGCGCTGTTGAGAAGTGGCTGAGAGCACACTTGTTCTTGTTGCATACTGGCTCATCCGTGAGGGGGAAATGAAAAATATGAAATATGGCCCAAATATCAAAATGGCAGCACCACAGTCTCTGGAAATGAAGAAATACTTGAGACACAATTGTACATGTGAGCGTGTCATGAAGAGCTGGTACAGAGGACACAGTGGAGGTAAAAAATATGAAATGTGAAAGAAAAGGCACCCAAATTAGAGCCCTCCCTACTTCTGAAAATGATTGCATATAAGCAAAACAAACTTTTTTTAAAACCCAGAGTACCGTAAATCCTCAAATAAAGGCTGGGGCCTTTATTTAAAAATTGATTGGGCACCAGGCTTTTATAAGAAGGAGGCTCTTTATTTAGAGCCAGGCCTTTATTTTTCAAACTCTGTCTGAGCCTTGTCAATAGCTCATATTTTCGTCCAAAGCAAATAACATAGCACTGATGAATCTTCAGCAGCTGGACATATTAATATATCTTAACCATTACTCTTTGGTCTATTAAGAATCTAAATATTAGTAATCGATGTGTTGTTCATAAAAATCAAACCATTTTTGTCCCCACTTTATGAAAAGTTATAAGGGCCATGGGCCCCTGTATAAAATTATTTAAGTTTTGACATTTGTTGTATGTTTTCTGCTGAAATCTTTAAATTTTAACATATTTATCTGTCTAGATAACAACTGAGGGCAGAATATTCTCTTGAGTCTACGACTCATGCAAAATTAGAAATTAATGTTCTTAGGTCTGGTTAACATTGAAATGTTCCTTTAACAATATGCTAAGTTCAAAGTCTGACAAATGCATTTAAACAGGCCAATCTTTTTAAGAAACTAAACTTCCCCCACTTGGCTTCTCTATATTTAAAATGAAAAAAAAAAAACATCAAAAAGCCCATATTGTTGAAAAAAGCACCATATTGTCTTAAAGGGCTTTATTTTCCTTTTTTGCATGCATACAATATCAAACAACAGCCAAAGAGGATGCAATGGACCACAATAAAAACAGTGGCCTATATCTTCCAGTATCAACCCTACAAACATAACTGGTATTTACACATAGTGGTCACACAGCCTCTGTTCTCCATTGAAAAATAATTTGAGCCTGGTCACCCGGCCACAATTTGAATCCCAGCCTTTAATTGAGGAGTCTGAACAATTTACTGCGTTTTCATCGTCATCGCAAGATGAAAAAGTGCAATAAGTCCATCAGAAAGGATGCCTCTGGGGCAATAAATAAAAAAAAACACCCGCAATTAATGTTTCCTCCCCTGCTGTGACTGTCCAACGTGCGCCGCATGTGTCTGTGAGCAGAGCAGTTTTAGATGCAGCCTCTTGTCAGGAGATACAGGTCGCCCCCATTGCTGTTCAATCCTCAATACCAGCCTTCTTGCTGTGCTTGCTTGTTTTAAACATGAGATACAGGTTTATAAGATGTTTCGCTGCACCTTGTCTGCTGCGACAGCAGAGCAGAAATGAACTTTTTAAAACTTAGGTGAACTGACCACAAATCAGGTTTTTCAAAGGCAGATAGATGAAGGACGGTGATGTTTTCAGAGAAGTAATGATCCAGGTAATTTTTTTTATTTTTTAAAACATAATGTCTTTTAGCAGTGATCTATAATCAGGATGCTGTTTATTAATGTGCTCAAGGCTCAATGTAATCTTTATATGCCTGTTTCTCTTCCTCTCCTGATCTGAGACATTGTAGCAAAAGCATAAATAACAATTTATGATGACATATTATATGATATATATATGAGATTTTACCATGACCTACCTGCTGCACTTATTAAAAAACATGTAAGTTGTTTGTGTAAACAATTCTTTAAATTGGAACATTTTGATGAAATATTTTAGGTAATGTAAGTACACGACTAAAATGTATGCGTACATATGCTGTCTGTGATTCTAAGATTTTATATATTATATATTCAGCGAACCAGGAGAGTGATACAAAGGAAAGGTCTTGCTGTACCTAAAAATCCTCCCTGCAGACATCATTCTTCAGGAAAATGTTGATTAGACAGTCTGTCTTTCTGAAGCCACCTGTGGCCTCTCGAAAATTTGGGCCATGCCATCAGTTTACACATAAACCGTGGCATTTGTGTTTCAAGTTTGGCAAAGTTTTTCAAACAAAGGGGTCTAATATGTCAATATCTCTTCCTGTTAGGCTTTAGGTAAGACATGTCGTCTAGTCTGGTGGTTAGCTGGAGCTCGTGTCAGATGCCTTTCACTGGAAGCCTCGGGCTGAGAATAATGGAGCATTACTCACTGTGATAGCCAGATTTCTTCTGCATGGCGGTTACAGGGCAATCTTTATGAGCCAGAAGAAGCTGCTTCAGCTGAGCCACTTCGTTTCTCAGCAGGGTGACTTCATTCTTTGGGAGAAAGGAGACACAACAGCAGTCAGTAAAAATGGTCACTACAAATCATCAAGTATGTCCAATCTGACAAAAACACAACACACGTTATTCAAAACTCTGAAAATTAGCTGTGAAACAGAAAAATGTTGATTTTTTTTTCTTTTTGAGGACTTGAACAATTCTTTCCTTTAATTTTCAAGTTTAAAGTTATTTCTCTGTACTGGTGACCTATTTTAAGAGCATTTCTGATTCTGACTGTTAAAAAAAAGTCCCCCACACAGAGTTTTTTTTTCTTTAAAAAAAAAAAGGTTACTGCCTTCATCAGTTTTCAAATCAGTAATGACAGACATGTACTAAAGGATTATCAAGATTTCAAAATGATCAATGTGCACTGTAATATACAAACTTTAGACATTTTTCAACATAATATTTAGCATTTAGCATCTGCTGTGAAAAAAAAAATGCAAAAAGCTGTACAATTTTTATCAGTCAATCAACAGATAAATTGTACTTTCTTTATTCTCTATATATTTTCATATTAAATTCAAATGTAAATTAAATAGGCAAACGTTGACTCTCTTAACCCCTTGAAGCCTGTTGAATCAAATTTGATACATACTTTTATGATACCTCTATCTATGAATATGATCAACAAATTACTAAAAAAACATCTGAATACAATTAGATAAATGACAAAATGTCCTCAAGTGGATTATCAGTTGCCAAAAACACCTAATGTATCAAATCAGATACAAAAAATATACATGTTAAATTTTATGGAAATTTTGTTGTTTGTGGGGCGGATTTCAGTAGAAAGTGAAATAAACATTTTGGCTAAAAAAAATAAAATTTTCCGGCTAGGGTTAAATTGTACCCAATTCCATAAAAGGAGACTTTATTTTGTGTACTGTCAAAACAGGATCCCTAATAACAAATTTACACAAATTAAAGTGAGAAACTTTCGGTATGTGTTGATTTTGGCACCTCCAGTGGAAAATAGGGTTGTTGCCTTGTTAATTATAAAAAAATACAAATATATAGTTCAACTGACTTCTTAATCTTGTGCTGGCTATTTTCTTATCCAAATTTACAGGTTTAAATGTCAATCCATGCAGACCTCTAGTGGGCAAAGCAGCACTTCTTAACACTCAACTTTCTCAACTCAACTCGGCTTTATTTATAGAGCACTTTAAATACAAACAGAGTTTGAGCCAAAGTGCTGTGCAGCAGGAAAATTTGGAATAGACACTTTGCTAATGTTGTACTGTACATTTGCAGGTCAATTTTCCTGATTAAAAATGTGACACTTTGCAATTCACCCTGTAGAAGTTGTCACAAGCATTTTAAATTACTGTAATGAAATTATTTATGTCACTGATGGTCTTTTTTTTTGCATTTGAAGGTCATATGGAGGTGCTGGACACCATCTCTTTCAATCAGTTTAACTGTCAAGAAAAAGTCCACAAAGGAGCTTCAAAACAAAAAATGAGCTTCAAACAAAGTGAATGCCTATCATCTTTATAAAATTGATCTTAAACATGGTTTTGTGCCCTCTTTACATAAAGATGCTGTACTTTTTGCCTCCATGCCATTGTCAATGGGATCAGGTGGTTTAATTCTACGCCCTCTCTTCATGTTAACATAATACAGCTGATCATCTCCTCGACAAAAACAACTTGCAAAGAGCATCTGAATGAATGAATTCAGATTAAAGTTTGATTCACATCTTCATTTGCACTGTTCCTGCGAAATAATTACGGGCCCTCACTGGCTCCAGACCAGCACATTTGTCAGAGGTGAGCAGTTCGTATTGTCAGAGCAACTTTGTAGGTGCTGCTGAGATTTACACTCTCATGTCGTTACTGCTCCCCCGGGAGCTGGGGATTTCTGCATGTCGTAAAAGAGAGCCACATTACGCTGAAGGTGACTTTAACTGGATTTAGAGCGGCCAGGGGCCCACCGAACACCCAATGGCAGATTTAAGCTCCTTCTCCTCTCCTTTAAAGGACTACGGGCGGCTTAATCTATTAGTCTAAAAGCAGCCAATTTATTTGATTCCATCTGTTTAGTCTTGCTGCTGCTGGCAGAGCTGAGCCATTGTAAGACAGATTTAAAACACAGCTGGAAGGAGCGTATGTATCACATGTAGCCAATCCTGTATTCACTGTGCTTCCACTGTGACTGCTGCCAGTTTGAACCAATATAAACATGAAGCATCCTTTTACAGTGTCTCTCCAATCTGCTATATGGAAACATATATGATAGACCTTCAGATAAAGGTCAGAGATGTCAACATCCATTACCAAATGCTATTTCCTTGGTTGACTATGAATAATGTGAGAGGATGCAACATTTTTCTTTTATAGTAGTGCTAAGAAGTGTCATTTTTTTTTAAAGGGGATAAAAAAAAAAAAATGACAGTAGTACCCCCCTGACTTCAGGATGCTGTGTTATGGACTTGTATCACACCATGATTTTTAAAAACTTCATCGGACTGGACTTTCAGGGGTTAAACTTGTTTTTAACTTTGTGATTTAATCGGAATTGAGCAAATGGGCCTTGGGTGATGCTGGGAGCCCTATGAGCCGCCTAGTCTGACACCTCATTAAAAAGCCAGTTAAGGATGATGTTAAAATAATTGTGCATCATTAGAGGCAGTTTCACTGATCAGCTGGGCCGTGTCAGCATGGGAGTTTTAACAAAAACTGCTCTGCTGATTAATGCCTTCATATAAAGCGCCCTTTTATTCTCTGCCACATGTTGTTCTCTTCTTTGTATTTAACAGCGATGTGATCTGTTTATAACCCCGCTCACTTACCTACACGTCCTCTTTTATCTACCTATACGTAAATAAATTCTCAGCAAGTGCACCCATGACAGTGGTGATAACTTGTTTTGAACTAGAAATTAACAACATGAACTCTTTCCACTGCGACTGCTGTCTATCCCCTCCTCCATCCCCCACATCTTATTCTGCTTTCAAAGAAAAATAAGACAGTGAGCAAATAAACACCACATCTCATTTAATTGTCTGGAACACCGATGTGCCGCACCCTCGGCTCACACTTATCAACAGAGACAGCAGATACATGAACTGTTTCGAACTTGTCAGCATCAGATCCTAATTGCTCGCTGCGAAATGAAGGTTCAAAAAGACACCTTTCCCTGGGAGATTTTTGAGGCCATTCAGTAAACTGCTGAGACAGAAGCGAAGACACGCTTGTGCGCGGCTGACATCTGGAGGATACATCTTTATTGACAGGGACGTATCGATGTAAAGGGCTCACACACCGCTGCTGTCACACAGCAGCTCTTCTTAATCGGCTTTAATGACTTCATCACCGCAGAAGGGAAAAGTCTGTGCACACACACACTTGCACAAACAGCACACGATAGTAAACAGACATCTGCATGCATGCGTACACTCAAAATTTTGACACATTGATGCATAAGCGCATAAGACAGGTAAAGAAGCTGTTGTTATGTGCTGTAGCTGAGACGGAGCGACAAAGAGCACCTGTAGTTGTCCATTCATGGAGCTGAGGTCCTCTGCCTTCTTCTCTAGTGACTGGACCCACACTTTCCTTTTCTGCCTGCAGCGAGAGGCCGCCGCTCTGTTCCGTTCCAGGAACTTGCGCCGCTTCTCATCAGGGTCTTCACTTGTGGTTCTGCGCCGTCGACCCCCTGTGCTGGGAGGGTTTGGCGGAGGAGGGACTGGGGAGGCCTGAATAGTATGAATAACAATGTTAAAAAAACAAATACCATCAAAACAAAACCAATGCTACATCTGTGACTTACTACTACTGTGCAGCACATCATATTACGTGGTTTATCTTAAGTAAAACAGCTTGAATAATACCATATAATCTAATTTACCGCATTAACATGATGATGATGAGTGTTATTTCCCTTGGTAGCCCACTTTGTGTATTAAATTACACTATAAACCAAATATAATTGAACTCAGACACTGATGATGCACAAAAAAGTTTTCATAGTTCAAAATAATAAATCTAGCAGTAAGGACTCTAACTACTGCACTGGTTAACCTAACAAACAATATTATAGTTGTTCAATAACTTTGAACAACAATCTCTGATGTTGTAAAACTTTTCCAATGCAGCAGCAGGGCACAAAAAGGCAGTGTTGAATGGGTTTTACAAGAAAAGGGCTTTAGAGACACCTGAAACCAAAGTAAATCTCTTACTTCCTATCCGTTTTATTACTATGGAAGAATTCTGTTTTGCTTTGTTAGGATAACTGAGGGAATGTCTGACATGACTTTTTCAGGAGGCTGAAGACCTGCTTCATCTCCACCTCTTTGTGTGTTACATGGCCGACTGAGAATTAGTTTGAGATTGAATTTTTTAGTAAGTGGCTTCTGTAGGTTGGCTTCAAAAGCCTCCTTCAACAACTAGTCAGCTATTCATGTAAAAAACATTGGTTTAAGTCTGACTTTACTCATATTTCATCCAATATTTTCTACAGTCGATGCTTACAAGCTGCCTCGGCCCTTCGCCTGTTTCTAGGTTGGCCCAAAGTTATACTGAGATTTCATTTTAGGAGACAACCAAGGATTGGTTGCATAAGACAACTTCAGATACTGAATGGTTGGTGCTGCTCAGATTTTGTCCAATACCTTACTCAGTTCAGTGATTTCCCCTTTCATTCTTTTGGAGTGGTGGGCCACCTCTCTACACCTGCCCCTGTGAAAACACCTCTTTTTCCTTTTTGCTGTCCTAAACAAGGTTGAGGGCAAGTTTTCATCCTGGCATAACCAAAATGACACATCCAAATCCTTTACGGCATGTCTCTGCATCACACCAGGCTACAAATTTTGGCTGAGCCTTTTACCTAAAGATGTGTTTGTTTTTCTATTTTCAACTGACCACTGACTTCTTCTAATAAAATGTCTGTAAATCCAGTAGATGTAGACCAGTTCATCAATGCTATATTCCTTATAAATGTAATGTTCTGTTAAAAGCAAACCAGTAAGTAAACCTGCTACATTGACAACAGTTGGTTTTACTCTCTTTGTGACTTGGGATGCACAATAATGACTTTTTGCTGATATGCTGATATTTCTAAAGTCACTGCTGCTGTTACCAAAACTGAAATATTTTTGTTGTCAAAGTTACAAAATGTCTACTCAACTAAAGGTGACAATTTCCATCCATAATGACAGTCTTTGTGATAGAAACAAGTGTGAAACTAGAAAAAAACCCATTTTATTCTTTAATGAGTTATACTTTAGATTTATTAAAGTGGACATTCAGTGGTAACGAGATAAACCATTATGGTACTTAGATTAGATTAGATTAGATAATACTTTATTAATCCCCTTGGAAAACCTTTCTCAGGGAAATTCAGATTCAGTAGCACTTCAGTATTACAGATTCAAGTATACATAAAAAAGATATATCCTAGCAAAACTATAAATAAATATAAATAAAATACAAATATAATAAAAAGATATAAAAATATATATGGCTACTGGCTGGCTACTGCTCCTCCCCGTCCTCTGTCTTCCTGTTACTCCTCCTCCCCCCAGTGAGGAGTTGTACAGTCTGATGGCCTGATTTGTACATTCTGAAAATATTACAGCGAATATATAGGATACATATGGCCAATTTATGCATCCAAAATACTGGCTATAAGTATCAGCAAATTTTTTTATATCTTCTGATACCAAAAATAAACTTTTGAGGTAATTATCTGCTGATACCAATAATAAACTTTTGAGGTAATTATCTGCTGATACCAATAATAAACTTTTGAGGTAATTATCTGCTGATACCAATAATAAACTTTTGAGGTAATTATCTGCTGATACCAATATCGCTTCAATGACATTATGCTTCCCTGTTTGTGACCCCTCTAGCTGCATAGGACCAGGATCCTCCTTACAGACAAAGCAGGGGGAAAAACTGCAGTCTATGAACAAAACTTGTTTTGCACAAAGAGACAAAAAATATTTTTTGGATATCACGATAAAAAGTAACTACACCACACATTTTAAATCTTGCTCTGTTCTGAGGGTTTGTTTTTGATGGAGAAAATTTCTCTGGCTAAAAAAAAACAGGCCTCTTGTTTACAATGTCTGCTCTTCTGAGAGTCACTGAATCCAAAGTAAAGCCTGTAAAAGCCATTTTAATGTGATGACCTTAATAACTTTCAACTAAAATAAAAATGTCCATACTGGGATAAAAGACAATAACCTCAAATTTACTTTGTGGATTTGCATTTTCAAACACTGAGTGATATGATTAAGTTCTTTTTCCAGAGTAATACTGGTTACTTACAGGTGTCTCTGTAGTGGACGTGGCTGGCTGCTGCAGGGAATGGGCCGAGGGTTCCTCTGTCATGGGAGGCTGAGGAGGAGGAACAGGGGACAGGACTGCCATCGGGGCTGAAGCTGGTGTTGGAGTTGGTGTCGGGGGTGGAGCAGGGGAAGAAGGAGCAGCAGTTACTGCACTGCTCTGAACTTCCCCACCATCTCCATTTGTTACCTGAGGAATCTGCTGGCTAACTGTCGGTTTTAGCTTCTGTGGAAAAAATTAGACACGGAAAAAATGTCACAACGTGCGCCAACAAGATGAAAATCATACCATGGTAGAGAACTGGAGCAGTTTATCTAATTTTACAACAATACATGCTTTTTTAGAGGATGAAAACATTTTAAAGGTTCAGAAAGCTGCATTAATAGGTTTAAAGACTTGCTTAAGATTGGCACAAATCAGTTCAAGATTTTCTTTAAGTTATATTTAAGTGAAAAAGTAGAATAAGCTTGTTTCAGCTTCTTTTAATGTGAGGCGAGGTAAGTTTATTTATACAGCACAACGCATTCTTGGAGCATTAAAATCTGCTGGCTCCATTTTTTTAGCTTTTGGGAAAGAACTGGGCTAAGAAAAACCTTTCATGATGTGCCCCTTTAAGGTAAAGATTCTACCCTGGAACACAACTGGAGCTGTTAAAGTATTTCTGAAACAGTAAATTATAAAGACAAGGTCACAAAAGACAATATTTTTCGCAGGTATTTGCTCTGCTCTGTGTAGCTACAAACTAACACAGTTACAAATCAGTGACTACATTTGATCTAATGCCTTTAAGCTGCAAAAACTGCAACTATAAGACAAAAACAAAATATACCAAGACACCTCAAAGCAACATCCACAAGCTCATAAAAAACCCACCAGGTAAAGTCAGAGGACAGAACATTCAGCTGTCTGTGAGAGCCACTGTTGTTATTTTTAAAACCAAACATGAGGCTGTGAACCATACACTAAATGTCAAATAAACAGACGTAGTACAGGATTTTTAAAACACACTTTCAACTAACAAAGTCTTGAAATCACTGCTTAATCATTTAAAATTGCATTAATAAATTCACAAGCTCAGTCTGTGTGCAAAGAGAAGTTAAGGAAAGTTGCACTTATCAACAACAGACCTAGCATAAGTTTATGGCAGTTAGCGAACAGACTGAAACCTCCTGCTTCAATGAAGCTACTTAGTTTAGAGCTGTTAGCCAAGAATATTATTATAACAAGGATGCTTATTTAAAGTATACTATACATTTATCCATATGCTCCATGTGCAAATTTTACGGCACTTCATTTTCTCCTAAATAACTGAAGAATAATGGCAAATGGTCTTTAAATAGACCTTGGAAATTAAAAAGTTTGTAAACATTATTAAATATTCAGTGATCTTGTTTAGAATTAATTAAGCCAGTCCAATGCAAGCAAGCAACATACCTTCTGCATAATTCTTTTTATGTTTTTGCTTACAATCTTAAATGGATAACTTAGGTGATGGGCATTCACAGCCAGAAACAAATCAAAAGCCATGTTTCATAAATGACTGGACTTGAAATGATGGACTCAAACACAGCCCATTCATGAAAAGTATTTCTCTACAGATAGGTACCCATGATTCACAGGCCAATTCCTCTCGTATCAAACACAGAGCAAACAAGGTGAGCGTGAATGAGCCTTTGGAAGCAGTTACAAAGTGAGAGGGAATACATTTACATGAGAGAACAGAGGAGCACATTATTCTAACAACTACCTTTGCCAGACCAATCTATCTACCAAATTAGTTTATCGTGTAATACCCTTCCAGAAGCTCTTCTGGCAGAAACAAGATATTATTCTCCTGGAATGGCCCATAGTAAGAGGGAAAAGCCAGTCAGATTCATATTTCATCTCTGCCATGGAAACCTCATCAGTGTAATAACCCTCCATCTCATGGGTGTTATTCAACCATCTGCTACTATATTACTTATCTTTATTTTGCAACTAATTAACAGCATAATCTTCTAAATTCAGCAAGTTAATTATCATTATTGTGGTCTTTGCAGCATCATCAGTCCTTGTAAAGTGCCGTCTCCTCGCCCCCTGAGAGCCAAGTGGGGGCGGGGAGCAGGCAGGTTGAGCGGGGGTCTGTTTTCTTGACGCGGGCTCATTAGGTGTTTGCTGATGAGCTGAGTGCTGTGGGAGGCGTCGTGAGTATGAAGGGAGGGGGGGGGGGGGGACACAGGTCAGGCAGGATTCTGCTGAACAAAAGGTTCCATGCAGGGTGAGGCCGCCTTAATGTGCCTCGCTGAGCGTGTGCCAGGATGCCCCCAGCTGGCTCTTGCTGGTAGCCCCCCTCCGGTTGGCCCCGGTGACGGCGTGCTGAGTGCAACGCTGTCTACGCGTTTGTCATCTTCGTACCCCCATGATCCCGGACAACCCCCTCCCCTTCCCCTCCTCCTCACCAGTAAGGATCAATCCCGCCCTCCCATAAAATACGCACCTCCTCTCCACAGTTTATCTGTTAATTTCCTCAGGCAGAGCATGCTGCGAACACTTACAGGTTCTGTGATCCCTGCTTCATCACGTTGCCACTGAACTCGCTCTAAACACTTCATATCCCTGCCCTTCAACCGCCATGTCTAACACAGGACAAACGGTTACAAGACTGGGACAGCGTGTTTTCCCCAAGGAGAAGCAATGGCATTTGTGTTTGGATTATCCTGACACAACAAAGCTTAATTAAACATTTGCTTTAGATCTTTTTAATCTATCATCTAAAAAAACATTTCATGTTTTGTCTTTCAACTGTCTGAAAATGGTTCAACTCTGCTGACTCCTTCATGTTGTTTTTTTGGGACATCAAAAATGGTCTTTTAATCGATGCATCGTAATGCGGACATAGATGAAGACACATAAATGCAGAGACAGCCAATAATCGTTCAATCTTGCAGAGGCTGCTGCTAGACTGCAGTTTCAGTTTTGTTTCTGGGGAGGAAAACACTATTATAGGAAGAGGAAACCTTTGAAATGGAATTATTTTGGTTTACAATGAAAATACATTTTTACTGCAGTTGATGTCAAAAGCCATTTCTTATTAATAAAATTCAAGAGTTCATATTTATCTGACTGCTTGTATTTCCTAGTCTAAAAAGGAGCCTGGTGCACTAATATGGCAATCAAAGACAGTACTCACTGCGTTGCATCGTGATGCGTCGTGATATCAAATCGAACTAATATGTTAACTTAATAATGGTAATCGAATCATGAGGTTGTTGAGGATGTTTTTCGGTCCATCAGTCTAAAATCCATGGACTCTTAAGTTTACCAACATACCCGCTGAAAAAGGAAAGTAATCCAACACATTTTTCAAACTTCTTTTCTTTGTATTTAGTTTTTTATTTAGAGCCAAACAATGTCACAAATTCATCTTTTGGGAGGATTTAAGGATGCTTCTCTGCCTGAGATTACCAAAATAAACACAATTGTTACACCGTTTGACAATCAAGCACAGTTGTTGTTATGGTGATAGTTAAAGTGTACTGATGGGTCACAGAGCAGATTCCTGATCAGTTAATGCTCTTTAGTTTAACAACAGCACAAAGAAGATTAGATAACTAAATGCAAAAAAAAGGACACATTTTGTAACTTTTTGTATTTTTTCATCTTACGTCTAAGTTCTTTTTAGTCTTTAACTTTATCAATTTTTTTATGACATATTATTCTCTTCTTTCCTTTTCTTTACTGTTAATATTTAGGTATTTCAATGTCTAAACCTTTTCTAAGGTTCAGATTCTCTCTTTCCTTCCTTTTTGTATTTTAATTACTTGTTTTGGGTCACATTAGGTTTATTTTTTTCTCTTTGCTAAATTCAGTATTTTGGTAATTCAGTTACTTCTTTTTGTGTTAAGTCAGCTTTTATACAGACATTTTAAAAATTGATTCTAGGAGACTTCAAAACAGTTGAGGTTCCTTTACACTTTATCTAACATTGAGAATTTTTAAGACTTTTAAGACCCAACGTGAGGAAAATTTAAAACAAATTTTACACAGCAGAACATACAGAAATAGTTTTTTTTTTTTTAATCAAAATATGTTTAAATATTCAAAAACTGCAGGATTTTTTCAGTACATAAGACTGGGCTAAATTTTTTAAATTAATGCAATTTTTTATGAATTATCAAAAATATCTTTTAAGGATTCTGGAAACCAAAGGTATGTTTTTTAACAATTATTGCCAAAAACTCAAGGCAGACAGTCATCGTTCAATATAGGAAATAATAACATGTATGTAAGAGAGAATCTTCTCTAAGAAGGGATGTAACACAGTGCAGCATGGTGGCTATTTATGAATGTTGTGCTTGAATTAAACACTGACTTTACAGAGCTTTTAAACTCTCTTACAAACCATTGGGTGAATAACAGCCAAGGATAAAAAATTAAATCCAAAATGTAAGATCTCTTTTGGGTTAAAATAAGTATCTTTGAAAATCCTGTTAATGACCTGTTTTTCCACTTTGCTCAGATTTTTTTATTTTTGTGCTCATTGTGCTTTACTTGTACCTTTTTCTACATAAAGGTAATATTAGACAAAACACACAATGTCATTCTGCCTTAAATCTAGTTCAAGACGAACATTCAATTATTTTGACAGAATAAAAATAAATTGTAATATATTTTCCAATGCAGCTGTCTGAACCTGTATAATGCAATCAGCCTTAAATAGTGGATGGTAAAGGGCAACAGAGAAAAGATGTTTTGTCTGTGGTATACTTGAACCCAGGTTTTTTACAAGCACCCTCATCTGGTCAAGGACAGAAACACACTTCCACATTGTTCAGCTCCCTTGTTACACTGACCATTAGTATCTCTCAGATGGGAAATAACAGACTCAACATAGAGGTAGCATTTGATGTGTAAAAAAAAAAAAAAATTAATACCAGTTTTGCTTCTGATTGGGGCGGCTGCAGTGGTGGCTGTGTCTGCGTTTGTGGCGAGGGAGGTCCTGGGATCCCGGGGACATTAGGCACTACGGTGACAGGTCTGACAAGCTGACGGCACAGACACAGAGACAGATCAGCACAAAGAAAATTAGACTACAGTGATGAAAAGTCGGGCCGACCCCCCACAAGACAAACACACACATACACATAACCACGATGGGCTCTCCTTTTTCTCATATCTCAGCCTCATTAGGTTGGATGGCCTGTTATTTTGTGGAGGCAGCGCCACATGGAGATGCAGAGTGCACGCTAATGAACCTCAGCCTGCCTGCGTGAGAGCATATGGACAGGGAAGCTGAAGAGAGGATGGAGAGACATGAGTCGGAAGGCCAGAGCCAGGCCTCCTCTCTCTGCAGCTGACAATGAGACTGAGGGAGGGAAAGGGAGGGGGGTGATGGAGTAAAAGAGAGGCCCACTGGTGGCTCATGTTCTCCATCTACTTTTGCCCTCCTTTACTTGTCACCAGCTTTCCCAATCCCTACAGATTTGGGAAAATAGAGGGCTTTTTCCCTGCTGTGCTGCTATCAGGAGATAATCATCTGCTGCTCAGTGTTCCACTCAGACAACCAGGACTCACACGACAGGCTTCCACATGGGGGAGTTCAAAACAACACCAACAGGACCTTCATTTACAACTAATTTACCATATTAGACACTGTCATGGGCTGCAGTTGTAATTGGTTTGCAAAACATATTAGCAGCATCATCTATCTGCTGTGCCAGGAATCAAGAGTGTTGATTCTAATTGTACAAGGACAAATAGCAGTGAAGCATCCTGGACCAGAGCCTGCTGAGACTCAGCCAAACACTGTGTCTTTGCCACAGTCACAGTACTATAAAGTCCATTATTTCGTTCAACCTCCACAGCTCTGCTTCAGCTGCCAAATCTGAGGTGCCAAAGTTGTAAATTGTCCCCCTCTCCAAGTGGGGTGAAGGAAATATGTGGTAATGATGTTCCTGCTACAGCAGAGGTGTAGTCTGAATGTCACTATGGATGGGGTTTAATTTAGTTTACACAAGCATTCATAAGAACATTTATGTAAAATAAGTGTAAGATTCAGATAACTCGTGCTCAGCTTAGCGTGTAGCATTTTGACACCATCCAGAGTTTTTCTTATTTTACACACTGACCAAAACAGCAACGTAGGTTCCTCTGTGAGAGTAAAAAAGGGCCCTGGCTCATTAGTTACTTCACCCATGACAATGGAAACAGCAACTGTAATAGACAACACCTCACATTTATTTAATTGTTACTGTGGAGTATTTAATTTTTTTAAAAAAGATAAAAAGGCATGTTATTGTGTGTTGCAGATTTATTTTTTGCCAGTGCTGATACCGATCTACTAAGAATGGATATTATAAGTTCGATATGGGTATTGGCAGATTACACCTTGAAAAGGTAAATATCATTATCTGCAGATGTAAAAAAAAAATCTGCTGATATTTACAGCCAATATATCAGCCATATATATCCACTATATTAGCCAAAATATCGGCATGTATCATAATGCTTCATCTCATTTTCACCGTATCTCAACATTAAGACATTTTCATTTTTAGAGAATGAATGTTTTTCTTTTTTCACATCTGTTTCTTACGCAAATAAAAGGTCAGAGAGTCAGGAACCAGTCCATTTTAGTTAGGTGGAGACTGAGTAGGACTGAGTAAACGAGTCCAGAAATACCGGGATATCAGATATCTGCAAAAATCCAATATTGTGCATCCCTTTAAAGTACACACTTTTTCCAGTGTAGAGAACAACCAGTCTCTATCATACTAGAAGTTTCACAAGTTAAAAGCAGTAACTAGGGGGAGCAGAATTAAATTTTGTTTTCAAAGTAAATATTAGGCTTTAACTGGTTCTCTATTGCATAATCACCCAAGCCATGGCCCTTACGATATGTTTACTTTATAAAATGTTCAGTATGTTCAGCAATGAGAGGGAAAGCTGAGAAAGAATTATAAACGTAATTGCCATTGTCGAGTTGCGTCAGACTGATGATCTTTGAACATTTGTTACTTAAAGTAATCTTAAATTGCAGCAGGATTTGATTTCATTGATGGTGTATTCCTCAAAATTAAAGTTTAACTGTGAGTTTATCAAGACACGCAGGCTTATCATTGTGCAAAAGTTGTACCAAAACAAAGAGCCTAAAAGCAGAAAAGTAAAGCCCAGAGAATGTTTCACTAATCATCCCCTTAAACTACCTCAGTTATGCAAATCTTTTGGCCCTATCTTCAGAAATTTAAAGTCCTAGTTTCCTTGTTGATTCTCTCCTGGAAGGGGCAGAGCTAATTCCTCATATGATCCCACTTAAAAACACAGAAATATCCCTTTAAGCCATCATCCACAGATACCGATATCGTGCCGGCAATACTGTGCATCCCTAATCAAGGATGAGAATTGATATGAATGCCATCATCAATTCTGTTTATATGTCTGATTGTTCATCAAATCCCTTATTGGTAACTGTGGATTTTCTGTGTGGGGAAATAAAGCAAAACTACACAGGTTCTCTGGGAAACAACATCAGACATGTGGCAATTATGATATTTGATCCTGTGCTGCATAGATTAATGCATCTGCACAATGCTGCTGTTTCCACCCTTGCTTTAAATCCTACAAACACAAAATGTTTTGCTGTTTCGTCATTTTGTGTAAAATGAATGCCCACAACCTCTGTGTCCTGTCTGCCTTATGTACTTGTTTGACTTTGTTTTTGATTCTGCTGAAGATGCTTTTCATCCTTGATTTGCAAAGAATGCAGAACAAAAAGAAAAGAATAGACGGGGCATTGCTAAGCATAAAGACAAATGATATTGATTCCTCTAGCTAGTTGTCACCTATTTTCAGATGGCTTTGACTTGAGGTTCGCATCCCTATCCCTGGATATATTCTTTTTTTTTTTTTGATAGGAAATGATCAACCAGAAGATCTTAGGAGTCAAATAACAGTCAAAGCTTGGTGGTCTGGTGTTACCTCTTGCTGGCAAGTTAGGTAAATAACTGAATATATTTTTAGCTGCTAATGTAGAAGCTTAGATGTCTTTTGTAAGAAAAGTTAATCAAGTCATCATGCCCAACTTTGGATCTTTGTGTGGTTTAGCTGTCAGGGTGCGCCTCATGGCGGCTCAGACTCAAGTCCAACCTGTGGCTACTTTTAACTTATGTACATGCAACTGACTCCCCCTGATTCCCTACTCTATCTGCTGCTTTACAAAACAAACGCTAAATAGACCCCCTAGAAAACTTTAACTCTAAAGTGTTTGTGATTCTGAGACTTAAGCGTAATACTTGGCAGCTATGAATGAGATACCCTTAAAGATGGACAATAAATGACTTAATACTATCATTTTTATAACAACAAACTACCTCCTTTAGAAAAAGCAAAATGGCAGCTATTAAAGAAAACGTGTGGTAAAATTGTGCTCTAAAAGAACATTTTTTGTATAAATCCCCTTGTTTTCCTTACTCAGAAAGTGAGTTTAGGTCAGTGCATGCAATTAGTCAACTCTACTTACATTAAACCAAATACAAGTCAGATTTTAAAATCCTCTCAGAGTCATTAAGCCTGAAACATAACATTATCATGAGTAACCAGAAAACACTCACAGGGATTGTAGTTGGTATATGTACACTTGAGCTTGTAATAGATGCAGGAATAGCAACTGGCATGGTCTGACCATTAGGCAGCTGTAAGAGCACAGGGAAGGTGCCGGACACCGGGCTGAGGGGAAGAAAACAAATCCCAGTGATTAAAATGAAAAAAGTGCTTTGTGAAGAAGAGAGTCTTTAACAAGAAATAAACAAGAATGGATACAAGAAAATCAATGATATGTCATTCAACTTAAGAGGAAAAGTGAAAACAAAATGAAATCAACTTGAAAAAAAACACCTGTTGTGCAACAGGTTGAAGTTACATTATTAGATCAAATATTTCATGTCACATTAGAACCAAAAGGTTGCATCAGTCTTGCCCAGATATGGACTTTGGTTTGGTAAAGCCCACTAGACTTTAAATCATGAATACTAAGTTTTTACATGTGTAGACCTTCAAGGATGCTTCTGGATTTTTCTTATTGTTCTGCTCTCAATGCCAACAACTGTTTTACTGTTTGCTTGCATGCCCAAGAGAAAAACTGATGCTTGTGAAAATTTCTATGCATAACAATAATGGTGGCATATGTGGCATCAGTAATAGGTTAACTTAATTATGAAAGTGTATTGCCAGTAATAAGTGCTTGATTTACTTTTTGGATATGCTGGAGGTAAAAGTTATTTGTGACTCAGCTTAATTAGACCGTGAAATTGTTACACAGTCAACAAATGATAATTTGATAATTATTTAACCTGAATATAGGATCATCTGGTAAATGCTAGTAATGTGATCCATACTTGTGCCTTTTTTGCTTTTTAGAAAGGCAAAAATCTACACCAATGCATGCAGGAAACAATGGACCACGCCAGTTTCGGATGAAATGCAATCTAAATTTTCTTTGCAAATCTAATTTAAAAATGTTATGGGACAGATATGGAGGATGTACATTATTGTCTCTTTGAACAATAACAGTCAGTTTCTACATCAGGTGCATGGCTACCACATTTTTCAGACTCAGAACAAGTACAAGTGTCAAAATTTTGGTACTCGCCAATTCTGAATGCAAACGTGAACACTTCATGAAACTATTACACTTTCAAAATTTGTTTTACTTTTTTTCTCAGATGTTCCTCTCCTCTGCCATACTTTTGTTATTGTCATTTGTGTTAAAATGCCACAAAACTGGACTTAATCTATAGTCGACCTGTGCAAATACTGACAAGCCAACATTGGTGTCAACATTTTTTTAAGAGTGTAACTAAGACATATTGCCTTGGTATCTGTAATGATACCCAATACTGACAACAGGTATTGATTCATTACTAGTTCTGCAACTGTTATACAAGCTTGTGCAAGAAAATAAATCCTCTCTTTTAATTTCTTCCTTCTTAATCTCTATTTTTTTTTATTTTCAAGTTATCAGTCCATATTTGGGTAATACCAATGCTGTCACGAAGACAGAACTTATAAGACCTACAACCAAAAATATTAAATTCAAGGGCGTAAATTAACATAAAAACACAAGCACATGCCTTGCAAAAATAAGATCACACCAACACAAACTGCACAATAATAAATAACCAAAAATAAGAGATGACTATGATTTCTTTAAGATGGACATTTTGAGTTACTTACACTATAGGCCTATTAGTGGATGGGACTTGGGTAATAACAGAGCTAGATGTTGGTGATGGGAGAGCTTGTTGTATTACAACACTAGCCTCTGAGGTTGCTAGAAGTACATTGGGAACTTGAAGGGATGCAGGATGCACTATAGTAGATGCTGGCAGTGAGGCTGGCTGCAAAGATATTTCCTGAAAACATCATACAAAACCTTAGCTGAAGAAACTGTTTATCAACATATAATGTTTAAATTAATTCTGACGTTAAAATAATGTCCAGAAATTACATTACTTTTCTAAAGATCTGAACTTAAATGCTAATCAAGTACAAAACAAACATGTGATCTAATTTAAGATCAATTTTAATTTCTGATAATTTTGTACAGAAATTTTAACATTATTCTACAGCATAAAACACCATAAATCATTTAAAAAATCAGGCAGATCAGCAGACTAATTACTAAATTTAGATTTAAAGCAATGAAACTTCAATTTTACAGAGAGGGGACTTAAAATTCCCTCTAATAAGCACTTTAAACAGAAGCAACCACATCAAACAGCTTTACCTTGTCGTCGTTTGTCGTCGATTCAGGATGAGGCAGAGGGCTGTCTCGATGTGCCTCCATTGCTGTCGGCTCCTCAATTTTGTTCCGTATGATGGGCGTTGCAAGAGGTGACAGATCCAGTGGTAACTACAGAATAAAAACAATGAATAATCTCGAAACTCCTAATTGGAAATTCAGAAACAATTGAATCTACAGAGAGGGAATCTTACTACAGCCTTTTTGATGTCATCCTCTGTTGCTTTTTTGAAGTCATGGTCAAACGGACTTGCAAGCTCGTTGAAGAGTCCGACCTCCTCACAGTTCTTTAAAAAGCGGGTGGGTGTTGGGGTTTGGTCTGCAGAAAGGGAAAAATTTTTGTACAAAGACTTTGATGGAAAGTATCAGTAACAGAATTAAGCTTGACACTTACCAGCAATGATGACAGAGTCGGTCCTTGCAGGGCCAAACTTCAGTGTCATCTCATGTTTGTGTTTGTGGACAGCCAAGTGATCCTCATTTGTAAACCTCTGTGCATGGTCAAAAAGGAAACACACAGAACAATAAGAAACATCCTGCTTTGATTTCTCAAAAACAGACCAAACAAAAACTAAAGATCATAATCCTTATGAATTTTCTGATTTGATCTGCTGTTGCTGGAAATGGCACTGACAAATCATATTTTACTTTAACCTGATGATGCAAGTTTACCATATCCTTTCTGATATAAACTTGAAAAATACAACTTTCTTTCATAATATCAATTTTATTCAAATATTTCAAATATGGCAAAGGGGATTATTTTTCACAGTCATGTAAGGCAACTCAGGGAAACAAAAATGTCGTAAATTTTAAACATTATTGAAAATAAAAAATATCAACGGTTTGTACTTCTGATCCAACATCAAATCCAAGTACTATCATATTTTAAGTATTTTTTCAGCCAATTTCAGCTGGAATTAACACGGGTGGGAATCAAATACCTGCTCTATTTGAGAATCTGATCCAACTAGTTTGCTAAAAAGCTGTCAGCTTTTTTGGAATGTGTCGCAGGCATCAAATTCAAAGTGAAAGTATTTCCAAATCAATGTATTCTGGCTTTTTTGTTACACACAAAATACCAACTTTATTTGCGTTTATAGATTTTTGTTCATTCAACATAAGGGACAGACTGGGGCATAAAAAAATGATAAAATACCAATGTACCATGATGTTTGGCGGTGTAATACTGTATCGATGTTATACAGCGCAATATTGATAGAGTGGAGCAGGAATTAGTCCAAAACGTGGCAATGAATAAGCGCTTAGCTCTTCCTGGTTCCCAACTCCGACAGTACATAGGATTCAGAAAACCATTTCGTATAAATGCATAAAATAAAGGTTCGCGGTGAATGCAAACACACACGAGTTATTTCTGTTTAATCTGAAATAATTAAATGTATCTGATATGGTCTGCCTTGGAGTTTTGAAACACTGTTGTGTTTTTAAAAAGGATGGTTGCTAATGAACTGCTAAACATGACTACAAAAATGGTTGGGGACTCTACTGCAAGCATTTCTTATTGTTTTTAATAAACAATAAATCATACACTATTGCAACAGCCATGAGGACCAACTTCATCAGATCACTCGATAAAAAGGAATGACTCAAACTAGAGGTTACAACAAAATGTTGCACACTAGAAAGACTGTAGTTGCCTCTAAATTGAACTGCCACCGTAGTTCCACAGTAGCTGAGTAATAGCTTTTAATCTCACCAAATCCGTTTGGGCTTAAAGAAATCATTTAAAGTAGGCTCGTCTTTTGACAATATAACAAAGAACAGAACATCTAAGTTTCAAAATTTTTCGATTGGTACAGAGCTTATTGTTAACAATGATCCAAAACACAGTGAAACACTTAAGACTGCAGATGAGGGAACCAGCTTAATGCTAACTTCCATGCTGGCATACATAAATATAGGGCTGAACGATTTCAGGAAAAGATCTAATTGCGATTTTTCTGGCAATTTGTGATATAAATTCGATTGACGATTTTTGTCAAATCAAGCTTCAGTGCAATATTCACAGTGTGTACAGTAATATTTACAAACATGCCAGAAAATTACATCATTCCATCAAACATGAAAAGCTATTACTCTGAGACAAGGATGAAAACTAGAGGTAAGAACTGCTTCCAGATGTATTTATTAAGAATAAACATGGATGTACACTCTTTAAAGTCCTTGACCAACAGCAGTTATTACAACTCAAGAACTAAAAGAGCCATCTTTGACTGTCTTAACTTTAACTTAAAAAATGTAGTGCAAAGAATCCTTAATTGTGTTAAAAAAGTTAAATAAAATGCAAAAAAAAAAAACAACAACGCTCACTAAGTAATAATAAGAAAAACGACATTCAACAATTCTAATAAAGGTAAAAAGCCAGTCATGCCAAACCAGTGTGTCAACCTTTGATGGTTTTGGACATGAGCGCTGACATGTGACAACATCGCCACTAGAAAATAGTTGACACAAAGGAGCTCTGCAAAAAATTGCAGCTTTGGCGATCACATGATCATGATGTCTGAGATCACAAATTTGATCAGAATACGATAAATCGCTCAGCCCTACATAAATACATCATCCTTGCACCACTCTATTTATCTGTTATTAAGTCAAAGATATTCAGGACATGTATTTGATATTGTGGTTGGGCCTCTGGCTCCTATCTGGCAGCAAGCATTCAGCAACTTCACTTTATCACTGCATTACATTTATTGTGATCAATTTTGTCACTGGGAAAGACAACATGTCTCCATGTTTCAGGTACCATGCTTAACATGAACAACACTGATTAGATTATTGTGCAGGTCATCATTCAAAAAAATAAAAAAATGAATATTTATTTATTCTTTTCAATCAATTTTGCCCTGCTGATAGCACCATTAAATATTGCGATATAATGTATAATTACTCTTGTATCACTGTATTTATGTGTCACCATTTTCTTGGCGATAAACACCCCCGGAACAGACTATTTATGTCACACTTTAGAACTTATATCACATAACTGCATAGCAATGGTTTCAGTATCTCTGACGAGCACGAAGCTGCAATCTAGAATTCATGGTGTACTGTAATAATAGAGAACTTGAAAGTGTATTGAAGGGTTGGTGGAGGTAGGGGCACAGGAAAAAGATGAAAGAGAAATTATTTACCTGTCCACACCCAGGAGCGGTGCATTGAAAAGGTTTATCATCACTCATATTAAGGGATTCCTAGTGTGTCACCCTGAAAAAAGAAACACGGAAGGCATACTATTACCAGAATCAGAGCATTCAATGTAAGACAAACAAGAGCGAACAAGTTGTGCATACTACAATTTAAGTTCATTTAAAATGCGGAGTTAAAACTATGATAACAGCTGCCCCAGGCTTGCACAGGATAAGATCTGAGAGATGGGCGGTAGTGGTACCGTGAAGTCCTGAGAGAGGGCAGGTAAGTCATCTGGACAAAGCCTATGGGTGAAGGGCGGCTGCGATTGTTGTTTACATCCCCATGTCACAATAAAAGAAGCTCAATTCTCGTTCTGTTTGTTTTGGTCCAATTACGACTACGATAATAAAGTCCTGCTCCTCCTTTCCCTAACCCTTTAAGCTTTTTATGCTCCGATATGACTGCTTCTCACAGGGATCCTCTCCAAACATACTCCGTTATTACACACTGTTCCAGTCGCTTCCATGGAATAACGTTAGCCTGAGCACTGCGTTCACATACTACCGTCGCCATGTTTGGACCTAAATTTCACAGTAAACAGCAGAAATGTCAACGTTCATTTTAGAGTCGTCTCCTTTTACCGGAGAACACGAGCCACAAATCGCCACATGTGATGGATTTAACGATAGCTTAGTAACCGTACGCTATCAGTTTCTGTGGTCACTTACCCCTCAGCCACAACCCTTGATTTCCAAAATCCCACGTCTGTTCCAAATTATCGCGAGAACAAACTGAGTACTTCCGTAAACGTCACACCCCCGCTGTGTGGTCAATCCAGGTGATATGTGGCTAAAACATATTTTCTGTTATTATTAATAGGTAATTTTAGGCCATTCATTTGAAATATCATAATATTCTTTTGTTCTGGTTCGAAGTTGAGCAATTCCTCAATTCGCTGACTGATTTAAAGGTAAAACTTGTACATTATATAATGCTGTATTTTATGATAGGTGGGAGCAGCTCGTAAAAAAACACTTCATATTGAGCAATGACATTTTGTACGGTAAAAACTATATTCATTAATGTTTGCAGACTAAAAAACTCCCGAGACTAGGACTGAACAATCAGTAGTATTTACAATTTCAATAAAATCACACTAAAGCCCACTGTAGTTTTCAAATCACATGATAAATTTGGGGTTAATATATGTAAAGACATCATTTTGAGTTAAATATTCCCCAGCTGACGTGTTCTGGCTCACTTACCATACTCAGGTAAAAAAAAAACAATAATAATAATTTAGATTTGTTTGTGCATTAGTTGCAAAGAAACCAAACTCTGTCATACTCACACTAACTATTTTACTACTGTTTTGGGTTTTTAA
Organism: Cetoscarus ocellatus; assembly: GCA_037902135.1. Lineage (NCBI taxonomy): Eukaryota > Metazoa > Chordata > Actinopteri > Labriformes > Labridae > Cetoscarus > Cetoscarus ocellatus. The sequence goes on from JBAMNC010000683.1 coordinate 1,505,389, forward strand.
AATGAGCCAAAATTTCTCCTTCCCTTTGTTACTACTGTGCTATCAATATTTTTCACAAATTGTTTAGTCCTACCCCAAATACAATTCAAAACTGGATGACAAAATCCAGAACAGCCAGTGAACATTTGAGGAAGTTCAATATAGTATTTAAGATATAGTTTAAACAGAATGGGCCTGGATACACCTGTAAGCATACATATATTTGTACATTTATAGACGTATACAGAGGGTATATCTGAGTGTCTGTGATGTGTAAGTTCCCCCTTAATTTGTCAATAAAAAGAAAAGGTGAACAACCCAGACTTCTACAAACCAATTTAGTACCTCCTTCAAAAATATGTTAAAATAAAAAACTAGAATTGGCTCTGAAAATCTCGTTTACTTTAACATGTTCCAATCTGTTCAAATCTCTTTTTCTTTTAATATCTAAATGTCTCACCTACTATGAACAATGCCAATTCTTTTAAGGGCATCTTTGAATGACACCTTATATTTAAATTGATCTTTCACAGTTAGAATGACCAAATGTTTAAAATTAATTTTTAGTCTTGTATTTCCATATGTTTCTAAAATATTTGCTTGGTGTAGATTTGTTCCCCTTTTGTTACACAACTAAAAGAAAAAACATGAGAGTTATGACTGGCTTCATGAGCTCTTACTGTACCATTACTTCAACCTATAAAGTGAAAAATCTTGTACCTCTCTGCCCTTATTTAGCCTCAACTGATTTTTTTTAACAGCATGAATCACATTGGAAATGTCAGTTACTGATTATTCTAATGGAAACTTGCCTTTCAGCTAACTTTAATTGTTTAAACCTGTTCAGAGTTGAAATATTTTTACTGTCATCTGAGTAAAATTTAACAACCAGTAATGGTATTACTAAGTTCTATACATTCATCTAATTTGTTAAAGGCTGCTGGTCACAGCCATGATGTAGCTATACATCTTATTTTAAATAATGTATCATTTTGATTGTCCAACTTCAGGAATTTTGGTTAGTACAAATGGTTTACTGGCAAATTCTAGTATGCCGAAATACAGATCTGCACACCAAAAGCTCCCTTTGAAGGATTTTATCTAGGTACAAGTGATATTTCAAACTTCTTGTCGCTAAATAAAAACCTCTAAAATGGAGCTTAGTGTGCAGATCTCCCTTTTTCTACATTTGTAATTTTTTTTATCCAGCACCCACAAAAGTGATGCGTGTTGATGACATGCTTTTTCACAAATTCAAATAAGCAACGTTTACATTCATGTATCACAGGCCATGGTTTAGAGAGCCTATGATGTGCTCAAAGAAGTTGGGAGGCTTTAAGAGCATATATCCTTGTACCCCTTGAGGATATTGACGGTGAACATTCTTCAAAAAAGTCAAACCCCATGTTTAGCTCAATTAAATCCTCTATATTTATTCAATGCCATTTACAAAAGCAAGCACTCACTTGCTGCCTAATTACAGTACTATTTAACTGCAGTCAAACCCATAAACTCTAAAAGGTGGACCCCAAAAAGCTTGCATGTGATGCTCTGAGAAAACAAGGCTGATTCATGGCAGGTATTAGCAGCTGCTTCACAGGAAAGATGACATTCATGAAAACTTGACTGCTTTCTGTTGTGTTAGCCAGATATTCCAGACATAAAAGCTTCCGCCATTGTTAAATAGTCAAATACATGTATTTTAATTACGTAATTTCTTACATTTGTACAATACATGTTTTGCTTATTTCGACAGTGTCTGAAAGACTTGAAAATGTACATTTCCATGACAGCAACACGGAACAATTTTGGTAGCCACAATAAAATATGTAGTCACATCTGTAATGAAAGTGTTGATTGACAGCAGAGTTTTACATAGCAAACAGGATAAGGAAAGCAACCATCAGACAGAACAGTCCCATAGCTTCAGACAGGGCAAATCCCAGGATGGCATATGAGAAGAGCTGCTGCTTCAGAGATGGGTTCCTGCAAACAAGGACAAACAGTCAGTGCCTTTGTGAAACAAAGCACACATTGAGACACAATCCAGATGAATTTTTACAGTTTTAGTCTGTATCTAAAAACAAACCTAGCATATCCAATGATAAGACTGCCGAACACTGTCCCAATACCAGCTCCAGATCCAGCTACTCCGACTGTGGCAGCTCCGGCACCAATGAACTTGGCAGCGGTGTCAATGTCCCTGCTTACAGCGCTGGTCTGGAAACCCCTCAGTGAGACCTGGGTAAGAGGGCTCTGTGGCATCACAGCAACACTGCTCTGGAGTCGGAGAACAAAACTGGTAAATTTCACCTTTTAAATATCATAGCATGGCTTTATGTACCATTAGTTTGACATCAAGTATCAGTAAAAAAAAAAAAAAAAGACTAAATTCATAATTGCTTTATACTAACTTTCAATATAATTTCAGTTTAACACATTTAGTATTTCTCTCACATTACAAGCTTTGATTTCCAAATTAAAAAAAAAACACATTTACAGCGCTCGAAGTAACAAAAGACAGTAGGTGCTGATGTTTTGCATCTTCAAGATTTTATTTTTTGATGTCTGAAACTAAGACCAATGTGCAGTCTAAACTGTGTATGCTAGACACAGTTAATAATAATCACTAATAAAAAAGCAGCCTGGCATAATAAAAGCTTAATGTCTCCTTACCTCTGTTTTGGTCTCAGGCCTGGACAGCACAGAGGCAGACAGGGGTCTGTAAAGAGCCCGGGAACCAGCACGGACCTGAACAAACAAACAGAAAACAAATTCTTACTAACAGACAGCACACATTGCTGGTAACTCTACTCTAGAGATAAAGAGGCATGAGGAAGGCACCTACAGTGCCACTTTGTCATCAGAGTTATATTCACTGTTGTGCAAACTCTAGATGACCTGTGACCTTTAACACTCTGTACGTACAGTCTGTGCTGTCAAAAGTCATACACACTGAATAAAAGGTTTTGTTTGTCTGTTAATGTGGCGGAGAACAAAATACATTTCAGGAAAGCCTAGGGTCAAACATCTCTCTTGTAATCTTAGATGGTTTGCCCAACAGGTGCCATTAGAAAGAGAAATATGACCTTGGAAACTGACTACAAGAGTAAACTTACAATTATGATGGCACTAACCACAGTGACACAGACCAGGTAAGCAATGGTATATTAATTTTCTAACATTGTGTGAGGGTTTTTGGGTGAAGTCTTATTCAACTCAGCTAGCACAGGCTAAAAATGACCTTAGCTAACAGCTCTGTCTGAATATGACTGTTAAGAGCTAAAGCAAATGCCAGGTATGCCAGTTATAAAGCCAGCTCGTGTGCATGAAGCTCATTCTCAAAAAACATGACTGCAAGCGCATTAAAGAAATATACACTGAGATTTAGCATCGGCTAGTTAGCCTGTTGGCCTACTCTGCAGATACCCTTGCCAGTCAGCTACAGTCAAGTTCAATCAGAGGCCCAGCGGATTCACTGATCACTGTGAGGCAACGGCACACCATTTTAATGCATGCAAACACAGATGAACCAAACTCACCAGAGCCGGCGTGGAGACGAACTTTGCACAGGCGTACATTTTCTGCTTTAGGGAGTTTTAACCGGTTCGGTCAAATCTGGATGAAGCCCGGGTCTCTCTGAGGAAGTTAGACCGGAGAGAATTAAGGTCAAACGGGTGTAAAAATGCTGCACAGAGAAAATAAAGGCACTCAAATGTACATTCACATCCATTCTGCATGCTATTCTCACTTGTGCGCTGCAACGTGAAGTTAGAAGAGAGGATGAAAAGGGATTTCTAACGATTCGCTTCCCATTCAAACTACCATTGCACACTTACCGACTGCAGAGGTCGAACCACAGTGGACGAAAGCGCATGCGCGTTGTGACGTATGTAGAGCACGGAGAGGCCCGGATGATGACAAGAGAAGGTCATTTCACGGAAACTTTATTGAACACAATCACGTCGACAATATTCTTTAATAAAACGTATTCTTTGCCTGCAATTAGTGCGCTTAAAGGGTTTGCAGACTTTTTATGTTCTCATTGGCCTTATAATGTCCATTATAATGATTGCTTTGGTCTAACAGTTTTTCTTTCAATTTGTAAACGTCCATCAATATTTTTTGGGAGCTCGCTTAATCTGTTGTTTTCTTAAATTAAGAGGAAATTATAGCTTTTGAATGTAAAACGTAGTTTGAAACACTGGAAAGTACTTGTAAAACTAATTATAACTCCTTAAATTAATACATGCTTCCTGTACTTTTTGTAAAGTACTGGAAGCTTAAAACTTATGTAAATATGTCATGGAAACAAACTATAACTATAACAAACTTTGCAAAATGCAATTTGACATAAAAAGCAGCAAAATGATTGAAATGATTGAAATGTAAAACATGAGAATTTTTTCTGGGTGTTATCTGGAGTTTTGTTATTTATATTATTTTTTGTTTACATGTTATCATATTGCAACGGTACTGAAATGTCATGGAACATGTTGAAGGTCTAAAGAGTGTTCATAAGATCTATCATTATATTTTTACGCTACAGAAATGTATAGAAACAGAAAAATCAAAACACTTTGAATGATTCCTTAATTAAGTCACTTCCAAAGAAACAATCACAGCACAAGATTCACTCTAGACCAGGGGTGGGAAACTGTAGGCCCAGGGGTCACATGTGGCCCTCCTACTCACCCAATGCACCCTGCCAGTCAATTCAAATTTCTAAAAAAACGTAATCGTAAAGATGCCAAAATCTGCCACACGGCATTTCAGTGTAATTTGCGAAGACACTTTGTGCAAAGGCACAATGCATAGATAAATGAGGTATTTCTGGGATTATTCTTGATACCTGGTGTATGTTTGTTTTTTTGTATTACAAGAAATTAGTTGAGATGCTTTGCTGTTCTGTTTTTCAATAATGGGGTATAACCAAATGCAATTGGGAAAAAGTAATCTTAATAACCAGTATACACCGGATTATAGCATTGGAAAGTACCTCCAACTGTCTTTAGTTCTGTGCTCTCATTAAATTTAGCTTTACTGTTTGCATTTGAGCATGAAAATCTAACTGTTCATATCTTAAATTCCTATCAAAGCTGTATGTATTTTTATTCTTTTGGATAGATCATATGTAGCATGTCTGTATAATTGAGTGTATGCTTCATTTTTTATAACTCTGGTCCCCGCAAGAATAAATAGCATACTTGTGGCCCTCATAACAATCAAACTTGCAAATCCCTGCCCTAGACTATTTAGGTATAAAAGACTAATGTTTTCCATGCATCTCCTTGAGCTGTATAAATGCAGCAAGTTATTATCATCATCTTAATGCATGTACCATTTACATGGCTGCCACCAGATGTTGATACAGTGGAATATCAACGTGGGCCCCACCACCACAGCCCAAACCGTCCCTGCACAGTTTCTTTAATGACACCTCTATTCTGACAAAAGAATCACTATTTGTGTAAATAAAGGCCGCTTAATGGGTGAGCTAATAGCCTAGCAGTCATGTCCGTGCACCACACGTTCAAGGGCTGTGATCCTCAATGTGGGGGAAAAGAGTTTGGGACCAACATGTGGACCCAAACTTTTAGCCCCTTTTCCTCTCTTCCCCAGCATCCAACTCAATACACTGTCCCTCTGTCCAGTAAAAGCATAAAAAGACTACAAATATTCTTTAGAAATAAGACCACTTTCACTCTGATGTAACAGCAAATATGTTAGCAAATTATATTGTTATCTTTTTCTATTTAAAGACAATGAAAAAGCTTAAAGGTAACAGAAAAAACACATATATACTGTTGCAATTTAAAGAAACAACGGATTGGCCTTTGTAATGCAACCACACAGCTGGGGCATGTGCTTAAGCCATCAAAAAATGTTTTTAAAAGACAGTAGCTGGCTGAATGATGCCTTATTCTCTTAAAACAAAGGACAAATTAATGGGCGCTTTTATCAGCATGCTGTGAAGAAGTGTTCGTTTATAGGTAATACATAAAAATGAATGGGAGAAAGTATAAATGTCTTTGTATTGTTTGGGCCCCTCTAAATCATGGACCCTTGGAACTGTCCAGAGTTTATCTCCAGCCTTTTCAGCATCCCTAACCAATTTGTTGATTTACTTATTTTTCAATGAGTGAAAGGGAACCACAGCAAAAAAGTGTTCAAGATATTTTAAAGCAATATAAAATGTATTTATGCATTTATGAAAGCAAATTACATGACTGAACACATTAATTATGATAATAAACTGCAAATAACCAATAACTGATGAGTTCGATGAAAGTTTACAATACAGAGAAAATTTAGTTCCACTGTGAAGTCAAGTCTAAACTGACCCCTGAAAAAATTCCAAAAAGCCTTTAGTTCCTAGAATAAAAAAAAAAGAGACAGACTTTATAGAAAATCAGAGGAACTAAAAAATGGTTAAAAATACTTTTTTTAACAGGATATGAGTCCTTTCTTTAACAGAGCCTCAGATTTCTATGAGGTCTGCCTTTTTTGTTTTACGAAAAACTTTTGTCAGTTTACATTTTGGACAGTCATGTGCTTGTTTGAAATGTACCCTTCATCTTCCATCCTTGTGTTTTTTCTTTAAAAATACTGTTTATCCATTTTAGTCATGATCATAGGTACCGTAGTTTCTAAAACATTCTTTTATCATCATATCATACTAAAACTGGAACCACTATCCCCTCTGATAGATTTCAGAAGATCTAAATGAATAAATGTGTTAAATGCATAATTAAATTAGTCTGGCAACATTTCCTAAACAGCTCCCATAAAAAGACAAAAAATAACAATGAACTGGCCCTTATAAAAAGTAATACCCCTGTGGTTTAATGCTTGAAAAAATATTGTTAATCTTTGCTGCAATGAGCAAGGGCACTGAAGTGTTCCTAAGCAATAAAAAGTCTCACAACAACTTGAGAATTCACCACTATGTAATTAATACCACCAAAATACAGTTCCAAGAAGTTTCAAAGGCTAGTTCGGCAGTTTGTGTGAGGCTCATGTTAATAATAAATACACAGCTTCCCCTGTAGGGAGAGAACTGGCACAGAAACTAGGCTATGAATTGCTGAAATAAGGTCCAAGAGCTTTACTAAAAATTAGGTTAAAACAAACTAAAAACGGCTTTGAAGTGTTTGTACACTGTACCATTACAAGGCTATTCTTTTCCACTAGCAAGCTTCCCTGTGTGGTACAACTTAGCCCCCTCGTCTCTCCGTGGTTGGCCATAGGATACACAGGCTATACAGATAAAGCACTGTGGCCAATATTGTCAATATTGACAGGAACCCCATAACGCCCCAAAATGCTGGACTATCCCTTCAAGGACCTCATTGAGCCATTTGTGTATAAATATGACAACCAGCCTCTGACCATTCACACTCTGAGTGTCATGGAGTAAAATTATAGATAACCAATTGTGGTTTCTTTTGGTATTTTTATTGGTTGACATGAAAATAAGAAAAATATATTGCTGCCATAGGTTTGTTTTGCTGTATTTTTTGATATTGTGCTGTAGTAGCACGTTTTGCACATTGGCAGTTATCAAACTAACACAAATCATCTGCTCCTCTATATATCTCTCCCTGCTGGGGCTCATGAGTGTCTTGGACCCAGGAGCAGGTTTGTAATCCAGCTCTAAGACCCTATGCACAAGCACCTAAAATAACTCCACAGAGTTTTCAAAGTAGAGTCCTGCAGGTTGATTAGGAATTCTGGTAGTCAGTGTGGTTTTTGTTCAATGAGACTGGGCCCCTGGATGAGCAAGATGCCTGTTTCCAATCAAACCCAGCTACATTTTAGGGAAAGGTGTTTTTAGCTTTATATTGCTGTACGTTGTGGGATGGATGAATTTTAGAGTCTGATTTTTGAAGAAATCAGTCATTGCAAACTCCATATATGACTGAGAACAAGACAGAAGAGGATTCAATCTTGCAGGCAGGTATGATCTTGCCGTTTTTTTTTGTGCGATTTCATATTTGTTTGTCATATTCTGTATTCACTTGTCTTTATATAGTAGAACTGGATTAGCACGGTATCTTGTGTGTTTGTTGTTGAAATTCATGAGTTGTAAAGGCCCCTCAAGGGCCAGGCATTGCAAACTAGCTGAGGCTATACATGCTGTACTGTGTGGAAGCTGAGAGCCCACTGAGGTTGCAGGTTATGTGGGGGAAGTGTTTTTTCGTACACTTTTTTAACATTATTTTACAGTGAGAGAAGAATTTCTTTCATTTCAAACTAAGTTTTACTTTCTTTCATAAGAAAACCTTACCTGCCACTGTCCTCGACTATCACCTGTTGTGGTGTGAATTTAACTCTCTGTCCAAGGGGACTGATGGCTCCAGCTCTGTGTGTGCATTTCACAAGCTGATGTTGGAGCTGCAGGCTAGCAGCACCGGGAGGATTTGTAACCATGATGAATGACTCCACAGCAGCTGGTCTGTGATGGAGAGGTAATGAGCACAGGGACTCTTCAGACCAGCTTTCAGGGAGGAATATCCCAGTGACTCCTCAGGTATGATCTCTGCAGTTTCATGACCAACATGAAGCTGCACGATCCTGACCTCGCTGAGCAGAAACAGACACTGATCAGGTTTGTAACCAGCAATTCTAGGGAGTTTATCAAGCAATGAAGGATGTGATGCATTAAAACAGTTTGGTTATCAACATCACAAAGTCTATGAAAATTTCCCAGAAGTTTTCCATTAGATTCCCATAAGTTCTTGTGAGACTGTGAGATGTTAAGCATTTTTTTTCTATGACACAAAACCACTCTGAAAATGTCATGACTATTTAAAAGCTTTTTTTTTTTATATCTTGCTATATGTGGTCACTAACAAGTGGCTAACAAAGACTACAGAGTTGCCAAAATAATGTTTATTTGAAATGTCATATGCATCTGTAATTTTGTAATTTTACTTATACTTTTTTAGTCATTCACTCTGATTAAACTAAAAAAAGCTGAATCTCTCTTCCTAAAAAAAAAACGTAGTTGCTTTTTTTTAAGTTGTCCCTCACATCTGAAAGTTTTTGCTAGCAGACAGGGAGAGGAAAAGTACTCGAGAAAACAGGGTTAAGTGTGATATTAAATTCTGCCATTCTCACCCATGCAGAACTATCAACTAAGAAATTGCTTGAGTTTTGTGCATATCTGATTGGAGCTTTTTCAAACTGATTCTGTTTAAAGAAGCAGTTGATTTTACCTCGGAGCATAAAAGCATAAGATCATTTACAAAAGCACTGACTAGTCAAAACTGTTTTAGTTTTAGGGATGCACAATATTGGCACATATCTAATATGTAGATACATTAAAAATAACTTAAGCTGACACCAATATTGAAACCTTTATATACAACCTTGTTTTCCGGGAAATACAAAATTCAAAAGTGTTTTGAAAGCTACAAACAGTGATGAGTCGAGCACTAGACCTGCAGATCTCGAGGCCAGGAAACCACTTTATAGTTGATCCCTCAATGTCAGACTTAAACTTCATTTATCATGTCTAATAATCATGATCTCACAACTAATTAAAATAATCATGATCACAGGTTTGTATTGGCAAGAATATGGCGATACGATATGTAGTGCAATACAGGGGTAACAATATGACATAAGATGATATATTGTGATATCATAAGCAGGGTGATATGTTACAATTTTTGTTGTATATCATTAATTTTTTTGAAGTATTTTGCAGTTTTAGAAGCCCAAGACATTAACATGCTCAAAATTGCAGTTTATTATCAGTGTTATTCATACGAAATACGGTCCCTGTGATATAGATATACTTAAATGTCTTTTCCAATAAGAAGCTGAATCAAGTACAAAACAAATATCTTAAATTTGCATAAATTATTGTCTACCAACATTTTGAAATAGCGCTTTAAAATATCAATACAGTGTTGCACTGTAAAATGTTAGGTTAAATTATTGTATCAACTATATTCTTACATTCCCTATCATCATTATGATGTTTTCCATGATTGAGAAGTGTTTATGTCAATACTTGGCGGATATTTACCTCCGCCAAGGCATGTGTCAGTTTGTTTGTTAATAGGACAACTCAAAAAGTTACAAACAGTGGGGATTACATTTTCAGGAAATTTTTGTCATGTTACAAGGAAGAAGACTTTGGTGGTGAGCTGAATCTGGATCCAGGAATTTTTTAGGGGATTTATCATTGTGGGATCGTACAGTTTTCCACATTTTTGCTCGTAACTCCATAAGTTTCCAACAGATTTAGATGACACTTTCAGGTAATGTTGGTCATGGCAAAAGGGAGAAGTGATAAGATTTTGGTGGTGATCCAAATCAGGATGTTGAGCCATACTTTTTTCCAAGGATTTGGATAGGGCAGTTTTCCACATTTATGACTATAACTCACCTAACAATGTTGGAAAACCTTGGTGGAGGTTTGTGCTCTCTGAGCACTTCTAGTAATTTTTCTATAAAAGATGGGGTTGTTATATATCATTACTATGACAACGAATCTTCATTCACATCTTTTCTCCTATATTCCTTTTAATTCTTGTAGATTTAACTTAATTTCCCTCGGCTCTTCTGCCCTTTTTTCGAGTTACTTGTTTGTTCAGTATTTTGTCCTCTTTGCTTTTTTTTACAATGATGTGCTAAAGGGTTTATATTTAAAGCCAGTGTGATTTATTCATATACAATGATAAAAGACAAGGCTTACTATGCTGAAGTCAAATTCATCTATTGTGACATTCTTCTTTGTCTCTCACATCCATCATTATTTCATCTTAAAATCAAGACCTGTGATCTTTTGATTATGCAAAGTTCAGCATGGATGGCATGAACGTTGTTTTGTTAAAGGTCCAGCAGAGGGTGCAATCGGGTCTAATGTGACTTAGCTGTTTGAGGCTGGGGGTCATGTTTATCACTCTCAAGAGATGACAGACAACAAAATTGTCAACAACATTCACTGGATGATTACTCTAAGCAGAATATTTTTTGAATAATTATTTCAATTATAAAATACTAAAACTGCTCTTGTGATACAGTTTTGGACAATACCTCTTCCATTACACTTCGTTTACAAAAGGAGAGATTTGAAAGCCATGCTCTAGAGTGGCATTTATTTCATATAGCTGACATTGTATTTCTGTTAATGCATTGTTAAATAAAGAATGTATTGTAGGCCACAGTGTTCTGCAGTCACTTATAGGTCAGGGCTAACCGAATGATAAAACATGAGGATTTACAATATATTAATTGCTAGACGGCACATATCAAAGTGGCCGTTAACTACCTGAGGTCAATGTCATACTGTCTAATTAACCGGGCAGCGGCTGTGTGGTCCTACATGGCTGTGGAAGGTGGAGGGAGCAGCCGATCTCTCCCTCTCCCACACACAGACACACACACACACACACACACACATGCTCACACCCCCACCACCCTTTACCCACCTTTAACTTCCTCCCATTCAGAGGCACGCACGCACTCGCTGTCTGAGTTCTTGCATAGAACACTGAGACATTCCATTTGCATGCCCGCCCCATCAAGCTGGATGCACTCAGACTGGTAATAAAAGGCATTGACCCCCTTAACCTTTATGAATTACAATTTGTGCCTGCAGCACGTCCTGTCAGAGGCCTCAGAAAAGCAGGCACCTCAGCCAGGGTGTGTGCGTGTTGTTTTGCAGTTGTTAAGGAGAGGGGAAAAGGTTTTTACAGCTCCTCGTCGGAGCTCCTGACAAGCAGGGAGGAGGCGGGCTGACAGGAGAAGCAGGGTAGGGAGGGACTGCGGCGCCGCTGATGGCTCCATGCTAATCTCCATTCCTGGATGCTGCACGAAACTACAGAGGCTCCTCTCTGTCAGGACCAAGGATACTCAGCCTGGAGGGCTACAGTTCATCTGTGCTCTACCTCGGGTTTGTTACTCTCCCAAACATCACAGAAGGCAGCTCACTCTCCTCAAAGTATTAATTAAAGTCGATAATAATTAAACAGGCTCTTATGGAAACATCTGGCTGGGCTTTCAGTCCGTCTTGTTTGTGTAAAGGGGAAAAATAGCTACACAAACCATCACTCTGATTGTTAGGACACAAGGACCTCTAAATACAAACATAAAAAACTTGTTTTCTGTATTTGTCAAGCAAATCATCATACAAAAAGTTCATTTATTCATTACTGTTGCAACCTAGACTTAGGAAAACTTTCAAGTTGTATCATCATGTAAACTTTGTTTTCATTTTGATTTTTGCCAAAAATCTGATATACTGATATTTTCAATCTCATTTCTGCCAAAAAAGATACCATTACCAAAGTATACCAGGGCTCCTTCACAATTTCTAAAATAAATTTAACACCTTAAGAACTTCAAAGGACCCTGACTTGGGAAAATTGACATCTTCATGTAACTGCAGAACAAATAGTAAACAACACAAGTGTAGTATAAAATAAACTTTTTATGGTCGTAAAATGCTAATTTGTTAAAAGATATGAAAATTACAGGATATCAATAAATTCTTTTTTCCGAGTGAGGAAAAGTGATGCAGACTTCAGTCAGTGTAAGCATGTTTATAAACAGAAAACCAGCATCATGTTTGTACCATAAACCCCTCACAAGTAAAAAAAGACTTTTTTGAAGACCTATATGAGCCTTGAATTTCCAAAATCAGATGAAAGACTTTGTAAGGCTATCATGATCTGTTAGATCCCTGTTAATGTAGGACCTTGTAATGTGAAAAATAACACTTTTCTCTTGTTATAAAATTAATACGATACCCCTATTGTATGAATCTATTTTTATTTATATAAATCCAAATATTCCATAACATACAGTAGATAGCAATGCAAGGTGACTTCCTCAACAATGAAATGAATGAAACAAAACCACCAGGTCATCATCCATTTTAACAGAGAAGTGAAGAGTAGAGATGGATGAAGGAGACAGTGGATATTTGACCTGTAAAAGTCTTGTTTGGCCTTTCTGTTCTGAGAGTCAGTGGATGGAGTTCGGGGGCAGGGTCTTGGATGTCAGAACATAATAATTAAAGGCCATCACAAGCAAGTACCACAAAATATGACTGAGATACAGAAACATAGCAGCGGGAGTAGCAGGTTCACTGGTCTTTAAAGCATTATATTGTGTCTCATGGCAACAGTAAACAAACCCACCATGACTGACCCGGCCTTATAGAGCTAAAAAAAAATAAGAATTAATCAGTCTTTCAAAACTTTAGGTAGTATTTGAGTTGATGAAAGTGCTCAACTAAAAATATACATGGTGTAAAATCAGTCAATTTTGTTGATATACATTTTTTAGTTTCCCATTTTCTGAAAATCCTACATATTATATCTTTAATTAAACATTGATACCAAGATAGGCAATGAGTCATGAGTTATATGTAGAAAACAGCACATTTGTGTAAAATTATATCTTATAAAACCTCCATGTAGCTGTAATGGAATGGAAAGATTGCTTTAACTCTTTGCACAAGTCTTCAAATGTTCAACTATATTAGGCTCTGAGGTAAGAGTGTTAAGGAAAGAGCTATTCATAAAGCATGGGGAGTTGAGGAAATGAACAACCAACATGCTCTGGAACACTAAGAAGGCCATTTAAGGCCCGTACATAGGGTCCAAAGCATTATAAGTTGCTTATGACTTGTGAAACACAAACATATTTGGCATTCTTTTCCTCTTTATATGATTACACAACTGGAAGGCTTTAAAAGTTTGTGCCATAATAGTGATTGTGAAAAGAACTGTTGATGCAAATAAAACTTAAACGATATAATTGATTCATGTTGTTTTTCATACTCTATTGTTTTACTGAGATCTTTATAAGTTCAGAGACAACATGTAGCATTTATTATCAAGAGAACAGCTTTTCCAACATGCCAGATAGTTGAAAATATATGACGGTGCCACTTCACCTGGGTGGCACAGCTGATAATTATAACTGTGATTATTGTACACTACTTGCAGCTTTATTCCCAAAGCAAACCAGGGAGCAGGTGGAAATTCAGGTGGAAAGAAAATCCAGGTCACTTGTTCCTAAAAGAAAAAATGCTTTAACAGACTCAGCTTGTGATTTTTTTAAAGATTATACCATAATGCTTTAACCTGTGTGGCTCAAACAGAGAACCTGAGATCTCCTTTTTCACTGAGCCTCTGAGCTACTGCTCCAATAATCCTCAGTAGGAGTTGAAAGGAGGGGGTTTTCTCTTGTACAGCTGGAAATCATCCCACAGAAATGCACCGAGCGTTCCTTATCTCCCAAAGATTTAAAGGACATTAGCATGCACCAAATTGATTTTTCAACAAATCCATAATAACACTGATCTTTGTGCTGCTGGTGAGCAGAGTGGGCTAAGAAATGCTGAGGCTGGCAGTATCATTAGTCTTTATCCAGACTTTTTGTAGCTAAGTCTGTAACACCTTTATATCCATTGGGTACGCTACGCTTAGAAATGTTCAGAGTGGTCTTATTTAATATTTTCTGTAACAACAGCAGCATAAATCCAATATTTACTGTATCTTAAATAAAGTTTAAAGCTGACACTGTGTTCTCTCTGAGCTTTCTTCCCCTCTCCTGCCTCTGTTTAACATCAGGAAATTCAGGCGGCGACTGTGTGAACAGGAGCGTGGCTGACAGGGGCAGCCGTGCGATGATTGGTTTACGGATCTGTGCTTTTTTGTGGTGACTTCAAGGTCACTAAGATTTACAGTCAAAACGGCTTATGACACTTTAGTAAAAGCCACCCAGAGCTGACGACAGGAGGAGAAAACATGCTTGACCTCATACTGTGATCCATTACCAGGATGCACAGTTGTCTGTTTTTATCATAACACTGAATAGACATTGTGCACGAGTTTTAGCAGACAGAAGGTTGTTAAGGACGGCATATGGAGACAGGATTTGATAGACAGATAGTATATTTTGCAGTGTATCATGCATTAGAAGCTCTAAATAAACTGCAGTTACACACCTCCACACAAAAGAGCAATTAAATATGATTTAAAGACCAATCTTTAATGGTGGTGTGCTGCCCTCTGTTGAATTATTATTGCCCTCCTACTAACTGTTAGAGTCTGATTTATAGTTTTGTTATGTCTAATTTGGTTTATTTAAGTCATAACTCCTTTACAAAACGGTTCAGCTAGTTTGTAGTACCTGACTTTAGAAGCTGCCAAATCGTATATTAAAATAATAATGGGTTAATAAAGTGTAACTTATTTTCCATCAATAGGTGGCTCTTGAGCTTATTTTAATACCCCCCAAATCACTCTACACACAGTCTTCATTTCACTCATCAACAAAGTTTCCTTACCAACACTGGACTTGTCACTGATAAGCTAATATTCCAGGCATGTTAACTTAGCACTCATATGGAACACTGTTGATTTTTATAGGGCGCATATGGCTGCATTTTATTGTGTTCAATTAAAGCGCTTTAAACCAGGATTAACTTTTTCGAGCAGCAATCCATTATATAATGTCTCCGTACTCAGGAGCCGTTCAGCACGCGCGCCTGCTGCAAATGTCTCCCAAGCAGCGCTCACAGATTGGGGTGTCAAATATGAGCCTGTCACAACAATATTTAGTGAAAGAGCCCCTTCCTGCTTTTAATGGGCCGACCTACAGCCCAGTTCAGAGAGCTAATAAAGGCAGTCTGGTGGAGGTCCTGGAGCTGCACAATGTCACTCACAGATCTCCAACTCAGCAAGATCTGGAATGCTCAATTAGTTGCTTTTATAGGCCCCATTAATATGCATTAACTCCCTCTCTCTCCCTCCGGTGTACAAGTCAAGACAAACACTCGCTGCTGGCAACATGTCAGCCAGGTAACACCCTGTTTTTTTAACCTTTTGCATAACATGTTGGACTTTAGCTTTTTGAACATTTCAAGGGAGCAGAACTTTGATTCCTGCTTAAGAGTAAGGGCAAACATCGAGAATCAGCTCCAATGAGAATCGTTGACAGCTAGCTTGAGAAAATTATTAAACTTTTATTCTTGCTTAATGATCCTCTATCAGGGCCTTTTGCTTACTTCTGTATGCCTTACAAAACAATGATGGTACGCTTCTACAAGTGGCAGTCAGAAAGGTGGGAGGAGCCAAGAGAGATAGATGTGGTCAAAAGTGTGGTTTGATTTCACACAAAATGACACCAGCACTGCGATGTGCAATGTCTGCAGCTGTGTGATTTAAGCAAGGCTGGACACAAAGGCAACATGCTAAAACATTTGTGGACACTGTTTTGCAATGTCAGGAGTGCCATGTGTTTGATACTGTTGACAAAGGCAACCTGTGTAGGCCTATTTTTTTCCACACAGAAAATCCACAGGTATTGATAAATAAATGAATCAATGTGCAGAATGGATAATGGTATGGCACTGATAAAATCTCATCAATTGCTATCCCTGCTGAGGAGATAGCGTAGTGGTGGGATACAATACCTCTGCATAGATTTGATGAGCTTCCCATTTACTCAAGTATTTAAGTAACCTCATGACTCCGCCACAGCCCAGAGTAAATATATACAGCAACAAAAATTGGTCCTTCTTATCCTAAACATTACCCACTTTAACTCTATGTAATCTGATGCTTTTGTACCTTAAATATGTAAAAATACAAATACGTTGTAGCCTAAGAATTTTTGTCCAAAATAAAGTTTAGTTCCTGTATATCTGGGGAATTCAGGAAGTTGTGTTAGATTCAAGTCTTTAGCAAAAATATGCCATTCTTTTCAAATGGTAAAACGTAGAACAAATAATAACCATTAAACATGTTTTAATCCTAAAATAAAAAGAATATACAGCGGTGCTTCACTATTGGTGCTATATTATGCAGATTTTTCTTTGTTTTTACACAAAAATACACTCATAACACATGTACATGTACACTGTGACAAAAGGTACCACCATCACTTAATTTTAAACCTGCGAAACACCAGTTTTAATTTAAAAAAACAAAACCCTGACATTAATTAAAAACATCCAACATGATAATCAGAAATAAAAATAAGAGGTAGTTTTTCTCTCCTCAAATTGTACACATGCCTCTTTGAAATACTTCAGAAAAAAAAGGACCCGATTAATTCCCAAACTGGAAATATCACATGCTTTTAAAATTAGATATTGCGGGCACATGTTGTGAATAATACTGCAACAAAGCACTAAAAATGTGGAGCTATTTAAAATGTTAATATGTGTCTTTTGCTTTAGTACAACTGTGTTAAAGTCTCATCCACTAATATCAAAACAGACTTAAAAAACTGCAAGAATAGCCAGCCTGGTTGTTCATTTATGAAAGCAGAACAGAGACATCATACACAACACGCAGTTATAGGGGAGCATAACATTTACATATAATCAGTGAGCCTGCCTCTGCTCTCCTCCCAAACTGAGACAACAGATAGCTCAGCACAGAAACCAACATAATCTGGTACCACTCCTCCCACACAATAAAGCGATCTGGCACACAGCAAGCTGAATCAATCATGGCACTTTATTATCCTGTCACTAGTCTGCTTCCTGCACGGGTGTTTACCCCGTCCATGGCCCTGCGATCGGGGCTGTTCAGTGTACATTAAGACAGACATAATTGAGATTGTGGGCGGCCGAAAGTGCAGGGCTCAACCTGTTGTCGTTAATCTGTCATATTGTGGAGAGTCACAGCAGCGGTGACCTATGGGAGGCACGGCTGAAGGCGCTTTGTTGTTCATGGCAGAGGGCCTCACCTATTTTAAGTTTATTGGTTTGCCACCAACGGAGAACCTAAAGAAAGTGTAATCTATGGCCAAACCTTTGACTTCAATTTCTTTGCTGTACTACAAATCCAGGTTAGGTACTTTATTATTAATGAGGACTCTGTTAAAACTCATCACCTCAGCTCTAAATGCGGCTAACCATGAGTAAATTGATTAAAAATCCAACTAGGTTTTTGGTATAAATGTGTTATGATGAAAAATAAGTGAAAACTCTCAACTGAGCAAGCAGCATGTCCAGCATTAAGAAAGCTTAATACTGCTTTTCTGATATTCTAAATTATACAGGCAACCAATTTGAATTAATTGGTAAGCCTCCAGGTAGCTGCAGATTCTTTATAAATTACATCACTGATGGAAATTTGCCTTCACTTTGTATAAATTAAAGCTCTGGAAAAGCATTTACAAAATAACAAGATACAAATGAAAGCAATTGCAGCATTGGAAAAAGGTGCTTTTTACAATCACACACCATATTAGAAATAATGGCTGAACCTCGCCTCAGCGGCCTGTTATTAATTACCTGGCAAATAGGACCTGTCTGTTCTCAGACTGGGGTTGTAATGGTGGTGAGAGATCACCAAAGAAAATTAAACAGCAATCAAAGAGCATTTCTATCATCATAATTCTGATGGTCAGAATAACCTGCATTAAAATGGTTCACAGCAAATTCCAAATTTCACAAAGTGGCTCCATTTGCAGCTGCTGGTATTTTATGCTTATATTGCTGTGCAGCAGTGTCTTGTTTGCAGGGGTGGAAAGAAGAGAAAACACTGCATTACAGAAGTACAAAAGTACAGTCACTCTATAAAATTGTGCTTAAGTACAAGTAAAAGTAGTACTCTGTCAATCAACTCAAGCAAAATTAAAAAAGGAATTAATTCAAATAATATATATTTTTGTCTTTTTTAAATTTTGTCTTTTCTGGGACATTTTCATTCAGATCCTATAAGTGAATTAGTTCATTCTTCATAAAACTCCATCTTTTTATCTCATATCAAGAGCAGCACTCTGGTTTTTGCACAGAAACACACACACACACACACACACACACACACACACACACACACACACAGTAGGAGAAGGAAAAGTGGAGAGAGAAGAGGTGGAGGGATATATCCGATCATCAACCATTTGTAACAGTGTTAAAAGTAAAGTTTAGTTGATACGGCAGTAATTTGTTTTCAAATCAAAGCTCAAAGCGTTGAGCTACCAGTAACTTAAACAACTTACACTGCACTTATGGCAGTAAAATAATAAGTTACATGTTCAGAAGCATGTTTGCGTCATTAACCAACTGTATATTTGGTCGGACAATTAACTGCTGAGAGTTGAAAAATACCCCCTGACAGTTGGCTTCAAGTGTGTCTCAGTGAGGCATTGTTGTCTTGAAGCCTGAGCATTGATACAGGTGACACACAGACTCTGCAGGCATAGTGTTCAATTCTTTGATTACTAGTGCTAAAACTAGGTAGAATTTTACTGATTTTAAGCCATAAATTCAAGAAAAGTAAAGGGGTAAATTTCAGTTAAACAACATAGAGGTAGTAGCCTGATGAGGTTAAGGTCACCTGGCTAACTTTGCACGTTATGTCATGTGACTAATGTGCATGCCCAAAACACAATCATAGTAGATTGATATCTAAGACAACAACTTCATCGATTTGCACCCTAATACTGATGTTTTTTAATTAATTTTGAGTGTATTTCCCCCACAATGCCAACATCCTGTTCCATGTTTGATCATGAAACAGATCAGGAATTGTCCAACTGTTTACCTCTTTGCCCAGATAAACCTCTTCTTTGAGTCTGCAGTTAGGTCTTCTTGATGTCACCATTTAAGTGATTTGACTCAACAGATAGACATCTGCTTCTGACATTTGTTCATCCAACAATGTGTTCCAGTGGAAAATGTATGTGACAAAAAGGCTGACACCATGCTAAACTGATGCATCTGTGCAACCTGACTTACATCTTATCAAAATAATAACACAACAGAGTAGCATATGCGAAATTTGCCAGTAAAGGTATCAATGAAAATGTATTGTATGCTCTCTGTGAGTCAGATTGTTGTCTGAGCAAACAATATGTGATCAACTAAATATAGAATACAAAATATACATATATGAGTATGGATTAAGACTTTGCCTTGATAGATATTTAAGAATCAAAACTTAGTACATGCTTCTTAAATCTGTATTCTAAAATATGAACAACCCTTGTGAATATCCTGTTTTTTATCATTTAGGGATCAATCATGAAACAAGTTCTGTTTCAGTTTCAAGATGTTACACTTGGTATTGATTAAGAATCAAATTTGGGTTTTGTGACAATACTAGTTGATAAGATGTCTTAGTAGTTTTGCTTGTTATGTTATATTTATACCTCAGTGTTTGGATGGTATGTTAAATTGGTTGGAAAATTAATTTAAAAACTAAACAAATAAGAACAAATTCATTAAAAAGCTACCAGGTTACAATGACATGAGAAAATGTAATCTGTTGTTCTCTATCCCTGCACACATGTATATAAATTCTTTTTTCATATCTCCGCAGTATAATTCGTTGGGCATAGAGATATGAGAATGACACAATCAAAGTGAAAAAGACAAAGAGTAATCTATGGTATCCTGTGCAAAACACAAAGGCAGAAGCAGCACAAAGAAAACTATACGTTTTTTAGACATCATGCATGCCTGTTACCGAGCCTTGATCTTGTACACAGGTAGGAAAAAAACGACAAAGGGTTCAGTTAAACCTCACAGTGGATGTAAGGTTCTGTCTGTGTATCTTTAGAGCGCGGCCTCCTTTATAGCAGAGGGGGCTTATATCAGCCTGGAGACCCATAAGTTATGAAATGTCAGGATCCTATGCATTCTAATTGAGTGTGGAACAGTTAATGGCTGTGGAAATTCAGCCACTTGACGTCTTATTCCCCTGTGTGCCGTTTCACTGCCGAGCCCATGAGCCTCAATTAAATGACAAAATGGGCCCATTCTTGGAAATAACAACAATAAAAACACAAGCCTATATAGCAATAATATCAGGTCTCACCTTGAATCAACAATGGTCACTGCTTGGAGAGGGGGAAACAGAGACAGCAGGATTAGACAACTCAAACAGGGGGCGATGCACACTTGATCAGAGAATAGGAAAGGGGTGCATAATAATGTAATGAGCAAATATCACTTCAAGAAGTTAATTATCTGTGTTAGGAAATATGAAAATTCTGCAGCTTAGTATGTCAGAATATACAAATGTTTGTGGAGGTTTTACAGAACCAACAAATGTAACCAGGCTTAAGCTTGTGCGTTTTTGTCCTTATTTTGTCGTTATTTCATAAATGTTAAGGTTTGTGCTAAGAATTACAATTTTATGACTGAACTATACACTCAGTTGAGTTTTTTGTATTTGAGAAAAAAACTTTTTTGGCTTTTTTTGTGTGTCTGTGTGTAATTTCATGCACTTTGTCAACTTTGTGTGTTCACAGTTGTTGTGTTTTAAGCTAATAGCAGTTATTTTTAATTCAGTACTGATGTAATATAGCGTTTTCAGTATTGTAATTAATTTAGTAACCCAGTATTTGGTTTCAGTGCTCACTGCATTTTCAACAGTTCAACTTTAGTAGAGTACCACACTCATCAATGTTATTTCTACCAAATTTAAGAAAAAGGGAGATAACTCCTGATCGATCTTTGCTTTGTCAACAAGCAGAGGAAATGATCTTGTAGTTTTTGTACAAACAATTTCCAGGACTGCTGCTACCACTAAAGCATGATTCCTTTTTTGTTTTCATGTTTTCAAAGTAATATTTTCATTAATAGAGTCAAATATTACTTGCACAGAACAATTTAAAACAATGTTTTGGTTACTACTTATTTGGGGTGTTTGAAAATACAGATACACCGATATTTGCTACGGTACTGTATCAATATTCAAGTGTAATGTTGGGATATTTTATTAGACACTTTTCTATATGAATTCCTGTCATTTGTTTTGTATTTTGGTGCATCTTTGGGCTGCTAGTTGGCCACAGACATTTAGCTGTTTAAGTGTTACAGGGATCATGATTTATAAATAACACTGGTTTGAAACTGTAGTTTAAAAAATGTGATGTATTGCCCTGTGTATAGTATTGTGATGTATCCTGATATACACGTCAACTATGTTTTGCAATACATAGTCCCATATCATGAGATTTTTGCCAATACTCACCCATACTGCTGAGGGTAATGGATGTCAATTTGGTAACCATTTTGTAACCTAGCACAAACTGAAGTTGTGAGCACTTCCAGCCCAGTTGCCATGCACACTTGTATGGATATATATATATATATATATATATATATATATATATATATATATATATATATATATATATATATATATATATATATATATATATATATTTGTTGACATAATGTAAGTGTAATCCAAAGAATTTCTTTCTTTGTTTTTACTGGATATCTGTAGAATAAAACTATTTGTCTTGTTGTAGGTCTGTCTAAAAAACAAATAAGACTGCTATAATAGGATTAACAGAACAATTCTGATATAGGACAGAGTTTGAGTTCTTATATAAACAAAATAACAAGGGAAATGTGTGTAATTATCAGTGATGACTAAATGAGTTTGAAAATATCAGCATATCAGGCAAATATAATATATTGAGCATCTTTTGATTATACCAGGGCTTCATTACCAAGTTATCTATCAAATTGGACAAAAGTAAATGACAATTAAGATTCTGCCTGAAGACCTCTTTTGATTGTTTACTATACAGACAAATATTTCATTGAAACCTTACCTCGAGGTATGAATTAAAAAAGTATAACTTTAAGTTTAAACTGACCTGCAACTCAATGTGTCCACTGGACCCACAGGACACAGATTCCACAGATACAGTCCTACTTTCCAACTAAACTAGATCAAGTCCCCAAATACACCCCTGCCCACCTCCTTAAAACCTAAAGTTACCTGTGTGTTCCTGAATAAAACTTTTAAAATCCAGAATCAATAAAGCCTAACCCTTTTCTATTTTCAGCAGATGTCTGCAATCTATAAATACACGTGGAGCATGTCCTATTAAATCCTGTGATATGGTGAGGGGCTAAATATTGACCCAAACCTGATTGGAGTATTTTTTTTTCACGCCCTTGCTTATTGTTTTTATGATACTTTGACTTAACCCCTTTACTGCTTCACTGACTTCACCCAACAAACAATAGCTTTTCAATAATTCAATTTATGGCTCGCCATAAATGGAATTCAAAGGACAATGCTGTTGCAAATGAACACGGACGATGCTTTTGGCTCCTGCAACACTGCCAGAGGAAAGAGAGAATATTTATTTTACGGTTGCCTCACATTCCCATTAAAAGGAGGAGGCTACACTTCCAAGCGTGTGGTGTAAATGTAATATACAGAGTTAAAAAGAGACAGATGGTGGAGGGAAACTCTCATGTGGCAACACTGTGCAATGGTACCGCTGCAGTCAGCGCCAATGTTGAAAATCCTCCCAACACCATCCGAGGCCAGATTAGATCTATTAATACGTGTTCATGTGTGTCTATCACATGCCTGTTCACACACATGTTCTTGAAGGCAGCCTGATCCTGGTACACATGAGGCCACTCCTAATAAATCAGATATAGTTAGGGCCAAAACACAGTGAAGTGAAATGTGGGGATGGATCTAAGACACAAGCACAGAAATGAATTACCCTCCTATTTATTTATCCAGGCCTCTCTGTCAGTCACAGCGATAATCAGAACTAACTCATTCAAATTTTGAGAAAATGAAGGATGCATTCCACCCAATTTTCAATTTGGAAGTGGCAACTATGGCCATGATGAATGTGTGAATAGTCCATCTTCCGTCTCTCATTTCTCCTAACCTTTCCTGACAGCTTAGATATTGCCTACCTGGTAATTTGCCTGACAATAATTGTTACTATGAGCTTTCCTCCCCCAAGCTTTTAACAAGGATTCTTAACACCCTCTGTAGGTGACAAAATGCAATTACAAACACAAGTGCCCCATCGTGACAGGTCATCAGCAGCTGCCACCTCCATTCCCCAACCCCAACTGGTGTCATTACAGAAAAAAACAACAGATATGCAGAGAGATTCTGCAAACATTTGCTGCGAATAAAACTTTAATTGAAAGATATGAAGCTGTTTTATTGATTAACAACATCAGTGATTAAAGTGTACGGCTGACATTTTTTTCCCGGCTTGCTGTTTTGTTTCCTCTCAGAGATCATTTATTTGTGGCATGGCCCTGTTTATTGATAAGTGTGTTTGATGAATGCAGATGCGGCTGTTTGGAGAGTGGGCGTGCTGATGGAGTGATCATATTGTGCAAAACACCAGGCTCGGGCAAGAACAGCTGTTGCCGCTCCATCCGCTGGGATGCCATGTTTCACCAGCACCCTGAGTGCATGTGCAGGCGGGCGCTGCTGCTGTAAAGCTGCAACCAACATATCCATGGCGTTCTAACAACTCTATGAATTTTATGACACATCACCGCAGCTCTCAGATCTCTGTCCGGCACTAAAACCTTAATTATCAGACTAATTGCTACAGCTATATTCATCTCTATGGTAATCCTTTGGTGATTACATTTTGTGTTCAATACTGGGCTTATCCTTTAATTAAAAGGATTATTAACCTTTAAAATAGAGCCATGTGGGATTAAATCCTGAAATGCTAGTGTCAAAAGCTCTTTTAAAAACAAAACAAGGCTGAAAAGCCGTGCATCATTTCTGTCATAATCAGGAGACTGCAGGGCTGGTCAACAAGCTCATGGTTGCACTTTAAGTTAGCCTTTTAAAGGAGCTGACTTACAACAGCAATAAGCCATCATCCATATCTCCCTCCAATTAAAGCCAACAGAATGCTGACACATTACAACTGCTGGGATAACAATCACTGCACAAAGACGGATAATGATACAACTCATAGTGCTGAAACTCCGAACATGGTGAGAACAAGGTGAAAGGGTGAACGAGTCAATGCTAAAGATATATAGAGAGTGAGATCTTCACCTCCAGAGCAGGTGAGATCAGAGTTCAAAGTCAGCCTAAGTGGAGCGTGATTGAAAATCATTGCAGACGTTGGAAAATAAAAGAGCATTTTAGTCAATGGCGGGGGTTGGAAATGTAGTCAGGGGCTGATGACATATTATTGATTTAAAGAAGGAATCTCTATGTACATCTGCTTGAGAAGCTGTAAATAAAAATAATGTGCATTCTGGTGTTGAAAATGAAGCCTGATGTAAATGCCAAAAAATGTCCTTTAGTAATTGTAACTATGGTAAAATGTCCAATTTTAAAACTGAAATAACTGTGTCTTCATTCTAGTACAAGTAGTAGTAACTTTTAGGTATAGTTTCATTTTTTTAGTGGTTAAAAAAAACCTGATAGCAACTTTTTTTTTATTTAAGGCTCTGTTTATACTATTTTTTGGGCAAAAATGGTAAAGTTATCTTCCATTTTAGCAGCTTTATGGGTGTCTGAAAATGGTGAAATGGAATCCTGGAAATGATAAGATTTGAAAATGTTGTAGTGTATACTAGCAGTAAGGAGTGCCTCTGAAAAACTGAGACTACTACCCCCAATCACTTTGATCAGTTATCCCACTTCATCATCATTTCATACTCATGCGTTAGCCCTTTTGGTAGGTTTACACCTTAACACTCGGCAGAAGGAAGACAGTCTGAGTATGTATGCATGGTAGCATGGCAAACACCAAGCAGTAACTGGTCTGGCACATATCCTACATTGTTTTGGTTGTCCACTGAATCTGTATGCATGGTGGTTGTTCTAAAAAATATTATGAACAAGGCCCCAGAACTCCATTTGGATAGTATTTAGGATAAGGGCAATGTATTGCATTGAGTGAGGCTGATCTGACTTAAAGTGAGTTTGTTGTTTGTTGTTCCTAAAGGATTTCATGTCTATAAAAGTCCTGGTTGATGTTGGCTAACAAAGTGCAGACTAATCAAATATGGTAACTTAATGGACTTGAGCTTATAGAGTGCAACAGCACCCCCGCCTGCTCAATATGCAAAAAGAGAGGAGAGAGATAACCTGACACACCAGCTGGACAGTTCAAGATGTTCCACTAGGCCATCCGGGCAACAGCCCATAGAAAGTGTTTGGGAATGGGCAGATCCTTCCAAAAGCACATCCGGCAGGCGACTGGACGATCATTCTCTCAATCACATTCATTACTGGTGAATCAGATGATGTAGAAGGCAAGCGCTAGAGCCGTGGTGCAAAGAACAAAAAGTAGGCTACCTAATACCATCCTAGTTTCCCTCTCTCTTTTCACAGGGCATAGTAGTACAAAAATATATTACAAAAACAAAAAAAGCACCGGAGACCAAAAACTAATTAGGGTGTTAAACTTTGGGTTGGAATTGGTCCAAAAATCGTAGAGGATACAACCACTTTTGGGTAGCGTCACATTTTCCTATTACAGCAGCCACCACCTACGAGTAACCTTAAATAAGGTTACTCGTAGAACTGTTACTAGCATACAAATACATTCATGTAAAAGATGTTGAGTTGAAACTCTCAGTGACACAGTTTCTGCCACTGAGATCTCCTTATTTATCTGATCAATGTTATCCCTCATCAATAATGTGACTTTGGCACCAATGAGCCATGAGCAAGAGCCTGAGCTGAACTTCCCAGAAGCTGAGTCAAGCAGTTAGTATCGAGAGTGGTTTGCCCATGCCAAAGCCACGCTGCATTATCCAGAGCAAGTCTTCATTTGAATGTCCTAATTAGTTAATTAGTTGGTGGTTAAGGATGATACGAGCATCTCATCAATCTCTCTATCTCTAAAAATAAACACCCAGGGACGGCGGTGGTGAGTCATTAGAATACTGATGACTGTGGGAAGTGTCTGTGAGGATTAGAGGTCTGCTCTGACACTCTATATTTCCACAAACTGTGCGGCTCCATAAAGAAAGACTAAAGAGCCATTGCTTTAAGCATTGTACGCATGACAAGCCAAGCATGACATAATGAGTTTACAGAAAGTCTTAAGAGTTCAATTAATGTTTTCTCAAGCGTGGCATTTGGGATCAATTTTTTTGTTTATCACTGAGGGAGAGAAAATGAGAATTAGACATGAGAATGGAAGTTGTTTTCAAAGCCACAAAGTATCATTAAATTAACATTTTTTCATGAAGTTGGGTTACGGGGCTTAATAGACATAACAATACAAATTCCCTAAAGAAAACAGCCAGCATGGCCTCTTTCTGAAAAAAATAAAGAGAAGGTGCACAAAAATTGTACTTCAACAAGCTGCAAAATCTAAAGTTATCCAAATATCCTGTCATAATGCCCTTTGAAATATTTGCCGACTACCTAACCTATTTTACATGATAAAAACAGGATAAGGACAAGCTTAAAAAGGTCACTAATAACAAAAAATATGACAGAAAAAGTGTGTAAAAAATAAGTCTATTCAGGATATAAAATGAAAGTGCCTGTAGTCTGATGGCAAACATCCAAAATCCATGATATCTACCCACTGTGTGTAAAATACAGAGTTACCTGCAGGAAAATAACAGCCAAGGTGGTGGTGGTTAGCCATGTATGTATGTACATACCGTAATTTCTCGATTATAACATGCCCTTTTTTGCTTTTAAATAAGGTCTAAGGTCTATTTTTCCAGTGCGTATTATACACGAGTACAAGCAAAATACTTACCATGTTTTTATCTCGCCAACATCGTGATTGCAACACATCTAATACGAATAGCCAAAACATTCTCTTTCTCTGCGAAAACACAGGCAAACACAGGGCACTGCCATCTTGTGAGCAAAGGGATGCAAAATAGCTGTGCTGTGATTGGTCGAAGACATCAGCATGTTGATAGCTGCTCTCTGATTGGTCGGTACACTACAACTGAGCATGCTCAAGCAGAAATCGAGTTATTGCACATGCGTGAAGGAAAAGGTGTTTCTGCATCCGTTTGAGAGAGAAAACTGTGTATGGTTTTTGTTGTGAAAATACTGAAATTTCCTTGATTAAAACTTTGAATAAATGTAATTTTTGAGTTGTCTGAGACAACTCAAAATTTATCACCCAAATTTGGGTGCATGTTATATTTGAGTACAGTGTTTTTCCAGGCAAAAATTGCGAAAATATGAAGTGCATGTTATAATCAAGAAATTACGGTATATTTAACTTGTCTAATATTTGTAATCAGAAATCCTGTTGCTAAATGAAGCACCACTGACAGCCAGGCACATACACTAACGTCATTCAGTTTCATTTTAAAAAGTAATACATCCCTGATGCATTTCCAAACTCTGAAAACATCACAGAGGGGGAAATACATACCATCCCTGTTTTATGTCCAAGGGTAGCATCAAAGGTGTGACAGGAGCACACAGGGCCAGCGAGGGAGCACAGTGTTGTCAGGGTTGTAACTAGGATTGATGATATACAACAACAACACTAGTGTTTATACAACATACCCTAAAAAACACACCACAAAATTGTTAAAACAATGAATGGGAATGGTAGCTAACAGCTAGCCACATTCAGCTTGTTTACTTTTGAGATGAATTAGTGTACAAAACATTACACACTCCAAGATTGGGGATCTGAGCATGTGAAAACAAATCTGTTTCTGTTTGGTGTCGTGTGTTGGTCATCCCATTAGGAACAATGGACGCTATAGGAACAAAAATATGTTGCTTTGACATCTAGTCATATGCAGGGTCTCCTCCACTTTCAAAATAACTGAAGTGCCAGTCATGCTTAGTACTAATGTTGGTCTTTAAACCCCTCCTGAAAAGTAAGAGCAGCACAGAAAAAGACTTTGTCCTTTATTTCTGTAGGCGGAGTCTAAGTACAAAAGCAGTAGGGGAGAGGAGGAGAGAAGACAGGTTAAAAATAGTTAGTATTTGGCAGCATATGATTGAGTTTCCAGGGCTCTGAAAATTCACTCTAATTATTCAATGGTATCCCACTGTCATCCTCCCCTATATGCGTTCCTCTGCGTAGTAGTACAAGTGACGCCAACTAATATACATAATTCTGCTACTTAATTGGCACAGATCGGGTGAAAGTGGGCTAGCAAAACTCCTCAGAGACTAATAGGGGCACATATCATTGGCTCCATCAGAAGCGTAGTCCCATAGGTGATAGAAGTCAGCAAATATTTCATGAGCTGTGCTACCAGAGTAGCTCACCTCTGGAGTTGAGTGCACTATCCTGCAAAGAACACTTCCCAAACTGTTCCACTGTCAGGTGTATTTATAGCAGGCGTGCCGATGACTGATGCTAATGCCATGGAAATTATGCAGGGCACTATTGCTGTCATAACAATGTGTTAGGCCTTCGCAGGAAGGTTAACTAAACTAGTCATTTAAGTTATAAGTGGGACACTGGCTTTGTCTGCATCCACAGATGAGGATAGAGCTTAGTGCTGCAGTAACTACAGTCGGTCACACATGGACCAAAATTTAACCTGGTATTAATCCAAATAATCTGGTGATACAGGTTAGATGTATAGAAGAGCTAAAGAGAGAATTGAGTTTGATTGGTTTTGAAAAAAAGAGAGTCAAGAGGTCATCCTTATGCAAGTAGGAGGGAATAATTGATTTTGTACAAAAGAAATACAGGTATTAAAAGTGTTTGTTTAAAATGAAAGAGAAAATCGTGGATAAGGAAATAGAGCCAGTTGTTATGTTCTTTTTAACCATTAACAAAACAATAACAGGAAAAAAAGTAACTGAAAGATAATTTGGTGACCTTTTTACAATGTGTGTTTTTAAGCTATGTAGGGAGAAAAAAGGACATCTTCATGTTTAAAATTAATGCTCTCTGCTAAAGTTTGGGACCATGTTTACTGATAACACTAAAGCTGTTATACAAAAATGTGACAATGACACAATTAAGCAGTAAGCTTTAGCTTTGTGAGCCCTGTGAGGTTTGAAAAGAAATGTGGGATTTGAGGACTTTTTACAAAACTAAATACACGCAGGAATGTCTCTGTTGTCTTATCTTGCATTTGAAAATACATTTTTGGGGATAAAAATACATTTTCGGCCGGTTGTACAGTATGACAATGTAAATCTTTTACTTAATGAATTACTGTACATTAACTTTAAATTTCATTTTTCATATAGGTTGTCTTAAACGAACACTAAAATAACTAGAAAGCACTCAGAGAGCACAAACCTCCGCCAAGGTAGGTTTTTGTGGAGTTATATGCACAAATGCAGAAAATGGTCCTATCTCCCAATGTTAAAGAATCCTTTAAAAAATTCCTGGATCCAGACGGATCACCCCCAAAATTTAATCAGTTCTTCCATATCCCATTTCCGACAATTCCTGAAAATTTAATTCAAATCCAGAACTTTTCAAGTTATTTTGAACACAGACAAACAAACAGACAAACAGACACATAAACACCGGCAAAAATATAACCTCCTTGGCGGAGGTAAAAATCTCAACATTGAGACATTTGTTACCTTTTGCCAGGCCAACATTAAGCTCTAAGAACTTGATACCTTTCTCCAGGGTTGCCAGAGGATGCCAGAATCAAAAACACTCCCTCTCACCACTTTGACAGATTTAATTTTTCACTGTACCAAGCAACACTTTATAGTTAACACACCACCTAAATAGCATGCATAACACTCTATGTTTGACTATTTGTGCCAGTGTTTGTGGATTAACTGGCATTTGCCTTTGCAGTTTTAAACTTAAAATTGTGTGTTGTAATTTATCAACAAGCTTGAGGCCAGTGGAAATGCTGAGTAGCCTGTAACTTTGGAAAATGACTAGTCATGTGGGCCAGTGAGCAAAAAAGTTGATGTAAATCCCTGCCCTTCCCTATTGTAATGTATTGTGTTTGTTTGTTTTTTAAATTCGGTTTCTTATCCTGTTATAAATTGTCTAAGTTTTTTTAAAGTGTTTGTTTTGCGAAATCTTGCACTTCAAATATCATATTGTTCCTCTGTGATAATACTTTTTTGTCCAATGAAAAGCTCTTTTTGTGAATTATTATTTTCTTATATTTTACCTGAGGTAATATTAACAACCTTGATCCTTAACTAGAAGTTACTGGACTTGAATCATTTTCTGCTGAACTTTGGTACAGTTTTATTCCCAGTGACTTACAGGAGCATTGCTATTTTAATTAATTGTATTTATTACTATGAAAATCAGTGTATGCTACAGTGCCTACCTTAAGCTTTGAAGAATGAAAGGCTTCATAAACCAACCATTCTCCTATCAGCTCCATGTATTCCTGTAGGACAAGGCCTTTCAACCTTTCATAAATGAATGTAGACCACCACAAACATCCAAATGATTGGTCCCTTCCTCCTCAAATGGTAATCAGCGCAGTCAGCCTCCTTTTGGTTGAAACCAGAGCCTTCAGAAACACCACACTCAATAGTAAAACAGCACCATAATAAAAGGTTCACACTATATCAAAACAAATGTGGCCACTAAAGGAATCAATCTCTGACATTTCACCCCTATCTATTGAGAGTTCACTGACCCTGGCTCTTAAATTTACAGCTTGGTGCAGCCCCAATCAAAGTGTCTGTCAGCATCGCATTTTCTCCAAAGTTTTAGTGTAACACATTGCACATCATGACATGTATGGATTTTATGGACCCCTGAGCCCTTAGTTTATACCTCATGTTGTTTGCTCAGGATAAATATCGTAGCTCTCAGCATAATGACGCAGGTGGAGATTTGTGGATGAGACCCTCATTTCTAATCTTGGATCTATTAAAGTGTCTCTGAATCAATCATCAAAGCCACTGATGCTACTTGAGGCCTGTTAGCAGTATCCTGCAGTCAGTGACAATTTCTGATGAGATATGTAGGAATGGTCACAAATAGTAACATTTTATAAACAACCACATATTGTCTACTGAATATAGATGGAAGAGATGTAAAAATGCATTTGACTCATCTCTCACTGCGACACGCAGCTTGAATCTAAATACACAACAAAATCTTTGTTTTATAATAATTTTCTCATTATTATTAAAAGGTAGGACTGAGAACAATTAATATATAGGGCTGTGCTTCCACCAGGTAGTGTGGTTTGGATTTGGTAGGTGCACAATCATTTGAGTTTCTACAGCCAATAGACAGAAAAGAAACAAAAAGATGATTTTTATAGCCAAAATTTAAAAACATTTTCAGGCTGATTCAACAAACAACAGACAGAATTGTTCATGTCTCTCACTGTACAGGGCTGATGTGTATCACACCCGTTTTGATTTAATTGAGGATTACCAGCCATGTATAGATATGGATTTGACTAACATGGCTATAAGCCCACACAGTGTTGCTACTGGTCAGATGTCCCTTTGTCCTGCCTCAGGTTTGCCTCATTGTCAGTCAGCAGGTTGATCTGAAGTTAAGTTGAGAAGGGTTTACAGTTTGCAATCAGGGACTGGCTCCCAAAAATTCCAAAAGCTCCTTTTATAATCAAACAACTGTCATTATTCTTGCTTTGTTCAATTTTTTCTACAGGCAATGATAATGACACCCCCGCCTACCAAATAAAGGTAGAGTCAGCTATTGAAAAACAATATCAAACTGCACTGACCTGTATATTTGGGCTATGTGTAGTTTGCTGGCTGAATGGATAGAGCCAGCTAACCAATCTTAATCCTAATCTGCACTAAAGAGTTATCCTTTGGATTAACAAGTCAGCTTTCTAGATTCTTTATCCATACGCCAGGCCTCAAATCCTGGTCAAATGCTCTGTCTAAACAATCGTGCAGATGACGATCAACGCTAACCATCGTAGCCCTGCCTTGGCTTGCTTCCAAAACGCCCTCAAGCCTCAACATGAACAAAGAACACTGAAGAAAAACAGAGAGCATTAGTTGGGTTCCTACAGGATCAGTGCCGTTGTGGCAGTACCTTTGCCAATAATATGGGGGTCAAGTTGTATTTAAGCTGTGGTAGGTTATACTCACGTATAATCACAGTAGCAGTGAGGGACTAAATCTACACAGAAGTCTAAATTTTAAAGGAAGGGGAGATTAATATCGGCCATACTCCACTCTACAAACCAAAGTCATGTCATTCCTCACAGAAACTGTGTAAATGGAGTGTTCAGATTTAATTGTTTCCTGAATGATTAATTAACATAAGACTAGTTAACACAATTTTAATTTGTGTTTGGCCAAATTTGAAAGAGTTTGTCTTGACACATTCCTAGTGCAAATGCACCATTAAAGACTATGTAATGTTTGAAATCTTTTTTCCAGCAACTACACAAGAAAATTATGGAAAAAAAAGACTCTGCTAATAGTTTTTGAGGTACTGTTATGTCCTTAAGAGAGCATGTAATTCACACGTTGCTTCTCAAAGAGTGGACAACATTAAATCATGACTACCGAATGTACAACATTGGATTTTTTTCCCCAACTTTGGTATTTTCTCTCATACTAGCTGATAATGATATCAAAATTGATATAGACAGAGCCATTATTTTAATTGTAAGGACCCCCAAGGCTCTCATGTATCAGAATTTACCTGTTGCTTGTTTTTGTCATCATCAATATTTAGCAATCGTAAAGGTTACGTTTAATCTACATGACAGTAACTTAATATGAAACAAAGCTCATTGTCTTGAGTTATCTTAGTCTCAGTACCTAAATATGGCTGTAAAATAAACAATCACAGTGGCACAGCCATTCATGAACCTTTTATTCGGGAAAAGCATTTAAAAGCAGCAGGATCTTAAAGGGAAAACACTCCTGTAATTGACTGACATATTAGTAAGTCTATGTCTAAAGCAGCGTCGTCTGCAGCCTGATCATCAAAGTAGGGAATGCACAAACTCTCTATGCCTACTCATCAGTTTTTAAATTATCGAGGTTGATATCAGACAGACTTTCAGAGAAAGACAAAGAAAATTAGCAGTTTGGATTTTTATACAACAATGCAGAGGTAGCAGCCTGATGTGCCTCAGGTCACATGACCCACATCACACAACCTGCGCTGTGACTTTTTCATATGCCAACAGGGCTCGTGGTAAAACAATATATTGTGCAGCCCTACAATCTATGTGTTTTTAAAACTATTATAGAAAGAAAGAACATTTGCTTTCTGAAATCTTAGATTATGTGTATTATATTTAAAAAAATACATTCAGTAATGATAAACAGTAAAACTTAGATTAACCTTTTAGAGCTACAA
The DNA here is from genome assembly GCA_037902135.1 of Cetoscarus ocellatus. Taxonomy (NCBI): domain Eukaryota; kingdom Metazoa; phylum Chordata; class Actinopteri; order Labriformes; family Labridae; genus Cetoscarus; species Cetoscarus ocellatus. The sequence goes on from JBAMNC010000683.1 coordinate 1,539,337, forward strand.
ACAGCACTCTAACACTGTGGTAACAGACACTGACAGCTGTACAGCTAAAAATCTTTCCCCCTTGCTTAATTTGAGTTTATAGTAGAATTAAAATAAAAATACCCCTAATTAAACAAAACATTAGCAAGATGGTTCCCTGAGACAATCTTAACAGAGTGCTTGAAATAACAAAAAATGCAATCCTTGAAAGAGCAAAGACGAAAGTAGCTTTTGTTCAGACCTATAACCACTCAAGAGTTTGAGTAATGAGGATGAAAAAGGAAAAAAAATAGCTGTGGTAGGTTTGTTGATTTTGTTTAAAACCCCACAAAATAATGATCAACAAGGTGAAGAATTGTGGCACATTTATTCATTCTGCCAATATGTCCAGCCAATATGTGGTAAATATCAGCGGCTAATTCATATTTACTATTCTGAACACTAACTCTAAATTGTTGTCTTATTAACCTAAAATGATCCCACCAATAATAATAATCCCCTGTTACAATAAACCAAGGAAAAACTCTAAAGAACTGAATATGTTTCAGTTCCTCCTCTTTTAGTGTATCTGTCAAACACTTCAAAAGAAGAAGGTTAGGATGTTGTCATCAGTCAGGAAACAACGAGATAACACAGAAGAGGAAAAATGAGTAACAACAACCATGGCTCTATCTTTTCAAAGACCAAAGCAAACCACCAGTTTGTTTTTTCTCCCTGAGAATCACAGAGAAGAAGAACTACTCAAGCTGAAGATTCCCTATAAGCAGCAGAGATGACTTTTCTCCATCGCGGTGAGAGGCGCACCGGCTAGCCCGGGGAGAGGAATCATGAGTACAATATCGACTTTAAATTACAGCAATAGCTGCTGCTCATGCTGTCTCAGGACCATGCTGCGGATCAAACACAAAGATCAGGCCTGGATTAGGAGAAAGCCACTGACAAGCGCCAAGCTGTCTCTCTGCTGCCGCAGCACGTGTACTAACTCTGCACCTCCCAAATCTCACACTAAGCTCCCCTCTACCTCTCAACATGTAACACACAGACCTTACAGTCACCTCATTTGAATTTCAAAGCCTGAAATTGATCACAAACAAAATCATCTAAACTCGAGGGTTTAAGGTGCTCGGCTGGTAGCGTGTGTGCAGACTTTGTCTATTCTGAGGACTTTAGGGAGGCGTGTTTCCTCCCTGATGTTCAAGACTCTCACGTTTGCTTACAGGATATAGCCATGCTGTTGCAATGCCTTGTAACTGGGCTTTTATTTTCCCTTTTCCTGGCAGTTAAACACAAATAACAGCATGGATGATGCGCCGGGAGTCATTGTCTGTGCTCAGGGAGGAGTGCAGGATATGACTGGTGTGATAAATGATCACGCCTTGTGCCTGGCGTGACAAAGAAACTGCGGCACAATCTGCATGTGCTCCATCCTTCCGCCATCATTAGGTGTAATTGGGACTCATGGCGAGGCGTGTTCTTTTTTTTCCTGTCGTGAAGTATCGGAGAATGAAGCTGGAACTCCTAATAGGACAAGATACAAAAGGGAGACATGTGCAGGCCACTGCTACAGCACTATAAAAAGTATGCCCTAGTACCAGTGTGCTGGCCTTAATGGCAGTTCAACAGATATGTGCCTGTGTCAAATCTCATTAACTCTAATGTCAGAGCCATTCTATTGTCATGTCAAACTACGCTTTTTGATGTTGACCTTCAGAGTGTATACACAGAGGCTGTTATTGGCACCTGTCTGAGGCAGGTGGAGCATGTGGCTGCACACTAAATAGCGCTTGTGCAGAAAAAATATAACACTCAGCTAGGTATCAATGATTACACTGCTTCTGACTAAATTCAATGTAGATGCAAGTAGAATTTAACAGAATTTTTAACTTAACTCATAGATTCTCATGCAGCTTCTTTCCTGCAGCACTGATGCTTTCTTTTTATTTCTGACAAAAAGATCAAATCAAGGCAGACTACAAATGCATGTGAAAAAAGTAAATGCAGTGATTTAGAAAAAACTAAAGACTTTTTAAGACCTGGTCCAAGTAAAGTTAATTTCATATTTTGATCAACACAACAAACATCAATCAACACAGGTTTAAAACGCTTTGAAAAGCTAAAATGCTGAAATAGTGGGGGGAATTGATATCACAGAAAATGGTGCTGAATATTGATCTAATCATTGGACTAAGAGTGGCACTGGTTTCTCAAAAGAGAGAAAGAGACGCCATAAGACAGTCATTGAGTGCATTTGAAAAGAGGACTAATAAATATTTTACATGCATCACACCATTAACACAATTTTTAAGACATCTGTTAGTAAAATAATAAAAACTTCAATGACCTTACATTGAAAAAAAAAATCAAATATCTAACTTTTGAAGACTTTTCCTGTATCTGTGGGAACCCTGTAATTAAGTATTCATGTTGTTCATTTTTCAACAGAATTCTGCAAAACCTCTCATATGTATTCTTAAAACGCAGCAGAGTAAGTTTCATCTGCAGGAGCAGGAACACAAAGTCTTTGTTTCATGACCTCCGCCTGTATATCCTTTCCCCTCCTTCGAATCAAAGCCCCCACACCATCTTTAGCATTTAGAATTAATTGCACAGTTATCCTCAAATTAATTCCTAACTGTTTTACAACACACAGAGAGAAAAGGGCAAACCAATTATTATTCTGTTTTCACCTTACAGAGGGGGATATTATGCAAATCATCCTCTCTACATGAGAAGGAAAAAGGGGCTTTATTTTCCTCGGCAGATGCTGCCTAGACAGTCGAGTGTTCTGTGGGGGGACAGGAAGTGGGGATGCTGTGAAGATCTGATCGCTCCACCTGGCTTCCTACTGACTCCATATCCAAGCAATAATAGAAAACACACTGATTAATTATTTATTTAGAATCTTTGTTGTTTTTTCCTCTTTTCAGGCTGGACATGTAAGGTTAAAAGGAATGTTCCAGGTGCTGTCTGGAAGTATTTTACAACTTCTGTGCTTACGAGCTCGAGGTGTTCCTTGATGGAAGACAAAGTCCCTCGGCTATGCAGACCTGCAAAATGTTTTATTTGCAACTTTCCCAGGAAGAGAATCCACACTAAGAGCCTGCAGCGAGCCTGTGAGCCAGACATCACGATGTGGCTGACAGGATGGCGATGCTAGGTTTCAGAGAGAGGACAGGGGGCATCTCACCTCCCTCAGCTGCTCCACACTTCTGACCACAGCGAGTGTTTATTAATCTGAGACCTTGAGACCTCTTAAAAGTTGCTGAACGAAAACTAAAAAAAACACAGAGCCGCAGCATTTCAACTTTGTTTGCAGTAAGGGGCCATGATGCTCCGAAACGAGCTGATTTAAAATCTTCTGTCCGAGGTGGAGCAAACCAAAGCTTTAATGAGCTGTGATGATGAGTTGAGGTCAAAGCGCTTATCATCTTTACAAATCAGGAGAAGATGTGCTCATGGAAATAAGCTCCCATGAGTATCCATCATCACCTCAAAAAACTGCACACAGTGGCACAGCTCCAGGTGCTCTAGCAAATTGGGCTTTCGATGTGGAATGGATCAAACGCCGGCTCAATATTCATTATTCTTTCTGACTGTGATCTGCTGCAGATCCGTGAGTGGGGTGAGGGTAATTGTGTACCTCATTGTGAGCGTGTTTGGACCAAACTTAATCATGATGTCAGGCTGTTAATAAAAGGTTATTAAAGGAACAAAGATCCAGGTTTTACATATGTTAGGCAGGGGAGGTCTCAGGAACTCCTGTCTCTGAGGTAAACACGGGGCTTTCATGACAAATGATGCTCATGCTGAGATCAGATAGTTAACAAGAGATCCCCTTATTAACCAGGTCTGCATAGATAATTGGCACTTGAGCCTCACATTTTGAATCCGGCCTGAGCTGTGTCATTTATCAAGAAGCAGAGCGTGCTGTCAAGGCTCCATAATAAGCTGCAGTAACTGATGAATCAAGATTAAGCAGAGAGATTGAGAATGAAGGAGAAGAAAATGGGACACAGCCATGTGGCAGGGGGCTTAGCTTGATTTTCGTGACATTAAAGCAGTATTATTTCTAACATGGAGGGAATCTATCCTGCATTAAAGGTATAGCTGTATAATAGCTTCAGCTTGACAGCACTATGATGAAACATTTCTATGTAGATGCAACACTTTGCTATAATCTGAAAATAATATCTGTATGATGTTTCAGCTAGAGAGGGAGGGTATGTTAAGCTTTTTGGTCAAACATTTTAAAGCACTGCTTGAATATTTTTACATATGACACACATGTTGTCAGCTCCCTGCCAAATGCTGCTGTGACTTTGGTTGACCTACCAGCCACAGTGGTATTTAAAGTCACTGACAAAACAGAGATATCTGTTATCAAAGTTATCATTAGGGCTTGGAAACATATCAGTTAAATAGAATAACTTGAATTTGTGTTGCAGAAGATTTTTAGAAATAAAAATTGCGACTCTTTTTTTCATGACTTACTCTGTCACTTATTTTGCTCCGCCCCCTGGACCCCCAGAATGAAAACCCTTCCCAAGTTTCCTTCCAACCAAGACCCAATAACAATTTCTAAGTCGTTGGCATTGTTTGAATACAGACAAACTGAACTGAAGGCTTGCATTTGTTTTTAATGAGATTAAACAATGATAAAATAATTATGTGTTGATATTTTGTGAAAAAGTGAAGCTTTTGGCATCAATATAGACAAGCCTGCATACTTCCAAACAACATAATGTGCCTTTGATTACAAAAATTACAGGATGCGCTTTAGTTCTAGGAGGAATATTCAGTTTAATTTTATGACATATTTTGATAACAGTAAGGCACACCTTGTTCTGTGTAATTTCAGATTCATATTGAGTGTTTTTCAGAAAGGGAAGAAAATCTATTTAAATTGTAAATTAACCAAGTTTTGTGAGAAAAAATCAGGGATTTAATTTATAGGCCACATCACCCAGCCCTAGTTATTATTTTTGCAAATAAATCTCAACCATCCTTTATGACTGTAATAATGGTTGTCCTCATATACTAAACCAAAAGTTAATATACTTTTAAAATCACAAACATATTGTTTTAGCTCTCAGCTGAAGTTTAATTGCAATATTCACGGCTGTTGGGGAGATGCCAACCATCCTCAAGACCATAAGGTTAAGGAAACTTTTTCAGTTTCTGAACATTTTCCCTCTTGAATGACATATCACTTAAAATCTATATTTCCATCTTATAATGTTATACATATTCCATCATGCAGACAGCTGAAAAAAGTGTCTGGTAAAAAACTTAGTGTCTTCATCCACCTGCTCGGGTTAGGAAGGTGGGGGGAATCATTTTAACCCTGCATGTCATAAAACAAAAATGTAATGTTATATTATGTAATGTCCTATTCACACAGAAAACCCTTATTGAGACTCATTGAGTTTCCATTTTATGGACCCAATACTGGGTTAAAGCTTTTGTTAAATTATCCAAAGTTACAACAGATTCCTGGTCTCAAATAAGTTTAAAATAACATGTGCAATAAGGTAGAGCACAGGAGTTTGTTTGTCAAATTTTAAAGAAGCCGAGGCTTTTCCACGCTCCTGTCTGGTGAAAAAACTGCTTTTCTTTTATTTTTATTTATCTTTTACTTTTCAGTACTACCAACCCTAACAAAAGTAGAACATTTATAATATCAAAACATGTGGTATTGCAGTTTTTATATCTAATGTCTGTAAACCTAAGTATGTGTTTCAACAATATATAATCAGCATGATGACATATCAGACATGTGCTTTGCTTTATGCAGTGTGTGTGGAGAATTTGTGTTCACATCAACATAGTCCATGAGTTGGTCAATCCCCAGAAGGTTAATTAGCAACAAATTTGATTTGAATTGGCAAATGCAAAACATGCCCTGGCAGAGGTGATAAATTGCATGTTTTTTTTCCCTTGGATATTAAAATTTACTTAATTTTATGGGAGGTTTGAAATATTGATGACAATAAATAAATAAAAAATAAAACAAACACCTTCAATTTGTCAGGATGGGTTTTGTGAATTTTTGATTAACATTCTTTAATATTCTAACACTTAATTAAACAAACTTGAGGCTGAACAAGTTGAGAGTTGAGAAATCATCAACAAATATAAGTTGCACCCATTAAAACCCATGAAAAGTGTATTAGCAAAGAGTACTATTTAATTATTATTATTGTCATTAGCTGACATTGCTTTTATTTCCTGAGCATTTGAGCAGCTCCTACTGATGGGGAGACAGATTGCTTTTCTTGGTTCACTTACAACCATTGTTTACAGTTTGAGCAAATTGCTGTTGTTACACAATATAATTGGAATGAGTTAAACAATGCAGAAGCACATTAAGCCTATTACTGCTGTACAACTATATCAATCAAAGTAATTATAGCAGATACAACTTCCTCATCAGAGGGGCATAATGAGGTGCATTCATTTAAAACTCACTGGTTTCCGCTGGACGCTCACTGGATCATTAATGCTACTCTGAATGTGTATGTGTGACCTCATGTATGTACCACTCCTCTTTTTTATCTCACTGGTGTAGAAGTGTAGATAATTACAGATGATGGGCTGGTGATCAGCTGCAGGTATGGGAGCCACCTCAGGCCTCGCCCAGCCTCTCACCTCCAGCACTCCCCCGCTCCGTCAGGCATGTTTGGCAGCGTCTCCTCTCCCCAAGTCTCCAGCTGTCCAGTGGGGTGCGCCAAGTCACAGCAGGAGCGCCTGCCTCTCCATCTATGGCCCATGTCTTTCTAGGAGTGTGTGTGAGTGTGTGTGTGTGTGTGTGTGTTTAGGGTGGAGGTGGTGGTGGCAGTGGAGGGGGTCGTCTCTGTACTCACATTACTCACAAGCAGACAGAGCACGCTGCCAGCGCCCAGCACGTCCGCCCACACGCCCCTGCCCTGCCGGTTAGACCTCACGGTTGGAGGAGATGATGGAGAGAATCTGGGATCCAGGAGGGGGGTGGATCCAGAGGAATCTGAGAGACTGAGAGAGACAGACAGAAGCTTTACATCCATCCCACAGGCCGATCCCTGGACAGCCCCACCTGATATGGTAGTCTGAAGTCTCCTTGTTCGGGTTCTTTGGGGAGGGCTGACAGCTAGATTATTTGTTTGTTTTTATACATCATCACTTCCCCATTAAAAATCTTTCAAACTTCTTTGCAAAATAGATCAATGTGTATTTTTGATGTAAACTTCACATCATTTTAGTTAAGTTAGCCATTGGAGAATAAATTCTTCTTATTCTGGCTGGCTTTCAAAGAGTGATTAACGGAATTTACCAACAAATCCAGCAAATTAAAGCCTTTAAATAAGTTTAAGAAGCTCTTCTTTGTGCTTGATGCCTGTTCAACCTGTATGCTGCATTAGTAAAATGTGTGACTTTTGTAAAACCCAGACAAAAAGAGAAATTTAAGCATTTTTAGGAGTGGCAATTAGTCACAGAACAAAGTTAGAGAGGAGTAATTGCAGAAAAATATTTAAAAGTGCTCAGAAGCACTAAAAAAGCAGCAGTCAGCTAATGTTCATCATGAACACTGGGACACATTCTCACCGACATCCAAGGAGAAGTAAGCACGGCTCATTACAAGCAGGCGGTGCTACTTTCATGTGCCCACAGGGGGCTCTAGTGTACCACACATTTTAACAGCCTGGGCTCTGTTAAGCAGGGACCCTGCTCTGAGACTGAGGTGCTGATTGTGTTGAGGGAAGACCTTTTGAACTGCTGTGCTGTACGATTGATATAAACATTAACCAAGCTTATGCACAAATCAGAACATAAGTATGCTGTAATAGAGGAAATTAAACACAAAAATAGTTAAAATAAAAGGGCAAATACTCACAGTGTAATGTGTTTCATAGTGGTAAAGAGGCTAACAGCCTGAGTGAATAGAGCTTATCCTAATTCTGGTATTTCTGGCTATATATATTTATATATATATGGGTGTGTGTGTGCGGGTGGGTGGGTGTGAGTGTGTGTGTATGAAATTCCAAGGTGGTGAACAGTACTTGATGAGCTAGCTCTGGAGACCTCTGAATTTTAATGATGTTGGAGATGATATTGTGTGTCCTTCAGCTTGTTATACTGACACAAGCACTCCATAAATCATCATACCTAGCTATCGTAAAATCAATACCAAACTGCTACCTCAGCGCTAACCCGTAATAAGTTTTTCAGCCATCTAACAGCTTAAACTTTGCTGTAATGCCGTTCGACCTATAGGTTAAGATCAGAGCATGCTTAATTTGTTTTGTAATAGAGACTTTCTAATCCTTAATGAAGCGCCTATTAGGGAGGCTTTTGTTGGCACATTGGTGATCAGTTGGTGGAACAGCCACTGCAATTAAGTTTGAATCTTTGTCCTGGAGCAAAAAAAGGAAAAAGAAAATACAAAAAAGGAGAGGAGGGTGGAAAAAAAGAAAAGCTTGAACGGTCAATAAATGTTAATCCAGTCTGAAGTCGTCTGCGCCTTTGAACAGGACTCACGCTGGGTTTTTTTCACATGCACTTGATTCATCCTTCCCTAAGAGAGGTGATCCCTAAAGGATACCGCCACTGATCCTGAGACCAGACTAGCACTCACTAATAAGAGCCCTTGTGTAAACAATATTGTCCACATTAAACACATTAGTACCAGGCTTTGTGTGAAATAAAAGCAGCAGATTTATTCACAGAATTTGCTCATAAAAGTAGTGTTTGTGAGGGATTTTGCAGTTTTTTAGTTTAATTTTTTAAGATATGAGTTCCTTTTTTGTCTTAGAAGATGAATAAACTCCCTTATTTTTTAACTCTGGACCTAAATAATCTTGGAAAGCATTCAAAAGAGCATAAACAAGATGCAAATGACTAAAGGAAGTAAAAATGATGAGCCTCAAGTAACCTTGCAGCGTTGTTTTCCTTTTTTTTAAGAATGATAGCTATAACTGGGGCAGCATTTCAGAGACACACAACATATGTAAAAGCCTTTGCACAAGAGAGAAGCCATTGCCACAATTTCTGAAGCGTAAACAGCTTATGAAAGTCAAATGGATGTGTGGCATAATCTGACACGGCGAGTCGCTGCTTCAAAAACATCCCTAACAAACCACGGTGCCAGACAACAGCGACAATTCTTGCATGTTTTTAAACGCTCCACAGGTGATCTGGGTGTAATGCCTGCCTGCTGCAGGTCGACAAATGATATTAGTCATGCAGCAGGCATAAAAGCAGAATTCTTTGTTTCAATTCTCAGCACAAAAAGGTAAAAAAAAAAACAAGGTTAGAACAAGCACTGTATATTTCATGAGTGCCAGTTTTGAGTTATCACTCCAGTGAATGCAGCATTTACTGAAAACATACAAGGTTAACACTGGTCACAAGCCCAAAATTTCAGTTTTCAAAGGTTTGGCATTAAATCAGCCACTATCAGCTTGTAGCTCATGTGTTTTTGGCAAAAGGAACACCCACATACCCGTGGATTTTAAGGCTGCTGACACTGGCTGTGATTTACACGCAGTAAGAGGTGGTGACCAATTGTCAGAGGTCTTGCAGGCTGACCCTGAAACATCTGTGTTTAGGTTCTGCTGCTGATTACACAGCAGACAGGCAGCTTAGAGCACAATATTACCCTCACAGAGAAGTGGCCACAGACGTGTTTGATCTGAAAGAAATTAAGTGATATTGTGGCCAAAAAAACATTCAAAGTTAAAGCACTCTTGTGCTAGGTTTGTGCTCAGAAATATTTATTTCAATCTAACAATTACTGTTTAATACCTAAAGGTGAAATTTCATATTATCTGTGTTTTAATAGACACATGAGGTATGCATGTCTCATACAGCATAGTCACAGTTCCTAAAATAAGGGGAAAATAGACACTAAAACAGACTTAATTATTAGTTATTTTTTCTACCTTTACTCAAGATTACAAAAGCTTAAAAAGACAGATAAATTAAACTTTTACAACTCCTATTTATGGCAAATAGCATTTTAAAACTGATAACGTTTGTAACTGTTATCATAAAAAAAAAAAAAAATTAGGGGAAGTGAGTTTGAATAATGTTAGAAAAAAGGATTTATGAGTTGATTGTCAAGAATCAGAGTAATTATATAGGGCAGGGCAAAATGGATCAAAAAACATTTATCAACATTTTTAGCTGAATGGCTTATCGGGAGATTTGTCAATATGTGCAGTAAAATATCACAAATGGTTGTTATGACAGGTTTATATTCTTTTATACGATTACAGTAAAAATACAAAAAAGTGTTCCAAGAGCACAAACCTTAAACAAGGCATCTCTGACACTGTCTGGAGAGTTTTGTCAAAAATGTGGAAAACTGCCCTATCTCATACTGTTAACAAATCCTAGAAAAATTCCTGGATTTAGATTGCCACCAAAAACTAATTCTCCCTTGTGCCATGAACAACATTTCCATAAAATGTTGTCGAAATCAGTAGATAACTTATTGAGTTATTAGCAAAAATGCGAAAAACTGCCCTATCTTGCAATGTTACCAAATCTTTCAAAAAAATCCAGGATCCACATCTGGCTTCAGATCCCCACCAAAATCTTTCAATTTCTTCCTTGTGCCGTCAAAAACAACCTCTTTAAAATTTGAGCAAAATCCACTCATAACTTTTCAAATTATCTTGCTAACAGACAAACAGACAAATAAATGCTGGCAAAAACATAACCCCCTTGGTGGAGGTAAGAATAGTGATAGCTGTTCGATAACATGGAAAAATATCTTTAGTCCTGCATATGATTTTTGCTGATACAAATTTCCAAAATTCCTACTTTTTCTGCTCCTGCCTCTGTAACACCAATATTGATAAAAACATATTTTTTGTATTTAAAAAGGGTCTCTCCTGCACTAGGATTGGCCTGTTTCTGTAATAGTCGCAGCTGATTTGTTTAAGAAACAGAAAACAAATTACCCAAAAAACATTCGAAATAATAAAATTGTATGATGGTAATCTATGGTGGAGCATTAATCTGCATCTGTACATTTTACCAATATATGCAATATGTGTGAATTATAATCGTGTATCTGCTGTAATTATTGACATAAGTGTTCATACCAATAATTTGATGATTACAGTGTTGGGTTGATATACTCATCCCTTCTTTTACCATTTGGGATCATTTCTTGTTTTATATTATAAGCATGTGTTGAATAATGATAATCCATTTTATTTTTGATAGTTGGCATCAAAAAGTACAGAAATGTTCTAATTATTGGTCATATATATTTAACCAATTGATAAAAAGCACTATGAAAATTCCACAAATTCATTGAGAAACATTCTTAAATGTGATGGGACCAGCGAGAAGTGAAGGAAACTCTCTTTGCACCTGTGCAAGTATACAGTCTGAGGAAGTTAATCTGCAGTTATTGATCATCGAAACAATAAATTACTCAAATAATGGGTGTTTAAAACTTCTATTTTTGTTGCCATGGTTTCAAACAGGTGCAAATAAATTCTGAATTTTACTGATATTGTAAATTTCACTGCCTCCATGTGCCATGACAAATATTTCCTGAATTATTTATCAGAATCAGGTGAGAACTTTTTGAGTTACCTTGCTCACAGACAAACCAACCAAAAACCACTGGCAAAAACATAACCTACTTGGCCAAGATAAATATATTTTCATAATTACTTATGCTGTTGCTGGTGGTTCTTCATAAAAACAAAGATTTTTACCTGAGCATCAGGGAAGAACTTTGTTTTCAAACTGGTTTATTCAACATTGCACTTTCCATTGGCAAGATAAAATGAGGAGAGGTATAACATTACTTTTACACAAAATATACAATCTTTATAAGGAGTTTCTCTGAACTGGTGGGTTGGGATTTAAAAGTGGGTTGCAGAGCTGTTTTCAGAGGGTTGCCAAGGAGTGCCAGGAAAAAAAAATGTGGTCAAAGGAGACCCTAAGCAGACATACTGTTGAGCATCTGTTATTTTATTTTATTTCATTTAACAGTGACTTTGGAGACCTTGACTTATTGAACTTTTATTTTGGGATAATAGAGCAGGTTTCTCCATGATAATGGGTAACTTTCAGAAAAGCTTCAGTAAACAATTAATTAATGGTAAGTCTTGTTTCTTTGTTCAATCATAAGTTTTGGTCGTTAGAAGACTTTTTAAAATATCAGTGTTAGTTAAGAACCAATGATACAAGCAAATTATTGTATAACATGTTATCTAAACAGAAATGTATATATACATATATATATATATATATATATATATGTGTATATTTATATGTGTGTGTGTGTGTGTATGTATATGTTTATATATATATATATGTATAGAGAGAGAGAGAGACGTATATACATACATACATATACCATATAAATACAGAGATTTTTCTCTAAAACTGCATCTATTTCCAAGCTTTAAAGTGACACAAATATAAAAGTTTATATTTCTCAGAGTATATTTATAGATTTATTTTCATAGATATATTACGCTGTTTTTTCAGGAGTGAAGAATTTTTTGAAGTATTTTTTCAGACGTTGGATGAAACTATTGTTGGTAAAACTGACTTTTATAATCATATTAAAACTGTAAAGAAAAATCTCAAATATATTTCTAAATTATTCTATAAAGCTGACAGTAGTTACCCACCAAATATCTGGATATAGTCTGAGGACCAGAGCAGGGAAAGCTCATTTTTATTTTGCATTATAAAACAAAGCAGAGTAAATAATTTAGGGTTTTTTATCCACAGTGTTGAAAAAAATGTACGGAGGCTATATCATCAAAATAAGATTATGTCAGAATGTTTTTACAATTTTAATTTACTTTTTTGTTGTTGTTTTTTAAAAAATCAGAGACAGCAGAAAACTAATGTAAGGACAATTAGACGGAATTTTCTTGAGATAGACGTTCAGTTAAAATTTTGAGTAAATGATAACAGACTTCAGATCCGCAGTTTATGAGGAATACTAAAAAAAAGGATTTTCGTTGAGCCACTTCATTTCCTTTTTGATTTAACTAAGATATCAGTACATGCAACTTTTTGTAAACTCTGTTGCATCATTCTTGTGTTTGTTCATGCCGTCATAAACTCACAGAAGCTGTTGACACTGTGACTTTGCAGACGAGTCTTTTATTTTGAATAAGGGGATAAATTGGAGCTGCCTGGTATCCTGTGTGTCTGTCACAGGCCTCCCATGTGGCTCTGATGGGGCTGTTAGGGACTGGCGAGGCCGGTCTGGGGCAGAGGGGGGCCACAGCGGAGAGGGGGAGGGGAGGATTTACCCTTAAGGCCGGAGCTGGGATCAGTCAGTGTGGGCGGGTCGGGTCGTCTTCAGCGTGACCTGCCACCCCTGACAGAGCTGTGAAAAGTGCAATCTGACCCTAAATGCTGAGCAGTGGAAGCTTGGTGACACACGTCTGCGTCATCTGAATGAACACTGCACACTGTGGCGTTACACTCCATTTTCAACACATCTACTTCTGCGGTTTGTGTTGAGGGTTCATGTTTTCGCCATAACAACATGAAGATAATTCCAAACTCATTAAAGCCATTACTGACACAAATAAACAGAGATTGTTTCAGTGTAAAGAACACAAAGTCTATCCTGTTCAAGAACTTACCTGTTGTGCTGCTGATGACAGTCTGTATGATTCACAAACAGACCTGAAACAAGACAAAAATTTGCTTCTATTATAAATGGTAAATGTATTTGCTTTCAGATATAGATATCAAGTGCTTAAAACTTCAACAATTCTGAATTTCATAAATTTTTACTGCAACATAAACTATCTTTAAAACATTAACAGTAAATCCAAGCTTCATCTGCCTTTTTAGAGCCACAAACACCCGATAACAACCTGCTGACAGACACTGAGCTTTATAATTCACAGAATAAAAATGTGCCTCTTCTTATGGAGATTGTATTTTCAAATGAAGATCAATTTCCCCCTTTTTCAACAGGTTTTCAGGGTAACCCCCTGAAAAAACTAAAATAAAAAGTGCTTAAAAATTCTACCCAAGTGCAAAAAACTGAACTAGCTGAGCCTTAGACCTGAAAATTTACACTTCAAAACACTTTTCAGCATGTTAGAGAAAAGAAAATCAGCGTCGCACTAGGTCTCTAGATTAAAAGTCTGTTTTTTCTGTGTTCTTGGATCATTGCTGATAAAAAGGTCTGTAACAAACAAAAATGTATGAGACATACACATTTGTTCATCATGATAATCTTTACGCTGGACTGGATTTTTAATTTTTTTAAGTTTACTGGGAAAGTAGTAGGAACAGCAGTTTGTTCCTACTGGAGAATTTCTTCTTAATAACATGATCTGATCAAGTTGGTGCCCATGGCTGTGGCTACGGTGTATGTATTTTTGTTGATTAAAAATGATGAGAAATTATTCCATTCAAGTCCCCAGCCATTTTTGTAGTTCTTGTTTGCATCCGTTAGCAACCATCCTTTAAAAACCCAATAAGGCTTTAAAATAGCAGGGTTGTACCGGTATAGTAAGTGCTTAAATGCTAACTCACTTTCATGTTTTTAGACTCATTCTTGCACTATTCCATAATAAAAATTTTATTATCATAAAAACCTAAAGTCCTAAACATAATTAAAACTCAGTTGTATGACCATCACTAAATGGTGCTACATGAATGAAGGATTGATATGAGAATAATTCAGCACCAAGGCAAATAAGATGGAGCACGCTCTTAACCTAAAACAGTTCTCAATTTTCTTCCTTAACCTGCATGATTGCTTAAACCTTTATCGCAATAACATAAAAATAAATGACCTTCAATAACAAAAAACTTGTATCAAGAGATCATTTTATTAAATGAGTCACTTTGTCTTAGAATCACTCTAACTTCTCCCCTCCTCATGGTGTCCCCGGCATCTCTGATCTACCTAAATCTCAACAATTTACAAGAAAATAAAATTAAACAAAATAATAAAAACTATACACTGAAAATCTTTCACTCTAAAACAGGCCCAATGAAGCTACTCCTTCATCTATATGAAAAATCCAGCATTGCCTTACAATTAAACCCACACAGCAGCAACCCCTCCTTTACGTCACGCAGATGTAGTTTTTCACAATTGTATGATCTGCCAAAAAGTCCAGTCTCGCCCTTTGTTGAGCACCTACAGAGGAAGAGGCAGGGATAATAAAGGTCTCTTTATGATGAGGCTCCTGCACACACAGCCACAAAAAAAACTTAAGTAAAAAAAATATATCAAGAGACGGGAATTACATTGCCCTGTACTGGGGTGGGAAAAATGAAGCAGGCATTTCTTGAGCTAGCTGGCAACATAACCTTCAGAAACATCCTATTTTTCATTAGAGTTGTGTCAGACAGCTACGCCTTTAATAACATTCATCCCCACACCAAGGAGAGGATAACTCAAGCTTTAGGCACATAATGAATGGGAATGAATGGGCCCATGGCTTGCCCAAACAGGCAAGAGCTGCACTGCTGCACCGCACGCCATCCTCCATGCAAATAACCCCTCACATGCTTCTGGAGGTGGCTTTCTAATGTGGCCCCTGTTAATTACTGTCATTAGAGCGAGAGGTTGCGAGAGAGAGGGGGACCAAACAAGCCAACCGTCCTCATCATCTCCACATTTGAAAGTCATCTTCGGCGATAAAAACATGTCAGAACCTCCAGTAAAGGAAACTGCAAATTGCCAAATTTGCTGACAGTGTGGAAAAAATAGTGCTGACTCCAAGCAGCTTGCACATGATGGATGCATTCTTGACACAGTCTTGGTGTTTAGACTTAAGAAATAATGAGTATCAATGTCCCAGCCGAGGAATATGCAAAGATGAAAGAGCGAAGCGTGGGTTTAATTAAGGGAGGCAGAGGCAGGAGCAGCTTTCAAACAGAGTGACCCAACATGATCAGGTTCTTATTGCTGTCATTTTTGTGCTGAAATACGGCCGCTGAGGTGTAGGCAGAGCTTTAATAAGACCGACATAATGTCAGAGAAAGCACGGTGTGGACAGACTGTGTATAATAAATGTAGTCAGGAGTTATTTCTGTACAGGAACACAGGTATATGTGCGTAAGGCTAACAAACTCAATGGCAGCTCATAAATGTATTAAACAAAAACTTTAAGCAAATCTTCAGTTTTTGATGTCATAATCCAACAAATGTAAAAGCAGCTGCCTTCTACAAACATAATACAAATTATACCTCATTTATTCCAAAGGTTCCATATGCAAAATAGGTGTTTTAGTGGTTGTTATATAAAAATCTGTCCGTGGACTGATATTGTGTGATCAGACTCTCTGTTTGAATTTTTTCCTTTATTATGCTATCAGGGGATGTGCCACCACCACCAGCACTTAATGAGCCAGGTATTTGCTTTGAAAAAAATCAGCTCTAGTGGGAGGTGGCTTAGCATATCTACGGCATGTTGACAGTAAACATTAGAGCATTAGACACAGCTTATGAGGATTTACACTAAAACATCTTGTTCTGATCAGGGATGAAACAGAGAGGTTTATAGACATGACAAAATCTAAAATCTGAAAAGACTGTTAGGAGAGAAACTTTAAAAACTTGTGCTGGGGCTAGGGATGGGACATAATTTCATTTTTAATCATGATCTTGATTAATTTGAAATATTTTAGCAAAAATACAAATGCTTTTTGTGCTTTCCATTTAAGTTCTCATCTTTGCCTTGTATGTGAGAGAACAGTGTTAATATTTATTTTTAAATGTAAAGGATTAAAGTTTTGTTTTTCATTAGTTCTTATAATTTTTACAATTGTATTTATGCATCATATCACTATGCCATCCTAAAGATTTCCTTTATGTATTGAATATTGCAGACTTTGTTAAGAAATAACAGAGTGACTAAATAATTCAGCAAAAAATAGTAAAGCATAACTTAAGTAATGACTTGTATGATGATAATTTAAGTTAGTTTCATAAAATTTTGAATAATTATAACAATTGTTTTAGCACCAAAACTAAAGAAAAAGTCACTTTATTGATCTTCCTGGGAACATTTTTCTACTGTTCTTGATAAGGTCAAGTTTTATTTTTAGTAATTGCTCTACCAATTTAATTTTGATTATCTTTGAGAATTAACCTACTCTGACTAAAACAATAATGAACATAAATTTCTCTTACTTCATGTTCGAGTAGTAGTATTTAAATTTTTTCAATGATGATAGCAAGGCTTTGGAAGCATCTTTCATCCAGTATTATTAGTATTATTTCAGTACACTGAAGGCAAACTTTTAAATGTGAAACTGTTGTTTGAGACCCCTTCAAAATTCAACCCTGACAACAAAACAACTTTTCATTTTGTCTTTCTAAACAATAATTTACAAAATTTAACCATAAAGCAGGGCTAACACATCAATGTATGGTTGGGCAATAATCAGTTCAAATGAGGTCTCACAGGGCTAGACCATTTTTTTCCAGCTTCAATATTGCTAAATACAAGGATACATAAGCCACCAAGTGATTTTGTCTGTTGTTTTACATTATCAACAAGAGCTTTTTGTAAGAAACTGTAGAGAAATATACCGTAGAATGAAAACATAGACTGGAATTGAGCAGATTAGAGTGGAATAGAATAGAATAGCCTTTATTGTCGTTGAACTTTAGCACAACAAAATTTTGAGAAACCTGCTTCCAAAACAGTGTAGAGTAGAAATACAGTATATAAATAAACTTCATAAGGTGACAGTCTTTGGCAGATAATTATTGCACAGTAAAACATTCAAAACAGATCAGAGCATTGAGGTCAGTGAATGTTAAAAGTGCAAAGCAGCTCTCAGCCGACGTTGTTCACATTAAAAAGCCGGCTCTTTGCGCTGGCTCTTTCCTGATGTCCCATCACCAGACAGTGACCTCTAAGAGGAGCCCTATTTGAAATTTCGAGGGGGTGCCATGGAGCCATTTTGCTACACTCTTATGTGACATTGATTAAAATGTCCATTTTTTGGCATTTATGAAAAAGGGACCAACTTAATTTAGTGTTTTTGCATGATCACATGGCCAAAGTTGCCATATTAAGTGACACAGAAAGTAGAAATAATTTCTTCAGTAACAATAGGTTCCTCTCACCAAGGTCAGCACTCAAGGGCTAATCACTAAAATAATTAAGAATAGAAAGAGAAGGACAGAGAAAGCTTTAAAACCTTTTAACCTGCTCTCGTAATACCCAAGGTATTTTGTGATGAGCTTATGCAAACCCACTGGCAGATGTGAAGTGGGTCGACAAACAACAACGACCACAAGCATCATCTCTCATGTTGCATTTATGAGGAGTCATGATTTTGAAAACTTGAGATTTTTCCACTCTTGCAAATGTCACAAATCCAAGCAATTTTGATAGCTATGTTACATTTGTGGGAAAATTTCTTAATGTTTGTGGAAGGTGAAAAAGGTGGAAAATGTATTAAGTTTGTGGGATTGCTATGTTAAAAGCTGCAGATTCGTACAATGTTTGAGGGCTGTTATTTTGCTGTATGGTCTAACAAGGTGCTGAACATCACATTGGAGAGTGAGGATTTTGTTTTGTAAGAACACTTGAATTGGTTTTCACTGCTTCATTACAACCACAGGGGGTGTGGGTACTCATTGTTTCCACAGTCAAGTAAAGTATTTTGTTTTACAAATGCCCTCCGGCGGCTCACACTCCCTACATCAGAGGAGGGAGAAAAAATGTTCCCCATACTTCAGAGAGCAAACCAAAATATCCCCTATTATGTCTGTGATGCATCAAATCCCCAGTGTGGCCTTGAATTCAGTTTTTCCCCAAAAACTGGAGGGTGACACGGTCAATATATTCAGCACACAAGGCCACGTCTGGGCTAATCTACAAGACTTGTCCTTTTTCTTTCTTTCTTTTGCTCTCCTTCCCTGCTCTGTTTTTCAAACGTCGGTGCTGTTGAGGACAAATCAAAGGCTCTATTTTACTAATGTAGCACTGAGCAGACTGCGAGGTGGCTGTGGGGATAATGAGGGACTGCAGAGATGTGAAACAGACAGGCTGAAATGGATAATTAGGGCGGGAAAGTTTCTACGATGCCAATGACACTCTACAGGAAATAGGATCATTAAGTTCTATATAAAATGAATCTCTATATGTACAGTGTTTTTATATATGAAACTGCTTGTCCTCTTCAACCTTTTTATTACAACTTTTCATTTCATAACAACCCAGCTCTGTTAAAGAGACGGTGAAGCCCTTACCTCTGTTTTAAAGACATGTCACAGTGTAGATACTTCAGAACCACCTGTGATATATATTTAGTATAATTGCTGCTTTGACCCACTGGAGAAATACATGAATACTTCTTGTCCTCTCACATGAGAGCCCACTTAAAGCTATTCCACAAATCCAATAGTCCTGATAGGAGTTGTGCTGCCTGATTGTTAGGATCGCATGTGAATGAAAAGGACACCCTCGCAGGTCTGCAGCACTCTGGAGTATTTCTTGTAGTATCAGAGGGTCTTCTGGATAATGAGCCGCAATAGCTGTTAAAAGGCGTTTGAGGGAGATATCATGCTATGTTGCTCTATTATGATTAGATTTCTCCTTGACAATATGAAAAGATCAAATCAATATCTACTGAGATTTTGATGATCCACAAGCCACCCCCACCTCATCTCCCTCACCACCTCCGTCCCAGAGCTCTACTGACAGAGCATGATCTGACATCACCACGGCAATGCTAGGCTTTTCTCTGCTACTGTGAAAATATGTACCTTTGATTAGAGAAATGCTGAGCAAAAATGACCAGTGCTTTGGATTCCCTTCCAAATGTTGCTGTTTGGGTGCTGATGGCAAAGACCTGTTGTGTTTCACTTTAAAGCAATTCAATTAGGAGTCATTAGTCCTCTGAATGATTACCAGTGGCCTATCGATGCAGAGGAAGGACAAGCTAATTAAAGGGCATTTAAATGTTTCTCTGCGTGGAGTAATGGGGAGAAACGCAGCATTTAAAATGCACTTTGCAGGAAAATATCCTTATGCAGCAAACGACCGACATAACATGTTCACTTTGCTCTCCGCAAATTCCCTTTATAGACACATATACGGGAATGGATCCCTGAGGAATACTAAAAGATGGTCATACGACAGCCACCAAGAAGCTAACGGCCGTGCTAAAGCGCAGGTAAATATTCAGATGTTATGGTTTCCCTCCTTAGGAAAAAAAAAAGAGTAGATAAATAGCAGAGCTGATGTAAAATCATGGCAGGCATTTATGGCGCATATGTGAATATGAGCATTTCACTAAAAGCCAGGAGTGGATTATCTTTCATTTTTAATTGACTGTCAGCGTTTTGCATCTTGAGTTCATTGTTTCAGAGATGGATCTGTACTTTTTACAGCCTATCATGAAGTTAATTTCATTCTTAGATGAATGGTAGTGCTTAAGTTGAAAAAAAGGTGACTTACTCTAGATTTGCCTTCCTTTTCTATAATAGGTTTGTGCTTTCAATGCAATCACCCTATATACTATGGAAATCATCAGATATTAAATTTAAGATAGACTGTTCATCAAAAAGATGACTGTAAAAAGGCTGATTGTGGAAATACAGGGAAACATTTTCTCCTATACTCAAAAACACATGCATGAAACTGCAGCTTTTACAGAAGTCACTGATTCCTTCGAGTATTTCTACAGGGTTATTCTCAATAGCACCAAGGCCAGTAAACACCTCTCTCCGGAGTTGACTGCTTTGTGTCAATAAAGTGAGGGGGGTATTAATTAAAGTATGATAAGCAGAAGCTCCAGTCCCAGGGTAGAACCTTCACAGCTATGATTAAATACACTGCATCAAGGTAAGTCCTAGGCCCAAGACTGAAATTTTGCATCAGTGTTAATTTTGTTTACTACCGTAATTTCTTGATTATAACACGCACATTTTGCTTTTAAATAAGCTCAAATTTTTTTGGGTGAATATTATACACGAAAACAAGCAAAATACTTAAAATATTTAATCTCGCCAACATCGCGATCGCAACACATCTGATACAAAAAGCTGAAATATTCACTTTCTCTGTGAAACATTTCAACTTGCGTAATTCTTATTAAACTGACTGTTAAACAGTTCTAATCAAGTATTTTGGGTCTTAATTAGTTGAACTTTTTGTAATCATCGTTTAATTCTCAGGTGTTATCACTCACCGGCAAACACAGGGTGCAGCTATCTTGTGGGCAAGGGGACGCAAAATAGCTGCACTGTGATTGGTCGAAGACATCAGCATGTTGACAGCTGCTCTCTGATTGATTGGTAAGCTACCCTATGACTGAGCATGCTCAGGCAGAAATCGAGTAATTGCGGATGCGTGAAGCAAAAGGTGTTTCCGCATCCATCTGAGAGAGAGAGAATCGTGTATTTGTTGTGAAAATACTGAAATTTACTTGATTAAAACTTTGAATGAAGGTCATTTTTGAGTTGTCTGAGAGAGTAAGGCATGGGCAAAATTTGGGTGCGTGTTATATTCGAGAAATTACAGTAGTTATTTTCGTCATAGTTTTCGTCAACAACCTTTTTTCCCCTGACGAAAACTAGGCTATACCTAAATAAAACAAGTGCACATGGACAAAAACTAAAACTAAATTAACTGAAATATTCGTCAGCAGACAGAAACTAGAATACAATGTCTGACAGAGACTTAATCCAATCAGACCTAATTTTGTCATGTAGAAAGTAGAGACAAGTTACAAATATATCAAATAACAGCTACTTTGGTTGTGAGGAAAGGTTGGATGAGTTAAGAGGGACATCCAATCACACCTGCCTTAGCTTCATGGTGGTGGGATCCAAGTGTAAAACATGACTTCAGAAATTCAAGGAAACATAAAAAATGCCTTACACTTTACACTTCATATTTTAGTCGACTAAATTTACAGTAGATTTCGTCGACTGAAATGTTGTGAAATTTCATCAACTAAAACTAGACTAAAATTAAAACAATTTAGATGACTAAATTATGACTAAAACTGAAAGATATTTTAGGCAAAAGACTAGAACTAAATTAAAATGTGCTGTCCAAATGAACACAGCTTTGCATTCAGATACAGAAAATAATCTTCTCACTTATAAGGACACAAAGAGAATACCCGTTCAAAATTTATATTTTAATATTTAAGTTGGTTAAGTCAAACATGTCTTCTTACTGGAACAGTCATGGACTTACTTTGGTGTAATACTTCCACTTCTCAGTGTTTTCTCACATGTCTGATCATGAAAACTCATCAGTGAAAGTTTGTCCAGTTCTTCTGCCCTAAAAGACTTTTTTGTCAGATTCAGCAATTGGCTGTGCTCTTGCTAGCATTCAGGTGATACAGCACAACAACTGTACTTCTGAAATTGACATCAGTTTATCTTAATATCATTTGAAATGGCACATGTTAATAAAAAGGGCCTAAACCAATGTTTAAGCAAGAGCAGAGCTGTAATGTTGAAGCAAAATTGGTGGAAATGGGGATACAAAACATTTGGCTTGTAATATGGCACTTACCACAATAGTGGTGGCCCATGTTTGTAAAAAGGGCTACTACCAATGTTCAGCCCGTGCATCTGTTCATCTCTGGTAGAATTTTGGCCCATATGTGTCAAATGAAATCTAAAAACAAAAATCAGAAGAGCTGTGATGGTTTGGTGGTGGCAACTGGGATACAACAACAAATTTGATTCGGAATATGGTGCCACGCAACACTAGTTTAACAATACAGCCTTACTGAGATTTTCATCAGCATTTCTATTCTTCATAAATCCATAATACAAGGTGTGTCAGAAAAGTTCCAGGACTGGTGTCACAAAAGATTTATTTCAAACCAAAACTTCAAACTAAGAGTTTTCCCCTTCAAAGTAATCCCAGCATGTCTACAAAGAGATACTGCGGCGTTTGCTTCGTTCAGTGCGCGAGAAGAGGCGAGAGTTGTGGCAGGACAAGTCGTGGCTGCTTCACCATGACAACGCGCCTGCTCACAATGCCCTGAGCATCCGACAGTTCCTGGCCGAGAAGAACATCGCCGTGCTGGAGCAACCTCCCTACTCACCGGCCTGGCTCCGTGTGATTTTTTTCCTCTTCCCCATGCTCAAGGGGGTCATCAAGAGGACCTGTTATGAAGACAACATCAAAAAGGCTGTGATGACGGAGCTGCGGAGGATCCCGGAAGGATCCTTCCAGGAGTGCATGAAAGCGTGGCAGAGAAGGATGGGAAAGTGCATTAGACTCCAGAGGGATTACTTGGAAGGGGAAAACTTGTAGTTTGTAGTGTGGATTCTAAATAAAACTTTTGTGACACCAGCCCTGGAACTTTCCTGACACACCTTGTATGTTCAATCTTGACACTGAAACTTATACATTTCTTTCAACAAAATGATGAAACCTGTTACTGGGTTGCATGCATTATCCAAACAATAACATATTGCCAAAATGCTGGATATCATTATTGGCAGATATGGATACAGATATTGTCTGATAATTTAGTCATATACATCAGCAATAAATATCCATAGATCGGCTGCAATATCGGAAGAATATACACATGTACCATAGTGGTTCATCACGTCATCACTAATTGTCCATTTTTATAAATTCAAAGCATCATTTATTAAAGAATAAAATATAGTTTTTCTTGCTTAACATATTTTTCCAACAAACATAGACAGTCACCATAAAACGAGCAGGTCAATCTTAGTAAAGTGGAGACTATGTGCGCTTGATAAAAATACTAGTACTGATAATGGTATCAGCAATAATGATTTTGGGAATATCAGTTTATTGGATATTGGCAAAAATCCAATATCATGCATCCCTAGTGCTTTACTTATACAGATGC
Source organism: Cetoscarus ocellatus (assembly GCA_037902135.1). Classification (NCBI taxonomy): domain Eukaryota; kingdom Metazoa; phylum Chordata; class Actinopteri; order Labriformes; family Labridae; genus Cetoscarus; species Cetoscarus ocellatus. The sequence goes on from JBAMNC010000683.1 coordinate 1,563,139, forward strand.
AAAAACAACTATGTACAGTGGAGAGAAAAACAAACAAAGAGGAAGGGACCATACAAGATAGATCTCACATGAATGACTGATGTCTCAAATTATCATGAAAGCGTGCTCAAAAGTGATTCTCGACTTTGCTTTTTTTTCTTCATTTTCTGGCTAAAAATGTTTAGCTGAAACCTTTTTCACAAGCACCACCAACCAACAGCAATAATCTCCTTAGACAAAAATTCATGTTAAATTCGTGTTTAATGTTAAAAATAGGGATACACAGATGCATGGGTTCAACGCAGGTATTAGCCAATATCAGCCCTTTATATCAGCCACTGGCATATTAATGTCAGATAAACAGATGTCAGTTTTAGATGTTTATCTGTTGTGTCAAATCAATTAAATGTTCGTCTTGCTGTCTCCAAGAAGGAGTTTTTTACTGGACAGAGGAAATGACCTGTTGGACGAATGATCCATTTTCATGATTAGAAAAAAATATGGTGGTTAGTGTCTTAGTGTTTACAACACTTTTTAACAATCAATCTAGAATGTCCAGATTGTGCTAGATTTTGTTTCAATTTGACTTTGAGTAGGGCTGGGAAAAATACAAACTTTAAGGATTTATCAGCATATTATCAAACAGGACACATAGTAAGACAAAATTGTTGGATAATATAGTTCACATTTATGTTCCCTTGGAGGGGGAAATATATGTGCTGGGCCAAATGCTCAGCAGTACAATTGTGTACAGTTGGACACTAGCAGTGACATACTTATTTTAGACTTCAAGATCTCTCTGAAAAGTTTAGTCAAAATGGGGAATAATAACTTGTTCTGCTGTATTTTTGGAGAATTTTTCTCCTCAAATAGATACGTTTCTAACATTTTGTTTTCATTTACATACTAACATTTTGTTAATGTTTCTGTATGACAATTGAGATTTAACCAAAGTGAACTTGACTTAGAACAGACTTGTTTTGTTTTTGTTGTTTGTTTTCAGTAAAAAATCTAAACATATACAACTTTTTTTAAAAAATTCAGTGAAACATATTGAGATGAGAATTTTGGTCCATATCCCCCTAAGTATTGCATTGTGTTGTAGATTCCTGAATGACAGTGGGGTTACTTGACTTATACCAATATTGAAAGTAAAATAGCACATTAAAAGATGCAAAACTTTTTCATATAATTCATGTATTGTCACAGGGCTGCTGTAACAAATAGCTCCTTTCTCAAATTAAAAAACGTCTCTGATTAGAGATTCATGATATTAGAATCAGTGGATAAAAGTCAAGTGTTAATTATCTTCATCAGCAGATACAAACATTACTGCCATTGCATCCGCTTTGCAAATGAGCACAATTTACAAATGAAGGATTGCCAAGTTTCTGGAGTTTAAAAGTAGAACCAACAGCCCTCCTTAGCAGAAGTTTTTCCCTTTTTTAATCCACCCTCATCCCTAAAACTTTAATGTTAGCTCTGGAAGAAGTTGCAGGTCTAAGCTACAGCTACATTAATTTTTTCTACTTGGCAAGAGAGGATTTTTGTGTGTTTAATTTCCATCACTTTGTCAGAATTATCTCAGGGAACCATCCTGCAAACATATTTAATTGAGTGAATTGATTTCAATTGGAAAGCTCCATTTTAAAGGGTCACATTTTAATATTGTGCTCTATGTTGCCCTCTTTCTGTCAACAGGTTGTCACAGTGCTGTTTGTGGCTCTCAAAACGTCAGATGAAGCTTGGTGTTATTGTTATTGTAAAAAAACACATCTTTCATGTAATGTGTATATAATTCAAAGAAATTACAATCAGCATTTTACCATTCAATATCTGTGTTTTTTTTAAAAAAAAAAACCCAATCATTTAATGTAGAAATGCAAGTAATTAGTCCTATTTTACTTATGTTTTATTAAAGCAGTCATTCTAAGAGACTTTGTGTTCTTCGCAATGAAAAAGGTTTATGTAAATATCTGTAGAAAGCTATATTCAAAAAGTAATTGGTACTGGTTTAAATTGGTTTAGAAGTTATTGCATATTGAAAATCATTCAGAAATACATTTCTCTAGAATGTAGAATGGACAAACAGCTTTATCACATGTTCTAGTTTTGGGTGCTACTGTGCAAAAGGAAACTTTACTAAAATTAAAAATTCAGCAACATCTATTTTTAAAAAAATGATTGCATGAAGTTTTATTTCATCCAAATATTATATCTTAGAAAATGTGAAGAAATATTGGTTGGCCAATCACACCTTAAAAAGGTGAGAAACACTGTGCTTTTACCAGCAAAGAATTTCAGCAGTTAAGCTTGCTAACTAGCTACTATATTCATAAAACTACAATCAACACGAAAACAAATACAAGAGGAGATACCTCAACAGATACAAGAACTCATTCATCCTCATAACAGTGAATCTGCTAAACTCAGGCGAAAAGATAGGAGTATGATGTGGGTAAGGGTGTGATTTATTTAGAAAGAACAGTATTTTTTCCACACGCGTGCATTTATGTAAGTCTGCCCATGTATGTACTGTCTAATGTGTATCCTTATTCTGTGGTCTTTTGTCCGATGCACTTAACATAAGGACAAATAAATAAATCGTGAAGATCTTGAAGAAGTTAAATGAGGGAAACAGAATTTCAACAAAGGTCTCAAATGATTTAAATGAAAATATGTTCAGTTTATACATTTGATCTATGTTTATTGTGGTAATATTGCAAAAAAAGATCAAAAAATGATAAAAGCTAATGTATACTAGGGCTACACAACTCTGGGCAGAAAGATAATCATAAATAGTTTGATTAAAATCAGGATTAAGTTTATCAACCACAAATATTTATTAATTAATTATCTTTATCTTATTGCCTTTTTTATTGTTTATTTAAAATACAAACATATAACTTGCAACTTATTTGGGCTTAAAAAGAACAATAAAATATTTACTGGAATTCTTTAAATAGAAAAACAAACTTTTTCTAATCAAGAAACTTACATAGGAAAACAACACTAACTTATTATTTGTAATATTCCTCAACAAAATGGAATATTGGCAAGGTGGTACTGAATGAATATGTTATGTGCCTTTGGGGAACATGGAACTGAGGGTGAGCAAGTTCAGCTGTTTCAATTTATAAAAAAATGAACACTGATATAAAAGAATATGCACAGAGAACACCACTTACTTTTGAAAACAAAACATCACTCTAATCACATCACATTTCTATGTTCATCATAAGCCTACTGATAAAGATTTTTTAAATAAATCAACCTCACAGGTCTTAAAGCCTTGCATAAATAATTCCCACATAACTTTGTGTCATAAAGTGGAATCATTAAAGAGTTTATAGGTTGGAATTCGATATTAAACACTGACCTGGGCATAAAGCAGTGTGAACTGTATTTAGAAGTTGTATCAATAAAATGTTTATTTATTCATGCACTTTCAGCAAGTATGACAGATGCGGTCATCACCAAAGAGGCTTGTAATTACCAACTTTCAACTCAAATTTCATATTTCAGCCACAACTGGCATCTGAAAGCTGTAACTTGTTTCATGATGAGCAGACATGTGAGTGGATAAGACCTAATAAAGTCTTAAAAAAAAGAGCAGTGCAGTAAAGACAGGATGCATAACAAGTGTTTTTTTTTTTTTTTTTTCTCCTCTCAGCTCAACGTTCATTCACCACTCGAACAGGCTGCGTTGTACATGAGTGCCATTTTGCTTTACATCTAAAATTCACTATTTCCCTCTGGAGTCTGTGGAGGCCCTTTTGTTTTTGTCTAAAACTCATTAGTTATAACACTTTTCTTTCAAAACCGGATGATCCAATTTTGCATGCCAACTGCATTCCTGGGTTTAAGCTTCGCAGTCGAAATAACACTGAAAAACGTCCCCTTGGTCTGACTTTTATTCCTCACCTTATTCCCAATGTCATTCATTTGCCACTGAAGGTAACAAGCCTTTTCCACTCGGTGCTCTGTAACGGCAGACCTTTAATAGCCATTTCCCGGTGTGGTGAGGGGAGAGAGGGGGAACATGTTTATTTGTGTGTCTGCACATGCCTCTCCAGCGATTCTCTCTGCTTCACTCACCCAGCTGCTGGCTGGAGGAGTGATTCATGGGCCTGACAGATGCCTGGTGCAGCTGGATCTGTCCTTGATCATCCCAAAAGCCTGGACAGCACTGTCATTCACCATTGCCCAAATTATCTCTGTATTGACTGCAGAACCCTCTGTGACAGCGCCGTAATGGCTAATTACCCAGGATGCTTTGGGTACTTTTAAACCCCAGAGTGTTCCCTTGCTGTCTTGCTATTGGGTTGCTGCTGCCTGGTGCTGCTGCTGCGTGTCGCTGTGAGGGCCAGCGTTTCCTCCAGCCCCACCTGAGTACCACAAACTAAGAGTCCTGGAGCAAAGCATCAGGAGAAAATATACGGCATAATGTCCTCTTTTTGAGGAATTATACAGTGTTGACTTAAGTAGCTTAACTTATAGTCCGTGAGGTGTTTGGTTTAGTGTCACTTGACACATCTCATAGGAGTCACAAAATTATAAATAAACATTTACTGCTCAACCTTTTCTGTCTTTTCCTCTACTTTCCAGGGAAATCCCCTTACAAAACACAAAGTTAAGTGTCAGACAATCTAGGAAAACATGGGCTTATATTTATCTTTGTATTATGTAAAGATGAGGCAATATTTCATCAAATATATCCCTTTTTGGGTGCTTAATAAAAATAAAATAAGAAATAGAAAAGCAACAACACTCTTAACACACTCAGGATATGACTTACACTACAAACTTCAAATAGTTTTCTATTTTATTTTTGAAAAACAAGGTTGAAGTCAGTCCATTAATCTTTGTTTTGTAAAAATGTTACAAATCATATCTCAAAAAAAAAAAAAAAAAAGTTTAAGAATATATATGGTTAATGGACTTGAGCCCATACAGCGCCTTTCTAGTCTCTTTGACTACTCAGCTTTACACTACAGGTCACATCTACCCATTTACATCCATTCACTCTCACATTCACTCACTGACAGGTGAAGCATCCATGTCAGTTTTCCATCAGTACTAGCTAACACGTGCTTTCATACCCATTTACATGCCACTGAGGCAGCAGTGGGAGCAACTTAACTAGAGTTAAGTGTCTTGCCCAATGACAATAATGATAATAATAATAATAATACATTTTATTTAAAAGCGCCTTTCAAGATACTCAAGGACACTGTACAGGATAAAAACAACAACCATAAAATCAACAAAACAATACAACTATAAAATAAGCAAAACACAACATACAATGACGGAAAAGTGGATGAGAATGGCAAATTTATGTTAAATGGAGTATGCAGTTCTGAATAGGTGGGTTTTGAGTCTGGATTTGAAGAGGGAAAGAGAGTTCAGATTTCGGAGGTCTGGGGGAAGAGAGTTCCAGAGCTGGGGCGCAGAGTGACTGAAGGCACTGCTCCCCATGGTGCTGAGGGGGGTAGACGGCACGGTTAGGTGGGTGGAGGAGGAGGATCTGAGGGAGCAGATCAATTGTGACAAGCGGAGCTGGGCTAAAACGTGCAACCTTCCGAATACCAACAGAGTGCACTACCAGACTGCCCCACAGACGCAGACTGACTGACTGATAAACATATGAGTATCAAAACTTTGGGTACCTGCTTATCTGGTACCCACCAAACTCCATCATGTCACAGATTCTGGTACTCCATTTCAACACAAAAATGCTGGACCTTATCTGCCCTCAATACTCTTATGAAGCTGAACTTACAGTTAATGCAGGTATCATGGCATTGGCTGAAAAGCCAGTGGGAAAAAGTAGCCAGGAAGGGGGTCCAGTGGTCTTTCCCATGAAACCAAATGGTCAAGCTGATTATTCCACTACTGAAAACATATTTGATTGGCAAAGCCCAAACATCTGCCAGAGGTGCACACTGAGGCATTGCATAGTCGCAGGCCAAAATGTTAGCAACTAAATAAATTTTTTTACCTCTGCTAAATACGTTTTGTAGTTGTTTGTTTGTTCATCTGTGAGCAAGATAACTTGAAAAGTTCACAACAGATTTGGATGAAATTATCAGTGAATGTTGGCCAAGGCAAAAAAAAGAAGTGAACATATTTTAGTTATGATCCAAACACAGATGCAGATCGAGGAATTTTTTCAAAGGATTTGCTGACATTGCGAGATAGGGCAGTTTTCCGCATTGTCACTAATAACTCAAAAAGGTCTCAAAGAACATGGATGACATTGTCAAGGAATGTTGGTCATGGCACAGGGTGAAGTGGTGAGACTTTGGTGGTGACCTGAATCTGGATGCAGATTCGGAATTTCTTTTTTTATGGATCTGTTATCATTGCACAGGGCAATTAACTCCATTTTTAGGAATAATTCAGCAAAGACTGTCAGAAACACTTTTACAGAGGTTTGTTCTCTTGGAACAACTCTAGGTTTATTATATTTTAAACCTTATATAAAAACCATAACCAAAAGAGCCCAATAAATTACTCATTATATGTTTAAATGTTGTGAATATTTTTACATTCATGCTCACTTAAGTGTCTAGTCACCTTAAGGACATACCGGCTGACAGTATTTAAGTGAGTAGCCTGTGGTTTGGCCGGCAGCTGGTACTTGTAAAAAGCCCCAATACAACGTTTTTTGTTTGTTTGTTATCACTAAAAAAAAATTTATCAGTTAATTCCAAGATTATACTCTCGTTACTTCATAAAACAATGTGATGTGGCATGTGATTGCAATTTGCTTTTAAAGCATTGCATTTATTCTTCCAGTATCCTCTGAAACAGGGCCCACATTACCTAAAAAAGACATGATAGAAACAGTCTTTGTTATAAACTTTTAAATACTTTTCAACACTAAAAATAAGACTTTAAAGCCTTATATTTAACAAATTAAGTTTGAGCCTTTCAAGATTTTTTTAGTACCTTTTGATGAATTTATTTTTAATTGCCTGTTATTGTTATTTTGTTTTTAAATTTCGAGGGCATTTATGCTTTTTTTAATTTTTGTTTTGTTTTTTTTGAGAGGATAGGACTTTGGACAGTGTCAGAAACTGGAGTGGGTGGTTGAGGACATGTAGTGAAGGAGCATGAGGCCAGATTTGAATCCTTGTGGCCCATGTCAAGGACAAAGGTACATGGGTTGCAGACATAACAACAAGGTCATAAGTGCTCTCAACTGTCCATATGTCCATCTTAATAGTGTTTCAAGGTACATTTACATAAATTCTGTGGATGATTTATATTTCAGTCAAAGTCCACCATAAGCATACTCATCTCCATTCTGAAGCTGCAATGTTACCTTTGACTTTTAGTTGCATTTCAGGTGGAAGGTGACAGAGAGAAGTGAAAGGAAGCAAACACGCAGACAAAAAGAAGGGAAGGAGAAGGTGAGGGAATAGAGGGTACAAAATCCCATCCTGACTGTTAGAGAAGATGATGAGGTCCCCTGAGGATGGACAGAGCAGAGAGGGGAGCAGCTTTTCCTCACAAAGACTCCGGTAATTTGCCACATCCTGTCCGCACACCCTGCCATGGAAGCCACTCTGTCCTTAATTACCAGGATAACAATCCCATCCCCTCCCCGGCTCCTCATGGCGCTGCTCTCCTCAAGCTGCTATCCAACGTCGGCCCATCACCCAGGCTTCCCGCATGCTTCCCCCTTTCCCATCAGTGTCGGCACAGGAATGGATGGGCTCTAATGCTGTCGGCAGACAGTGGACGGATGGACACCAAATAAAGTGATAAAAGCTGAGAGAATGGCCCTGCCTCGGTTAGCAGCTCTGATCTTGATGGACAGGGGCACTATAATGACACAGAGGCCTCACCTGAGTAAACTATTGCCTCTGACAGCCGTGTTAGCTGTGTACACGGGGGAAACCTTTGGACAAGACTACAGCCAATGATGGTCACTCACTAATGATGCAATTACCAGCAAATATGCTGATTACTTCTCAAGAAAATTATTCATTTCATGCTATTTCATTAGAATTATCTTCTGTCTGACCTATAAACCACTTCCATTTTTTTCCAGAAGTTTACTGTCATAAATACTTAATTGTACATCAGGAGACACTGCAAACCTTGTGGCTTGTAATGACACCCCTGTCATGAGACGACCAGAGTATAGGGGCCGTGGCCTTTTCGTCTGCTCGGCGTCTGTCATCTCCAAGATGGCGCTGTGTCTGCCTTGGCTTTATTTGCATTGGCTTTTGCATACGTACACCTTTGCAGCCTGCAGTCAGACTCCACAGCATCAAAACAAAGAGCCAGAAGTGACACAACAGAGCTGCCTCACTGCAGCACATACAGATCCATTCAGCTCAGAGGGAATGACGAGGCTGTATGAGAGCAGTGCTTGTGTGTCCCTTTTTTCCAGGGAGCAGGCAGTGGGAGGGTCTGATATTCCTTGGGGTGAAAGGGTTAGAGGGGTGTGTGTGTCTGTGTTACCAGTCACCTGCTGCTAAATCCTATTAGCAAGGCCCGGGGGTTAAACCAACCATCACCATTAAAGGCCTGTCAGGGGAAAGCCCACAAGTAATAGGGCTGATCGCTACAACTCACAAATAATAAGGTGCTTTGATAGAGGATAATCAATTAGTGATAATAGGAGGAGGGTGACAGCCTTGAGATCAGTTTAAAAGGGGGGAAAAGGGAAGCAAAAAAGCAACTAAATCGCAGGAAAGAAATGAGAATTTAGACTTTATCTAAACAAAACATTTAGGAATGCACCAATAAATCAGAAAATACAGCCATTACGTTGGTAAATCTGACACTGACAGATTGAACTGTTAGACAAGAGTAATTTGTTTCTTAAACCTTTTTGTCATTGATACATAATAGGCCTATATAATGTAAGAAAAATATATCCTGCGTAAGAACTATGTTAAATGTTTTGATCTGAGGTCTGAAAAAAGATTACTTATTAGTATCCTTAGATGTACCTGAAACGTCATGGCTGTTTACAAAATCACCTTCTACATAGTACTAATGAACACAATATACAGTACATCCGCAGTTCATTTCTGCCTCTTACTGTGTTAAACTGTGAGCCAGAGTAACTATTTCCAAAACATTAAAACTATGTTAAAAACATTAACAAAAATCCAGTTTCTTTGAGAAACATAAATAAGACTGTTTGCGTTTCCTCCCCAGTCCAACAATTTAGAAGATTCCTGAGCCTGGTCTAAGAAGCAAAAGTAAACTGTTGCCCAACTAGTGCACCAAACTTGGCATTTTTTTATTGACAGAAAAAAAGCAATACTTTTGGATTTTCATGACCTCATTACTGAACATTTATGTGTTTATTGTTACAATATTTATGTAACAAACAAAAAAAAGTGCTGACATTTTATTTACTCTACTATTCTATGAGTGCAGCTGAATAAATGTTAATAATACCAAGGCAGTTATATAGACTGTGGCTGTCCATTGGCACACTGCATTGTGGGTAACAGTATGTGAGGTTGACTGGTCTAATGCACACAGCTATTTTTCCCAAAGTAGTATGACATCCAGGTATTTTTGATATACTGCAGATTTTGCAGATGTTCACATACCACTTTTGCAAAATCAGTACATACTGCTAGTGTATTATTTGGTCCTGAAACAACTTATGTCTGTCTGCTGTTCTCCAAATTTTAGACAGTATGTAATTTTGCAAAAAAGTTTCCCTGGATCCAAAAGAAAAACAAGTTGTTTAAATCCAAGAACAGCCACTGGTTAGCTTCAGCTCTATCTAACGGCATCCTAATGGTCCGAAAGCATGATTTTGACCAGGCCTTTTTCAACAGTTAGATATGCAGTATGTTAATAAAGCCACCAGGGGGGCTCTCAGTCAAAACAATAACAAAAGAAATACAATGTGGATTAAATTGTTTTAGAAATATTTGGGCTAATGTAAGTACTCGTCTAAATAAATACAATATTCAGTCATTTTTTAAATCATTTCATATTTCACTGACAAAATTTTACAGAATAAATCATTCTAATGTATGCATGCTGACTGAAAGTGTTGCCTGTTAACATGTAAGAATGAAATTTTAATTTAATCAAATTTTTATTGGTTTTAAATGTTTAAATTGTAATCCCTTGGAAAACATTTGCATTAACATAAGGCTGTTATCAGAAAAATAAGTAGATATTTGGATTGTGGGGGTATAGAACAAAGCCTGTGGTTTCTAGGTGCCTGAATGAAACCAGTGTGTTAACAGTCTGGGTGTACTCACATAAACTGTGCTTTATGCATCATTTTGCCTGTGAAATTAGACATCACAGTTACTCACCACAGCTGTTTTCAGACTGCCTGTTTCAGAGCAAACAGTCGAGGTGTCTGTTTTGACTTTCCAGCTAACCCAAGGACAAAGCAGTGATAGTTTTTTGGCCTTATCCCCCCTTTAAAATCTACAAGTGAAAGTAACAAAGAAGATTTTGTTATCTGAAGATTAGAGTGTCAGCCAAAACATTTCCATATGTTCTCTTAAGCGAGGAAACGAGGTGCAAAGAAGTTGGCAAAGCAAGTGTTAAATGAGATGAGGAGTGACAGTTTACATCTCCAGCCACAATTAACACGTTGATGGCGTTTTTCGCCGGGCCCCTCACAGTGATAATGCCTGTTGTCAAATCTGTTTAGCACGCCAAATCTCCTGGAGCCTTCAGCTAGGCAGCAAGCTTTTGACAGATTGAAGGTTCAGAGATAGGCTATCATGACAGATGGAAGCTGGCATCGATGTTCAGCTCTCGCCAATCACAGGGGACCTGCCCCCCTTATTCTGCGGGGCGCAGCTCCGCAACCTTCCCCCCTCTGATGGGAGCAGGGGATGGCATTGTTAAGCAGTGCATCTGTGAGACTCAGTCTCCTCTGATGGAAGCATAAGGCAAAGAGCTCTCAAGCAAAAGACGGCCACTGCTGTAAGCGCATTTCAGATATGATGGGAGGCTAGCTCGAGGGAATTGAGGGAGAGAAAAAGTTTGAAACATTTTGAGGAGCAGAGGAAGGACCCAGGAGAGAAAAGAGCGACTGCAGGAAGTGTCAGCTATTCAGTAATGCCATCATTAAGACTGATTATTACGTAAAAATGCTTGAAAATGCACTGCACAGTCACAGCAGAATGGACTTGGACAGAAACGTTTATCAGATCAGTCTTTTTATCTGATTAGTAGGATGACATTTTTTTTCTGACCAACAGACTCTCACCTGTTAAATACTCAATACGGAGAGGGAAAATCAATTTAGACAGCCTTGGCTTGTGTATAAACTCCTCCTTAGAACTCAAACTACAGTATGATTACCCTTAATGAGATCCACCTGAAACAGTGGCACAGGAGAAACTCATTAAATCCAGCTCGTTCTAATCAGACAAGCTTATATGGATTTTGCAGACATCAGAAAATGTTCTGAAAGAAAAATACACGAGGGCCTCTGAAACAGAAGAAGAGATCCGATAATTAAGTGTCTGCCATGCGCTGATGATATCACGAGTGTTAATGATCACTATAATGACAGTTCACGCTGCACCCAGTTGATTTACAATACACCTACTGTGAGGCACCACTGCGACAAACACTGCAGCAAACATACCCGAATAGAAAGAGTTTAGTACAGACTAAAACGCTATGAGTTAGACACCATAGGCGCTTTAAAGAAGAGGAATTAAATGCTTTCTTGCACAATCAAATATCTGCAGGTAGATAACTTTGAGACACAGCGTTGTCCGTTTACTCACTGGCAGGCAGCCCTCTAAGTTGTTTGGTCTCTCTCCCTCCCTGTTTAGGCGAACACATTGTTGATTCAGACCCATCATGTTGAGGCTTGAGGTCACCCTGTCTCAGGCTTGGCTAGTTAGCAGCAGCCCACCTGATGGCCCAGAGGAAATCACAGCAGCCGCACTCACAGGAGAGGGCCTGACAGCCAGGCCCCGCACCAGAGAGAGGGGTCCAGCCAGAGGGGGCGGAGAGGGGAGGGTCAGTATGGGGGGAGGGGGGTAAAAGGGAAGAGGTGGGGGGCCTTAAAACATAGAGAAGGATGAGAGACGGCTAAAGAGGGCGTAGATGTGTAGTGATTGTCTAAGACTGGGTAAGACAGTAAATTGAGGGGGGTTTTTAATATTTGAATTCATTTTCAGCCGTGACATAGGGTAAGACATTAATGTTCACATTGATATACAGAAATAAAGTTACGAATTCCCTCTAACTAAATTTGGCGGTGCAGTGGGAAATCAATTTGTGAACAAAAGTTAACCTAGTCGAATGCTAAGAAAAAGAGTTTTCAGAAGGGTTGCTTGATTATAGCAACGATTATAATAGATCTTGATTATTTTGATAGATAGGTACCGCGTATTGAAATGTTTAAAATTAATTTTAGTTGTTAAAAAAAATGAGTAGGGAAGAGTAGAGCAAAGTAAAATAGCGTAGAGTAGTGCTGTTCCATCACAGCAAGTAAAGGACCTTTTACTGAAAGTGTATGCAGGCAAAATACTTGAAATTGGTGTGCGACCAAAATAATTCAGATTCATAAAACCGTGCACACAAACCTTCATACAATGTTTTCTTTATAAATCACAGTCCACCTTGAAAGGCACGCACATGATTCAGCCTCCAAATCCTCCAATTCACACCCAAATTTAACCATAAACAGTCAATGCAAAGCACCTTATGAATGGGAATGTATTATAATGAGTTGGCTGATTAAACTATTTCAGCAGAGAACCACATCAACCAGAAGGTGGATGATGAAAACTTAACCATGTGACATGTAAAGCTAGCATTTTCTTTATTATCATAAATGAAAAGGTGCTCCACGCATGAACTGTTTGCCACAGAGAAGAAAAAAATAACACGGAGGAACAAATAAGTTACACTGTGCTGTGGCTACATTCACGCGCTCTCCTTGTAGTGCCAAAACATCCAGTCCAGTCCATCCAGTTTAATATTAATCAGTGATCTTTCCCATTTTTAAAATGTTATTACAATAAAGTTTGATCGAGGTCAGAAGCTTTTACTTATATATTAATTAGTTTTATCCTGGTGAACTAAGCCATCAGTGTAACTGATAATGGGAGCAGGTGAGAGGCCCAGGCTTTAGCCAAACAGGTTAACTATTTATACAATAAGTAAGTGCAGGTAAATGAAAGCGTGAATTGTAATTGTTAAATTCAGTCATTTTTATTTTATCATATATCAAAGTGTATTGCAAAATCTCCTGTGCAGCTAACAGAAGAAATTGATCCCTTAGCAAAAAGTAGCTTATTCAAGTGTATGTAAGAGATACTTATTTTATACTAAAACTGAGGCAGTATACTTGAAAGTTAACTTTTAACATACAATATTTTACATACTTAAGAATAGTACAGGGAAGTATACTTGGCTTATACTGAAAAGAATAGGAAAGTCTAATACTAAGTACATTAATACTAAGACTTACACTAATACTTTAATACTAAAACTCATACTTGTACTTCAGTATACGTTTTACTTCCTTCTGCCACAAACCACTAATACTTAGTATATCTTGATCCAGGTACAGAATAAGGTTAAGCCATTGTGCTTACATTTAATTAAGCAGAATAAAAAAAGTTTTTCACTACACAAATTTGCTTTGAGGTATTACCCCTGTTGTAAGCTTGCATGTTCAAGATCATATAGTGCTGAATGTTAAAAGTTTCTGTAAAAAGTATATGTGCTCAATTGTATTATCTTAATGCACCTTAAAAACATAAACATAAAAAGAGAAACATTTGACTTGATGTTATTGGTCAAGTTCTAGTCTCTTCCATAATGGTTTGGCAATGGTGTTATGTACACAGTGTCATCTGTTTCCACAAGAACACATTTTGTTTTAATCGTAGCAGGCCAGACAGCATTTACAGTTTGTTTTTTAATCTCATATATGAAAGTACTTTGTACATTTATCTGTGAATCTTTACATACAGGCCTGTCTGATTTAGTAAGTGGTTTGTTTGAAAATTACCACGTCATTAATTCAAAAAAAAAAGTACCATCTCTCAAGCACACAGCACTGTTGTATCTCTTCTTTAGTCAGTCATAGTTTTGACTGTGAAACAGAACTTTTTTGTTTAATCTGTGCATGAAGGAGAATTACAAGAAAGTAGAACTTACAAGTATGATTAAAGTATAACAAGTAAACGAGTAAAATAGCAAAAAATAGTATTTTTTAGATCATAAAAGTATACCTAAAGAATACTTCAATAAACTAAAATGTGAACTATAAGTATATACCCAGTACACTAGTAGTATATAGATAAGTGTACTCGTTGTATACTTGAAAGTGTACTTTTGTAAAATTAAAATGACCTTAAAGTGTACTTAAGGTATACTTTTATGAACTTAAAAATGTTCCAATTTAGTCTGAAGTATTAAATTAGTATACTTTCTACTGCACTACAAGTACATGGTCCGTAGTATACTTGCTATACTTATACTTACATTCAAGCATACCTAATAAAATGAACTTCAAGTATACTACTTTCTGCTAAGGGATAGGCTAAAGCCAATGCAAGCAATCGCCGGTATGACCCTTAGTAATGGAGGCTCTCTACTAAATAAGCAGTTAATAACAGAGATATGACCCTCACATACCTCTTTGTGTAGTTTTTCAATGATGAGCATACTAATATCTTCCCCAGATGGACTAGTGAAATATTTCCGTGGCAGATATATGGAACTGTCTGTCTGGTGTGTCAGGTTAGTTGTGATGCGCCTGTAGGTAACCTTCATTGTTCAAAACATACGTCATAATCATCTGTTAAAATGCACTGATACCTACTGAAACAGCACTTCAGCTGTCTGCTTCAGTCATCCACTGAAGTGAGTGACGTCATTGCATTCATGTGTCTGAAAAGGTCCATATGTCAGCCCTGTGATTTATCTCATGTTACTGATGATTTCCCTGCTCTACATCACTTTTATCATTTATTCAGGCTGTCGATTTATGCTGAAGTCAGACTACACATTTACACGACTGAAACGACTGCATTTAATGACTGAAGTGATGACGTTGGAAGGTGGTGGGCATGGCACTGAAGTGTATGAACTGTACTTAGAGTTCTATACTTTTGGTTGTCTTACCAAATATAATGAATGACATGTTGGCTTGATGATAAATGCATGCAATCACTCACCACAGTACTCAGGTTCCTCTGCTGTTTCTTTCCAACGTTCCTCTTCTTCAAGAGGTCAAGAGGTATTCACACATGGTACAGGCAGATATGTTGTTTTCAGATCCAAACAAACTGTCTCATGGATCTAAATGGAAAAACTTTGATCTTTTGTCATCAATGATCGTTGCACATGCAGTTTTCCCAGTGTTCTCATTGGTCAATGTCTCTGACGTGGAGGAAGAAACTAAAAGAGGCAGGACAAAAATCAGACATGCTAGGCTTTCTGTTTTGGGGTTGTGAGGCATCTCAGACTGATCTGATGTTGTTGGTCACTGTGATATACAACACAAGACAAATTAACCCATTTTCACGGTCAACAGATGCCAAAACCCTTAGCCTGTTGGGTTAGGCTGTAGTCATGCATAAATCTTGTAGTCTGACCTTGACATTATCTTTACAACCACGAACATTTCTTATGAAAGATTACACCTCTTGGTAATTTATGATAATTTACTTGCTTGCACTTTGTTCTACATCAGTATAGACAATTTAAGTTATGGAAAAATTGAATACTGTTAAATTGTCTAATGTTACTGATGACTCCACTGCTCAGTATCACCTATCTTTATTTACTGAGGCTGCAGTTTTAGACTGTAATCTTTTATTATTAACTAATCATAATGTTTCCACATATTTATAATACATGTCTGTAGCTGTATATCAATGAGAAGCAGTTAACAATGTATTTCAAGCTTTAAGATAGTCAGGCATATGAGGCTGCACTGAAAAAAACACAGCAACAGCAAATGGTAATTACTAATTTTTCAAATGAAGTTAGGTTTCATATCTGCAACATTACTTTGTTTAGTTTGGACGTCACGCTGTGCTAGATGAACCTTAGAACTCTGGTGCAGCAGAACAAAGACGGAACTTTAGTCACAACTTTATTAGTTTTAGTGAAGGTTTTAGTGTGGACTTTTCAGCTTTTAAGTTCAAGCTAAAAACAGGTTGATAAAAGGGATTATGCTAACTTATTGGATGTTATACTGGAGAAGAAAAAGAGAGATAAGAGAGAAAAAAAGAGTACAAGTATTAAGGATAGTCATTCACAAAGATGGACGCTTTGTATTTTTAGGGAACAGGAAGGGATTTTATTGGATCTACAAAGTGGGCTGGTGTAGTGGTCTAGTTGTTGAGTTTTTTCCAACACCTAACAGCAGTTTCTGTTCAAGCAGAAGCAAAACTGCACAGTGTAAATGAAGTGTGGCATCAGTGTAAGTTATCCTGGGGCAGTGATGCTGCTCTTGCAGAGAAAATGTTGCCTGTAAAATGCTGTGATGAACAGCAGACATTTCCAGTTCACAAGTCTCCCAGTCTCTCCTGAGAGTCTGCTTCATCCCTATTATAGCCAATAATAGCCCATTGTAGTCATATGCTCTTTCTCTTCACTGTGACTGAATGAGGACACATTATTTACCAAATGGAGACAACGCTAATATGCCGCTGCAGAAAACTGCTGACGGGAAGAGGGCAAAAATCAGAGGTTTCTTCCCCTCCTAGAGAACGTTCAGTTCTTTATATTTTTATTTATGCTCTAATAACATCCCACAATCTGCCAGCACACCTCCAGACAACCTCTACAGTTGCTCCCACTGCAGGTTCAGCTACAAGGTGGTAAAGTGAGGAGATAGAAATCAATGTTTTATTTTCCTACTTCCAAATTAAGTGTATATGATGCTGATAGAGTCATTCAAATTCATTGCTTACTGCTTTTAAGAATATCGCAAAATTAAAACAAATCTAATCAAGCAGTGTAAGACCAGAACAGATGGAACAAAAAAATGCAGGCATGATATGACATATATTTCATGCTTTACATTGTTAAATGTATTGTAATCTGTATTTCAAGCTGCTCTGAAGAGTTTTTAGCTTACCATTTAAAGGCATGAAATTAAAAATTCTCAATAAAATGTTTAACAGTTCAGTACAATGTCCACAGTTAAATACATACATGAAAATTGCAGTATTTTTAGTTCTGAGTAGAAACAGCTTTCATTTATTGTTTCCCTTTTCTCATCACACAGGGGTGAGGAAACAGCTATCCAGCCTTGGCCAGGTCTTGTAACTTGGCATCATCTTATCAAACCACTGGCGCACAGCTATCAATACATCAGGTTTTGCAAGGGGAACATAAACTCCAAGCACATCAGTATAGTGCATTACATATGGTACCTTTTCACTGTGACTTTGGAGAAAGAACTCTGGTAACTCCGCTACAAGACTCATTACATACTGGCTTCTGCTACAGGAAAAGATATCTTTATTTGCTCCATTCGGTCATGAAAGGCATACACAGATTTTGTCAAAAGTCCTGTAAGTTAAAACTGTAATCCATTTTGAGACAGAATAAATATTTCTATCAAGCAGATAGCCACAGTTATGTCATGATACACCCAAAGTCAGCTCAGAAAAATGACAATCAAAAAATTGTCATCTTGATGTGTTTAAATGCTGTCTGCTCGCTCCCTCTCTTGCACATGTGCGTGATAAAATACTGATAAAAGGGCCTGCAGTTATTGGCCACAACTTTATTAATACATCTAATAATTAATTTCTAAACACAATGTTTCCTTTTTTGTCAATTATTGTTTCAAGCTGGGATTAAAAGTGCCACAACTTGTCACAAAAGAGTTTCAGGGTTGAATAAACTGTTTTGCAGTAATTAGTTCATGCAATCAAAGTTATCTGAAATAAGACAGGAAAGAAGAGACAATGTACTGTGTATATGAGAGACTTATAAGTTCAAGTCCAGGACTTTATTATCTATTTTTTATGTGTTGCGAGTAGGTGATTTTGTTTAATCTAATAAATTTTTAATAAGAATCTTAAGAGAGTCATAATCTCAATTCTCAGGAAGAAAAGTGATGATGCACATTTTAGCAAGTATTATGCAGCCCTAAGAGGTACCAGTTAGTCCACATGGGGTGCTAAAATCAGCGCAAACCAAAATATCCTCACAACAGTTTAAAATTATGATTACGGCTTACACAATCATGAGGGATGCACATATTAAGCGTACAAAATAAGGTAATTCAATGAGTCCTTTAGTACTAGTTAAAGTGTAATCTTAATGCATAAAGGCTCTTCTTCTGGAGCACTTCATCCGAGCAATAACTTCAAACTGCAGATCAAAACCTGGCAGTATAAATGATCCACTGAACACAGTTTCTTTAGGTTTCCATTTTGTGCTCATGTCTAAAGGCATCAGGAGACAAATGCCTCACCACAAAGTCATACACCATTAATGCAGTCAGCGGTGCTGTAGCCTCAGAATCTTATTATCTTAGTTGGTTCAGCCTCATTAGCCGTTCTATGCATATTAATGGATGGGAAATGGAAAACTATACCCCATTTAAGAACAAAACATGCTCAAAGTACTTGCTCCTTCCAGGTTATAGGACATAACTCACTCTGCAAATTGCTATCATCGAGCTCCTGGCAGAACCCTGCTGTTTTCTTTACCCAAAAGCCCCTGGTTGCCTTTGTGGAGACAGACTTTCATTAACCTGCACTGCATTCAGATGCCATTATGGCTCTAATTATGGCACAAGCTCTTGAGAGGAAGTGCCTGGGTTCTTAAAAGACTTTTATGTTCAACTGTCCTGTCGCCAAGGCCAGGGTCGTCCCCGCAGCGAGCCCTGGTTCCAGGTAGGGAAGATGTGCTAATCTCAGATGCATTGAAGCTGGCTTTGTAGACTTATGCAGGCTTATCTGTCATGGTCACCACAGCATTAGACATAAGACCTTAAGTTTGAAGGCACCAGAGTAGAAAGGAGAGCAAATTAAATTCTTCTCATCTACCTCCTCAGCTGTGTCCAGATTGCGTCACTCAAAACAAAAAAAAGCATTATACTACTAGCAGGGCAGAGGTAAGTCTTCCACAATAAAATCTATTTTAAAAGTCTGCACTTAATGATAAGAAAAGCAAGATAATGACTGTTTTTCTCCCTCAAGACTCAGCACATCTGCCAACAGACCAATGGAGACCTTAGCTGGGGAAACAAATAAAACCTCTGTCCAGTGTCTCATTATCCATGAAAGTATCTCCTCTTCTTCCTCTGTCTAATCAAAGAGAAAGGAAACACAGGAACAAGCTGAGAAATTCCAGCATGAGGGAGATTGAAGCGGTTCCCTCAGCGTTGAGCACTGCTCACTCACAGCAGATAGTGAAGGTAAGAAGATCCTTTGGCAGGTGCTACGTTGCTGTCAGAGCTGGAGATGAGCTCTGCTGCTGGATAACATCTTGCCAAATGCTCAAAACTTGCCAGTTAAGAGTCTGCCAGAAAAAAGGTGGACAGCTACTAACCTCTAGGAGTGAAAAAACAAAGACCAACAGTAAGTTAAGGGCATGAAAAGAAAAGTTTAGAGTTTTCTGGGTGCAATTATCTGTACTGTCCCATGAAAAGTGCCACTTAAAAAGGCAACATTTTAATACCTCTAATGGAAATAATGCAAAGAAAATGGGTTTATTTCAGATATATCAAAACAAGAAAGGGGCAATACTGATATTATTTAAAAATAGAGATTTTGGACAAGTGTTTTGTATTGTAATACATCTTGGGGCACTAAGTGACCGCAGATATTCACCCATTTGACTGTCCGTCCTTCTGTCACATTTGTTGTTAAAGTTTCTGTTGGTGGGACAGATAATAAAGTTTATCCATGTTTCAGGGACCCTGCTTTATATAAATGACACCGATTAGAATCTTCATACTACAGAAATATCCAGGTAAAAACCAGACAACTTTCCAAGATGTTCATAGATCTTTCCTTCATTGAAGACAGACAGCCCAATGCATCTCTGTATATCTCAAACAGCTTCCCCTTAGCTGCTCTTAAAATGACCAAAATGTTCATAGTAGCAGCATGTTATGCCTAAAGGCAACATAAACAAGTGGTTGCCATGGTTGCCTCTTCTTTTCTTTCCTTTTTGGCTGACTTGCACATCTCCTTACATGCATAACGCCACCTAATGTATCAGAATGTGTACATTAGGTGTGCGATATTACATCAGACATCAGGGTCATCAGACATACACAAAACATATATGTTTTGTGAAAGCAGGCCAGCAGGTAGATGTGACGGGGGAAACCGTGCCCGTGCGGTATGGAACAACCAAGTTTTGTGTGTAAAACACCCTATCTATCATCACATACAAATCTATACACAGATCATCAAGAAGAGCAGAATAAATCCTACAAGAAAAAAAAGACACAATCCTAATACACACAAAAAACACACACACAGTAAATGAGAAATTATTAGCTTAAAAAATATTGAATAACTTCAGACTATAAAGATAATTGTGTTTCACAGCATTTGATTTCTAAATGTATGGATTTTTTAAATTAATGTCTATCATCCAATCAGGACATTATCCTGTTATTTTTTAAATAAATGCTTGTTGTTCATAGGCCAAAATATTGTTGTGTACACTAAATTGTTAATTAAACATATGTGCCTATCCAGCAATCTTTTGAAAAGAACACGAACTTGTTCATTTGAGAACTGAAAGCAAGACATAAGTATGAAGGGCATGACTTTCAAAATATGACCTTCAGCCTTTAGAATGAATTATGTTAAGCTATACTGATAAAATCATACACTTTTAATTTAAATCATTATCCAACATTACATCCAAATCAACAACCTGACCTGACAATATGGTAAAAGCATTGATGTTTGGACACCATCATCAGCTCACCCTTAAATAAGCATTTTGTGAATTTTATGAAACAAAAGAGCAGGCTTACTAACAGACGTTGATATTTTTTTATATACACCCCACGTATCATAGCTGGTGGAAGGTACTACCAGTGCAACACTGGTAGTTGCACCTTCAGTCTAAAAGTTACCCATGGGACTAACTCAACATCACACAAAAAAGCACATTCAACACATTCTATCATCAAGGCACAGATAGATGTGCAATATATTTTTCAATTTTTTTATCTTCTTTCATCATCCTGCTGATAAAACCCTGTGATTTCATATGATCTTTAAAGAAATGCCAATCTATCTCAGGTAAGTTAATCTCTTCCCCGTTGCTCTCTTTTAGGATTAGAACTACAGCAGTCAATAAATGTATCATTCATGTTATTGCATTATTTAGAAATTTAATAATGGGATATGTCTAGTAATGACAGAAAAATACTGCTTTAAAGTTGAAAATGTGTAGGAGTGCTAACTCTTACTAATTTCATATTATGACAAGATCAAATAATCTTTCTTTTTAAATCAAATCTGTTAAGTAATGACATTATTTTGCTAAAAACTCTGTATAAATAGTATAGATTATAGGGTACAGTATGATTTTCCATTTATAGTCAAAATGATATCAACAAATCTATGCTCAAAGTACATGTTCACATTCAAATTGTTGGCAACCAATTGTTGACTGTTTCCATAAATGCTACAATGCCTAAAAGGCTTTGCATGTAAATTATGGTGAGTGTATGGATCAGAATCAGAATTGGTATTTATCGCCAAGAACATTTACAAATACAATGTATTTGACTCTGTAAATTGGTGCAAAAACAAACATATAGTTAGAATAAAAATAATGGATGGATGGGCCATTTGTAAATCACTCTGCCTGAAACAATACGTCTGTGGAGACAGTGTATGAAAACTGCAGCTGTAGTCAGAGGATGCCTCCTTATTTCCTCTACTATTAGAACAAACCATTTGAATTAATGTGAGCTCATGATTGAAAACACAGTGGAGGTATACAGGCTTGTAGTGTACAACACTAATTCCAATAAGCCCCTCTCCTAAATAATCTAAACAATTTTGCTTTAATTATAACCACCATAACAACGAGCTGCAGTGAGATAAATAAATAAGTTCACTGTCCTCCCTGGAATTGTGCTGATGCGGAGGCCTGCCTAGGCATTATAAACCTAATTAGCAGAAGATTACTATGCAGTGTGCAAGGCTGTGGTCCAGAAAGACATCATTAGGTCTTCTGATGGGGATATGCCTTCAGCACATTGATTCTTTTTCGCTCCAAGAACAATGCAGATTGCAGACTTTATAATTGGGCTTTCAGGTCACTTGTGACTTCACTTCCACTATGTGTGGCTGGCGTTCTCCATTCAAACAAAAGATGCTGATAACAAAAAGGCGTAGCTGCTGAACTCAAGGAAAGAAGGCGATGCTCACGGATTATGAGATGCTCCAATGAGATCTGAGTGAATAAAAATGATGTATGAAACAAATAAATACTAATCTAAAAGATATCATGAGGCTTGAATAAAAATTATGTATGAAACAAATAGATACTCATCTACAAGATATTATGAGTCTTGTGATCCAGTCAAATATTTAGTAAAATAGGAAAGAAAAGCCACACTGTTTGACTACAACAGGGACTGGGACCTACAAGCAGACCCTTTTTATAATTTAACACCAAAAAACACACATGGGTAACAATATGTCCTCTTACCCTGTCATAGAATCTCTGAGATATTTAAGATATGTGTAGTAGGAATGCCCCATGCAGATGTCTCAGTTTGTTGATTGCTCCCAAAGAAAAAGCCTAAGCATCCTGTAAAGACAAAAACTCTTCCCTACCTTTTAGAAATATTGTTTATCCTGTTACTAATGAGAGTTTTAAAATACCAACAATGCTGAAACATAAACTGAGTGAAGTTGAACATTCAAGTCTTGACAGATACACCTCTCTGCTTGTCCATAATCTGCAAACTCTTAGGTTTGTTTATAACCAAAAGCACATGGCACACTTTCCCTTTGAAAAACAAGTAATTCACCACAGAGAGAGGGCATCCTAACATTTTCTGAAATCACACTGCCTTCAGATCTGTAGTAGAGTGCTTGCAATATGACACAGAGAGTTGGGGGTCGGGACTCTAATCAAACCAACAATGCAGAATCAAATCTATAAAAACCAGGTACAAAATGGACTTCCTTACTTGTTGGCAGCACCACAAGATTGTGTCCTTGTAAATTACCTGAGACAAGAATGCTGGCTTGTTACTTGCTTAAAGAATTCAGAAACAGCTACCTCTTCAGATAGAAAAAGAGAGCGGTTTATACCAATTACTCAAAATCATAAAGCATTTTATCTCACAGGATGGATGACAAGAGAGGACTGTGTACAAGCATTCTCTCCTTCCACAAAGCAAGTGGCCTAGACTTAATATGAAAATGTATTATAGCATCAGAATCTTCTGGTAATAGCATTTAATTAACATTAAAGCTCAAATCAAGGGCCTACAAATCACAAAGTCCACTTACATTTTCCTGACTATATCCAATACTGAAGAAGTTTGTCAGCCAAGAAACTGACAACATCTGCATCTCATGTCTCTTCCCAACTTAGTGCTGAAAAAATGCAAATACACCAGGGATGCAACAATTCATCAACGATTTTGACAGATGTCAATAATGACTTTCATTGCCTTTAAATCTAATTGTCAATGTTGTATTTGATGACAGTTCATGTGTTTTTACTGCTGTGAACAGACATAACACTGACTTCGGGAGTGGATTTTTGTGAGGGGTAAAACCTGTCATGGTCTGTACTATCTTTGCTGAAGTCAGCACAAGCAAACTGTGACCAGGGCCCAACGGAAAAACAAAATACTTCAAAGCAGATGTGGCTGATACTATATTGAAACATGTAAATTCAAGGAGTATTTCACCTTCAAAGCTGCAATTGAAGGTGTGAAATGTTGATGCTTTACAGTCCACATTGTAGTCAGGGGGCAAAAGAGAGACTTTTTGTTGGCTACGGCAAAAGTTGTGACCCTTCCAGCAGCAAGCAGCAAACAGACACGAGCACTGTCAAACTAAAAAGCTGATAGTTGTTTGTTTTTTAAGCCATCAAGGGCATGCACAAAACATCGTCTGAGTAATGGCCAATGGTTTTGTCAGTTGGCTACTAGTAAATTGTAAAAATAGCTATTAGCCAAACGCTAACCTATACTTCCCAATAAGATGGGCATTAAGGAATAATACCCCACATAGTCCGAAGGTTTACTGAAACGAAAAGAGCAACTTTATCCAATGAGAGATTAAAAACTCAGAACTAAGTTTGACCTATAGCATAATTCACATGGCTTCACATGGGAAAAGCATCTGCCAACTGAGAGTAGCTGCCTGTGCAATAAAAACTTCAAACAAGAAGTCATTTCTATTGGTACATTTACATGTGGTTTGATCTATATCTCATTTTTTTGGGTCCTTCTAAAACTGGACTTTAAATAGGAATGAATAAATGTATTTCCAACTGAAACCACAAACAAATAAGTCCAACCAGCACACCTAAAGAATGTGGCCAGAGACTGATTTTCTCTTGTGCGCACTTGTCAAGATCTGACCACTGAGCTAGGTAACATAAGTCACATGTCTGCATCAGATATCACTGGAAGCTCGAGGTATGGTGTGAAGGGGTTGATGAATATTGCTGTTTTGCCGAAGATACAAATACCATTGTTGGTGTTTTATGGGACCAATAACAGATATTTGTAACTGATATTAATTTAAAATCATAAAAACTTTGTCAAGATTTAAAATTTGAAATACTACAAACTCAAAGATAAGACTTTGTTGAAATAAAACAGCAAGCTACTTCATATGCTAAAGGAGAGTTTTTAATCTTTGAAAACAGAGTTGGTGAATACAGTTGGCAAATACAAGTGTTGACATTTCAGCCTGAGCAAAATTGGTGAAAGTTCTTTGATTCAAGTAAGAGGCAGCTTTTAAAAACATTCATGGGAAAACTCATGAGGGGAAATAACTTATGTGATGAAGTGAAAGTTTATTTCAGAATAAAATGTCCTGTGACTGGATTATAAGTGTTCCAAATGATGAAGTTCATTTGGATTTTATACTGCAGGTCATTTTTTTCTTAAATCAGGTTCTCACATTTATTTTTGATGACTACTAGGGTATGTTTACAGTCACTCTGTCAAAAAAAACCCCTCCACTTATCATATACAGGCACCGCTGATAGTGCCGCATTCTTCCTCTGTCTGAGACAGTCTGATTGGTTTACAGGTGTAAGGGTCTGTGGTAATTAGTCAGTTCAGTGCTTCTCAATGCCATGTTGTCAACAGCTCTGGATTCATTCTGACGCATATGCTCTGCAATGAGCATGCTACCACAAGCCGTTGAGTTCAAACTGACAACACAACAATGGTAGGATGCCCTATTGGTAGGTCTATTCGGGGGGGGGGGGGGGGGGGGGGGGGGGGTTAGGCAGCTGCCAGAGCAACATAGAGGGTGAGAGGGAGAGGTTTAATGCTGCTGATTTTTGTTATGTCCAAAGAAGTGCTCTGTAACGTGGAAGATATGCAGAGAACACTCTGCAAGGTATGTAAAACTTACAAAAGCATGATATAAGCTCTTTAATCTTAGTATATCACTGTAGAAGTAGGTTACAATCTTATTCTTTATTAATCATTTTCTTAATAATCTGAATTAGCAATGTTAATAAGAAAGTTAATAAGAAAAGAAATCCGAAATCTAATTAATTGGGGCTTTTATAAAAGAACATTTCAGCAACTTTACTTTTAACTCATCTGGTCATGGAATGACATTTTATGACCTGCTTTAACATCTGAAGAGGGAAATAACATGTCACTTTTAGTTACCTGGCTGAATAATAAACCTGAAAACAACTCTTCTGACATTTACTAACACATTGAGTTCTCTAAATTAGATCAAATTTAGGGTTAAGTTGGCTAAATTAACAAGTCAAATAAAAAAATCAATCTCATGTAGATGAGAACTGTAAAATTTGCAGCATGAAAACCTCAGTTGTTTTTTTGTGCAATGGCACCTAAAACCTTAACTGTTTCTCTGTACCTGACTCCAAATCCCAAACGCTCTTGTCAGCACCAAAGTTACGGTGTTAATACTAATACTAATACTAGATTGTGTTGTGGGCAAAAATATTAGTTGAGAGGAAGAAGAAAACAAAGCAACAGGCCTGCAGGCAGACAAGACTGAGAAGATAAGAGCCAAAGGAGCACATATTTCGATTCATTAATAATAACAGCAAAGGTTTAAATAAAATGTCCACTTCCATCAATAGTAGGGCTGGGTGATTTAACTGAAACTAAAATCTTTCTCTCTCTTTTTAAACATTAAAGCCGATCCAAAAATGTCATCAGTTTGAATGTAAGCTGTAAACTTGCCTCTCAAAGTGCATTTTGTAGTTTTAAGAAGATAGAAATTTAAACATGAACACATGATCCAACAGTTTTAATCTGCTTGAAAAAAAGAACAAAATTATATAATTTTGTGTCAAGTCAATATAATCAGGAGAGCATGCATTATTTCTGTTGTTGTATTTAACTGCATGTCTTTATTTCACTGGTCTAACGTCAAAGTATGTAGCGCACGTGTACCAAAACTGTTTAAAGATATCATTCTGCCGAAAAGATTCATGAGTGATATGACTGATTATTATAGTCAGCAGGATGTTCTTCCTTCAGCTTGAGAACAACAGTAATGGACACCAGCTTTAACTTCTATTTGAAATAAATTAAAGAAAAAATCTTGATTTTTATTTTCAAAATTTCTATTTCTACAAATACAATTTGTCGATAAAATGGACATGTCGCCGAAACCTAGTCACCAAAGTAAGAATGAAAAGAGCTGGAAAGTTTGTCAGTGATTTAACCTTATGACATAAAACCACAAAAGTACTAGCTAACTTGTTTGCAAGGTCAACAGTAAGAGTCCATGGTAGCAATAGCTGAAAGGAGGCATGTCTCCATCTACAGTACTCGCAGCAGATATGCTTTGGTCAATAAATGGATACACCCTCTCTGCATGTTTAGTGGTCATGGGCAGTAGTTCAACTGAATGGCCTGAATCGAGCTATAACAGTAGCTTGACGTAACTACATATGTTAACATAGTGAATGTTTAATCTCTATCAAGGTCTTTCCCCTAATCACCTCCCATTTTGTTACTCCATTTAACCCTCACAAGCATTTAAGTCACCTGTAGAACAATGGGCTTGCTTGGCTATGTTCCAGTAGGGCTGGGCGATATGGCCTAAAAATAAAATCTCAGATTTTTTCCACAAAACTCAATTTATGATTTAAACTGATTTTTTCCTTCTCAAAAAACCATGACATGAATCAATGTTTGCCTCTTGGTTATAAATTTGTTCCAAAACTGAAAACAATGTCCCTCTTATAGTTAAAGTGCGCACTGGGATTTTGTCATAAAATGTTGATTATGAGGTTGGAATGGAGGCAGGTTTGTCTACGTAAACACTGAAAACTGAGCTATTTTCACAGATATTTACAAGAACCCTCTGATTGATATTTAATCTCATTTAAAGAACAAATACCAGCCTAAATGTGTGCTTGTGTAAAACTTGGCAAGGCCTACCATCATGAAAGCTTTACATTCTCAGTATTTATATTTTCAAACATAGCAACAAAATACAAAATGAGTAAGAGTAAGTAAAGAAAAGCATCTCCATTTTAATTTTTTAATCTTCTGCAATTAATTCGAATTAATCAATTGAATGGATATATTGCCCAGCCCTACCTCCTAGGATGCCTGGATCACTTGTCTGAAGGCTACACCACTGTGGTGCATTATGAAATTAAATTAAAGATGGTCTTAAAAGGTAGTACAAACACCTTTATTGTTAGCTGCCTTGTTTTTTACCTGTAAAATGAATGTGATTCTTCAAGGCTGGAGGGTCATGAGGTTTTGAGCTACAGTATGAAAGTAAAAATGTGGTAACCATAAATATTCTAATGCTCTCCCCTGTCTCATGTTTGGCTGCTGTTTTGTTTGCTTACTTTGCATTCCTCCATGTGCGTTCATAAGAGAGCTAGTTTAATCAGCTCTGCTCGCTGCCTCCCTATCTGGACTCGCCCGTCGTATGCCTGTCTCTTGCACCTCGTTCTCTGTGGCTGGCGTTTATAACGGAGCACTACAGCCCCATTTGAGGTATGATAATCAGCTGATTAGCCAGCGAAGTCCTTTTCCCAAAGGCTCCTTTGTGTGCAAAATCCTCACACTCATTTGACATGTGGACATCATCAAGCTGATGAAATGCAATTGTAATGAACAAGTGAGGCATAGCATCTGCAGTGGGACCCTGAACGAAAAGGACCCTTCCCTCCTGACATGCTAATGCTGAAAGCTGCTCTCTGCCTGTACTCCCGGTGGGTCCCTCATGGAAATGTGAAGAGATGCATATTCAAACCAGCGCCTTCTGAGGGGGCTAGATGTACAGAAGAGAGAGATGGGAGGAAAAAACCCTGGGCAGACTTGGCCAAATGTTAATTCTGAGACAGATTATATTGCATCACGCGCAGTAATGATCTGACAGTTCATTTGTGAGGAGAGTTCAAGATCTGAGGTTTAATGCTTGGGTGGACGCAGGTGCTGAGCCCCAGCTCCTCAGAGCTGTCAGAGGAAGGCAGGGGGCTGCTGTCAAATTATCCCAGTTAAAAAGGCTGAGGCGCCTGCAAATATGAAAGACATTTAAGAAATTAATGCATTCATATTCAACACATATTGCAACAGCGTTTCATTAGAGGTGCTCTAGTCATATTAAAACTGACATCTGACCTTTCACATTTCTCCGAGGCACTCAGGAACATTCTTATTACATACATACCCAAGTCAAAGAGAAGGTAATTGTGATAACTAGCAATAATTAAACAAACTGACATTTTTGCTCCATCATCTCTCTCCTTTTTGTGTTGTTCTTTGGGAAGATAAGGCAATATGATCATAAAACATTTGTGAGTTTTTATTTGGAAAGACATGGATTGTTAAAGAAGCTGGGGGCTGTGTGAATATCACTTCCTGTCTAAATGCATCATTTCATCTTGTGTTTTTTTCCCCTGATTATCAGGGAGACTTATTGTGTTACCACCGCTGCTTTGTTGCTGCATAATCTTGCTGTGATTATGATAAGCATGCATAATGGAGACAAATTCCATACGATTTCCCTGATCAACATTTTCTGCTTTCATGCATAAAACGTTCATCAAAAACAGATAGGAGGGAAGTCATGGAGACTATCAAAGTCAGGGTTTCATAAATTACTGCAAGACTTTTTCTCAACAAATGTTTCCAGCTGTGGTGTCACACAGCAGCTTGCTTAGTAAATAGATTTCAAATAGTATGCTTAATATGTTCAAGAATTCATTGAAACAGCTGTATGATGAAATCTACAGTCACTTCTCAAATAAAGGCCAGTAGCCAATTAGCAGCTTTGCCCCTTGAACCAGGGTCTTTGTTTGTGTGAACCAATAAGGGACATCTCTTTTTAATGGTGGATGTATCATCAAAGGTCAATGTGCAGATTCACCTGCATTTTTGGTTAAAATAGCACAGCTTTAAAGGTTTTAAATAATAATTCTACTAGGGGTGTCAGTGACATAATCTGATAGTGCACTCTGCCGGTCATCAGAACGTTGCAGGTTCGAGCCCAGCTCCAACTGTCACATGGCAATGTGTGCATGGACAAGACACTAAACCCCAAGTTGCTCCCACTGCTGCATCAATGGTGTGTAAATGGGCATGAAAGGGCATGAATGTGTTAGCCGATACTGAGAGACTAGAAAAGCGCTATATAGGCTCAAGTCCATTTACGATTTTACCAGATGGCGAAGCTTTCCTTTTCCTTAAGTTGTGTATGATGATTCTTCACCAGACTGTGGAAAAACACAGAGGAGTAAACAAAAGGAGGAACAAACAAGAGGACGATCTGGGAAAGCCAACACAGTGTGAGATTAAACTACAAACAAGACTAGAAGTGCTCAGAGAGCACACACCTCTGTCAAGGCATTTTCTATATTCTTAGCCAAGTTGTTGTCGAAAATAAGTAAAACTGTCCTATCAGTAAAAACTCTTTGATCTGTATTTGTATTCAGATCAGCACCAAAATCTAATCACTCACGGCTTGTACCATGACCAACATTTCTTGAAAACTAACCAAAATAATAATAAAAAATAACTTCACATAATAAACACACATGATTAGTTAATCATTACATTATGTAACTTAGTTGTCCTTATTGTAGTATTCTTGTTGGGACCACACTTGAGGTGCAGCTGACAGACGATGCTGCTGCAGGGCCATCAGCTGCAGTGTTATATGGTTGGTAGGTGAGTGAAAAGGATACAGTTGGAATAATGTCAGCTAATACATCCTTTTACATGATATGATATAATCTCAGTGAAACTCGAGCGGGCGTGACGTCACTGAGCGATGGTGACGGTAACCAAATGAGCTAATTATGGACAGGCAACTTGGGTGGGCGAAGCAATCTCGGTCGCCAAGTCGCGTTTGGTGTGAGCGCACCTTAAGAGTGATAAAATTATAAAGAGCCCAAATTAGTCCTAAAGTTTAATTAGTGTGATTCAATATTAAAGTCTTTTTACATACACAGGTTGTCTGCTTACATTTAAGCATGTGAGTAAGGTAAAGAAAAAAAGACACAGACAATACAGCCTTTTTCAGTTATGGCATGTTTTGAAATAATTAATTGAAATGAGTTTTTCAATGAAAAAGAGGTTAACTTAATCTTTTAATTCTGTGTGTTTAATAAAACACCCTTTTTACTTGAAACAAGAGAGGAATATTTTATGGTTATTTTGATATTCATGATTATTAGGTTACCCTCAGATCATTAAACTTTGCTGAATTACAACATAAATTATGTTATTACTGAATTTGCTTGGTATTACATTTGTACAGTTATCCAATATACTTGGATACAAGGCCCTCCCCTGAGTAGAAAGCCCTATTAAAGGCCTGGTGCTCTCTGAAATTTTGTATCAAAGGCCCCAGACTGTTTTTGAGGACTTACTGACAATTGTTAGAGGTCATTACATAAACACAGACTGATGTTGCCATAATATGTGCTGTATATGGATAAATGTAGGTCCTCGCACCTATAGCCTCCTGCTGAGTTCCTTTGTGATGACAGGACCTGAGGGTCTGAACCTCAAAGACAGAGCAAATGTGCAGGTAACAGCCCCCCCTGCTTTCAGAGACTTTTGGGTCACGGAGGTGTAGGGGGCTGAGAGGGTCATGGACCTGATATCTAGTCTCATACACCTCAACCCTATCCCTTATCCAGCGTGTTTCCAACTAGACCCTGGGCTCTGAGGTGGATTCCCTCTCACCAGGTGTTCTGCATGGTGTACATGTCTTCAGGGTATGGAGTGCCGTTGGCCGCCCAAGACTACACATGGTGCTGGGGGTCAAACATGGAGCCATGCTGGACCAGCTGTCGCTTTGCTGTTCACTCAAGCTCTGAGCCAGGCCTGCTGGAGAGGGCCAGATGCGTGCTCAGTCACTTCCTTACATCTTTAAGCAACATGGATCACATCACTATCTGACCTCAGCGATAAGGTATTAGTTAGCTAAGATTATTACAATAAAGTGAGCAGATATGGAGAAATCACAGGCATAAAAAATGGAACACTAGATGTCTGTATGACAGCACAGAAATGTGGCAAATAGTTTCTTAGTATTCCCGAAATAATTGGCAGGGTCACTGTTCTGTGTTCCCATTTAGCATACAAGGGCATCCATTAATTTGTAAAGGCTAAGCTACCATGCTCACACATGTACGCACCTAGATCACAGGCTCGGCACTGCTTTCGGAGGCAGCAGCACTCCATCTTCTGTCTAACTGCAGCTAAGAGCATGAAAGCGGCAGTGAGATTTCATTTGGCTAACTGACTGAAGGCACTGAGGGAGTAAAGCTCGCCGGAGAGATTTATACACCCAGCCTGATGCTTTCTGCTCCCTATAATAGAACAAAAGCTTGTTGTCTCCTCCAATTACAGATGTCAAAACGCTTATTTTGAGGGTTGTGATCTTTTCCCTTTTAATCTGCAAAGATAAAAGGTCTCTGCTTCATTAGCATATGTTCTCTCCCCCCCACAAGACTCAGATTCCCTGCAAGCAGCGAGCTCAGCCTCACAGCCTATTACCCACTCTTGGGGCCATTAAGGTCTAACATTAATGATGTGTAATTAGCATATGATGACAAATAATAACAACGCAATCCCATTCGATGTAATGGGGGGTGCGGTAATAACATGGAGTCCCACTGTTTCAGCCCCACATAAAGCTCACAATATCTATGTTTTATGGCCCACTCTGGTGTTCAAAGGTATAATGGAGTGGGATGAAGAGTGTGTGCATAAATTATTCAAATTAACATGTTTATCGAGAAATATCACAATTACAATACATCACTGAGTCAAGGTTCTTAATCTGTACAGAGCTCGAGTGTAGCTTTATCATGTTCAGTGACACCATAAGTACATTTTAATGCATTTTTGAAAGCTTGAGCTTTAAAGTAAGATCAGGAATCATGAACCAACCGTGTTATTCAGATGGTTTGGAGTGGTATTCAAAATATTACTTAATAAATTGAATGGCCCAAACAGGCAGATAATGGGTCCCTCACATCTTACCTTAATTTATAAATGATCCATTAAAGTTAATGAATGCCAGCGCTGGAGTTAAATGGAGGGGTATTAGTAGACAAGTGATATGCTTAGAACAGAGGCAGAGCAATCAGAAGTGACAGACCGTCTTCAAACGGCTCTTCTCATCCATTAAACAGGCTGCCTGTTTGTGTCAGCTGTGGGTCTGGAAGAAAACCATACAATTAAAGAGACCCCGCATGTTTTCCACACACACATTCATATGCAGCTCCAACATGGAGCATCTTGCATTGTTGTTTTGTGTAATGCAGCCTGTGCTATGTTCCTTTTTTATTTATATATTTTTTTATTTTCACATCTGTCACAGAACAACCCATCACCAATTATACTGAAGCACAAACACGGCCATGTTCAAATTTGTTGGTTACCTCCTGTAAAGAAGATGGTGGGGAATCTCAGAATCAAACTAATCAAAGCACCTCAAAAGTAGAATCTGAATGAATGTATTGACAAACACAAAAGTAAGGTGCTGCTGAAGTAAACAAGTGGGAGATGTTGTGAGGTGCTGCTGTCTTTGTTTTGTAGATTTGGGATATAAAATTGGGTTTAACATACTTTCACTCTTTTTGTACCAAAGAGGCTTTGAGTAAGGTTACTTGAAAAACATCCAATTATTATATGTAAATACCAAGGACCTATAATAAAATGAACAAAATGTGAAAAGGAGGTAGTGCATAAAGGAAAATGTGCAATAAAAATTATAAATCTCCTCTTTCTTCAAGAGGAATTACTCTCTTGAAACTGACATTCTCGTTTTTCAAGCACGCAAAGCAGAGCTACTTGAAACCCTGTTTACAGCACCCAGATCTCAAATTGACTTGCTAATGTTAACTTTTATTCCGTTGCCATGGGTAACCATGTCGTGTGATTTGACACCAAGCTACAGACACTGCTGATTAGTAGCATCCAGTTCTGTCCATCTCTGTGCATCACTGAACCATCTGGTCATTTATTCACTAATAAGCCCCTAATGGCCCAAATATTCAGAGGCCTGTCATTGTGACATGGCAGAAAATGCCTACATCTTTCAACTTGCCTTGACATGTTGCTTGTTTCACATCAAAACTCGTCATTTACAGGAGAGAAACTCAGAGGGGTAAAAACTTGACCTAATCTGCAGTGTTAACACAGAGGGAAGGGGCTTTGTTATCTGCTAGACTGACTGAGAGGATGTTAATGCATTCATCCTTTCCCACTTCAAGATCTTCTTTTCTGCTACGGCGAGGAGGATATGAGCGCTGTCAATAGGACTTTGATTATTCACACATTGATTCTACGCTCAAAAAATGAAAGATTATGTACAGCCCTGGTCGTAAGATGCTATGAGAGAAAGCAAAAAAATGCAGCTCCTGGTTTCTGCAAAGCGTTCACGTCTGGCCTGTCATTTGTCGCCCAAACATTGACTTTTTGCCGTAAATATTTCCAGATGAACAAAGCCAGCTGGGGTTGTAATTGGTGACATGCAACCATAAATTTAACCTTTCCTGGGACACTGGTGGCAACCAATTAACAAGCTATTGAATAAAAATACACTCAATTATCTATCCCATTATGGCTGTGCTGGCAGGAATATACAAAGAGACAAGGAAAAGAGGATGAGCTACAAAAGCAGGTTTCTACAGACTTCTTCACTTCTTTGTCAATTTATCTATTTATTTGACTTATTAACCTTAATGTGGACGAATCATTCAGCAATTTATTAAGGGGGAAAAACAAAACACTTCATACAGCAGAGGAAACAAACCATAGACAAGATTAAAAGTTAAATGAAATAGTAAGGAATTTGACTATACAGTCGGCAATGCATTTATTATTATACTTTTTGGGATACAACACAATCAAGTCACGAAGATACATTTATCTTTTCTATGGCACAGTGTAAAGACTGTCCTCTGTCATGGGGATAAGTCATTCACATAATGTAGAAAAATATAAATGTTAACAAACATTTCTGAGTCTGGCTAAGTCATTGGTATCATACTAACAATTCTCCTACTCACAACTCCTCTGGGCGAATATTAATGTCTCTCTGCCTATGAAAGGAAAAGCTCAATATGTTCTTGAATTATTACAAATTGAATTTGTTACTGGGGAAGTTTTTTGGCTATTGTTGCCACTTGCAAGAATACATTGCACTTTCTGGGTTTCCTGCCACATTTTGCTTGCAAGACAAATTTGACTTTAAATAAATATGAAAATTAAATTCCTAATAAATGTAATCATACATTATAAACAAACCTTAGTAAATGTGATTTTGGTCATTCAAACAGTGAATTAGCCACAGAGTTACATTAGGACCTCAGAATATTATCAGATTTATGAAATGTCAAGAGGTCGGCATGTTGTAGTTTCAAGGGTATATTTTCTGTGTCACAGCAATGAAGCAACTCCCAAAATAACTGAAATTTCAACAATTTTATCAGGACATTGTGTTTGATCACAAACCCAACTATCAGCAATTACAAGCAAATATTCAACCAGGAAAAAAAAAGTATATTACAGTCAAACCTTGTGATTGACAAAAACAAGATAAACTAGAAGTGCTTAGAGAGCACAAACTTATGGCCCTTTTCCATTAGCCCTACTCTACTCGGCTCTACCCTACTCGCATTGTGCTGCTTTTCCACCAGCCCGGCTCCCTACCCAGCGGGGGCGGGGTCACCATAAAACAGCTGGGCAACACTGCGTTCATGTCATTTTGAGCGCGACACAACAATCAAAATAATGGAGGACTTGGAGGCAATAGCATACTTGATGCTCGGTCTGTGGCTTTTTGTTACAAATCAAATGAAAGAGGAAAGCAGAAGAAGGCTGCAGGCGGCGGGAAGAAATACCCTTGAGAAGTACAGGAGACTTTTGGAAGCTATACAACAGTTTGAAGCCGAGGACGAGAGCAATCGGGCTGCAAAGAAAAGATGTATGAGGGTAAGCTAATGGAAGCTACTGCTAGGTTGTTAGCTAGCTCATAATGATAAAGTCCTGTGTTTAACATTGTGATGGCAGCAAGTTATTGCCATAAAGTAACAAAGCATATGTACTGCAGTCCTGTTTTGGACGTCGCACTCATGACCCATCGGTGGTGACATTCTCTGACCAATCAGTAACCGGCAGTCGGTTGACGTTACCCTTTGGTATCGACTCAGCTCGCTTAAAACCAAAGCAGAGTAGGTACTAAAAACTGGTTTGTTTTAGGAGGTACTGTGCCGGTGGAAACGCAACGCAAACCGAGTAGAGCCGAGTAGAGCAGAGTAGAGTAGGGCCAAGGCGGGCTGGTGGAAAAGGGCCATTACATCATGGCATTTCTGATTGACCTTGCACAGCAGCTAGGCCTGCCTGATTCAATGTCTCTAATCAGGCAGATCCATCTTGACAAGCTCCAATCTATCTACAACGATTGGAAGCAGATCAAAGCGGCATGGTCCAGTCAGAGTCCTGTGGAGCAGGAAGAGGAATGAGTTACAAGCAAGTTGACAACAAGAAGTGTCTGAATGTACAGGGATTAGCATAGATGCTAACAGCTTTAGTAGCAGTTTTACTACATTCATTTATGAAATGAATAAGAAATACCAACACTACAAACTTCTCTATAGTAAAGATAATTTTGCTCCATCTCTGACATGTTCAGCCAAGATTTTGTTTTATGAAGTGGCTCACATTTTGTACTGCGGTAGCTCTCGCCTACGACATCATCGAATTGGTCCATATAAATGTTGATTAACAGAAGGATCATCCAATCACCTGCCCAATATGCTTCTGAAAGGTTAAGCCCTCTCCAAACATGGGGAGGGCTCTTTCTCAGATGGACTAGTGAAATACATTGAATGGTCCACCTGGTGTGCCAGGTCAATTTCTGTCATAGTTTGCCAAGTTATTTTTCCCAAATGTGGGAAAACTGCCCTACTGCTCAATGTTAATACATTTTTTTAAATTCCTTGATCCACATCTAAATCTAAAACCTGCTGTATGTTGACTTCTCCAATGACCAACATGCTCTGAAAATTCCAGGGAAAAGAGCTGCATATTATCCTCTACAGGAATGAAAATTTTTATTGTTTTATACAACTTGAATGAAATTCTTGTGTAATTGGACACCCAAGACATGATGTAAACAGTCAACTACAAATGTCAGCTAGCTAACTTTAGCACATTTACATATGTATATTTACTGATCTTCATTAATGTGCACTGTCCCTTCTAAATAAATAAATAAAACCCATAAGGACATGGAAACTTTGACACATCAGGTTACAGTATGGATGGGTACGAGCATTCAAGTACTTGCTTGTGACGTCCTTATGTAAATGAAAAAAAAGGTTAACTGACTTCAGCCTGTAAAGCACTTTTCTCATCTTTCCGACAACTCAAAGCACTTTTAAGCCCACTGGTCATCCATTCTACACATTTACTCTTACACTCATTCACTGCTGGTTAAGGTTTCTACTGTCTGTAAGCTATCCATCAGGATCAGCTAGCACATCAATGGTCTTTCATACCCATTTATACACCACTGACACAGCAGCAACTTAAATTAGGTGTCTTTCCCAAAAACACACCAAATTGTGACAGCCAGTGTTGGGCTTGAATCCTTGGCCTTTGGTTTGATGGTAGAGTGAATTCCCAGACTTCACCGATGCCTAGTAATATTTCATTACTAACATAGTATGCATGTTGTTTTGGGTCACAACAGTTAATGTCACTAGAGCTACACATGTTCCCATCATTTCTTGACTCACCTAATTGAAGGAAAAGGTTGATAAAGAAAAGCATAAACCGTCAAGCAAACCAGACTGCAACTGCTTTATAGCAGCTACGTCAACTTGTAATCATTTGCACATGCAGAATTTCATTTGGGAGCATCACAAGTGATTTCTAGAGGTACTTCGAAAGAATTATTAAATTAGCACCTAATTTATAGCATTTATTACAGAGAAAAGAATAGGACGTGCCTACCAACAAGTCTAACACACAAGGAGAAAACAGCAGGAAGGACAATAGGCAGTCTCTCATCACATTATTACTTACCCTGTTAGCATCAGTTAGCATGAGTTGCTGTTTTTATACCAGAGACAAAAAGGTAAGAGGAACTGAGAGGTACTGAGTGATAATAACTAAACATTCTTGGACAATTCTCTGTGGAGTCACAACGGTATGCTTCAGTTAGCTTCTGTTTTCCCTGAGTGGCACAGAGTTCTGAGAGTTTTAGTTTATAACTTAAAAAACTACAGGGCAGTAAATGTTTTATGTCAAGGAGCGGCGAAACACCCATTACATTATCCTCAATTTCAACTTGATTAATAAAAATTACAACAGACAAGGTAAACCATCCACAGTTCTGCGCACAACCTTTTTTTCCCTTTTTTTAACAGTAAAAATGCAGAGTAGGGCTGAACGATATTGGGGGAAAAACAAGATTGCAATGTTTTTCCCTATAGCAATATATACATATACATATATAGACTATTTCCAAATAAAGAGTGTTTGTTCGTGAGTAGCAACTGTGTTTTTTGTGATCTTCCAACCATTTCTGAGAGAAAGCTCAGTGAGCAACCCCCTCCTCAAACTTCAACCTATAGCCACTGTTTTCTGTCGCTTGAACATTTTATGTGTAGGAAACACACATACTGTGCATGCAACATGGACTGTTCTTTAAGTAGGCCTACAATATTGCACAGACTTTTACTGTGGATTATAAAATAAATTAGAAAACTGGAAGTATTGCTTTCCGTTAAACACACAAATAGAGGCTTAACATGCTCTGAGTCTCATCAATGACATTGCAAGTATCTGAGTTCTCACCCATGAGGAGACACGAGCGCTCAAGTACCTACTTTACTATAAACCCTCATCCTAAGGTTACGGGCAATGTTTATTTTATTTGGGATCCCCTTCCTGTTCTCTCTAGATGAGTAACTAGGAGGTAGAAAAAAATGGGTGGCATTTATTTTCATAATTCACTTAAAGAAGAAATGTAATGTTAGGAAAAAGTCCCAATGCCAGAAAAATCTAATTTATCATTTCAAGAGTAATTAAAGTTTTTTCTCCAAACTCCACTTCAGCATTTCTCTTTGTATTTCATTTCATTGTTGTTCTTGAAGTGTATTTCGACATTATTCTTGACTTTTCACTTATTTTCTCAACATTTCAAGTTTTGCTGAAATTGTATTTTAAATTTATTCTCAAAAATATGCTTTTAATCTCAACGTTTGACTTTTTTGACAGAATGCTAGAACTTCTTCTAAAAAGTCCTCAAAAAAATAAATTGTCCAACTCTTTTTATTACCTTTATTTTTTACAAGCCTTATCCCAATACTCCTCTGCTCTTTCTCTGCCTTCTCTCTGACTTTTTTCCTTCATCTGCCCTTGAATAGTATCTATTAATAGATGTTTTAGGTTTCACATTTTCAGCATAAATAAAACCATTTCAGTCTGCTGGCTCCCATCACAAGAAATCCTGTTTTTTTTCCCTTTTTTCTTATTTTTTCTTATTAATATATTGGAGGTAATTTAAGTGCTCAACTTATAAAATACAGATATCATACAGAGTTTTTTAAATTAATATGGTTCCAAAATGTTACATATCTTTATTATTTACTTTTTGATAGTATTGCACAAGTGCACAAGGTCAAGGAAATGCACAAAAATGATGCCAACCTCTTGTTTTTGATGTGTTAGAAAAGAGGAGGCAACCTGATTTGTTGTACAAGGATAAACACTTTGATGTAAAATTCTAAATAAAATCCCGAGGCACCCCTTTTCTCTATCATTGGAGAGTGAATGAGCTTCATGTTGACCAGCTGGTTTGCAGTGGCTCTCTGTCAACTTAACTATCAGCCCAGGATGGTGTGAACGTATACTTAACTCCCTGTCACTTAGCGAGGCATGCACCCTGAGTCTCCATCAAGACGAACTAAGTAAGATGGAAGACGAGCAGGCTTTGGCTGGAAAAGGAGACGGGAAATGCCACCTTTGGTGAACTCGCTTGGAACCAGAATCTCTGGGACTTATTTGAATGTCGTGCTAGGGCTGAGAGGATACAGAGCTTGTGTCTTTTTCACACTTAATATCATATCTATTGTAGAGATGTTAGGGTATGGCTGTTTAAGGGATTTACTTCATCCTTGAAGCATTCACAGGAAAATCCCTCTTCTAGCTCATCTTTTCCCCTTTTAAATCTCCTGCCATGCATTGGCATTGCAAACTACATCGCAAGCAGAGGAAATCAAATCATTTACGGCTTCAACCATCAAGCTTCATACAAAAATAAAGTTGAAACCAAAGACAATTCATAAGGGAAAGCACAGGGAAAATGTTTTATGTATGCAGGACAGTTTCAGGACGGAATTTAAAGCAGTATGTATTTTGGGTCCACTTTTTTAGCACTTCCAATTAGCCCAAGTATTCAAATACAAACAGTCGAGCCTGTCTGCTGCCACGGCAGCTCTGTGGTCTAATTTATGTAAACTTGTTCCATTATATAGGCTGCTGAGAGTATCATTAAGGTTTGGCTTGGTTTTGGGAGACTTTTTTAATACAAAACTACAATAAAGCACAGCCAGCTCATCTCATTTGCTGAATGTGTTGGGTGTGTATATTCTAATGAACGGCTTACAACAATGCGACCTGCCACTGCAAATAATTAACCTTAAGTGAAACCAATTACACACTTTTTCTGCCATCGCGAATGCCTCTAAAAGCAATCATGTATAGCGTTCTCTCGTTTTGCTGATAAAGAAACTAAGTAGAGGATTCTTGGCTATTCTGTAGTAACAAATGAACACTGAGAAGTCTCTTTATGCTCAGAGAGATATCTAAAAAGGAAGAAGATAAACAACAATTATACTGCTCTCCCTGTCAGCGCAGCATGCCTCGGGTCAGTCCATTAGAGATCACTGTTTGGTGCACTCTTGTGCTGGAATAAGAAGTGCACCCGTTTGCGGCCAGGCTTTGACTGGCAGTTGGGACCTGGAGACTGTGTGTGTGTTGTGAGCTGCCTGCGAATGCAGACGGAGGATGGGAGGGGGGGATATCCAGACATAAACTTCCACTGTCAGCATGGGCAATCATGGCACTTCATTGTCCAGCAGCATCATTACAATATGGTTATCATCTGAGCTTGAGTCTGACACCTTCTCCAGGACCTCTCCAATCACCCCCCATAGTAGGCTTCAGTACCAGGCAGTCAGGGCAAATCTCTGCTTTGTGCTTGTCTGCCTTAATAGACTGGATGTCACTTCTGCCTGTGGAATGTGCCCGGTCTTCAGCTGTCAGTCAGAGGCGCGGGTGTCAGGCCGGAGCGTGGCTGGAGCCGTCTGGATTAGAGGGTAGTTACCATAGCTGTCAGATTACTGACAGCCTGACACCCCCTCTCCCAACTTCCTCTTATTGTTTCTTTGTTTCTCTCAAACATCCTCCAGATGGGAGAATTACCAACCAGAAGAGAGGGAGAGGAGAGAGGGAGGAGAGAGAGAAAGAAAGATACAAAAGCTAAGGCGGGTTTTTAAACTTCTATGCCACGTTAGCTTTGAGATGAAGTAAAGTGTGCTTGGTAGATTCCTATAGAGAGGGAAGGAAGCAGGGAGAGAGGATGAAAAGAGAGCATTACACCTATTCCCACCTCTCCTTGTTATCTTTGGTATTCATGTCAAGATAGGTGATTGTGTTGGTCATTAGTGTTCATATACCCAACAGAGTGTCTTAGTTAGTACCTTTGAGTAAAGATCTATCTTCACTGGATATTCACCTCTATGACTGTACCTGTCTCATTCATCAGCAGAATTGTAGGAAATGTTCTTTAATTTATCTTTCTTTCTCAGACAAATGAACTAGCTTAATGTGGAGATGTAGACAGGCATGATAAAAAATCACTTAGATACCATAACCTATAATGAATAATGGAATCATCCACGGTTTCTGGAAGTATTTTAATGATTGAAGAAGCAGTAGGCAGGCTACGGGTCAGCACTTGTCTTTACATTTCTCATCTCTTCATTCCAGTGACCCTGTATGGCTGATTTTTTTAAATGAGCGCTGGACTAACAGCAGACTTAGAGAAAGAGGGGAAACTTCACATTTTAGCATGGAAGGCAGATTCATTTTCTTACAAAGGACATTTAATTCCATCCAAAACTAAGAAAATAAATCTTGATTTCTTAATAATAGATTTTTAATTTGCTCTAACTTCCACCAGCCCCAAGCAGTGAACTTGAGAAACAATTACATGGATGTAAAATGAAATGCAATGAGGTGTTGTGTTTGTAAAAATGCACTGTTACACCATTTCAGCCCCTAGCCGTCGGATTCTACCATAAAAATAACCAAAGGAAGATTACAGTTTGCCCTGACCTCCAATCTCCTCTAACAAGCCAGGCTACAAAAATCAGAGGCGCCGTCATGTACGGGTAAAGATAATGAGGGCGGCTGCCTGAGGAGAGACCGAATGCAAAACAATTATAGTTAGTTACAGGAGCACAGGTTAATATTCTCTCATGTCCCTCCTCTCTTCACATTCCCTTTTGTCCTACATCAATCTTAATGAAAGTTATGAGACCTGTCCGCAATGATAAGCAGCCACTCAGGCATACTCTGTGTCAAGGCTTCCACATTATGCCTCCCCTTCAGCCTATGTTTTGCATAGCCTAAAGCATCTATTAAAATCCCCTTGTAAAATTCATAAAACAAAAATGTGGTGGGTCAAGTCTAGAGGGAGCTAAAGTAAGCTGCTTATTAGCAGGGAGTCGAAAACACAGATCCAATTACAGATCCTGAACAAGGAGCACTAAGAATCAGCATTGGGGAATAAGTATTTTCCTTTTCTCTCCCCTTCAATTGGCCTAGGTGCAGAGGAGAGAGAGGGAGGTATCAGAGAGCAGGATCCACGGATGGTAATTACAGTGGGAGTGTTTAGTGCATGAAGCTAGAGTTGGAGCCATTCAAGTACAAACTCATGTAAATCTTCACTTTGCTTCAGATAGTAAATTGGTCGGGTTTAAGAGGAATCCCAGAAGGAGAGGAGGAGAGGGGCTGCGCCGAGAGAAGCCATGAGCTCCAGAGATATGTAAAGAA
Organism: Cetoscarus ocellatus; assembly: GCA_037902135.1. Classification (NCBI taxonomy): domain Eukaryota; kingdom Metazoa; phylum Chordata; class Actinopteri; order Labriformes; family Labridae; genus Cetoscarus; species Cetoscarus ocellatus. The sequence continues at coordinate 1,605,872 of JBAMNC010000683.1, forward strand.
TCTCTGTCTGGAATTTAAAGGGCTACAAATTAGACCAGACATTAGCCTTTTTCTTCTACAGAGCCAGCAGAATGTGAATGAAACAGAATAAATAACTATAAGACGGCTTTTCCCCTCTTCTTATAAGATGACATTAATCCTTTCATGTGCAATGACAGCTTACAGGGTCTGACCCTCTCCCCAGACAGCCATATAAAGCAAGGGGATTTCTTACGATCCCACCAAGAACATGTTTCTGTTAATAAGAGGTCCTGATAGAGGTCTGTACCCCGCATTTAATACTCCAGTTTACACCGGCTTCCCCTGCTCAACAGATGGCTCTGATTAAACCAATCAACAATGTGCTGATATTTAATTTCATTTACACATTCAGGTGAGCGTAATTTGAATGGTTCCATATCTGTAACAAGCAGCACTTTTACATTTTTTCTTGCAGGGCAGTGAAGGCTGAAGTGTCTCTCAAGCGTACAATAGTGTGAGTGTTTGAGCCCTTTGAAAGGAAAAAGATCAAAAGCTGCTAGTCCTCCTGCTTCTGCCGGGCTTTAAGCTGTAACCAGCACAGACCCCGCTCTTCACATCTCGAATGGCGCATAGTGGTGGGTGGCGAGCTGACTGATTGCCAGGAGTGTACTGTCAGCATCACTCTCTCCACAGAGGACCATGATGGGGGGGACAGTCTGCAGGCAGTCCATGTGGACCCCCAGGCCAATACCATCAGCTCTGCAGAGGAGACGTTGGCGGCCTGCGCCTCATATAATGACCTCGGTGGGTAATGTGCTACACTAATATGTGGACAGGGTAATTCATTTGCACAAATGGACAATCCATCACATTTTTGCAGACAATGAACTCTGTGGCCAGCTGAATGGATGCCATATTCAGTTTTCAATATATTCCTGGTGAAAGAAATCAATGGAAAAATACAGTAATTTCTTTAAGTGATATTTAGTAGGATGCAATGTTATTGCACTCCCTAAATGTTCCATTGAATAGAGTGAGGCCTTGTACGAACAATAAAATTATAGAAAAATGATTATTGATGGGAAAAATAATTCCTACATAAATTAACAGGCACTTAATTGAAAACACAAACTGGCAATTGTATAAATAATTAGCCTATGGTTGTAGCACTGCTGACAATCTGCCAAAGGTGGCTGGATATAGCCCTGGTTAATAATGTTAATAGTGCAATTACTGCCAGAAACATTAGCATGGTTCAGTAGACTGTAAGGGGAAAAGCCTTTTTCTTTATGATGTTGTGATTTCAGGTTAAAGTTGTGTCCTGTGCTGTGTACCATCCTTTTTTTTCTCTCTGTCTAACAACTCTTTATTGCTACACTATAAGTTATACAAAATTCACATAGGGCCAGGAAATGTTGACCAAAATCACGGCTTTATAATACTAACAATAAGTGAGAGCACAGATAAGTTTTAGAAGGGACCCATTATACATTTGCAAGCACTTACCAAGCACTACAAGCAACAAATCCCTGCACAAGAGAGTATTTTTAAAACCTGAACGTAGAAACCTACAAGGCCATTCTCGTACATGGATAACTACTGCTTGCATTGCTTCTCTGTGCTCATGCGAGTTAAACTTTATTCTTTGTCGGTCACTGGGCAGACACAGTCACATTGTATCCGTTAATATAATGGGCTACAGTCCTCCTCTTTGACTGAATGTATCAAGTAGACATGAGAGCAGCCTGACATCACTTTCTTGGCAAAGACGAGCAAAGAAGTAAACAAATAAGCGAAGTTAAACTACTTTCAGAAAAACTGCTGTGCATATATCAGATGAAAGAACTCGGTTCCCATTTAAATGAGCCAAAAAGGAATAGGAAGTACCCTCACGATCACCAAATGGTTCTCATACACCAGAAATAAAAACTTTGACATGATTCCGGTAAATATTTTTAAGATATTCTACAGAATATCTAAACTGTATCAAGACTTTGGCTACATTTCAGTATATTGGCAAAAAATACAATTAAATGGTTATTCCTCAATAACACCTTAACTTTTAAGGTAAAATACCATGTGGTCGATAGGCATTAATGGTCCATCATGTATTTCTGGTTGTGAGGTTTCTTACTCTATAGGGCCATGAGTGTTACTTGGAAAAAAAGTTAATACTGACAAACGGAAGTAGCTGGCCAAATTTCAGCTATAAGCCATACTACCCTTTGCTAGACCCTGTTAACAATATACATTAACATGATTACTAAACTCCAGTACATGCAGTCTCACTATTACATCTTCAGTGAGGACCTGTGGTATATTCAGTCCAGCCTCCATTTGTTGAATATCCCTGTTTTCTGCAGTGAACTTAAGTTAATGAGGCCAGAATACCCACAAAGGTGGGAGGCTAGTAGCACTGTTGGACAGCTTTGCTCCATCATATTGTCAAAGAAACACAATAAAACAACACAGCGGTGTACCATTTAGAAAAAAAATCTTGTGGGGTGCTGGCCAGATCAAAATACAGGAGGTGACCAGCTAATGTAATGTTTGGGTTGCAAAGCTACCTTGAAAGGTTAACTCTTAAAGGCTCCTGTTTGATGGAAAGTTGATCTCTTTTGATTTATTGTTAAGTCATAAGCATAAATAACCAACATAGCTCAAATGAAGAGTTGTTTGCAAAAAAAAAGCTTTGGACTGAGCTGATCCAAATAAAACCAATCACAAGCTGTTGTGAACATCCATGTATCCTCTTAGGTGTTTTAATCTTAAAAACTCTTTAGTAAACCAACAATGGGAGACTTTTATTGTTAAGAATAAACAGGGAAAAAAATAAAGTAAAATAAAATAAAATAAAATAAAATAAAATAAATAAATGTATATACAAGATATTTAATGTTCGAACTGAGAAACTTTATTTTCTTTTGCAAATAATCATCAACTTAGAATTTAATGGCAGCAACACATTGCAAAAAAGTTGGCACAGGGGCATTTTTACCACTGTGTTACATCGCCTTTCCTTTTAACAACACTCAGTAAACATTTGGGAACTGAGGAGACCAATTTCTGAAGCTTTTCGGGTGGAATTCTTTCCCATTCTTGCTTGATGTACAGCTTAAGTTGTTCAACAGTCCAGGGCCTCCGTTGTTGTATTTTACGCTTCATAATGCGCCACACATTTTCAATGGGGGACAGGTCTGGACTACAGGCAGGCCAGTCTAGTACCCGCACTCTTTGACTACGAAGCCACGCTGTTGTAACACGTGCAGAATGTGGCTTGGCATTGTCTTGCTGAAATAAGCAGGGGCGTCCATGAAAAAGACGTTGCTTGGATGGCAACATATGTTGCTCCAAAACCTGTATGTACCTTTCAGCATTAATGGTGCCTTCACAGATGTGTAAGTTACCCATGCCTTGGGCACTAATACACCCCCATACCATCACAGATGCTGGCTTTTGAACTTTGCGCCTATAACAGTCCGGCTGGTTCTTTTCCGCTTTGGTCCGGAGGACACGACGACCACACTTTCCAAAAACAATTTGAAATGTGGACTCGTCAGACCACAGAACACTTTTCCACTTTGCATCAGTCCATCTTAGATGAGCTCGGGCCCAGCGAAGCCGGCGGCGTTTCTGGGTGTTGTTGATAAATGGCTTTCGCTTTGCATAGTAGAGTTTTAACAACAATATATATATATATATATATATATATATATATACACATATGTATATATATTTCGTTAGAGTTAAATGTTTAATTATTTGTTCATGTTCAAAATAAAAAAGAGAAGAATAAAGAGAATGAATAAATAAATAATAATAATAGAAAAATAAACAGGAATATAATGTGTTCAGCCCCTAAATTGGCCAGGCTTTAGCAATGCTGCTTATTGTATGTATTGATAACAATAACAAGGTAAGGAGATACAGTCTGCTTTTTGTGTTGGGGAAATAATGGACAAATGTACATTCAAGCTGTACTCTCCACAAGAAACAAGCAGAATACTGACCCATCTTTATAACAGGTTAACTGGAGTGTATGTCATGTATGTCAAAATAATATGAATAATATGAAACGTTCGCTCAGATTCACAAAATCTCACTGCTGTACATTGATCTACGTGAGTCAGACATAGGGATGGTAATTGAAAGCCAATTCCAGTTGAGAATCAATAACAACTACCTGCATGCCTTGCAACTGAAGAACTTCACGCTCTCATTAGAGACAGTCTGCAGAAACTATGACAATAAAGTATAAGAATTCATGGCAGACAAGAGACAGAAATTGATTAATTGTGGCTTAATTTTACATAAAAATATATTTGCTGCACAGCATCCACTTTCTGTGTCTGTGTGACTTCAAACAAGGGTGGAAACACCAAAAACTTACTGAAGCATTTGTCCATGCAGCACAGCGTTAAATATTAGAAGTGCAATGTGCCTGACATTGCCATCACAAAAAATGTGAAGGCCTGCTTTGTTTTCCAAACAAAAAATCCTTAAGAATCAATAAGGGAATCAGTAAAAAAAAGAAGCAGAATTCAGAAAGGCATGGTATCAATAACATCCTATGAATTCCCATCTCTTGTCAGAGAACACAACGCCAGAGCAGCAGTGCCATAAAATAATGTGCTGGGGAAAAAGAAAGCATCTTTAGCAGCCTTGTTAAAAATTTGCACTTTTTCATCAAAATGTTTGCCTTTTTCTTTTGATGAACGCTTTAAATTAAGAACTAACTAATATCACAGACATGAAAAGGGAAAAGAAAGTCAACCTGCACTTTGTGCTTTGAATAAATGTTAATATAGTGGTTTGGGACATTCTTGTATAACTACCAAGCAGTGATACATGGATAACATTATTAAGTAAGACTGTGATACAAACGGTCCAGCAATGAAAACAGCAAAGTGGGCACTTCAAAATTCATCACTTTATATTTCCCCCTACTTCTCCTTATTTCCACTCTTTCAAATCAATTGTATCTAGTGCCAATGAATTGATACACTTTCTATTTACACAGCAAGATCAGACAAACAAATAAAATCAGCAAGATCTGCAGTCCAAAACAACATCTGCTAGTCAGTGCATACAGATTAATTGAAAGTCTTTGTGCTGTCATTTCAGTTGAGTGCAGTTTGACTAACATCTTAACCTACTTAGTGCAATTAGTGCTTCATTAGAGAGGCTAACTAACTATTGCTTCTCTCCATAATGATGTGCAAGAGTGTAGACATAAAAGTACATAATCAATGGTTTCCAATTACTTCACAAGTGCAACCACTATTTCAAATAAACTGGATAATAATATAGAGCCATTACAAAGTCTAAGGTAGCAGAACCATTTAATTGCAGTGCAGTTCTTCTCAGCTCCAAGATTTTTTCACACTAATGAAGTGTCATACAAAAAAAGCCCGTATTGATTTTTTCACCACACAGCCTCCACCACAAATATGTAATTATCCTTTTTATATCTGGCAGGGGATTAAAGTAATCTATAGTATCTAGCCTTTGCGCTTCCTTGACAGGGTTGTGTGGGGCTTTTACCCTTTTCAAAATATGTGTCTTTTTGATGAATGAACTTTAGACAAAATGCTGCTCTGTTCTTTATTGTTTTGTCTAAAAACCTGTATTCTGAAGACATCATGCTGCATGTTCGGCTGCCTGAGCTTTCAGTACACAATCATGGCATTTCAAGCCCTGTCATCTATGAGCTGGGCACTTAGAGCTCAACATCAGCAAACACACAAAGAAAGATGTGCTCCGCAATCAAACACACAAACATCTTTTCATTATTTTTCTTCTGAGATCTGTGTGAAGCAGTGAGCTCAATAGAATTCATCACAGCTGGTTAATAAGGTTAATTTAATCCAATAATGTGTCCATGAAAATCAGTACTTCCTCTGGAGCCCCACACAAAAGCTCCCTGCTGTTCACTGTCAAACACACAACACACCCACACTCATCCTCGGCTCCACATAATAACAGCCCAGTTCATTTAAACTTAAAGCCAGCTCCTCTCCTCCTCTCTCTCTCTACTTCTCTCTCACTCTGTCTGTCTTTATGTCTCCAGACCTGAGATGGACGAGCAACCTTAAGACTACCCCACGCTGGGCTGCCCTTCACGATAATAAAAAGCCATTACCTTGACCGCTGACACGAGGCCAAGTGTGAGGGTCAGAGTGATATTTATTGATGAAACTCTGAGCTCCCAATCTGCTGCACTCAGTGCGCATCATACAGCTGTCAGCACAGACAGGGATCAGGCAGCATGATGGCCCTCGACATGGCCCATCTATAATTTATGAACTACACAGAAAACAACCAGGAGACAACAGAGAAGCCCCGGCTGCCCAGGGATTACCCTCCAGCCCAGCTAAAGAGATCTGAACGAGAACCATCTAAGGGCCACTGCGGGCCACGCTGATATGGGGCAGCAGGTAAGCACAATAGCTGGTGTTCCATATTCAGAGGGGCCTCGGCGGGATCCATCTCTCTGGAGGACACTGTTGTGAATAATATAATAGACAGTGTTTACAGTGGGGATGTAAAGTGAGTGCGCTGGTGCATCACACACCCCAGCACACTTCAGCTGAGCCCTGTAAATGAGCTAACAGAGGGGCAGAGGATGTAAACTTTTACACTTTATTCTACAAAAAGCTCCGGGACAGCCCTCTGGCAAAGACAGGCAGAACTGGGAAAAGTGCAGGGTTTGTATATTTGAGTATTGCTCATGCTGTTCCTTTAAAATAATTAAAATAATAAATGTATTGTTTTTTATTTATGTTCTTATTGAGGTTGTAAAAATTTCAGATAGTTTTCGAGTACCTTTTGTATGCTGTACCACGTGTGTTGAAATGACAACTTCTGCTATCTCAAAAATGAACAGCTTAAAAACATGGGACAATACATCTCTTATAAGACTAAGACTTGAGAGAAAAGTTAATCCATGAAAGTTGCAAAGCTCCAAGATAACACTTTAGCAATGTTTTGGCTATATTCTGTTTATATAGTCTTTCTTGCAACTGAAACTACAACGTGTCGGAGTTCGCATGCCATTTTAGCTCCATTCACACTGCCTTACAAGTTGCAGTTTTTGCCATGGACATGTCCTTCGTTTTGTCTCCAGAGTTAGCATAAGATAAGATAAGATATTCCTTTATTAGTCCCACAGGGGGGAAATTCCAAATTTACAGCAGCGATAAAATACAAAAACGAAATAAACGGAATGAAACTTACGAATGAAAATAAATAAAATATATAAAAGTGGTATTCACAGCTCTCATGTACATGTTCTATATATTACAGCTGGAAAAATTTGAGATATTTATATGTATGACTATATACACAAAACATGCTAACATGTGTGCACAGAATATACATGTGTACAGAGTATACATATAAATAAGATGTATATTAGTAAGAGGGAGCATGCTGACTCAGCAGAGGACAGCAGCGCTGTCAGTGTGTGTGTCTACCTTTGAATGTATGAGAATCGTACACCCTGTCATGCTCTCTCACACATCTCCAAAGCCATATCACACCATGAGGTGATACTAACTTTACGTTCTTGTGGATTAAATGTGACTGTCTCAAGGTGTAATGATGATGGAGCTTCATTGGGATGTGTTTGTGTATACGTACTGTGGAAAGGGCTTTTAATAAAGTAAAAAATAAAATTCATATCCTTGTGAACTCTGACCTTTATTGTTGCTGCCTGGTTTGTGAAATGTTTTTCCCATTATTTAAACTTACTTTTGTCACTCTGAGGTTTAAATTCGGGTACTATGACACAAGAGAGGGTTAAATTAGAGATCTTTGAGCTCCTGACTAAAAAAGTGCTCTACGAATCAAAAATGTGCATCTGCAAGTAAAAATCCTTTTCAGAGTTAAAGCTCAACATTAATTAAAGAAAACATCTTTAATCCTTATGTCCAATCAAAGAAAATTACACTTTGTGTCCCAGAAGGGGACTGGCTGGAAAAAGGCAATGGAACTATTACATACTGGTCATAATTTCAGCTTTCACCCCCTAAAATAGTTTTACCAACTTCAGCTCTGTTGATGGAGAAAAAAAAAAAAAGATCTATTTTCAGAACTTTAACCCATAACTGCCAGGATGTGGTGCACTTGATCCTTAACTCAAGAAAAAACTTAGAAGATGCATAATTTCATATGGTTTTGATTCAATTAAAAATGTAAATAATTCAATATTAAGTGCAGCCTGGGCATGTCTACAACTTTATTCAGATGTTTATCTGCTTGTCTATTTGTCAGTTTTTGAGCAGAAAAACCGCAAAAGTCCGCAAACGGAATTTAAACAAATCTCCTGGGACTGTTGGTCATGTGCTTTTTCTGCTATTTTCAATTGTTGTAAACCTATGAATGACAGGATTCATTTTGGTGCTTTTCAAAATCATTATAGACCTATTAATAACAAGACTCTTTTTGGTGCTTTGTTAATTGTTGTACTCTTTCAGCTGAAGAAAAATGTTATTATTAGCGAACTGTTGCCTGAATGAAGAAACAACAGAAATGCATAAAATCAAAATACATATTTTTGAAACACTTTTCTCTACTTTCCCCTCTAAATTTATTCACAAACTACGAATTATTCACCAACTTCAGTCCTGATAAAAAAAAAAAAAAAGATTTCCACTACACAAAATGCTGAATGATTTATATTTTTGGATTGACAAAGCCTTGGATAAGTACATAATTGTCAAAAAATTACATTTAGGTTCCTTTTCAGTTATTTTTTTTTCTTGTGCTGTGTCAGCTTAAATGGACTTCTTATTGGCTACTGGGGGAGCATATGCTTTAGTCTGGGGGACATAAAATAAGACCATGAAATACAATTTTTAAGCATTGGCTGTAAATTGAAAGCCTATCATCAGACATTACATGTTTTCATGGTCAAAACATTGCAGTCTAATAGGCTATGTGTGTTTATATTTAGAGATGCATAATGTTATATGATTTAGGGTTCTGCAGATACTGGCTTAAAAAGTTGAATATCGGTATTTGCTGATGTTGAAATTTTTGCAGATCACAGCTGGCCATACGTAGACCATATATGTTCCATACATCGGATGTAATATTGACAAAATACACAAATGTACCATAATATTTCATGTAATTATTACAGCATAGGCACATTTAAGAATCAAGAGCTTATTTTTTCAAGAGCTGTTTTACAATTGTTCCTTACACAAATAAAGGGTCAGTCCCAATTGTACCCCTTAGCCCTTGGTCTTGCAAGTTCACACCAAGTGAAGGGATATCCCAAATTATCGTAAGGCTAACTCACTTGAAAAGAAGGGGTGTGAGAAATTTTCCATAATACACCACGCCTGCTAACAAGATGGCAGAGCGGAGACCGAAGAAAGCACATAAATGTAAGTAGTTAAGCATAATTATTGAGTTTCATAGTAATGATACTCATGTTTTTATCAGACATTCCATCCTTTGCTACTCAACCTAAATATTAACCATGATGCGCAGACCAGAGCTCCAAGACCTATCATAAAAGATGGTGTTCAAATACCAATATTGCAATGGAAAGAAACTCAAATTTTTGCCAAATAACATGTCATATGTATTACCATTGAAAAAATAATCTTAAAAACAAAAATAAGCCTGTCCTCAAAAGGGCCTAAGGGTAAATTCTGTTTTTGTTCTTACAAGGGTGGGGAATTGGAAAACTTTACAAAGCTTGAAATAAAAAAAATCTGTCATTTGAACTATTTACAGAAAGAATATGTTAGCATAACTAGTCTGTTAATTTACATATCAGAGTTCTTATCTCCACATATATGTCAAACCTTGGATTCATTTAGATGAGGTTTTTGACCAAAGGAAAAACAGGCACTCTTTTTGTGTGCAAAAATGAAGTAAACGGTACAAATGGCAAACCTGCGGATCCTTTTTCCATGTCATTTCCTTTTCTCCTCATGGTGTGCCATCCTATCCTCCGTCCTAACTAAATGAAGGAAGGAACCCAAAAGTAATCTTTATATAAAAAAGAATAATTAACTTTCAGTGGGACTTGAGTTTTTGTTGTTACTAATTAATGTGCTTTTAACAAGACAAATGTTGGTTGTAGCAGATAGAAAGTTATTTTTTCCTTTTTTTTCTTCTTTGAAAAAACGTTTTTTTTCCCCCACTGGTTTATTTCTGTATTGTTATTTTTTCCTCCTCATTTTAAATCCCACTTGACAGTTCTTTGTGGAAAACTTTAATTGCAAATACACTTCTGGCCCATTTTTTAACACAAGGGTATTCTGTCTCCATTCTTGAATTCCCTCCCAGATCAAACGCAATCCTTCATCGGCCAATTTCCCTGACACTTTCTTTTTATCCGTTGAATTCATCTTTACATGCTGCAGACAAACATATATTGTTTCTGATCAATAAATAACCATATAATTGAATACTGCTGCATCCCAAATGAAGCCCTCATTTACCAAGCTTCAGTAAACAGCGAGATTCTTTGCCTATCTAACGCTGACATTTCAGAATTCAAACACATTCAGGGCAGTGTCAGTACACACAGCTTCTGTATCCCACTTAGGCTCCCTTTTCAATATGGAACTATCTCCAACCAATAAATTATTCTGGGCATCTCCAAAGTCATTACACATTTATTTTGATCTCGCATCATAATTCACAGCTTGGCGCACAATGCATTTTCTCAAAATGCATGGTAATTCCTTGGTGCAGAGCAAAGTTATGATTCATTTATACTGGAGTGACAGCATAATGCAGAGACGTCAAAATCCATTAAACTGTTCAATGTCTTGGGGTTTATTTTTAGATCCAATTGAGATTCAACTGATGGTGAAAAATATACAGTCAGGTGTGTTTACCTCACCTTTAGAGAGAATGTGTTATGGTTCCAATTAATTTGTTATTCCTGTCACTAAAGGCATTGTCTATGTCAAACTGTCACCGCGCCTTGGGCTTTGTTTCCCGAGAATGGCATCTAATTTCACTGCATTCTTTCATAGCTATACCCATTTAGAAAGGTGTGTATTTGATTTAGAACCACTTAAAGCAAATACAGGCTGATTTGATTGCTCATCACAATGGCAGATTGCAAAATTGCTGCTTGTTGCCTTGACCACTGAGCAAGTTAAATGATCATTCACAGTTTAAAAGACATTCAATTATCTTATGGGCACCTCCAGAGATGGCTGTTGAGAGGAGGGTGCTACAGTCTAAGTAGAAGCTAAATTGCATTACTGTGGAAATAATGCAGGCACTTAACAGTGTTACCTTTGTCAACATTTCCACAATGTTTTCCACCCTTAACCCTATCTCTAAGGAGTAAAACAAAAGAGTGGCAATATTTAAAACTTCAGGGATTATTTCTTTTATGACACAAATAGAAGATGTGACCCCAAATCCATCTCTTTAATTTCCGACAAAAGAAGGTGTGCTCTATCAAATATACATAAAGGCAGTATAGCAACATTAATCATTAATCCCACTTCTGACAAGAAAAATGGCCAATCACAAGGGCTGAACAATTTCAGGAAAATATCTACTTGTGATTTTTCTGGTAGATTTCAATGCGATTCACGATTTTCTTCAAATTAAGCTTCAGTGCAATATTCACTATGTTTATAGTATGGACAACATTAAGGAAATCAATGATCAAAAGCATAACACATTATTCATCATCTAATATTAATAATTAATTTTTTTTTTTTTTAATAAATTTTAAGGGATACTCCAACTTGTACTCCTAAACAGAGGTTTTGTGTTGTTGATCTGCTAACCAGCACTTCCATAAAAGCATATTGTCTGCAAATGTGTAAAATAGTTGACACAACAGATCCTGGGTCAGTCAGGAGTGCTGCAAAAAATTGTAGCTTTGGCAATCACATGACTGTGTTGCCTGAAATTGTGATTTCGATTCGAAAACGATCAATCATTCAGCCCTACCAACCACAATGTAGAATTTGGATTGGCAGCTGGGGTGGCCAATCAAAGATGGAGGGGGGCAGGCCCTCCACTTGGCACACCCCTGCCCAGGTAACCACACTACCCTTTTTGTGTTACCATGAACCCTGGGGGTTGCACCCAACTATTTAAGATCCTAAACCAAGCAAATGCCCTGTATATGTTCTAGTAAAATTCATGACAGGGCCACCGTTTTTAAGAGAATTTTGACCAGAAAGCCCTTAATGTGACGGAATGATTATCGTATGTAGTTATGATTAGCAGTTGTTAAAAAAGTAAAAGTGAACTGATTTTTAAGGCTCTGCTACACATTGTGTTTCTTTCATGTTAAAAAACAACTTGAACTTTATTTTTAGTGTGGCCTGCATGGACCAAGTAAGGGTCCTTGGTGCACCAGCTTTAAGTGTCATCCATCACTACAAACATGAAGAAGAAGATGGAGCCCCTGTATGCAAAATCAGACAGTACAGCTAATGTGATAATCACATCAAACTTTTTGTTGTATTAGAATCACCCTGCATCATCAGCCAAAAGAACAGTAGCAAAATCACAGTAACAGTAATATCCTGTTAGTGGTAAAATACTTGATTTAAAATTGAGGTTATGGATGCACGACATTGATTGCTTTCTGATATCCCATTATTTCTGAACCCATTATACACATACTGATACCGATACCAATATAATTGAATATGCAGTCTCCACTCAACTAAAATTGGCCAGTTCCTTAGACTGTGTCACTTTATTTGTTTTAGAAACAGATGTGAAACTAAAATATTTGTTCCTTAAAAATGATGCCTTTGATTTTTTTTAATGTAAACATTCAGTGAAAATAGGACAAAGCATTATGCTACATCCATAAATTCTGCTGATATTACAGCCAATATAAGGGATGTCTAGGGCTGAAAAGTGTGGCTGATATACTGGCTGTAAATATCAGCAGAGTTTATTTATCTGCAGATACGGATATTAGGCTTTTTAAGTTATTATCAGCCAATACTGATGTCACACTGATAATTTAGCGCATCTCTAATTGGGATTGTTAGGAATTAAATATAAAGCTTCAGTATAATGTAAACAATCAGCAGTACTATTGCAAGTCCACAAAACAAGACACAACAGAACTCTGATGGCCTCAGCCCATGACTGTCAAATGCATTTCTTTTCAGTCAAAACTCAACATTGAAGGGAGATATAATTATATAATCATTATTCTAAATAGATGCACAGTACTACCAAAAGAGTAGGCTTGCAGATTTTTAGCACAACAGCAATGCAGCTAACTATAAAAAATAAGGCTCAGACTTCCCTTATTCCACATCCAAGAGAAGAATTGTAAGTATCAGAATAACTAGGAATAGCTATTAAATTGACATTTTTTAACATTGTAAACCAACATGATTCATTATTTCTTAATCATTTCAACTGAAAACCCTTTAATTTCTCATTATACAATTTGATCAGTATTCCTGTCACAGACAGACATCAAACAAGCATCATATCACAAAAAAATAGACTGCTCAAGGACTGCCCTGCGATTTTGTAAAGAAGTCAGACTATGAAAATTACCAACAATGAAAATAATGATGAAAACTATTTACAATGTACTTTTAAGATTAAATGTTTACAAAGTGATTTTACAGACAAGGCATATGCATTAACTGATAATATAAAATCTTGAGCATCAATAGTAAAGCCAAGTGTAATTCACAGTAATGCTGATAATCATTAAACTACAACTATTTCTTGGCAGTGATCATGTGAAGAAACTTTTTGATATTCCCATCCCTTTTAGCTTGTTTACATTGCATATTATGTATTTCTGTATGATATGACTACTTACTGTGCATGAAAAAAAAAAGATAAAAACGTACAATAACTGTAGTAATGTGAGTGTGCTTCATGAATTTTCATTTAACAGAATTTGCTTTATTTCCTAAAAAAATATTTTAGCTGAAAAAAAAAAATTGGGTATACTACATTTCAACAGACATCAGGAGTAAATCATGTCCTGACTGTTTCTTCAGGTCTGTATCAGTTCATGTCAGCAGGTATGGTGAATTCCACACTGCTGTTTCCTTTGTAAGAGAGCCCACTGGTGCACTGAGAATGGCTAGCTGCTGTCGGGGATAGGGGAAGGCAGGCAGGAGGGATTTTTTTTCTTTCTTCTACAAGGATTTTTTTGTGTGCAGTTATGGTCCATCATTATTAAATGTCTCTTGCTGGATGGGATAGGCGCTTTATCAAAAACAGCCATTCATCAGGCGCTGAGCAAGACAGCTCACATCTGACCTCTGCGGCAATAATGCCGCATCAAGTAGGCCAACTACCTAGTTTAGCGGCAGAGCAGGGAGCAGGGGCTGGCTCCAAGATTAAGTGCGCTGTTTCAGGTTTTCATTCCCAGGGGCTCTGCTGGCTGATGTTGTATTGATTGCAAAAGTTTACCAGTAAGTATCACAAACAACAATAGCCAGGTCAACGATCGGTGATGCCTGAACCGCTATTCCCTGGCGGGGGGCTACACGTTCAGGGCTAAAGCACTGCCATCATCATAGCTGTGTGCAGGGTGCAGAAAGGGCTCTCCTGAGCAGGGGGAAGAGAGGTGCACTGGCTGTTCTAACTGACATTTAGGAAAGCGATATGTCAGTGTGAAATGAGCGAGCGTGAGATAATTATAAGCCTTTGCATTATAAAAGGCTGCATCGACAAACTGTCGGATTGGCCTTCCACAGAGGCACCAGCCCTGTTAGGTACTCCTGCATAGGCTACTCCTCATCCCATTTAATGCTTTGGTAATGTTTTTTAACATCCATCGTAAAGACCCATGTCTCTACACTGACTGATCAGGGCTCAGTGTATGGGAAATTGCACACGGTACAGCCAATTTCCAACAACTCACTTCTCGTGTTTATGATAGCATGTCAAGATAGGAAGTGTTACCAATAAGCAATATTTCCTGAAGGAAACTGTAGCGCTCTTCTTCAAGATAAGTGTACGGGGATGAGCAGTAAAGAACACGACTCACCCTAAGGCCATCTTCGGCAGGCTGAATGATGGTGCATCCTTGGCCCTGCATGGAGGACAGCACACAACCCTCCATCACAGTGCCACTGGACCATTACCCAGGGACTGCAACGGCCAGCCGCACAAAGCAGGCCTCCTCCACTGCCCCATGAAGCTAATCATGTGATTTGATGCAATGACAGAGTAATGACACAGATTGGTGGTGTGTTCAGCTGCCCCTGCAGGAGACCACAGAGGAGGTGCTGAACACACGAGACAAACCCGAGCCAGGGCAAGTGCCGGAGACAACACAGAGCAGCAAGTTACCCAAGATATTCCAAGCACTCTCACAAGTGAAATCAAGATTAATGGATCTGCTGAGGGATTCTTTTATGTCCTTCAGTAACTATATTTCACTTAATGAGGGACATTAGCTGTAATAAAACTACTCAGAAGTACAAGCCGCTAATTAATGCCTCCACATTACCAGTGAATGAGAATAACTGAGTAGTTGGACCCATTGGACCAAATATTAAAGGTGCAATCTGTGGGCTCATGATTTCCACTGCTCCATGCCAATTCATCATTTTCACCACCAAGATGTATCCAAGTACTTCTTTGTCAGAGAAGTAATGGTAAACTTAAGTAATTTTTCTGCACATCATTCCTTTTATGGATTTATTTTGGAGCTTTTATGCCTTTATTTTAAAGAAGAGTGGACAGAGCCAGTAAATGGGAAGAGAAAGAGTGGACAATTACAAGGAAAGGAGCCACAAGTAGGATTCAGGCAACTGCCACCAAGGACAACAGCCTCAGTGCAACAGACTGCTGGCCCCAGTGCACATCATTCCTTCATAGGGGTGGGAGTAACATAAAATCAGCATCATCTGCCCTGCTGAGGGCAACAAACAGCATATATTAACAAATTCAAATTGATTGGTAAGAACTCCCTCCAACTTCATTCTGATACATAAGGTTATGATATCTGCAGAATTGACAGAAATGTTCTTATTTGCCATTGCATTAATTGATGGCACAGTATGTAAAGTTTGGCTACCAGGGGGCTCTTAAGTAAACCACACAAGCCGTGATGACTCAAGACGTAGTGACCCAGTCCCCCCCACCCACCTTCACAGTTTACTGTTGTTCGAGTTGCAGACTCTATTAGATAAAATCATTACTACATGAGGAAATCCCCCCCCACAAAAAAAAGAAACAGAGTTTCCCTTCCATAAAAAAAAAAAACAGAATGAGAAAAGAACATTTAAAAAGAACTTCCTGTTTACCTGGCACTTTGAACTCGCAAAGCATCCCGGAGCGCTCTTCATGTGAGTAAGGAAGTCCACTTCCAGAAGTGTTTTTTTCACTCGTTTTGTGAAATGTATCTGTAAAACAGAAACGTTGGTTTGCTTTATAGTAAATACATGGAATGATGTTTTTGATGGCCAGAGGTAATTCTAAAACAGAGGTAACACTGAAGGCAGGAAAAGGATACACCAGATCTCCATTCAACCTGTAAACATCTGTTTACGGGGGTCAGGGGATGGAGTTACAGTATGGAGTTTGGGTGACACAACGGTCAGTAGAGAATAGGGATGTGAATTGATAAGATTTTATCGATACCAATGTTATCAACGATTCTGCTAATCGATCCAATTCTTTAACGATTCCCTTATTGTTTCCTGCAGATTTTCTGAGTGGGCAAATGTTAGCCTGTAGATGTCAAACACACATGTCACAGCGTAGATAACTGCTTCTGCAAGTTGCTGGTTTTTCCACTCACTTAAGGTTGTGCAGTAGGCACCTTTTGTAAAAAAATTAAAAGTCACAATTCTGACCACTTCTGAATCCTGTCAGTGGAAGGAATTGATAAAGGAATTGATTAGCAAAAAGACTCATAATATTGATACTTTGATGGAGCTGTTAACGATTCTCAACTGGAATTGGTTTTCGATTCCCATCCCTAGCAGAGAATAATGGTGGTCCATCACAGGTAAGCAGCACAGACATGAATGAAGTACAGCAACAGAACAGAAACCTTTCACGCATTACTTGAGGTCCTCATGAAAAGAATAAACAAATGGTCACCATTAACCAGCTTGTGTAATCTATAAAATTATGAATTTCTCTGTCTATGAAAACTTATCTATATAACATAGTAAAAGTTAATTAATGAGGCATTCATCTGAAAATATCAATATCATACCGGTAACATCAGACATCCCCTCTTATTTTCTCCTGTTCTTTAATCCATTCGATAACTTCTTCTTTGGGAACTGTCTTCTTTTTTATGTTCCTCTAGTAATTGTGAAAAACTATGCTGTGAGGAGTCATTTGTGCAATACAAATGCACAATTTTGCATATGCGTAATGTATTTGACAAGGTTAGAGTGCCAAACATCTGTAAACAATTTTCTTTGATAAATAACAAATCTCTAAAAAACTAAAATTAAATTTACTTTTTTACACTGAGCATTGATAAATAATTTATTTCAAAATATGACCAACCCATTTCAAATGAATACATATCATTCAATCCAGTCTCAGTAATCATGTTATTTGTCAGTTACAGCCTGCCTTGACTTTAAAAGGGCCAATAATATGCTTTTCCAGGTGTTATTGTGTTTTACATTTCTCCTGCGTGTGATGGAGCACTTCTATGCAAAAGACAAAAAGTCCACAGGATCAGGACAGTAAATATATTTCTTATCCCTTTCGGGTGGTGGGTGGTGGGGTCTGGAACCTATCCCAGCTGACATTGGACAAGAGGCAGGGTATACACTGAACCGGTCACCAGTCAATCCCAGGACCACATAGAGAGACATACAACCACTCACACTCGCAATCATACCTAAGGCCAATTTGGAGTCACTAATCAACCTAATGAGCATGTTTTTGGCCTGTGGAAGGAAGCCAGAATGCCCTGAGAGAACTTGTGCATGCACAGAGAGAATATGCAAACTCCACACAGGAAGGCCCTGACCAATTTGGGGATCGAACCAGCAACCTTCTTGGTGTGAGGCATGCGCACTACCCGCTGCCACCGTGCCACTCCAGCTTGGAAACATCAGCATATCAGATATCACCAACCCTGAAAATAAAATATATATTAAATAAACCCAGGAAGATGACAAATTGCTGCATTGATATTTTGTCCTGCCACTACTCCTTAAAAAAGACAAATCATAAGCAAGGTTTTCAATGGCTGTGTATAATTACCTCTTATTATTTTGTTTGGAACCAATCAACATCACTACACCCTAACTGTTTTTATGACTCTAAGATGGTAACTCTGTGTTTAAAATGGATAAACAGATGGGAAAAATGCTCAAATTTAAAAGAAGTTTGGCCCTGACATGTCTTTTCCTGCACCCGCTGCTCTAAAAATGACTCTCAGATTTTCACCACACAAATACATCTCACTAACCTCCCTCTTTCAGCACCTTTATCTGGGCTATAATCCTGGCTGTAATGTGCCCTCGTTAGGAGAGCACTGCTGGCCCACACCAGTAGCAACACAGGGAAGGCCTCAGGCACCACTGGAATTAATTACAGACAAAAGCGATGGTGTTTGCAATTGTCATGCCAAATTTATCACTAGCCACTTAATGTGCCTCATCTGAACTGATCCACACTAGCTGAATTGCCCCAGGGCATCCATTCTTTTTCTGCCAGGGGTGGGGTGCTGGTAGTACAGGAGCATGTCTTTGTGTGTTTGTGTGTGTGAGTACAACGAAGTCTGCATCTGCTGGGGGCCTGCCTACGTCCTGGGCTGGAGGCGTTGTGTGCTAATAATGCCCCCAGCAAATACAGAGAACAGGAGTCTATAACAAATGTTAACACCCCTCCCAGGCCCCCCTGGTCTCCACCCGCCCTGCTTAGTCTCCAGAGAGACCTTCAAAGCCAGTCTTGACATCTTTAATTCTGTCATTTTTGTGATGATAATCCTTGATGTGCTTGGATGTGGTGTCAGAAGTCATTTGTGCAGTGCCAAAGTACATCTCTACACAGGCTTGCTGCAGAAAAATCTTGAGATCATTGAGGGAATCACACTGTATTTATCCACAAATACTTACTCACATACCTGAAAGAAAGGCTGTACCAGACGATTACTACTACTGTGTCAACATATTTCAATGAGAAATTAATTTAAAATAAAGATGTGTCTAGAAATACTGAAAATAGATGCACTGATTTTGAGAAGACCAATGGGATGTTAGGGCTGAGCAAAACAGATTTATGTAAAAAAAATCTAGGTTTTATCTTTGGTGTCATGGTGCTTTTATTTACAGCCAACTGCACTATGCCAATATTCATTCACAATGACAGAAAGGATTTACCTCTACAAAGGTGCTCCACAAAAATAATATAAAATGACTTTACTTTAATATTAACCATTTAAAAAATACAATCTTGTAATCACTGGTTTTATTCCTGTAAGTGAGTCCTACTTCCAATTGTATTTCTACTTAACTTATATCTGGCATATCTGTCATAAATATCACTGCAAAAACAAATTTGATATAAACAGTTGTTTTCGACCCAGGGACTGGTAACTTGGTTCACAGAGAGGGCCATACTAATTTTATTCTCATTGCCTAAGAGCCAATTTTTAAAGAAAAAGGAATAAGACAATTATTATTACTTACAAATTAACAGAAATAGGGAAATGATTCTTTATTAAGTATGACTTATACATCTATATATATTCATTTGTCAAATTTTATTTTTTAAACTTAAGTTCAAATACTAATATTCACATGTAATGATAATGGTAATGATGTGATACAGATTATATTTCATGACTTGATATCACAACTGATTAAATTTTTCTCCAACAGAGAGATTAAAAAAAAAGCTCTATGGGTGGAATCCAACAAGTATCCTACAGTAAGGACAACAGAATTACCCAATGTTATGATTTATTAACTGCATCAGTAAATTAATGTGAATTAATTCACACAATTATTAACAGACACAAAAGGTAATATAAAGTCTCAGGACATTTAGTCACACCAGCATGTATCATTAAAAAAAGAGTTGCCAGTTAAACTCTTGTTTTTCTATGTAACAGCGCCTGCCTGCCTGCCAGGTGTACAACCCGCTTTCCAGAGTTTTTCGAGCGCCCATGAGAGTTGAAAAACGTTAGATTCTTCTGCAGAAGATGAGGAGTCACAGTGCTAGTTAAAGTCACCTTAAGCCAAAGCAGATCTATCAAGAAACAGACAAAAAGACGGGTGCAGATTATTCATGTTTTTGTTGGCAATATTATGAAATTTTCTGACTGAGGACAGAGGGCAGCAAACAGTCCTTTACTTAAACCGCTGACTCACAGTTCACTTAAAGCCCTGCGTCTGTGTGCAAAGCTGAAAGCATTATGTTTGTTCATTTACCACTGATCTTATTTGGCTGCATGTGTATTAAGGCAGATCCGCTCTACATGTGCCAGCATTTTTTCCTCTGAAGGTTTTATGGTGCAGCTGCACCTTGAGCAAGCAATACAATTGATTAATGTAAGTCCTAGGCCAAAACCTAAATTTATTTTTCTTGAAATTAAATTTGAACACGTCATGTACATGCCCCCTTTGGTCAAATAGACATTTTATTGTGCAAACAAAAAATAGTCATATTACTGACTAATCCTTAAACGCATCAGTGCCAATTGCCCACTTCTAGTCTAACCTTTGTATTAATACATCCTCAAAACTCAATATATTGCTCTTGGAGATGTCTCAAAATATAATGCTCTGTACAACTCTCCAAAATTTGTGACACCAAGTAGACTCAAAAAATGAAAGTTTCCACTTTTAAGAAGCTAGAATTTAAATAAGCCTTTGCAACACCTTTCATAATCCTTCAACTAATAAAATTGTTCATTTAAATTTTATCTAAACACTTTTTTATGCAAATAAATCAATCAGTGATTTAAGTGATTGCTTAAGCTCAGTGTAGAAGTTCACAACAACAATGGTTGGCTATGTAAACATATAATAAAGATGAGTTATGACAGTTTTATCACTCAAGGTGAAACAGAGTTCGCTTCATTTAGCTTCATTCTTTAATCCTGTCATTTATATGGCTGTTTATATCAAAAGGACATAGGCTGTCCCAAATGCACACTTACACATAAGCCACCATTATCTTTCTGCTTGTGCAGCTGAAAACCTAATACCTTAGTTCAATAATAATGCAGAGGGGACAGCTCATTGGTAGCCTGGCAGTACAACAGAATAATAGCTCAGGAGGAGTCCTGCCTCTCGAAAACAGATATGCAGGTGCTTCAGTTCAATTTAGGAAAAAATGCAGCAAAATATTGTATCCACAAGTGCATAATGTCTCATCAACAGCGATCGGTTATCAATTAAAGCAAAACCATCTCATTATATTAATGAATGGCCTCAGCCGGTAATAGCCTGTCTCATTGATGTTTGAGCAAGGTAAGCATAAAGCCCCCTACACAGCACAGAGATCTACAGTATCAGCAACTGAGAACACATTTGCAAAGAAGAGGAAAACAAAAAAAAGAAAAAGCAGGGAGAAAGTGAAGGACACAACAGGCTACTCTCTGAGGGACTGCATTTATTCCAGCAATTGTCATGCAAGCCTTGTTGTAAGTAATAATGTGGCCTTTAATGACGGAATGATGGACCTGCCAAACACTGCCTCTGCCATATACTGCGTGCATGTCCCTGCCGTCCGCTTCTCACATATCCATCTGGGACATATTAGCATATCCTCGTCAATTCACAGCCCACTTTAACATAATCCATATTTGTTGGGTAAAGTCCAACAGCCAGGCTCCCCCCTACAGCGGTCATATGATGCTATGACACACTTCAGGAACCTGGCCCACATAAAAGCATGCTTGGGCAGCTAAGCAATTCAGAAATGCAAAATAGCAGGGCACACCGTTCCCTACCTTGTACCTGGAGGGACAAATCCCTTTTGGCCAGACATCTCCAGACTGTTACCTCAGTATTTCTCCACAACAGTACTTGTGATTTTTATTCTAAGTGTTGAGGAAAGAGGAGGAAAAAGAACAAAAAGGAGTCTGCTGTCATGGCTGGCAGTGAGTGTGTAGAATACATTGGGTTGCTGAGGCATGTCAAAGTATGTATGCTTCACCTATCAGGGAATAATGCCATATTTTGATACACATTTGCTTCGTAAATATTCTTGCCCTTTAAAAATCGGCTTGACTGCTGAAAACCCAAGCTTGGAATAACCTTAAACTGTCATTTTAATGTAAATAATGGGAGATGTTTTTCTTCATACCAACACTAGGCTGCTGTTGGTCTGTAATGCCCCTCAGTGCAGTTTAAAGCAGGGAAGCACAATATTACATTTTGCTGATATCCAGCTCATATACTCATATAAGACAATATCGATACAAATGTTCAAGCATTTTATATAAGGCACCAAGTCTCTACTGTACTACAACTGACAAGTAGCTTTGACCTTTTGTCAATGAAGTAGTTATTCTAATTTACCTTAAAAAGTAGAAATTCTGTGAGTATATTTGCAATATATGACCGATAAATATCAGTTGTTAATGTAGGCAGGTATGGATGTTTTTTCAGTTATCTACATATTTAACAATAATCATTTCTGAGCTATTATCTGCTTTTATCAATATTATGCTGATTTTATAGTGCAATCTTTGTATTAAATGGGGATGAATGGTATTGGATTTTGCTGATATCCCATGAGCTGATATTTCCTTATTAATTTAAGCAGAAACTGATAACAATGTGATTTTTTTACAGACCACTGAGGCTCTACTGCACGCACCTTTGACCTTGATCAATGAAGTTTTAATCTATACCCATCTTAAAAGACATTCACTTAATATAAATGCAGCAACATATATGGCAATATCTATGGTGCAATACGTATAACCAATACATTGATTGTTAATATAGGCAGATATAAAAATGTTGATAATCAAGTGCAATTCTGGATTAATTAAGGATGCATGACATTGAATTTCTGACTATATATGATACCTCAATAATTCTAACCTTGTTGTAGCCAATTATGATACTGATCCCAATATTACAGTTTTTGGTAAAGAACGTGAAGTCTCGGCTACTCGAATTGACCCTTTCATTGGTCCACTTACTAACCAATCAGACAGCTCTCATGGCAACCATTGCCAGGCTACTCCAGCTGAAGAAACTTAAGTCTTAGCAGAGTCTTATCATTGCTCTCTGTTGAAATTATTGCCTTAAGTTTGTTACTTCAACAATAAATCTTAGTGGCAAAATATTTGTCCCTTTGGGCAGCTAATGTTTGACATCACCAAAAATTCTATTATCAACATTTTAAACTGTTTGAGCAGATTTGAAAATATTTGGAGTATGTAGTATTTTGTCTTTATTTTTTTACCCTAAGACCAAGCTTAGAAAAGAATCAAATCAATTGAACATGAATAAAGTTGGTCAAATAGCAAGTTTTATTCACTTGTTTCAAAAGCAACAAAGGCTAGCATAGACATAGTCTAACTTATAGCTGCTGAGGAGGGCGGGGCTTGACACAGGATCACTTCCTTAAAAGGACAGGACTTCATTAACAGTCAATTAAATCATGTAACATCCCAAGTAAACATGCCCCAGTTACAAGCTGGTAAACTCTGGGAATCTGAAGGTCCGCAAAACTCCTGAGTAGATATTTGGACACGAGAGAGTGACTCCAGTGCCATATCTAATCTGCAACATAGATGTTTCAACCTCCGAGACCAAATGGAATGTACAGAGATTTTTTTTTTTTGCAAAACACTTAAAACAAAAAACACTGAATTCTTTAGTAAATTAAACTGTTTTGTTAATGAGATGTAGACATTCAGTTGGGATGTTGCATTTGTGCATTCTGCCACTATCACAGCCAATGTATGAAACATAAATGCCAATATGTATAAGTAATATATCCTCTGATACCAATAGTCATTTTTTGAGCTATAATCTGCCTATACAGATATTACGTTGATAATATTTTTTATCCCTAGTGTAGGGTAGAGATAGACCATGTTGGATTTTTGCAGACATTCAATATGACAATATTCCAAACAGAGCTTGAGTCAATAATGTTATAACACAAACTCTTGAAAAAAATAAATAAATAAATAAACACCAAGTCTCTGTCATATTAGCCTGAACCTTTTCATCTGACTGTGAAAATCTGTTTAGAAGCAGATGTGAAACAAGAAAAACAATATTTAATTCTATGGTTAAAAATACCGTATTTTTGATTGCAGACATTCAGTGGTGATGAGGTGAAGCATTGTGTAACAATTGTAAAATTTGGTAAATAAACTTGCTGGAATTCTAAGCAGAAATTTTCAGATCTCCTGCTGCCAATAATCAACCTTCAAATTCTTTTTGCCTAAACTGAATGTGCTGATAAAACCGTACCTTGTATTAGGAATTCATTCACCTGCATCTACATACCAAACTGTTACTATAAATGTTGTGAGGTAAGTAAATTCAGAGTAAATAAGGCTACTTTGATACATTATATGCATGCACATGGAGAATAACTTTATCATAAAAGAGCAGGCAGTTTCATAGTCAGCTAAAAGCACTCTTCCTGTTTACTGATTGATTACCTAATAAAAAATAAATAAATTCAACATATCCACGCATTATCCAGAGGGTGGAGAAACAATATAAGAATAGAAAGATTAACTTAATAATTTCTATTCCAAATTATACTGATGAAATTCTTCAAAGTTATCTGCAGTGAAGACATCCAGCAGAATTCCTTCACCCTCTTGAAAGCAATACCTGTCATGAACCATCATCACAAAAGCCTTCTGAGATATAATCTCAGAGAACTTTTAACCCAGGAATTTCAAAGCCTCCTGTCAAAGAGAAAGCAGAGATCTTGGGATCATGACACTCAGTCAGCAGCAGTCACACAGCTCTGGGCCCGGTGCTTCTCAAGTGCTGGACTGTCTGGCAGCCAGCAGGGCCAGGATTTCACATGGTTTAGTTAAATATGAGTCCAACTGAATCAAATACCTGAACTGCAGTGTAGGGATACATAATATATCCAGTATTTAAGGTATATGTATATATTTTCAAATAGGTTTGATCATACTGTTTATGTCTAAATTGTTTAACATTAAATAATATATGTTTTGTTTGTTTGCAATGTTGAATGAACTAACTACCAACTACTGCTTAGAAAAGGGGTTGTTGACTGTAAGAACCAAAAGTATCCTTACTGACTGATAGATTAAGAATTTAAAATGTTTGGTCTAAATAGGAAAAAAAGTCTTTGTTTCATTCTACTCAGGGAGTATTTACACAAGTAAAAATCAAACAGTACTGGAACCTGTTTGATACCGCAAAGTCCTAAACATCTAATGTTTGGTCATTTGTTGTTGTTAAATATCTCAAATGCAGGAAGAATCTTTTGCACGGTCATCACTAAATGTTTACTTGTTACATTTGGAAAAGTGGGTAGTAAGAGTGAGTAGCAATGGTTTTCTTCACACACTTTCCCAAGTGTTGGCAAAGTCAGAGCTCTCTCTTGGTTAAAACATGACTGATGCTATTTTAGTTTTTAATTTCTGAAACTACAAATTTCTTAGAAAATGTAAGATGTTCTTTTTTTATTTTTAAACACAAGTATGGAAAATTTTGGCAACCTCCATATTAGGACCAGGTGATATGGACAAAAAAATACTTAATATTTTTTATGGCAATATTCTAAATACAGCAATATTCTAAATTTATCTTGGTTCTCTTCTTTTCAGATAAAGACTTAAAAATGTGAAGCTTAAAGCAAGAATTGTTTGAATGCAGAGTGCTGCAAAAGCTTGAGGTTTGAGGCTGCAGCTCACCATTTTACATAGTAATCATGCTGTAATTTGTGTTGATATAACGGTAGAAAATACTTGTCATGCTCAAACTCTTTTGCTACCTGTTTTGGCATGCTCAGCAAAAAAAAAAAAAAATCATAATTCTGCTGTTCATCTGAGATTTTGGACACAAAGAGCCTCTATATTTTATTTTACGCCCCTGTCTCATATTAGTGCAACAGAAAATGTATTGACATATGTCAATATTTTTAATGATTTGATATACCCTCAGTTCTATTCCATATGAGGATAAGTTGCCGAAGTAACTGTGTATATATACACCATGTAAGGATCTGTCTGCAATTTTAATAATTAATCAATTAATCAAAAACTGTTCAGTATCGGGTATTTAGAACTTCTGTTTTTGTTCTGTTGGTGTTAAACAGATATGAAAACTGTTTCATTTTTAAAAGAATCAAATAATGTATTCTGGTAGTGTGACAACTTTTTATTATTTCAATACAGAAAAAGAACAAGGTATGTCTTTATGTGTGTATTGCCATTCAGCGAAAACACATCTTGATATGATTTTCATTCCATATTGTCCAGCTGTCCTGCAGTTAATAAAAAAAACTAGGCACCAACACATCAAGGCTCACTGCATCCTATTTTTTATCAAATACAAAAAAATCTTCCACCACTGCTGGGAGGTAAACAGAGTTCAGCAAATCATAAACATCAAGGCTATAAATATTTCAGCCGTGTCAGTTGTCAGACCCACCTAGTGTTCAGGCCCCAGAAATCTAGTTATGGCTGAATTCTAACTGAGGTTGACTTATGATAATGAGATGCACTCACAGCACGATCTACTGTAAGTATACAGGACGCCTCCTTCATTTCCTTAAGTTTAGGAAGTTTCTCATTTGGTTCCTCCCTACCTTCAAAAAGGAGAAAATCTGTTACACATGACTTCAATTTTATGAAAAATTACACAGAGCAAACACACTCCCCCAGAGTCACAGACCAATTTAATTTTTGCTTGGGAGAGGTCAGGGTGGGATCGAGCAGTGCACACATCCCCCTGTCCGAAACCCCCCTATGAGGCTGCGAGCGGGACGCTTCTCCGAGGGATGTCATGCTGCATGTCATCAGCCTAGTTAAATTGCACTGCCAGTGGGTAAGCAGCAGGGGTCACATGAGGCTCAGTGTGGACTGCAACATGTAACGCATGGTAGACCACAGTCTGAAGGTTGGCCAGTAATGACTCCAAAACATCCCGATGAAGATTGAGGGGCAGCTGTTTTCATCTACCACAGCTCCTCTCAGACACATTTGCACATACAATGGATGAAAGGCTGTGTAAGGCTCTGCAGCAGACACTTCAATGGGGCAGTAAGGTTTTGTGTGTTTGCACAACAGAAATCAATATATCAATACTGTGTCAATAGGTATAATTTATAATAGAGCTATTTGTGGTAAATAGTAACCCAGTGTAGATGTCAAAGGGACACAAAAAAAATGAGCATCAATTTCAGGGAAAATGTTCATTTTCGGAGCCAGTCCAAACATTTGCCCTTGTAAACACAAAGCCCACATGTGACTGGGAGAGGCCTCAGTTGGGCAGACAGCAGAGGGAGTTAACAAAGCTAATTAGGGGAGGCTGACATGTTAAAGTGAGCTGCGGCTTGGGAGTCAGCTCTATCACATATGTTTCCTTTGTGGCGGGTGAAGTGGCTCCTTTGTTTGTGAATTGATGGCGTTTCGCTCCGCCGTCCCTTTGGGTAGAAGCACTGACCTGCGGAGGCCCCGACAGTGAGAGGAGGCTCTTTCTCTGTCTCCCCAATGCCTGCTGCTCCAGCTGTCCCACTCCCTCCCGAACCCAAACCTTCCCAGAGCCGTGGATGCACAGCGAGATGGGCAACACCTGTAAAAGAGCGAGTACCCCCTCAGCCCAGGCACCTCAAAGCAGCCTGCCCACCTGCTACTGAGCTCTCTGGGCCCTGCAGCTTAAACGCTCATTTTGTGCCTCTCAGCACGGGACTTATTGATATAAATAGCTGTGCACAAAGTGCACACTCTGTTTTCTCTTGGTCTGATGCAGTAGGTGTGTATGTGATTATACTCAATGGCAGCCTCTTTCAGGTGGGGATGAAATATGAGCAGTTTGGACACTGGGTAAATGACAATCTCTGCTAGATTCACTGAAAATGATTATAGCACAATTGACATATATCAAAATGGACAACATGATTCTGGTCCCCATCTTAAACAAGGATTCAATATCTAATATGTAGACACAATTTACTCTGTATTAAGCATTACAGATACTGCCATGGATTTAATGATGACCTTTCCATTTATCTTTATAAAGCTTGTCCTTCCTCTGCGGTGAAAGGTAAGGTATGTCCTTGACGAAGACACTATAGCAAGACAGAAAAAAAGCAAAGAGCATGTACGGCATGAGCATTACATTTGCTATGGATATATTTTATTTAAGTATAAGCTATGATTAACTCTGATTTTTTCTTTTGTTTCTGAGTTACTATCAGAAAAAAAACCTACACAGTGAAACAAATCTAACTGCATTCATTTAAAAAACTTGGAAAGACTCTATAGTGTTAAGTTGCCCTTTGGGGCCACAAACAAAGTTTAGAAAAAGTAATTCTCTTTCATTCACCTTAGCCAGCATGGCAACAGATTAATTCTCACCTATTAGATGACAAGACAATTTGAGGAGTAGTTTAGTGTAAATAAATACGTTGAGAAGGAGATAATACATTAGGCTGCTGACCAGGCTATTTCATTACAGCAGCACATTTGTTTCCATACACGAAGAAGCTATTCAGCCGACGGAGTCTTTCCTTCACCAGGTGAAAGTGGATTCTTGCCTCTGAGAGGAAAATAAGGGCATCAGGACTCCCCGACATTAACTTTCATCACAAAAGTCATCTCAGCCACCAGGTATCGAGGTTTTCTCCAGCTTGCTCATAAAAAAGAAAATATATAATACACAGCCTTCAGTTTAAGAGGTAACAATAGTTTTGTCTCTATTAGGTGTTATAAAAGCTGCATCCACTGCCTATCTGCTATCTGAAAAGCTAAGCTGTAAAACACAGCCCTGTGACACAAAACAGCCTTAAAATATAATATGTTAGTTCCTTTATATGGACCTTTAGATTTATATGCTTTTTAGGTTTTGGGTGGTAGGTCTGCTAAAAGAAAACAGGCAGTACAAGCCAAGTGGCTGCATTGATTTTGCAGTAATTGATCTGATGGTTCCTTGTGATAATTGACAATTATCCCTGATTACCAGACAGGGGCTTAAAATCAGTCTAAGAAAATGACCGGCATTATGGGATGTTGTACGATGGCTGAACAAAGACAAATCAATACACCTCTGAAAACTGCTTAGAAAACAAGACAAAAGAGTGTCACAGCAGACCTCATGCTGCTTTATCTCTAACAACCTCTATCATCCTGTTAACTACAACATACTACAACAGGCTACTATGGGATATTATTATTTACAGAAAAATCCTTTAAGGGCAGAAATTATTCTCATATAATTAGTTAAAGATTGGAAAATTTTCTGCATGTGCATGTGAGTACATGCTGCAAACCTGCTCACTTCAGCATCTGTGTGTGTTCTTATGAAGTGTGTGTTCATGTGTAGCTCTATGTCTTTATTGCTCTGTTACTATGTGTCTGACCTCAACTGATTGGTTTTCCTGATTCAATAAGACAGATGCAACTCATTGTAGCTTAATAAATATAGGGGGGCCCAGGGGATCTGCGCTAAACAGTTCTTTTAAGTTGGAAACATGTCAGCCAATATAAAAGCAGCCTGACCTCCGGAAAGGTCAACTGTGACACGCATGTTTACTCAGGAAAACAACCCGAGGCTGGAAGGTCTTGTTTTATCGGATGTCTTCAAAAGAGAGAGAGTGTCTGGCTGCCCAGTTGTTGGTTTAATATGATTTAGGGTCTCTGAACTTATTCAAAAAAGAACTGCAGTATCAGCACAAGTAAACAGATAGGTGAGCAAGGTTACGATATATGTAAATACTATAACATATAAACACACAAATAGTTATGATAAATTATATGAATGGATTTAAGGAAAGGTGTAACCGTAGAACTGTGCACGTAAGTAGATGCATGACTGATTGATGCATAAGCACAGGTATAAATAGAAAGATGTATCTATAAGTGTACAAGGCAGGCAGGCAGGCAGACAGACAGACATCCAATCTGCAAAGAACACGGATACAATTACAAAATGATTTCTCTAAATACAAAAACATAGTGCCCTTAAAAAAACAAGTCAACATTTACATATAATTTCAGTGGCACTCACTCATTATTATGAACTGCAGAAGCCTCCAAACTGCCCCTAGTGGTTACTAGAGAAAAACTGCACGTTCTTGCCCATGTGGGCCACAAGGAGACATAGTGGAATAGTAAGTTACAATACAAATTTGAAGCCTGGTGTACTGATTGAATGCTTAAACTTTGCATTTTATGTTTTATTGTGCAATGGCCATACGTTCAAAAATGTCATGGTTATAATGGGTTTACATGCATCCAAAAAGTGGACACAGGGGCATGAAATGTGTTTTTATGGGGCATTATACACCTTATACAACCAATAACATTAAAGTTCAGATAACTGAGTGAAAATACATACCTTATTGAAATAAATGTCATAGCATTAAAAATGGCAAACGTATCATCTGAATAAGTTTTGTGTCCAAAAAGTCAGCATGGGGCCCCTAAGAGTTAGCCCCACAAATATAATTCATATCAAAGTATTATGCAAATTCAGTACTAATAAATATTATCTGTTCAAGGTTTTACTTCTATAGGAGCATTTGGAGACATAATCATTGCAAATGTCAATACTTCTTATATTTAACACATTCTATTTGTATCATTTTTGTGTGATTTTCTGTATCTCATTTTACATATCTGTTTTTAGTGCAAAGCACTTTGTGCAACATTATCATTTATGAAAAGTGCTTTACAAATTAAGTCTCGTTGATAAACTGATTGAGTGATTTACTGATTCATTGATACTGAGCTCTCTGACAAGTTACAATTGGAAGCCTCTTATAGCACAGCACACCGAACAAGAAATTAAAATAAGCACCTCCTACAACAAGTGGTAATGCAGCATGAATCAGGAGTTGGTTTTAAACAAAAGTCAATTTTGCCTTTAAACTTGACCAAAAGAATCTATATTATTCAAATTGTTAAAAGTAATTTAGGTTGTGAATGAATGCTGACATTAGCTTCAATCTAAGTAATAGATTGAAGCTAAATAAACCAAATGACTTATTTAACTATGATCATAAAGTCATCACCCAGGCTTTAATACTATATTAGTTAAGTGAACACAAACATCTTTACTTATTACAAGCCTGTGCATAATCTCTGCAATCATCAAAAGTGATTAAGAAATGGGGCATGAATGAATGCCAGCTTTACCTACAAACTAGTGGTATTTCACAGGTAGTCAAGGGACATGAGGTCAGTGTTGCGTTGTAAGAACAAATACATACATGAGTCCAAAAATGCAAAATGAGTTAGCATGTAGCACTCTCCAGTTCCAAGGTTGAAAGTATGTGGGCTTTCAAAAGAGTTTGATTTTTTTTTTCAAATAAATCCCTGAAACAAGTCTTGTGATGAACACATGCATATGAGATTTTAATGTTAAATTGAAAATATAAAATGCATCTAATATTGCTCCGCTTTTAAATTTCAAAGCTTTAATGCATGTATGAAAGGATGACTGCTAACAAGGACTACAAAAATGGCCGGGGGGGACCCCCTCAAGCAATATTTTTGGATTATTTTTTAAATTACAGATAAACATTCACCATTGCCACAGCCACGAGGAATAACTTCGTCAGGTCATTCAAGTAAGATGAAATTCTCAAATAAGAGGTTACAACGTGACAGTATATGTATCTAAATGTAGTAGCTGCTTCGAAGTCCTATTGCCATATTATAGTTTCATAGCAGCTGAATAATAGCTTAAAAATCATGGAAGTTTTGTTTGTTAAAATTATGCTGATGACCAAAACATGTAAATTTCATAATTTTTTGTTTACCACAGACCTTTTTCTCAGCACTGACCAAAAAACACTACAAATAATCCCTTAGCTGGCTTTTAGTCTAGAGAGCGTGATGCAAACTTCTGCAATGGCCCACAAAAATTCTGTCTATTGGCACATGCCTTTTCTTTCATATTGGTGAATATTAAAAACAAAGGGAGCTAGCTTTGTACTCATTTAAGCTTTGATTTCTTTCAAGATGTTATGTTATGTTATGTTATGTTATGTTATGTTATGTTATGTTATGTCATGTCGTGTTATGTTAAGTCCTGCTATGTTATGTTATGTTATGTTATGTTATGTTATGTTGTGTTATGTCGTGTTCTGTTATGTCATGTTATGTTATGATATGTTATGTTAACGTAAAATACCACATAAAAGCAGGGTTCCAATTAATCAGTGGGTCCCAAATAAACACTGGGTGTACCAATACATTTTGAAAAATAGTCGCCTGTTCCAAATAAAAGTCGGGTGTAATTTATTAGGCACAGCCTACGAGCTACGGTTGAAGTTACAGAACACACATGCTAACGCTGAGCTACCAACTAACAGCTGACGCTTGAAAAGTGATTTATTCTAAAAGAAACATGGTCAGACTGTACCTTATCAGTCCACACGGTTTATTTGTCTCTTGGGACGTCCTGTCGGCTCGCTTCTCCTCCCTCTGTATGTCAACAAATGCACGTCGGTGTGAGGGGCTCTGTTTTATGACAGTGCAGTTACACTCAACGCACATAGAGGCCACTAGAGTGCAGAAAGCCGGAATCTTACATCCTGGGGCTTGTAAGATTCCGGCTGCCACTGCCACTGCATGTTATTAGCCCTTAACTAACGTCAGGAGGCCATTAGTTACCAGTACATTGCTGCTGATCACCATGGCCCCGGTACAGCGAAAAAAAAAAGTACGACCTTAACTTAACTACTGGTAGTTCCTTACCAGTATTAAGAGTGTTTAGATAGTGCTGGGTTGAAAGCAGAAGACAAAAGTATAACTATGGTACTGTAATCTTGCCTTGAAAATGTAAAGGTGTAATTCATACTGGTGTAAATAAATAATTTGATTACATCTACCATATTTTTTCGTTTTTGCTAAGCCAGATTTTTGTGAGAAAGGAATTAAACGCCTGTCCCAGATAAATGCCTGGTCTGCTCAGTGATTGAAACAAATAAACGCCCCAGCTATTATTTGATTCGTTACGTTACGTTACGTTACGTTACGTTATTTCATTCCCAGTGTCTTTATACTTTTATACTTGGGTCCTTAGAATCTCTCTTACCCACCCACTCTATACGGGTAATCGGTAAATTATATATAACAGACAGATAAGGACAGGAGCTGGATGGAAATCACAACCGCCAAAGATGTCAAATGAGCGCTAACTGCTAACCGCAACTTCTACCTCTTTGTGGTACACCACACACCACAACAGCAAAACTGCTGCCATTCCTGTCTTCATATGTGAGGTTTCTCACAGTTTCAAAATTAGTTAAGATTTAAAAAAACGTTGTGTGTGCCAGGCCTTAAAGTAACTCATCATTTAAGCCCAAAGCTTCTGTTTTTAATGTTTCTTGATTTGTGTCACAAATTGATCAGCCAACCACTAACTTCAGCTTTAGAATGTAAATACATGGTATTAGTATTTATGGTCTACCTGTTATCTTGTATGTAAAGAAAGAAAGAAAGAAAGAAAGAGCAACAAAATCCAAATGTGACAAACTCTCATAAATGTAGTCCCCTCAGTGTGACATGAGTGTATGCATTGGCTGCCCTGAAACAGCTGTCCTCGCCTTATTTCAATGCTCAAATCAGTGTAACGCACAAGAACCCCCATGCTGCAACACAGTGATCCCTGCCACTCAGGAACAGCAGAGGTGAGGGGGCCCTTCTTCTTTCCTCAGTAATCTGCCTCTACAAAGTTTAATCAGCACATCAAAACATTGAGGGAGAGGAATTTCCGTGCTTGGTGAGCATATTAGGGATGCAGTCACAGCGTTAACTAGCATTGATGAACTGTTTGCTTATGCAGTAATAATTAACTTCCATTACATTACTTTGTGTGATTACTTTCTTAATTGCCTGAATTATGCATCAATTTAATATCTAATAACCAGTCTCAGACATTAGACACTGTTCAGACACAAATTGCATGTAGTTTCCGAGCTTTAATTAAACACACTGGAATAAATGAAACGATGCAGGATGGATGTCTTGCAGTGATTTCCTGGGTGCTTAAATATGCTATTTATTATAAAAGCATATAAAATTCACTTTCTCCTCAGGAAAGCAAACCACAAGATGCCAATTACAGTATGCAAGTTGCCTTGCCATGGCTTTTTCAGAATCTAGACTAATAAATTTGTTGAGTGGGACTCATTGTTATATTATGCAAATACATTATTATGCCATTTTTTTAAGTTTAAAATTTTGTGTGCAGAGCAAAACATGTCCCTGAAGATGATTTTAATTATAAAGCAGAATGGGCTCATGTTTTGCATTGTTATTGTCCTCATGTAAGGAACGGGTGAGCTGGTATATTAAATGAGAGTCAATGCAGATATTCAAATTATTTTTCATAACACTTTATCCAATATATCTCCTGCATATTGTAGGCGTGAAATATGCCAGTGTGTTACTGTTTGAAGCTGAAAATAAATAACCTAATCAGAAATATAAAAACACTCTAAAGGTACCGCAGCCATAGAGCAATTACAGGAATGTTGCTTTAGATATGTTTGGGTGGTTGCATCAGTGTGAATAAAAAGCTTTCTGCATGGGCTAAATGACTTTGCTCATCTCTTGCTATGCAATGCAAAAATAAACATTTTAGAATTAGACCGATCTTTCTCAATCGTCCCCTTCGTGCTGCCTGATTTAAATTTGATTTACAGGTAGTAAACCACTGCATATCATATGAGGGGAATATAATTAAAAAGGCAGCTCATGGAAGCACCAGGTCATTCAATGAATTGATATTAACTTTTAGTCCTCTTGTATCATCATTTTGCCCTCACTCAGAGACTGACACATCCACTTAAAGAGAAAAATGAACCGTTTTTCCTCATCAGCAGTGGTCTGGCAAACATACATGTAACACAAAACCTGCAAGTATACACTTTTTGATAAAACAGTGTGTAAAAACGTTTAAGTTATGTGATTAAAATGTTTTGTTAAATGAAATATTGGGTAGTAAACTCTAATTTAAATGATGGTCTATCAGTAAGAAAGCTACAGTGGGAATATATGAAAAAAAATCAATTAAGCTGATCTAACCTCATGCAAATCCTTCTGACTGGTGTAAGGTCTGGCAACATCGTGAGTCTGCTTTTTAAATGATCTCTAGAGCTGGTGAGCTGCTGGCAATGCAAGGTTAGACAGAAAATGATGGCAGCACGCTGATGCTTCACAGACCTCATGATAGTTTCCGTCTGTCATTATTTACGTATGACTAGTCGCGTCATGTCAGCTACCTAGAGAAGCACTTTTAATGTGAACCCCCTCCGTTCTCCTATTGCTTTTCACAAGCACTGTAGTATACCATTATTTCTTTGCTTCAGTACCTTTAGGTGAAGCTCGACCTCCCATCAGCTACAATCAAAGACAGATCCTCTGCTTGATATTAGACATGCACCGTGTTCATACAGAGCTGGCACCTGAGCTACATCTCACAATGAGAAAGGCTGCTCTGCATTTTATTTCATGAATTCAACAAAAAGGTGAAAAAAAACATTTGGTGATGTGATGCTTTGGGATTTAAGATATGGATCTTAAAAGATCACAGCAGCAGCAGCTCTATAATGACTACGTGAAATGTTTTATATTTACTTTAACACTGTAAGCTGCTGTGTATTCTCCAGACAACACTGTATGTTGTCTAGAACAGCAGAATAAATTATTGGATGCTCCAGGATGCTACAGCCACAAAGTCAATCACATATTTCTCTCAAAATCAACTACGAGTGTCACAGGACTGTCTTGACTTACTTCAAGGTCTAGCACACACAAACTTACAATAAATAAATCCGGGAGTAAAAGAAAGAGATCATCATACATTAATCAGTCTACATCATGAACATTTGCATATAAAAGGGGGGCCCTAAACACCGTAACAACAAGTCGAGCACTAGGAAGACAGCACAATGCAGCTTTGGTGGGTTATATGCCCTCTGCGCCGTAATTTCTCTCTGCTCAACTTGTCTTTACAAAGCCTCTGGAAGTGAAAGCAGATAGGGCTGAAGACATCAAAAAGACAATTAAAACAGACTGCATGGATATGTTTACAGGGCAGTCTGTGGTCTGCTGCTGGCAAACACAACAATGATTGAGTTAAAATAACCTCTGCATCCACTGTTTACTGATAAATATGTGACCATAAATGTCATTAGTTACCCCATACATACAGAACGTCACCCCAAAAGGCATAAAGTGTTGTTTATGAAGGCCTTTTTTTGGCATGTATTTTTCAATGTTTTGTTTTGTTCTATTTCTGTTTGACAATTAATATTAAACAAGCTTGAGGACGACCAAATATCAGAAGCAGTCAATAGATACAGGAGGTTGGGGCCATTGTGGCACAAATTTGTCTTAAACTTCAAAAATAATTTGAACTAAAGTCCTCATCTTGAAAACCTGAAACACAAACATTTAAAGTAACACATAAAACTATATTTAGAATTAAGAACTTTAAGAAAAAAAATAATTGAATTAATTAAAAGGAATAAATCATAGTGTTTTGATTGTCATCTGTGGGGGCGATTGTTATTGATCCTTTCCAAAGCTATCTAAACTTCAAAAATCTAAAGAAATACTTTGCAACACATAATACATATAAAAAATATTTATTTTGAATCTTCTCCTTTGTAATCCTTGTGTTCATTTTCAGTAAGCAGAGGGGAATCCTACAAACCATGTGGGGACGACTTCTGCCAGTTCAATATAAGATATATATATGAGAAAAACCTAAAAATATGCATTAGGGACTTCTTTTTCTTTTGAACCAAAGGAACCATACCAAAACATGACCTAAAAAACAAGGTAAGAACCAAACCATGAACTCTAAAGTGTTACAGCCATAAAATAAAGCCCAGCATTTTTTAAAGATGATTTTTAAAATGCATTTACACAAAGCATTTTTTTTATTTGTAACATTCAATGAACCAACGATATTAGATCTTACAATGATCAGTTAGAACTTGGCATTATATCAAGTTAATAAGATAAATCAACATGCTATCAATCAAAAGACAAGGTAAGACAGTTTTGTTTCTACTTGTATTGAACTAAAATAAAGTTCAAGAAACAACTTGGGCTGAGAAATGTCTTGTTTTTACACGGTTAGCACAATGTTCACATTTGCAAAGGTCACATCCCAGGACATACAATATCAGTCACATAACCTGTGAGGCCCTTTCTGTGATCATTAATGGCATTTGGTGGTTTTTGTCCCTTTCTTTGTCCATCTGTCCGTTTATTTGTCTCTGAGCAAGATAACTCAAAAAGTTTCTTACAGATACTGATAAAATTTCCAGGGTATTTTACTTATGGTAGAAGGAATAAGTTACTACATTTTTCATGGTGACCCAAATCCAGATGTGGATCAAAGATTTTTTACAGGATTTGATGAGGTTGCCCCAGAGGGTATTTTTACACATTTTAAAGAATAACTCAGCTAAGAAAGTCTTAGCTGAAAGTCTTCCTGTTTGTAAAGTTTAACTTTTAAAGAAACATGTCGCTCCACTTCTTCTCTCCTCTTTTCTCTTTTCTGTGTGTTAGTGTAACAGTGTGTGCCCATTTGACTGCCAGAGTGCTACACTGAGAGTGAGATAAAGCAAGGGATTAAGTTTGAAAATACAATGTAATTTAATACCCAAATAAAGGGAAAAAAAGTCCTTTAATCAAAATTTTAATTGAGGTATGAAAAAAACTGCATTAAAAGGTGTTACTTCAACTTAAAAAAAACTGATATCTATATAAAGGTATATATATATGTGTGTATATATATATATATATATATATATATATATATATATACATTGCAAAATGGAAAAATATTGTAATGCAAGTTTTTGTATTATCAAATCAGCACTAGCAACAGCCACTAACAATAATGTGTTTATTGATAGCAAGATAATCTATTTGAAATGTTTGGGATAAATGGGGAATTGTCATTTCATTATTGTAATTGGTAAAAACATTTCTTAAATGATTTTGAACAAACATGTTCTTCTGCAGTTAGACAATAACTGTTTTGAATCTGGCATTTGGCCATGTTGATCTGTTACAGAGCAAACTTGGTTTTTACTATTTTTTAACTGAAAAAAAAATTCTGAGATTTGCATTTGGTATTGCAATTAAGAAACATAATTTGAGGACATGATTTTTGGCTCAATATCACTCTGCCCTCTGATTAGTATGTTTTTACCGTTTTCTGTCTCTTCAAAAAGAAAGCAATACTCAATAATAACAAAATAATGCAAATAACTCATCAACAATTAAAAAATGGTGATCTAATTAGGATCAACAAATGAAACACAGAGCAAAGCCAATAGGCCAATCTTCTGAGTTCATCCTCAGAACACAAATTTATTTCACAACAGTTACCCTCAGCTCGATTGGACGGCCATTTATCACAGCACTGCCCATGAATCAAGTCACGTTGTAAAATCAATCATTGATTCACCTTATTCCCTTGTTTTTTCCATCTGAGCCACATAATGATCATTAAAGTGACCACAGAATGTCCAAAAAATGGATTTATAATACACTGAGCTCAGCCTGAAACACCTCAAG
The DNA here is from genome assembly GCA_037902135.1 of Cetoscarus ocellatus. NCBI lineage: Eukaryota > Metazoa > Chordata > Actinopteri > Labriformes > Labridae > Cetoscarus > Cetoscarus ocellatus. Next base: position 1,644,507 of record JBAMNC010000683.1, read on the forward strand.
AGTGGTATCATGAGGAAAAGATGACACAGATGTAGCATACTAAAAAGAGCAATCATTTAGTGTGTCTAATCTCTGACGCTCCTCCTGCAGCCTGAAGTGCACTAACTCTTTGGCTGAGAAGCTACAAACCATGGGCCTAAGACCTCTTGGCTAGAGTCCATCTCTACGCTTTGTGCACGTGATCCCAGCCTAGATGAGCATGCTGTAATGGGGCTGCTTAGCCCCATCATGACCCAATGAGCGTGCTGTGGGGTGGATGTGTTTGGTGTGTGTGTGTGTGTGTGTGTCTTCCCAGCAGGGAGACCATGCCTTATGAAGGTCACATTTGCAGCAGTCTGGGGTTCTCTAAGTGAACCCTGGAGAGGATAACAAGCCACATCTAGCACTCTTTCTTTGTGCTTTCACAGCCACTAATTCACCGGGGATACGAGCTAAAAACACAGTTAGCACAGAGCAAAATCCTCTCTCTGCATGATACCAAACACATACATCCAGTGCCTCATGAACTGCTGCTTCCTATTGCTGTGTAGAATTATTATCTCAGGATCTAAAATCAGTGCTGACCCAAAATGAGATATATATGGCGTTTTGCAAAGCAATTCTTGTACAGTTTGTGTATAAAAATAGGAAAATGAAGAATACAATTTACCTCAAGGGAATTTCAGTTCAACTAGAGTGTGTGACAGCATTGCCCTGTGTTATGGCCGCCTAATGGACAATGTTGCATTAATTCAGCTTCAGATGAACAGGCAGGACAGCAGAATCAAAAATGAGGAGGGGGCCCTAGGTGTATGAATTATGCATATTACATTACCATAACCCCACAATACACTGTGCGACAAAACAATGCTGTGAAAATTGGCTTCGACTGAGATATTGAACAATTTCCTACATGGTCCTTGCCTACCTTAGAAGTGAGATTGTATTAAGCTACCTCAATAACAGCCAAACCCATGTGAGATTTGTATGTTAACACCTAGTGCAGTGAACAAAACGCTATGTAAACAAGTCAGGGATAATTGAAAAGAAAGTCTCCTGACTGCTTTCCCAGGGACCTATCATTCAGCTAGATGGGAATTTGGTTAAATGGCAGGAGAGAAATTACTTTTTTCATCGATTTTCCTTTGGACATCACAGGCAGACAAATGAAATGGAGCAATTTACTCTGTCGAGCTCTGAAATGGTACTCAAGCAAAACATGTCAGAAACTATTATTTGCAATCATGTTGCGCTTATTAATCCTGAGGAAAAAAATGGATAAATGAGAACACACAAAGGTATTACAGGGCTATAAGAGATTTTCTGTTTACACAGGGCAGCAAACAGCACCAAAGGACACACTGAGAAACTAACAGAGTATTTCCAACAGGACAGCAAAGAGTAACTTTTAAACAAAGTTTTAAGACAAACATCACCCCTATGTTTCTGAATTATAACAAAAAAGTAATATGAGTTTGATCAAATATATTTAGTCGATGATACAATTAAACTATTTACTATGTATATGTACTGCAAAATCATGAGTACAAGCCACACATTGAATATCTGTGTTTTAGGGACGCAAGATACTATCAGTACAATATCAGTATTGGCAAATATTGGCCTGAAAAGCTGATTATCAGTGTTGGCAGATATTGAAATTTCTGCCAATAATGACAGCCAAAGTATTAGCCATACAAATTGGACATATTTATCCCATATATCAACTGTAATATCAGCAAAATACACAAATATGCCATAATACCTTATCTTATCATCACTGCATGAGTAATCAACAGTATCATTTATTTAAGACTGTGCTGTTTTTCTTGTTTATATTCTTCTCTTACACACTTGTCACATTGAAAGCAACAGGTCCATTTTTGTAAAGTGAAGACTTTGTGCTCTCATAAAAAATTCCTAGCTGAAAATATTGGTATCAATATTGGCAATAATGTCTTATGGGATATCAGTATATCAGATATCTGCAAAAATCCACTTTCATGCTTCCCCACTATTATTTTATTCAAATAGTTGATTGCGGCTAAAACACCAATGCAACCAATATAAAGGAGATTAAAATATTAAGACGTGTCTTTATGACTGCAAGTGCAGTCACCACAGTCACAGAAATTTAACACAGTCTGAAGCTGTTCAGTTTCCTACTACTGACTGTGTGGCTTAAAGCAAGCAGCTGCTTCACTCAAAATATGCAAGGGAACAGTGATACAGAGCTAGCAGGGGTTAGCTCGATCATTTCTCTGTCGTCAGTTTTGAATCCTTAAATTTAAAGAAAATGCTGGTATACAAAGAAGTAAATAAACAGTATGATGAGCTGACCTGGTAGCCTTAGGATTTTACAAGCTCTAAGTCTGCCCTCCACTAAAGTGTTGTTACTCCTACAGCTAAGTTGTGTTGTTCTGATTTAGCTGAAAAAAACACATTTCCTTTGGATTGTTTCATGTTCACAAGGCAGTATTTTGAATAGGGATGGGAATCGAAAACCAATTCCAGTTGAGAATCATTAACAGCTTCATCAGAGTATCGATATCATGAGTCTTTTTGCTAATCAATTCCCTTATCAATTCCTTCCACTGCCAGGATTCAGAAGCAGTCAGAATTGTGGCTTAATTTTTTACAAAAGGTGCCTGCTGCATAACCTTAAGTGAGGGGAAAAGCAGCAACTTGCAGAAGCAGTTATCTATGTTGTGTAGGGCTGCAACTAACGATTATTTTAATTATCGATTAATCTGTTGATTGTTTAAACGATTAATCAATTAGTTGTTTGGCCAATAAAATGTTAAAAAATCTTGAAAAATGTCAATCAGTGTTTCCCAAACCACAAGACAGCGTCATCAAATGTCTTGTTTTGTCCAAAAACCAAAGAGATATTCAGTATATTGTCATAAAGGAACAAAGATACAGAAATATTCACATTTAAGAAGCTGAAATCAGATAATTTTGCCTTTTTTGCATTAAAAAATGATTATTCGGTTATCAAAACAGTTGACGATTAATTTAATAATCAATTCTGTTCGATTAATCGATTTATTGTTGCAGCTCTAATGCTGTGACATGTGTGTTTGACATTGTTGCCACTGAAAATCTACAGGCCAACATTTGCCCACATGGAAAATCTGCAGGAATCAGTAAGAGAATTGTTAAAGAATTGGATTGATTAGCAGGATCGTTAATAGCATTGGTATCGATAAAATCTTATCAATTCCCATCCCTAATTTTGAAGTCTTTATTTATTTAACGTATTTCGTGTCATTATGTCACAGCTAGTGTTGCTATGACTACCGTGCATTATGGGAAAAAGCTAGCAGGTAAAGCTATCCACAAAATGACTTACTGGTTTAATGGCAGACATTAAACGTCCCATGTAAGATCATGAAGAGGATTTATCAATGTGCGACAAGCCTTATGACACAAGTGTGGACATACCCTGTGCACAGAGATCAGGGGTAAAGCATGATAGCATGGTAACTTATTATAAAAGCCTAACACCTGTAGAAGTGTCCACAGAGAAACTGTCACCAATGCAGAAAAATAGAGAGCAGCTTGATAAAGCATAAATCCTCCTGCTTTAGCGAGTTGGACTTTTTAAATCTGTGATGATCTGTTGTAGAGATGGTAAGGAATGTTAACCTAGGGCTGGGCGATACGGCCTAAAAATAAAATCCCCTTTTTTTTTTCCAAAACACTCGATTTACGATTTTAATATATTTTTTTCCCTCTAAAATAAAAAAAACTCCAAGTGACACAAAAATGAGATAAATCAAGTTTTGCCTTTATGTGGTCAAAATATATTCCCAAACCATACAGAATTTCCCTCTTAAAGTTTAAGTGTGTCTTATAAAATGTTGATTATGTAGTTTAAACTTAGGCAGGTTTGTCTACATAAACACTAAAGGCTGAGGTATTTTCACAGTATACTGACATGAAACTCTCTGATCAATATTTAATCTCGATTTAAAAAACAAATACAAGCCTTTAAAAGTGCATGTGCAAAACCTGACAGGGCCTGCCATTATGAAAACTGTAAATTTTTTTCAAACATTGCAAACAACTTACGATTGGACTTCTCTCTATTTCTCATTTTTTAAATCATCTGCAGAAATAATTCAAATTAATCGATTTAATCAATATATTGCCCAGCCCTATGTTAACCTGTTGATATTTTCATGGTATGTTGTGCCTGTGCATGGAAAATTACTTTGTGGGATTCAAAACATAATCTTCAAGTAGTTCTTTGTCATCAGCCTTTATGCAATTACAATTACTACTACGTGTGTTAACTTGTTTATTGTGTTCTCACTGCAAATAAATCGCTTCAGGGGTCAACTGGAAGCGAGCTGAAACCACCTCTTTCAGGCAAGTTTGGCGCAGTGGTTCGTATTGAAATGGAGATTGGTTGTTGTGTTGATAATATATTCATACCGGAATATCTCTCCAAAACGATCTAGGTGTGAAAACTACCTAAGTCACTCCACACAGACTGGAAGTGCTGACAGCTCCACTACTGTCATAAAGGTAGCCGAGACACAAGCCAATATGATGAAGCTGACCAAGAGGTCGGCACAGGAATTGCTCATTGTGGACTTCATTGAATACAATATAAATCATCATGCAGGAAAACAATTCAAACCCATTTTCTCTTTGAAACACTGAAAAACACTAAAAGCTGCTTATATGTCCATGTACTGGATTATACTGAGACTTAGATATATTAAAGCCACCCTATTAGCTATCAAATAAATCCCTGCTTTTCCTTATTTTTCCATTTCTTTGTGAATTTGTGATTTGCAGATGACTCCTGTTGAGGACACAGCCTCTCGCTGCAGCACACACTTTCAGCTTGCCGTGTAAAGCAGCATGTGGTATTGGTAACTGCTTCTGTTCAGGCCTTGTAATCATTACCTGGCATCTTATTGCCTCCGCGTCTTTTAAAGCTGTTGTCTCACCCCCAGAAAACAGGGAGTTATAGCTGATCTTTTATTAAAACTTTAGGAGAGCGTCCCCCTCCAGAGGGGGGGGCGGAGGAGGAGTGGGACAAATTAGTGTTGACAGTAGACACTTAAAGCAGGAAAATCACAGGCCCACTGGGAGGCAGGAGCCACATGGGGCTCCCCGCCTGTGTAAAGAACACTCCAGATTTCACTTGAGATGCAGTTGCCTTTTAACGGGGCAGGGGGAATGTCTACAGACCCTCTTGAATGAACCAATAAAGCCACTAAAAGGAGAGGATTAACCAGCTGATATCAGGGACGGCAATTTGTTCTGAATGCAGCCCCCCCTCCCTTGAACAAGGCTTGAAACACACTGGGCGGGACATTTCCTTTGATAAGCAGCCTGCTACATGGCCAAAAATGTGTAGTCCATTGTGCTAACACTTGACTGTAGTCATGGTAGAGTTAACCATGTTAATCTGTTTGGACTCTAAATTGGATTAGAGAAAAGAACATTGAAATAACATGTATCAAAAACACAAAACAGACTCTGTCACCCTGACCTCAACTTTTGAAAAAGATGCTGTTCCCCTTTCACTCTTTTGTGTGATGGTTGCACTATTATTGCTTTTACTGCCCATTTATCAGAGAGCGCTGCTGTTCATGAGAGAGGCTACACAACATGAAACAGTAATTACAAGACATCAGGGGCTTTCAATCTCCTCTTAATTTCCCAACAGCTGTGATGAAAAAACACAAAGTCCAATTAATGTGTCAAAATATGACCCAACAATGTCATGGCCTTCTCACAACCCCATAAACATCAAATAAAAGACAGGGCTTAAAATAGATGTATTTGAGCCCCTTTACCCCATTTGATTTTTATAAGTATCAAACAAACAAGCAAAACTGCATGGTTATGGTGCATTTCCATTACATTGTATTTATTCAGCTGGGACAGTTTGGTTTTCAATTAAGTATCTTACCTGGGACCCACTATGTTTTCCTGTATCACCAAACCAGTAAGGGTTTGTATTTGTCCAAAAATGAGGCCACTTTTATATGTTTTCTCTGTTTACTTTGTTTTTATACCTTCTGATTTTATACTTTTTGTTTTTAAAAACTTATTTCATTTTAAGCACTTGGGTCTTAAACGTTGCTATCTGAGCAATTTGCGATGAAATTTCATTCACATGTGCACCTGTGGTGTTTATTTAGAATGACAATAAAGAATCTATCTATCTATCTACCTATCTACCTACCTACCTATCTATCTATCTATCTATCTATCTATCTATCTATCTATCTATCTATCTATCTATCAATGCAGAAGTTTCACCAACTGCAGGTCCTTGACTGTTCCCTGGAGGCTGACTGCAGAAGCACTGGAGGTAACAGACACAGTCCACGTTAAAAAGCTGATTTTTACAGCACAAATTACCTTATTTACAGCCTGTGAAACACTTTAGTTTGAATAGTTAAAGCATTGGCATCTTCTCACTAGGTGTGTGTGTGGGGGGAGGTTGATTTTAACATGGCCATTTTGATTTTTTTAAAGTTTGCACTTATGGACATGGCTGACACAGGACTGGGCTACTAATCGAGATTTACCGTAAAATACCAAATAATAGCCGGGGCGTTCATTTGTTTCAATCACTGAGCAGACCAGGCGTTTATTTGGGACCAGGCGGCTATTTGGACCAGGCGTTTAATTCCTTTCTCACAAAAATCTTGCTTAGCAAAAAATGTAAAAAAAAAATGGTAAATGTAATCATTTTATTTATTTACATCAGTATGAATATCGCCTTTACATTTTCAAGGCAAGATTACAGTACTATAGTTATACTTTTGTCTTCCTCTTTCAACTCAGCACTCTCTAAACACTCTTACTAGTGGTAAGGAAGTAGATAAGTTATTACTTTTTTTTCGCTGTACCGGGGCCATGGTGATCATCAGCAATGTACCGGTACCTGATGTGACTGGCCTCCTGACGTTAGTTAAGGGCAAACAACATGCAGCGGCAGTGACAACATCCTCTTCTTTGAATTTTAAAAGCCCAGTATATAAGATTCCGGCTTTCTACTCTCTAGTGCCCTAGACGTAGCGGTCGTTGAGTGTAACTGCACTGTTGTAAAACAGAGCGCCTCACACCAACGTGCATTTGTTGACATACAGAGGGAGGCGAAGCGGGCCAACAGGACGTCCCAAGAGACAAATAAACCATTCGGACTGAAAAGATACAGTCTGATCATGTTTCTTTTCGAATAAATCACTTTTCAAGCATCAGCTGTCAGTTGGTAGCTCAGCGTTTGCAGGTGTATAGCCTACTGTAACTTTGACCGTAGCTCGTAGGCTGTGCCTAATAAATTGGACTCGGTGTTTAATTGGAACGGGCGTTTATTTGTCAAAATGTGCTGCTACACCCTGCGTTTATTTGGGACTCGGCGATTAATTGGAACTCGGCGTTTATTTGGTATTTTACGGTAACTATAGTTTCCCTCAATTATCAAAATCATGATTAAAGGATTACTGACAAACAGTTCATCTGTGTTTCTTTAAACATGAAATTAACATATTTTCATTTTAACATATTTATATATTCCCCTTCACTGTCAGTGTTCCAAGTGTTGATACAAGAGTGTTAAAATGCAATGAGTACATGTAAAGCACAGATGTAACATCAGTAAGTTAACTTGTCTAATAACTGGGATCACAATGTTAATTAAAATAAGCTCCAGACCAGCAGTGCTGACCACTGAATGATCAGAGAGCCTCTATGAGCATCACTAGAGGGATTTCTAGATATAGAAACACCACCATTGTCAACTCCGCGATACTGTGTGACCTCCAAGACTTCCATCTACAAATTTCGTAAGCAATTTTGCAGCTTGCAAGTGTCATTGGAACAAAACTTATCAGCTAACAGTGACAAAAAGCCACAGACCAAGATCTAGCAATACTATCATCTCCCTTTCTCTGTCATTTTTCTGACTGGACATTACACCAGTTGGGCAATGATGGTGATGAAAGTATATTCTGTAATAAATCAAGTCCCTAATACTTTAGCAAAGTAGAGTTTAGTCAGTATCTCAAATGGAGAAGCACCCTTAGATGCTTTTCTCAGGTGTTGAACTACATTTAACAGCTCCAGTGAGACAAGTCAGGGTTAAGAAGGGACACAGTGTGTGTGACATTTGATACAGAGATAAATATATCTCTGACAGGTGTGAGGGTTTCAAGTCAAGGTCTCAAAGCTGAAACACTAATGTATAGGCAGCAACATGAGGGAACTATGATGAATGTAGGTCAGCTTTTGCTTTTATAATTGTGAGAGCTTTTAAAAATTAAGAGTGATGTTTATAATGCACTCGAAGTTCTAACAGACAAGTTCATCTTGTCAAGATAAGTTATGATCAAATCTTTGTAAGACCTTATTTTGATCTACATTTTCAAAAAAGCAAACTGCATTCAGTAAATGATCTGCATCTTAATTTTATAAATGAAACTTGCAATGCTATCATTAGTCGCTAATTTACTGGTTAATTTTCAAACCGCAGCATTTTCCTTCACACTCCAGAAACTACAGAACACATGATCTTTCACCTGTCAGCACAGGACAGTTTGTGTCTGTGTCTTTTTGAGTCTGCTTGCATTTTCACTGTAATTCATTTGGCACCATTTTCTGCCAGGGTTGAAACTCCCATTTAATTCATTTATTAAATAATTATGAAGGATATTCAATATTGTTACTAAGGCTGCCCCAATGTTAGCTAAATGTATTCCAAAACTAAAGCAAATTTACTTCTTATGCTTAAAGTGCATGCTGTAATTTCGTTAGTTTGTAGCTTGGGCGTAGCAGGCTTATCTACATTAACACTGAAAGCTGCAGCATTTACACAGTATAAAACTAAAATAAACAAATGCAAGCCTAAAAATGTACATTTTCAGTATTTATATTTTCAAAGGTGCCACAACTTACAAGTGGAGTACGGGTCAAGGACAAAAATCTTGACTTTTAATTTCTAAATCTCAAAAAACAAATCAAACTTTTTAACCAATATATCACCCAGCCCCGAATGTTATGTTGGGCATATGAGTCCGACAGTAGAAATGGGATCATGTGCATCATCTCTTAACCTAAACTCGTGTTACATTTTGTTTAAAAATACTATTGTTGTGATGCAAAATGACTGAGATCCACCTTGGACCAAGGACACATATGAGGATTTGAAACCCAGACATTATTACAGTGCCAAATATCTTGGCAGTAAATACTTGTTAAGATTTTAAAAGAGCAAAGTATGATTAGTACTTAAAATCCGCAACCCTCACTGGAAACTCATTCATTCTTGTGGCAGAGCAATGTGAAAGAAATGTAGGCATCTGAAATGTGCAGCTGATTTATTATGGGCAAAGTGAGGGTGAAACATAGAGGGATTTCCCTTTAATCAGATCTCTTAGGAGCCCATGCAGTGGACCAATACCCCAATGAGTTCTCTTTTAAAAGCCGGGAATATTAGATTGGCTGCACGCTGCCTCAGTTTTACCTTCAATCAGAGGGAATTGGGGAGGATTTTGTTAAATCTAAAAGCCTTTTACATCTCTGAAAAGTTCATTTCTCTTCATCTATTAACCCACATATAAAAACCTACCATCACTTATGCATTTGTCCATTTAGAAATCCTCAGGCTCGTGAGTTGTAGATCTGAGCCCCAAATTTTGAGCTTACGGATGGCCAATCACAGAGGTGCGTGCCTCAGAGCTGAACCACAAATGGGTCCTTCACAGCATTGTAAATCAGGACCTCAAAGAGTATTATTTAGCCTCAAGCAAAGAGTGCTTGTTTATCAGATGGTGCCTGAGCCTAGGATAAAAACCTCCCCATAAATCTGGTTACCTTTTATGTGCTCATGGAGACAGGCAGGCTCATTCTGTGTTGAGGCTTACAGGAATGCAGAGGTAAGTACAGCGTTCATGTCAAAAAGCTCCATTGTATGATTGTGGTTTATTAGATGTTTAAACATTCTCTAATTGGTCCTAATGTGCTATCAATGAAACTCATGTCAGTGTGGTGGTGCTGAGACTAACCCTTTAACTCAAGTGCTGACAAAATAACCATAAACCACAAATCAGTGACAAATAATAACACATAAAGGGTGAATTCAAGGTGAATCTTTGGCTTGGCTAAAGGCTTTGCATTTATGATTTAAAGGCTGTTGTCACCATACAAGTTCAATAAGCGTTGTCAATTTTTCACATAAAGTGTCAGAATGTGCTGCACTACATCTGACAGCGTACTGTATGCAGGTTATCACAGCCGCAGCGCTCCAGCGGGGTAATTTTCTGAACACTTTATTTGGTTGTCTGATATATTGCCGCTCAGATATGGCGTTGCTAAACCCCAGATGATAAATCAAACGTGCAGTGGCTGCCTCTGATAACTCAATAAGCACCTGGACTCCTCCTAACATGTCACACCTGCACTTCTACGTATACCACTCTCATTTCTCGGGGCCTCACTGGGGGGCTCAATACACCTGCCAAGTGCATTTCAGAAGCCTAGCAGCTGGGAGAAAAACATCATGCATGCTTAATTAGGAGGTTCAGGAACCATGGGAAGTCAGTGGTATTTTTTAGTATACATTAAATATTCCTTTCTTTATGGAAATCCTTTCATTCATGTAGTAGCAGGGAACAAAAATTCTAATTTCATTTGTGTGCCTGAATCATAAAGAAAAGGATGAAGCCACAACATGTTAAATGATCACCTCTAGAACAAATGCTTTTGTTAAAATAAATAAGCATTTATGAGACAAGAAAGTGTTCTTAAAGTATTTCAAACAACTGACACAAAAAAAGCTTTTACTCTTTCTCACAGCAGAGTATTAAAAAGGCTTGATTTAATGAGCATATTTAACAAGAGAATACCAAGGGGAGACTTTGGTTAATCAATATTATTGCATACTTCCTATCCAATCAATTCAGTGTCTGCTTAGCAGTCTTTACCAAGTGTAATAAATAGGGTGTTTGTTTAAAAATATAATAAAAAACTGATTCACAAACCTCTGAGGTATTTATTAAATTGCATGACCAAATATTCAATGTCATAAATGAACAGCTCACAAAAAGGCCATTCAATGGATAGATTGTGTTCTCCCAGACTGTCAAGAAGTACTTAAAGCAAACATTGATTTTTAAACACTCCAGCTGAATCTAAAGGGCTTCTTGGATAAATGCATGATCAAGTATTATAAATGTTTATGGGGAAATAATAGTAAATCAATTATTCCAATCATTCCAATTAAAAGTAAATTCAAGCATACACAGCAAAATCAGAGGGGCATAATTTTGGTGTTAGTAAAATTTCAAAAAAGTGTGAAGTTAATACTACTCTGCATGAGTCAAATTTCTTACTGAAACTGCAGTTCTAAGTTTCCCAATATTAGTATCAGGTGAACCCAAGCAATGTTTCATTGTGAACTGTGTGTGACATCGAGTACTACTGCCAGCCCAACCTTATCGTACAGAATGCTCATATGTAACTGTTGTGCTGTTAATAGTGTAACGGTCCATTTTTCTAAGACTTTCTTTCTGTCATAAAACCACATCGAAAAAACAAACACAAAGAAACATACACTTTGAAGTGTTTGACAGTAATACTTAAACAGTTAAAAACTTCTTTAACAGCACAGTATGTAAAATTTGACATTTATTACCTTTTTTCTAGATTAACTGATTCTTTAATTACAAACACTTCCTTAAATGTTTCCTTAATCTTCAAGGACAGAGAAATTCTTAACTTTATAGATTATACCAGATTATGACGACTAACACAGAGTAATGTGTGAAAAGCTGCTGGACAAGTGAGCAGGACGATACTGGTGCTGTTCTGTTCTGTCTCGAGACAATAAAGGTCCTGTCACTCAAAACATCCTCCAACCTGGAAATAGACATCTACAAGCTGATCCCCATCTTCATCTGCCTTCAGTGTCACTTCTCTTCTAGAATTGAGGAATCTGGTCGACAAAAACGTCATCCATGAGGTGTATTTACCACACAGTATACCAACGTTCTTGTAGAAATTTCACATATATGAAGGGAAAAAACACTTCTGAACTTCCTGATTTACCCAGAGATTGCCCCAGAATGCTTTGCGGGTTCTCTCTTATATGCAAAGTTTTTCCACAAAACTGAAACGCTGTAGTTTTCACACATCCTGGCATGACGTTTTTTCTGACTGGAGTCCTCAATTCAAAAAACAGAAAGCAGCGAGGAGGGGTGGGGTGACTGGGTCTTGACTCAACAACGGTTGTTTTGTTTACTTGAGAGCCCCCAGCAACAGAATTTTACATACTGTGCCTTTAAAGAAGATACATTTTTAATACTACACAAGAGTGTTTATTAAAAGTAACACTGGTTAGTGTTACAAAGTGTTACAATTTAACTAGGGATGCACAATATTATTGGTTTGATATCAGTATCGTCCGATATCAGCCTAAAAAGTTGAGTATCGGTATCGGCCAATATTACAATTTTTGCAGATATTTACAGCCAATATATCGGCCACACATATCGGCCATATTTCGGTTGAAATATTGGCAAATTACACAAATGTACAATACTGATGCACATTCTCATCACTGCATTGGTATATTTAAAAATCAAGGGTTTCATTTTTGCAAGAGTCAAAACACTGAAAGAAACAAGTCCAGTTTTGTTAAGTGCAGAGTTTGAGCTCTTGACCAGAATTATAGGTATCGGTACGATAATGAATTAAAAAATATTTGCATATCGGCAAAAATCCAATATCGTGCATCCCTAATTTTAACTTCAAAATGAGTCAATACACTTGATTAGCATTAAGGTACCAACTCTTCAAAAAGAGTTAATTCAGCACTCTGTGGTGTGGACCCATACAGACACTTTAGTGTTAATGTTAACTCTGGTAGTGGTAATTTGACCATGCAGATTTTGCTGTGTATCTCTGCACCCCTCCTGCACCAAAGAAGGTGAATGAAAATAATAACTGCTTGTTTTATATCATGGATACATAACAGTGAGTTTGTAGGCGGGAAAATATATTTAAATTCACACATAAATATTTCTGAGTTGCGATGTAATTCACAGAGGCAAAGCATTTCAGACAGGGGTTACATTTAAAATGAATTTTTCAGTGTTTTACGGAGCCAATCTCCTCGCCAGTCCAAGAGTATTGCTTCTAAGGCTTGACTCTTATCAACACTGCACGAGCTCTGTGTTTATCACGCTCTTTGAGTCATGGTCCCTGCTCTGATATGAGCTTCAGCATTGCTTCAGAGGCTATAAACCTATAAGGAAGAGAGGGGCAGCAGTATGATAACTCAGAGCGTCCTGCTGTAATTATGGTATTCATGAAAAGATGAAATTGAGTGCAGACTAAATCTGTAGCTCCAGGCAAAATCAACAGCTTGGCATTACGCCGAGACCCCTGCCCATACTGAGGATATGGCAGACATACCAAAACTTTACAGCGTTTTTTCACCAGTCAGGAGTGAGGGAATGAAGTGCATCGATTGCTTGTGATTATTAACTAGACTGAGATAAGCCCTCTCCTTATTATGCAGATTACTGAGGCTCCCCGCTCCAGCATATTGTACAGATGCAAGGGAGCAGCTGCTCTTACAGATGGTGGGTACACGGATCTATCATTATGCCTCCATTGTCTCCACTTCAATTGTTTGGGGGACAACAGAACTGCATCAAAGAGGAATCCGACTGCAATGAATTAAGAAAGAGAAACGAAAACCATCAAGTAAATTTATACACCGGAGGCCGCGGAATGGAGAGGAGCGTAAAGCTGAAGATATTTCATATATACAAGCATGGAGTCGCCCAGTCATGTATACTGTATCCAAATCTGTTAGATGCAGCACTGTGCACCAAACATATGTTGTTTTTTATTAACAAACAGATCAATTCAGGATGCAAGTATTAATTAGAATTTGAAAAAAAGGTTACAAAATGGCAACAGCTGAATAAAATAACAAGAAAAAAACGAAATACATTTTTTATAGGCCAGTCACGACATTTTGCTTTTACATTAATAGACCGATATGTAAATTGCTAAATGATGTCAATAAATAAATAAAGCATGACAAACACCAACCACACTGAGGGAGGAATATGCAGACAGCATCAGTTTTGCCCTTAAGGGGAACCTCTGGTTGTCCATTTGACTCAACAAACCTCCTGCTGTGCGCTGCAGAGAGCAGGACACTGGTAGCTCCTCTGATCAAACATGACATTACACTGGAGGGTACGACATGCTCACATTATAACACAGAAGGTCACACAGAGATGTAAGTCATGACAGCAGTCTAATACTACTCTACAGATAGTGAGGGGCAATATTACTTTGAGAATGAATGTGGTGACATTAAACTAGCAAAATTCAAGTTTTCTGTCAACCATTAGGCAGGCAGGGACTTTAAGGTTAGAGAGAAATATCACTGAAATAAAGTTTATACAAATCACTTGATGAGTAGTTTCTATAAAACTTGCACCTGCCACACTGAGTAACAATGACAGTGAATGACGAATGTCCACTTTAGGGAAGCATAATAGAAGTTCAGTGAGTTTAATACATTATAGAACTGCATTGTTCTAAAGCTGCTGACAAATATAAATGTAGGCAAACGTCTCAAATTAGTATGGTGTACGGCTGGCAGTATAAACCAGTTTTAAGAATATATCTTTTTATTTCCAAATGAGAAACAAGTTGAGGCATTGCTGTTCATTGATATAATTTATGTTGATTTGAAAAATAGATGTCTGACTTTTTGTTCAGTGAATGTTTTGGGGGGTTTTTTTTTGGGGGGCGGGGGGGGGGGGGGGGATGTCAGTCTTTGCTGTTAACAATATTTCAGTGTCCTATTTTCTGAGAGAAAAACATAAATTTGCTAAGAAAACATTTTGGCAATGAGATGGTTTACCACCAGAAACCTAAGCTGCTACAGTTTAAACACCTACACACTGCATTTCATTACAAATCTTCTGTCCTGTTGGGTTAATGGACCCAACATGGTTGCATTTTTTGAAGCGCATTTAGTCAACACCCTTTCAGACAAGAAACAAAAATTATCTAGCTTTATACTCATTAAAATGTCTTCATACATAAATAGCTTGTGATTTTTAATAATGAATATTTATCCTTTCAAAGTTAAGTCTAACAAGGTGACATTTAAGAAAGCATACAGATTAATGACATGAAACATCTTACACAAGACTGACAAAGGTTGGTTCTCCCCTGACTTTGCTTCACAGAACTAACAATAAAGTGAAATTTGGTTTATTTTTGTACATACTTAGTTAAAAAATAAGGGTGGAACAAGATTTCAGGAAAAAGTGGGTATTCATAGAGAAAATTAAGAAATACAAGTGCTACAATTCTATCATACATTATAACTTGAGAGATTTGAATTTCATTTGTTTTTTTTCTCCATTACAATGCAAAAGTCTTCCACTGATATTTAAAGAAACTATCAATGACATTTAAAAACTAGAAAAGCACTCAGAGAGCGCAGACCTCTGCCACGCAGCTTCGGTCCACTTTGGCGAAAATGGTCCTATCTGGCAATGGTAAAGACGATGATCCGGATCACCCCCAAAATTTAACCAGTTCTCCCATATCCCATTTCCGACAATTCCTGAAAATTTCATTCAAATCCGTTCAGAACTTTTCAAGTTATTTTGAACACAAACAAACAAACAGACAAACAGACAGATAAACGCCGGCAAAAACATAACCTCCTTGGCGGAGGTAAAAAGTGTGGGTGCATTTAAATCTAAATAAAGTGTGGGTGTAATTAAATCTAAGGAAAAGTAATTTTTTTTTTCACGCTTAAATTCATCTTAGAATTTCTGAGTATGTGTTATGCTAAAGACTTCAATTTACCATTAATAATTATTGAAAAAAAAACATATAAACACATGTATATACAATGCTTAACAAATATATTAGACCACCTGTCATAAAAACAAGAAAACAAAAGTATTTCAGCAACCTTTCAAAATCTTGTTTAAAACTGTAAATGAGCCACTGAAAAGTTGTTACTGGACATTTTGAACAATAATGAGGAATTTCAAACTGCATAACATTCAACTGCTAAAACGGATTTTTCTGTTCAGGAATGCTCTTAAATTACTATAATTTGTCATGGTAAACAAGACATAATAATGTACTTCACAAATTTTTTTTGTAAAACTATAAACTTGAAAATTCATAAATAGCGATATATTTTAGCATTAAAAATATAATTTCAATTAAGATCTCCTACATACTGGTGTAAAAACCATCACAGAAGCATAACAAATGATTCTGGTTATTACCTATATAAATACATACATATATATATATATATATAGAGAGAGAGAGATAGATAGATAGATAGATAGATAGATAGATAGAGAGATAGATAGATAGACTTGATTCTAAAAAAAAAGGTGATCATAAAAAAATCTATGTTTATGTCATATCTAGTAACATTACACAAATAGCAATAACATGAAGTGCCTACATGGTTTCTGGCATTTGACTCGTGTGGATTTTATTAAGAGCTTGCATCATTTTTGTTAGTTCTATACAGATCACTAGAAGACATGAGCTGATAAAAAATAAATCAGTGTTTTGCAATGTAGCACAAAGTGCAATCATCACAACTGTAGTTTGTTACACTCTTTCTGGTAGCATCTCAAAATATAAATTTGTTGATATAAAAAAAATAATAATTTAACCAAAGTTATTGAGCCAGACTTATTGTTGTTAAATAATGGTATATCAAGGCACATTTTCCCTCAAGAGCATGAAAGAAGGGAAGCAGACATGGAAAAGAATATGCATATGTAAAGACTTTTTTACTGCTTACTTGACTACATATCGTAGTCTAGTCTAAATCAAAGTGCCATCAATTCTGAGACCTCTGACAAGCAAATAAAATACTTTTTAAGACTTTCCGAGGCCTTAAATTTCAGAGACCAAATTTAAGACTTAAGAACACCTTTTCAGGATCTGTAAGAGCCCTTTATTAACAAAAACTTGTATTTTGTGATGCTAATAAACCCTTTAAGAAGTATTTGGATCCACATCCAGACTGGGATCACCACCAAATTCTAATCCCTACTCCGATATGCTGTGACCAACATTCCCCCAAAAATTTATTACAATCTGTTGAGAACCTTTAGAGTTACCTTGCTCACAGTCAGATGGACAAACTGACAAATAGGCAAACGCAGGCAAAAACCTTACTTTCCTGGTGGAGGTAATTATTAAGATGAATATGGGACTTCACCATTCAGCACAAAATTATCATGGTTTTTGACTCATATTTCCCAGCCCTAGTTGGGTACTTTATCTTTATTCATTTGGGAAGATAGAGAAAATTGAGTTACTGAATCTTCACTGATGTATTAGTTACTTTCAACATTTGTGAAATGAAAATCATGGAATGTAACAGTCTAGACATGTTTGAGATTTAGTTATAATGGTCAGAAATTCCACAGTGCTATTGATTTGTTAAGGTGGTGGCCTAAGGATTGATGCTCATAAAATTGCCAGACCTCATTATCCCATAATTTTTCAACATACAAGCTCTGGTTTGGAGAGTTATGCTCGACAAAGCAACCAAGCCAGTAAACCCAATAATGTCTGCAAAATAGCTTGATTTCCTTTTTATCTTATGTTACTGCATAAAAATATCAATGATGGATCTTGGATGTTGATGATTTTTGTCTTTGTGGGCATTTATTCTGCATAACAGCGGGCATTGATTACAAAGATATTGCTCCCTCCAGCATCTACACAGTTGTATGCAGTAATTCCCCCAAGATATGAAGAACCAACATTACTGACTCCAAATGGAAAATCAACTCTGAAGCAGAATATTTTCTGTTTTCAATATCCTTAAGATTCAGTCTTCAGATGACCAAAGTATGAATAAATGAATCTCTGTTTACCTTACTTTCATAATACATAGATTTATTCAGTATTGAAGTAGAACTCATAGTAAAAAACAACTTGCAAACAATTCATTGCCTCCGAATACACTTTGCATGTGGATGAAAACACATAAAGGATGCAGGAAAATAAGTAGCTGCATCCCATAGGTCTAAAGCCATATCTCGACATTAATTCCTTAACTCCTATCTGCTGCTGTATTCAAATAAATAACAGTTTTCCTTTCTTCGTTCATGTGTCATGGGTGGATAGATTGAGCCCCTGTCAGAGCACAAAGCTCCCCTCAGATGCCCGCATTGCCTCGTCTGTTGTTAGGACCTGGTCCACATGGGGCCAAATTTGATTGGAAAGCCCAAAGGGAGGAGTTCCACCAGTCACAGGGGCATTGTTAGCGCCTCAAAAATGGCCCAAGAAGAATGACTGATTATGCAACCACAGCCAGGGTTACTAATAGGAATTCTATTTGAATTTCTAACATAACAGATGTTTGCTGGGCACCTCCATGGAGTGCACATACACAGTTATGCTAATTCGCCAGTGTTTCCCTTCAACTTAGCTCAGAGTCATTAGAGCACACAGCTAGCTTGGATCCCTCTGTCAAACTAATAATTGGCCATTATTGATATTAATTAACATTTCTGCTCTCTATGTCCTTTTTGACCCGCTATCTGTTAGTAAATCCGGTTACTGAGTCCTATTAGGGCAATAAAATCCACGGGACTCTATAGTAGTTGCAAGCCATTTATCAGAAAGAGAACATAAAGCCAATTAGGAGAGGGTGCAGACAGTTGTCTTCATTCTCCACTGACTACTTCTTGATCTCCATTATAAATTGCTAATAGGGAAGATACTGGTTAGCTAAAGGGAGGAGGAGAGGGGGGTTACCATTGCTCACACCGAGCCATGATGACAGGTGAAAAGAAGCAGTAGTATTCGTGCCTGATGAGGCTACACCATCATCAGCTGCTGGTTTTTTTCAGCCTTTTTGTTGAGGGGCGTTATGTAGACCTTCCTCTTTCTCCTGCCGGTCAATCATGTTAATTGGTCCAAGAGAAGACTATTTCAGCAAGCCATTAAATTGTTGATTGTTCATCTACCAAAAGTAATAGTATTTGGTCTCTCTGCTATTATGATGCAATGAGCATCGGAAACAGCACACAGCAAAGGTTTACAGACTCAGATCAAGAAATCCTAATAGGTGTGTATTGACTGGTTTATTTTCCACAAAACTCCAAAGGGACCTGTGGTTGCAAGAAAATATATCAAAAAGGCTATCAAAAACAGTCGGGTCTTGTGTGTAAAATCAATAGTGAGCCATAGATGGCTTGAGTTTTCACAGTTCTCTCTCGTCATTTAAAAAGACTGTAGGCTATAAGATGCCTAGGAGGACCCATGAGACCTTTGTAGCATAGCAACCATGCTATATGTTTGATAGGACACATATTAGTAATAACCTAATCTGTTTTGCTTTTGGTGCAAACACTGTAGGCTGTTGTTTGAACCTGATGACTGATTATAACAGCTCTAATGCGAAGCTTTGGGAATGAATGGGGTAGTTTTCTAGTACCAAAGAGCTCAGGTAGCATGAAGGATCATGATTTGTTGTTGAGGCAGGTAGTCAAACATAACCTATGTGAGTAACAAACCATGGCCCTGCTCCCTGAATCCAGATGCTACCATAGAGCCCCGGTTTATGACAAGAGGTATAGCAGGCCCTTAAATGAGCAGTATTTAATAGCCTGGATTCAAGTGTAAAGGCTCCCTCCCCTATGAATTACTCCAAGAACCTAATTACAAGTTTCATCATCAATCATAAGCATTATTTATTCAGCAAAATGAATTTCTAATTAATAACTGATGAGCATTATGGCCTCGAAGACTGTAAAGCAATTAATTATGGTTGGCAACAGGGAGTATCACAGTACAGGACTATCTGGCACACAGTCACAGCACAGCAGTGCCAACAGGCTAATGTCCACAAAGAAGAGGCGCTGGATTGTTTTTGTACCTAGGCTTTATTGAGATAATTACTTCCATGAATGTTGTCTGGGGGCTGTCACCCTGTTGGCAATGTAATAAACAATGAAAAACTGTATACAAATTTTGTTAAACGCCGCTTTAAACTGCCATCCTCCATACTTTGTGCTGCCACACTCTTTGTTTTGTTTTGTTTTTGATTTTTCTCAGACTACAAGAGGACCCAGAGGGCTTTTTTCAGGCAAGATACTCTTAAAACACTTCATAAAACACTGACTCTAAGAATGCCTTTATAGTGAAGATAAACACTGGGGATATCAAGGGTGTATTCACTGTTTCCATGTCTATCCTTTCTTGAGAAATGTGTCCTCTCAGCCAGTAATTCAAATTAATTATGTTTTTTATATCAATTAGTGACTTGTATCATATGGGACCTTTACAGAAAAAGCAATATCCAGAGTAAACATATCTTAATATATGAAAAATGAAGTCAAACCTGTTGTTCACTTAGTCCTACGTACAGGTAAGTGTACTTCCTATTAAAAGTTGTTAGTCCATGCTGATGTTTAATTTTTGCAGTTTACTTTGTCTTTATGCTACATACTAATGCCTTCTTGCTACAATCTGGTGTATTGTTTATATATATGATTGAATGCCAACAGAAATTAATCATAAAATTATTGCTAGGCAAATGTATCATCTTTCAGTTGCAATTTTGGCTTCCCATGATCATAATAAGATAAATGTAATTTAACAAACATTTAACAATGTGCTGCATGATGCCATATTGTGTCAGTTTGGTCTTTAGGTTGTCATGTGTGGAAAACGTTTCAGTACCTTTTCTTATTTTTACTACAAGGGGTTACTACCTTAAAAAAGACTATGTCTCATTATTGTTTTGAAACATTTAAATTTTTTCACAAATTTATCGTCCTCTTGCTTCATTTTTAAGGTGTCTGGGCATTTAAGTTGACTTTGAGTTTAAGGTATTAAAAACTGAATCTACAGAAATCATTTTTATCCCTGTTGGCTAGGAGGGGCGCAGGCAGTCCAAGTAGGGGTCACACGCAGGATGCAAAAGGAACAACAGCGCAAGACAAAGCAGCAGGGTCTGCTGGAGGACACATTAATATGGGGAGAGGGGAGTATTAATGCTATAGGTGGCTCCACACAATTACAATATCAATACAATAGCAGAAAAGAACAAACCTGTAAACAGAAAAAATAATGAAGCAGTTTCATCACATGCACATTGAACTACCTGCTCCAGCATCATACAGTCTACAGTCCTGTTTGAGGCATAGGGGTGTATAATGACGAAAATCGTATGATACCATCCCCACTGTGATACACGGGCGATGATATGATATATCCCGATATACCACAATTCTATAAACAGGATGATATATCACTATTCTATAAAGTCTTTAATTTTTTTAATTACACAATAGAGTATGCATTAAAAAGTCCAGTTAATCATATAAATCGTGATCCCTGACACATTTATAAATTTCAGTGCCTGTCTCAGTAAAAAAAAGAACAGTAATAATGTCACAGGGAGACAAAGAGTCAAAATATTGTGATGTATTTGTGTATCAGTATTTTCTTACACCCTTAACCAGGCTTATAAAATAAAAGTCACCAACCCATTCCCTCCTTTGCAGGTAGTTATCCTGAATATTTTCTGCAATGTCCATACACTGACTCACTTCAACTCAACACCAAATAAGAATAAGAATACTGGCAGGAAAAGTAAAGGGTAAAGTCGGGGTTAAAACTTCTCCTGAACACATTCTGCTATTTTGAGCATGTGCATATAGTTTCATACTGCTTTTGTGGTACAACATTTAATACATATATAGATATAAAACTGGAAACAAGTACAACATTTAGACAAACTTCAGAATTAAACATGACCTACTGCTGATGAAAAGTTTCTTAAACAAAATCATTTTGTTTAAACACAACACCAACAATTGATGTTTATCACAGTTTTGTCTTTTTTCAGTGAATCCAAACATCTTCAACTTTTCTACAATGTAGTAACGCATTTTTGTCATATTATTCAGCTGGATTTTAATTTATCATGATTTCATGTGTTTTGGGAAAGAATTTCAATACTGATATTTTTGTCAAGCACGCAGTCTCCTAGTAACTAAAACTGACCGGTTTTATGGTGACAGTCTATTTATGTTCAAAAAAACACATGCAAAGCAAGAAAAACACCATTTTATTCTTTATTGAATAATAATTTTGATTTATAAAAGTGGACATTCAATGATGATGAGGTAAAACAGTGTGGTACATTTTTTCATTTTGCCAACATTTGCACAAAGATATGGGCTTTATATGGCCAGTTTGTGCTGCCAAAGTATTGGCAATAATTATTTATATTTATTTTTAGAGTTTTAGGCAACAACTATCTGCTGATACCGAAATTTTGCCGATACTATTATGCATCCCTAAGATGGAACTGTTCAAGGTTTTGGTTGCATTTTAAAAAAGACCAAGGCCACAAAGACCATAAAATCACAACAGGAAACAGAGACAAAGACAGAAAACATTCATTCACATAAGACTGTCTGTGAATATCTGTTCGTCAGTACTGATCCTGCTCTCCTGACTTCCAACAGGGAGATTTCACAGAGTTTAACTGATAAATTAAGTTATGACATGGCTGACAGTTATTGCAGATATAGTTTTCTTTTACTCTAACAAAGAACTGTATTCTTCATTGTCACTAGAGTCCGAAATGAACACCCCTATAGTGCCGAAAGCTGATAAAGCTCCCCATTTCCACATGGCTGGTAAATGTTTGTCAGGTATAATAACACAAGATCATGATCAAATACATTTTGCTTCATTTTGTAACTTAACACACTGAAACGTATGAAACACAACAACACAGTTCACTTTATTTGTTGAGAAAAACTGATGCTCAGCCTCTGGAGTTTCGTTTATCTTTTACTCTACCCAAGTTGTCAATCAATAAAGTTCATTTCAGGCCCTGACCATCTGAGGATGATTTTGAAATCTATCGAAGACTAGTTTGGTGATATGTTTAACACAAATTACAAAGTTGCCATAAAAGCCAAGTTTTAAAAGGTTGGCCTTGTCCCTATCACTTCCCTTTTGCCTGACATTAAGTGTGTAAAGGGAAAAGATTTAAAGGTTCATAACAACACTAAAGGTAAATCAGCCTAATTCTTTGAGCTACAAGTTGGCTGTATGGTGAGAAGTCAAAAACAGGTCAGTTAAAATAAAAGTTGATTAGTGTATATCATCATTCTGCCATGAAACTACAAAAGAAAATTTATGTATGTGGTAAAGAGAAGTCAAAATAATGATAATAACTATGAAAGGCTATCATTCTTTCATTTAGAAAATGGAAATCAGTGAAGCAGCTCTTCAATTTATGGGTTGTTTCCAATCAGCATTTTTTTCTGCACATTTGAGGCAGATTTTTTACATTTATTCATCTCACACCCAACAATATCTGCATAAAACAGAGATGAATTGAGTCATGCATGGCTGTTTGGGCTTTCCACAGTAAATGTAATAAATGTGCATGACTGTAATGCTGAATGCAGCACTGCATTAACGTGTGTGTGTGACTGCTTTATAGGCTGAAAGGCAATGCAGGATCTGTGAAGTATTTTGAATTAAGTATCAAACTATTAAACTGAAGTGCACTAACAGAATATCCTGGGACAGGGTTGATTATCATTGCAAAGTTTTAAGTCTTATAATTCTCTAGTCAGGTAGTAAAAGGTATGTTTAGTTTCTTGCTGTAAAAAAACTGCAAGAAACTTTAAACAAGTACTAAAGATATAAAACTGTAAAGATAAAATTATGACCAGTCGCGGTGAACTGTCTCTAAAGCTGATCACTTATCTTCTTTCATGATTCCCTGTAGTTACCTGTTGCACATTGTCAGCTTAATTCATTCAATGTTTTTAAACATAGTTTACCTTGAACAAAATCAATTCAGCTCCTCATCATTAGGTATTATTTATCTTTGGTTGAGCTTGCCCTGCTGCAAAAGAGGCTACTAACAATATAAAGTTATTAGAATTTAACAAAAAAGAGCTTTAATCAATTTTGTATTATTTTACTGGGATTTTTAGGTGATGATGACAAAAAAAAAACAGAATTAAACATGAAGAATTTAATTCTTCTGTGATACCTGGTCATGTAGTAAACAAGTGACCTCATCTCAGTTTTACTGAAAACTTGATTTCTAATCAAAGAGGAGCCATGGATATCATATCCCCACACGTGTGCTGCACTAAAATGTCAAGGATGAGCAGTTTACTGTCTGAACATCCAGAGGAGAGAGGTGTAGACTAAGATAAGTTCAAGCGGTGGGTCATGCTTAAAAATAAATGTGAGTATAAATAATTCTACTGTTTTAAACACTTTAAACAAAAAGTCCCTCATTGTCATTAACGTGATCGCTTTCTCTGTAAAAACTGTTTTTTAAGAGTTTCAACACTAGAGAGAAGTGAAGGAGCTTGTCAAGAACATGGCAAAAAAACACTGACTATTAATACTACAAAATATTATTTCTGTCTCTGCTGGCTGCAATATAACAGACGCTGTTTAACTGTCAGCATTAAGCCTTTATGATCATATAAAACTGCTGTGTTGCCATCAAACATGCAACTAAAAATTGAGTTTTATTTCTGTTTTCAGCCATGACTCCCGCTCCACTGTGAAGCTGAATGGGAGCATCCATGTGTTCACATAGGACTGCATAAGAAATGTCTGCAATTAAGTGCAAATATTACAATCTCTCTGCCTTAGCAGATCATCACGACATTCTTATCCTTCACTCGTCAAGGTCTTTCAACCACACACCCCTGACCTGCAGCTTCATATACTACAATAATTTACTGAGAACATTCATAATCCATGCATACAACCAGGAGGTTATAAATGTTTCATGAAAGAGGGGGCAAACTAACACAACCACAGCTGAGTGTCCATGACAGTTTCTCTGCATAAAACCGTGCAGAGTAAGACCAGAATAAAACACACATTATCTCTCTAACATTTAACCATGGAGATAATCCATCCGAACAACATGTAGCTTGAACTACAGAATTATGAGTAAAGTTAGTAATAAAGTCACTCGAAAAAGGTATTCAACTAAACTAAACTTTATTTATAGAGCACTTTAAATACAGAGTTCGAGCCAAAGTGCTGTACAGCAGCAAAATTTAGAATAGAAATAACAAGAGTTTAAACATATGGTGCACACCAAATGATAAGATAATAACATGTAAAAAAACAACGAGAAATCAAGGACAGAACAACACAAACACATTGCACACAGACCTCCACAGCCATTACTGGATGGAATCATAGCTGAGAACCCAACAACCACAAACAGCAGTCTGTCAGCAGCTGCAGCAGCCAACAACATACACTCATAAACACACACAGACGCATGCACACACACATACATTCTTACACAAGTGACAGCATGGCAAAACAGGTGAAGGACTTAATTCACATAAGAAACCACATTAAGAGAAGGCGAGAGAGTAAAGTGAGTCTTTAGGTGTTTTTTAAAACAGTCCAGAGAGCTGGCAGATCTAATACGTAGAGGGAGGTTGTTCCACAGCCTCAGTGCAGCGACTGAAAAGGTTAAGTCTGTTTCACTACAAAGTTGTTCATATGTACTTGTTTAAAAGATTTTTTTAGGTTATTTAAACATAATCTTCAAAACAAAGATGCATCCTTCTATCAGATTGAGATCAAAGAGAAGAGAGTTAAAGTTAAACGCTATTTGTCAGCTACTAGTTTTGACTTTTTGTCTTTAAACTTTGTTATAATACTTTTATCATTGTGGAAGCACAGTGTTGTACTTTTCATTGCTATTATGTGTATGAATAAGTTGTTTGGTCTTGTTTTCATGTTTGTGAACCTAGTTTACCTTAAATTGCCACCCAAGGGAAGGACAAGATTTTAAATTGAACCAAGAACTGAATTGAAATGCATAAAAATGAGTGCACAAGCAAAATGGTAGAATTAAATAACCTAAATGAGTTACATTTTTCCATAGTTCTGTTGTGTCATTTGCTAAATTAGGACCCATATGCAAAACTGAGAGGTGGCAACGAAGTTGGCAGAAACAATTAGATTTTATCTGCTCTGTGCTGCTGTGACTGTCTTTTTAAAGGCTGACACAAACAAAAGCATAACTGAAATGTTTCATATTTATCTTTGGGACATTGGGCTTACAGGCCACATATTTAGGCATAACTAATCAACTTAGTATGTACAGTAATTTCTAAGGTGATCCCATAGGACTAACAAACTGAGGAGCTCACCAAAAACTGACAGTTCAGATGCTTGAGGATATCCCAAAGTAGGTACAGCACTGAACTGGGAGAGGTAAAGAAACCTTGAGGCATCATCAATTCAAAATCTACATGATCCCTGTGAAAATCAGAAAAAGGTGCAATGTGAGTATGACAAACGAATTTTTAAGTGGCCTGAATGCACCACTGGTGTAAGGATATTAAAAAAAAATGCAAAAATAAAAAAAAACAGAACTGAAACTGAATTGACCGTTTACTAACACAGAATAAAATTTAAAACACAGTGACAGGTCCTTTATGTTAACAAAAATACCACAGCAGCTTCACATTCACCCAAAGACAACACGAAGATCCAACTTTGTGGACATGTGCAAGTAACACATGCTGCTGTAATAATGCAAAAATAATACTTTTTCATCTCAGGTCCTGAACTACACTCAAGCTTTAAATAAGAAACCATGAAAGTAAGAGCAAGAAGTATTTTATTGCTACGAGTACACATTGTGCACAAGTTGTGCACTTAGCAAGAAAAGCATTTTTTTGGCATAACAAAAGTGTTCTATATAAGTTGTGTACTTGGCCTTTAGCTACATAATTTTTCATAAGCTACCAAGTTTCCGCACGGATATAAATAGATTATTGAGGTCTGGTAGAAAAAAAATAGAAGAGAAAGATTTCTGTTCATCGTACCTTTGAGGACCTTTTTTTAGCGACAGTGTTGAATATAGATAAGATTTTTGAGTGGGAATAAAGCATTAGAAAATTAGGTCAGTGACTAACCTTATGTGAGGTTGATTTAGGTGAATAAAACTTTGGAAACCAGTGAACAAAACAACTAAAATATGAATACAAACAAATCTAGGAAAAAAAGTTAGTTGGAAACTCTTTTGATAAATACAGAATTTGAAAACATATAATTAACTTGTACTTTACATCTTAGACTTAATATTTATTTTAAAAAATGAAAAAGCTTTAAAACTGAATAACTTTTAAATTCATTTTCCTTTAATACTTAATACTTTTTATTGTTACAAACTCACTGTAGCAAACAAATACCTGATGCGAATACTACTCTTTGCAACTAAGAAAACTATGACAAGGAAGCGGTTACAACTGGACACCCCAAATTCAGAGGACTGGTCTTAAAGTGTTCACAAAATTTTCACTATGGAAAGACTAACATTTTCAATGAAATTATAATCAGAGAAGTTCAAAGTAAGTCAGATATATTGGCCCAAGAAGACCAGACCTACTCTAACTATAATAAAATATTGCCATCGCTACCAAAATATCATTAAGGTAGCCTGAGGGTATCTAGTTCTGAAGCAGTGAGTGTGACATCTTTGTTCCTATGTAGTGAAAATGTGTTATATTGTATTAAATAAAAATATTAGGGGGGAAAATGACTGGAAGAAAATTTTATGGAGATCAGGTCAAATGCATACACTCATGTGTGGTCAGTTTTAGGGCTGAGTAGTATATTTTTTGAACACCACAATTACAATGTGATTGTTAACATAACAGGAATGCTTAATTGTGCAGGCTTCAAGTATAACCATTACAAAACATAAAGTGGTTGGATCTATGGGGGGACACGCAGCAGCTCCCGTATCAGTGAAAATGTAATGTGTTTGTGTTGCAGGTGCTGGCAGAAGGTTATACTATCTGGTGGTAGAGTAAATGGAGCTATAGGAAAACAGTATCACATCTGATTTGAGTTTTTCCACTTGAAAGATGCAGCATTTACCTGGAAACTCAGTAAAAAGACTGCAAAGTGCATTGTTGCAGTGGGGGGAGATGAAGGGATGCCCTTTATTTTGTTTTTATTTATTACTTATATCATACACCTGTTTTTTAAATTATTATTTTAATCGCAATATTGTTTGGCCCTGAGTTGTGTTGGCATGGACCTATGTGTCCGAATGTGAAGTGACCTGTACACTCAAGTGCTACATCCTGAATAATGTGTTTTGTACTCTGATGTATAATCTTAAAAAATACTCAATACTTTTATAAAACCTTGTTTCTGTTCATTAACCTTTTACACTGTTAAAGACATTATGGAAAAGCTGTTAGATAAAAAATATTCAAGAAACAGAAATGGGAAATGTTATGGACAGTCAAACCATAAAATAATCATAATAATAGAAAAACTATACTTAAATGATTAAGTTTGAATGTTGAAACTTACAGAGAACCATTGATACGTTTAGGGACCACGTCTAAATTGTACTTCAACATTGTTATTCATTTTCTAATGAATTTTCAACATTTTTGACTTAATTATCTAAATTAGGTGGTAACACTCTTCTCAATGTTTTTTTTTTTTTCACTTTTTCTAGCTATTTTGACTTTTTGCTCCTCAAAATGCAAGCTACAAATGCCCCCAACCCCTCCTGTCTACTTCTCCTTCCTTTCATTAACCCAGGGTAACACTGGACATCTGTATTAAAAGTCGAAGGTCACTTACTTTAACTGTTCCTCTGATAAGATGTCTCAAAACTCGAGTTGGTCCCCTGACAGTGAGCCTTTAGTCTAAGTGTAAATGTAAAGTCCACAGTTAGTGCAGTTGTAGTTAAACAGAATATGTAAAAGTTACCATTAAGTTGATTTTGGGTGAAGAATAAGGAAATAAAGCTGCGTCACCTGCTAAGCTAACCGAGCTAGCTCGGTGCAGTTGGCTACTTGGGCAGTTCTCACAAATGATAAGAATCTCGTTAAACTTCCAACAAATAAGCTTCTTCTCCTCCATTCCGCTCCTCTGACTTTCACTTAAACTCTTCACTCAGCAATTAAGAAAATAATTAAGTAAAAACGACATGAATGAAATAAACATGACGTCTAAAAATGTATAGTGTACCATCGGCGTTATTAAAAGGCGTGCTCTGATTGGCTGTGATGCTCACTGAATCCAGCCCTCCCATTGGCTGAATACTAACATTAGACGAATCATTCTATAAACGGCTCAGTCTTGTTCGTGTAAGCATTGGAGCGCTTGTCAAGTTCATTGGTTAGTGCTTTTCATAAACTCCCTCACACCTGGTGTACATGACATATATTGCCAACGATGGAAATTGTTAAATTTTCCCTGATGCCCAATTTGCCAAGATTTCAGAACTCAATTTTATGATCCAAATAGGATAAATGTATTTTTTTACATACACAGTCATTCAGTAATAAAAGACGTACATTTCTTAGGATTACTGTGTCATATGCAAAATGTTTTCTCAACAATAACTACATACAGAATTATAATGTGTTCACAGACCCTATGTTGTGCTGCATACTAAAAAGGTGCTATTTTGAAGGAGATTATACCTTTGATTTAAACACCTCATCATACTGATGTACAGGATGAGCTCCTGAGACAATTAGGACCAAGTGCTTGAAGAGGCCAACACAACAACCACTTTTTCTAAAGTACAGACAATAAATTGGCAATTGTCCTAACCAAAAACTTCAGTTTTAAAGCCCACTTTAAGTTTAAAGGTATGAGAATGAAAAGGGGAAAGTACCTTACCTGTGGTGAATCTTTCAGCTTAAAACTCTACAACTTAACCGACCTACATTATCAAATATTTGTATATTCTGCCCACATGGAAGCATGTCCTTTCAGTTGTAGGAATGAACAGAGATATTCTAGCTGTTCAACTCCTTGATTAAAAATTTTGCAGGCTTCAAATTATCTGATCAGTTTGTGTTAAAATACTTAAATTTCCCTGTTATTCTTATAAATTACATGTAGTCAAAGATAGCTGTTGAACCAGCCACAAGCCAGCAGGTCAGTTCATTATACATTATTCCACTTTTACAGCACCGCCAGCCCACCGCTGAAAGTAGATAGTCTATGTCATCCTTCAAGATGAGTGAGGCACACAGCAGAGACAAGACTGTGCACATCCTATAACTGTCCTTCTCTGCAGGTCTTCAACACACGCACTCACACACACACTGAAAGCTCTCGTCTTTCCATCTGGTAAAGTGGGCCGTTGTGATTGATTTGTGGATTTGCTCCCTCTTTTTTTCCCTCCATTTAAGTGAAATAATGTATGGAAGCAATCTGGCGACAGACATTTTGGAAAATCTATTTGAAATCATTTCAGCTGAAGCCATGGCAGTTTGTCTTCTTAGGGGAGAGGAGCAAAGTATAATTGTCTGCAGTCTAGTAAAACACAGTATAACTGCCATCACACTTGACTGAGCTTATAGCCAGCCGGTCCCATGGCCTCTAGAAGATAGAGCAGTTAATGTTCCCTTTTATTTTAGAGGATATGTCACTTGTGTCGCAGATTTATACCATGATACAGCAATTTTGTCCAAACAGATGGATAATGGTGTCACCGGCAGAAAGCCCTGTTTTTATTGAGTTTAGAGCATATTGTTTAGATAGAAGCCTGTGTTGAATAGCTCCGCCAGCGCTTTCTCTCTTTATCTCTCTAATCTTGCCAGTATTAGATTTGATC
The DNA here is from genome assembly GCA_037902135.1 of Cetoscarus ocellatus. Lineage (NCBI taxonomy): Eukaryota > Metazoa > Chordata > Actinopteri > Labriformes > Labridae > Cetoscarus > Cetoscarus ocellatus. The sequence goes on from JBAMNC010000683.1 coordinate 1,675,198, forward strand.
ATTTTTGTTTGAAGGAGGAAAATGTGGCTGTAATGGCTTCCTAATAGCAAACACAGGGGATACAAATCCAGAGACCCTGTTCTGTAGTGCTTCCATAAGCACCACTGATTTATAGAGGTCTTTATGACAGAAAAGAAAATGATCTGCCGCAGGTATAAATCAGGTGAGGAGTAGGAAATTGAACTTAGATATCATCTTGTCAGATGCTTAATGCTCTTCCTCCTGTCACATTCGATAGGACCAATTTGGAGAATCCTGCAGAGGTAAAAAGAAGACAATTAACAATGACAGTGTGGTAATAGATGAAGCTATAAAATGAACCTGCTGCCTGCAGGATGCTTTGTATGATTTCCACATGAGGTAGTGGCACGGGAATGTTGCCTTGGCCTTCCATTTCTACTCTTACTAGTGTTTCTTAAGCTCCCCTCCCAAAGAAATCTGCAATACATGTTTTTTTTAAACAGTAACATAGCAAAGTATTTTGAAGGAGTGCTCAATGAAATCTGAACACCTTCAGTATTGGCAGACAATAGCCAAAAAACATTTCTTTTCTTGGGAAGATGTGAAAATTTATTTTGATATTTAGGGCTGCTATATCATCTGTAAATATCATCAATATACCTCATATATTGGCCGGAATACTAGCAGAAAGTACAAATGTGACTTCATTTTATTACTAATGGAAGCCAACGTAATAAACAATACAGAAACATTTAATCTTGTCAGAACATTAAATGTTTCCATCACTTTTTATTGGTTTGTAACAAAAATGTCCCTCACAATGAGAGAAACAGTTCTAATTTAGTGAAGAAAGAAATTTTGTCAAAATAGTTTGTGTGAAGCAGTATAAGAACTGGCAAAATGGACTGGTAAATACCCGCAGATATAGTTTGTGAATTTTGTTTGCTCTTAACAAGGGATGGGGAACTTTGGTTACTGCATGGACCAAATGCATACACAGTACTTCTTACTGCCAGAGCCAACATGTTTAAAATTGTTGGCCACTCTTAAGAAAATCGCAATAACTTTTGCCGTAATGAAACTATCAATAAAATATTTAAACCTAGATGTATTTAGTGATGCAAAATTAAGTAAGTTACGCACAGAACCATTGGAATTAACTTCTTTTAAGCATCTAGCAAAATATTCAATTCTGTGGAAGTAAATTTTACTTTTATTTTAATGCTTTTTCCCCAATAAATGTAGTGATGCTTCAAAAAATAAAAAATAATAGCAGCCACTTATGTATTCACATTTATTATTATTATTATTATTATTATCATTATTATTATTATTATTATTATTATTACAACAAAATGAACCTCAAACCACTTATCCAACAAAACTGTTTAAGTACTTTTATTTTCATTTTTTATGGCAAATTTTGTCATGTTTTTTCCTGTTTATTTACTTCTTTAATTGATTTACAGGCCAGATTGTCTGAGGCAAGGGGCCATGTTTGGCTCTGGAGCCGCATGTTGTCCATTCCTGCTTTAACCTGAATTATGCTCCCTCATATGGTAGGACTTGTAAATTTTGGTTGCCGTGTTTTTATGTTAATGATTCTGAGGGCATGTCATGTCCTACCACCATATAAAATTAATCAATATATCAATTGTCAAGCACAAAAATTATGCATAGGAGGAGCATTAAAGGTACAAACAGCCCTATAAATCAAACCTCTTTTTTAATGTTATCAAGAAACACATTTTCATCCATATTTTGTTGATCTAAAAGCATGTCCTCTTCTACTTTAGCATTTAAGTAACTACCGATTGTTTGCTGTAGTAATTGTCAAACTGTGTGAGTGCTCAAACAGATGTCAGCGCTCAGTGGAGTAATGAGTTCAGGATAGGACAGAGAATGACAATGCTCTCTGATCCCTGAATGTCACTCTGGTATAAACTACAGTGCAGTGCTTTATTGCCGGCATCATGTATTCAGCTGCATGCATTCATGGCTTTGACAGATAGAATGTGTGGGGGAGGAAAAAAAATATGGAAAGCCATCCATCCTAAGTGTGTGTGGGGCTTCAAATGACTTGAATTTTAAAAACTAATTTCTCGGAAGCTGATGACCTTTTGTGAAAAGCTGCTCAACTTTGTCAAGTGGCAATTCAAGCCCGAGCAGCTAAAGAGCTCCTGTAATAAGGAGAGATCCAGTGCTCGGGAAGCATCACCCCTCGCAGCTCATCAAGCCGACTCTTGTATCATCTAATTTGATTTTAATGCTTCTCTGAAGGAGATTGTACTCTTATTACTGTGTAATGATGCTGTTGTCAAGAGCCAATGGTGATGTCTGATATCACATCCATGTTATTAACTGCTACACAATGGCTTTTGCTGTGGATATCTATGCCTTTGTTGCTCTTCCTGTTGCATTCTTCTAAAGATAGACAGAAACAGTGTATATCTGTCCAAACTCCCTTCCTTATTACCCCTGTCTGATATGGTACTTTTTTCGTATTCAGTACAGTAGATAGAGCATAACGATGAAGGTCTTTTGCCGAGATGAGGAGAATTCTGAAGTGCTCACACTCGGGGGCAGCAAATGGAAAAGTGACAAGCCTGGTGCACTTGTCTATTTTACTTATTCGGTGCCTCTGTTTCATATTCCGCCTCGCACCGCGGGGTTATTTTCCTCCAGGGTTCAGGAGGGCACGCTCTTTCATTTCTTCAGAAAATTGTTTCGCAGGATTTCAATCTTTGGCTGCTAGATATGACAAAACACAATATCAAGAACACTTATGTTTCTTATCTGCCATTTTTTCTGGGTATAAATAAAAGATCAGTATAAATTTATGTCAAGTGGCCTCGAATGCACATGTGAGAGATGAGTATGAAAAGAACTATGAACCTTGGGACAGCACCACTGTACATTTTCATCGCTTGCACAGAATTACCCTGGCACTGGGGCTTTGTGTGTCATCTATCATCCTTTAGAATCAATTAGTGTTTCCATGATAGCAATCCAGATATAATCCTTGGTGTTTGAACATTTGGACACAAAATTCTTTCATCTTTTATTTCTTCAACATGCACATGTGATAGGTTTGGCTGACAGTCAATTATATGCACACTAAGATATGGTTCAAGGATTATTATTCTGATCAGCCTCAAAACGCCTTCTCTCCACCCTAAAGTATCTTATAACAGCAAATCTTGAAACATGTTAGATCAAAAATCAAGACCTTGCATGAGTTCAACTACTGCACACATATTTCTACACCGAAGTATAAAAAGTCAGAAACAATTCTGTGCTGAGGAATCAAACATATTACTTAAACATACACTCTGAGCCACAGAAGCAGTTTTTTCTGCGATATATCACTTGTGATGATTCACATATATGTGCAGGCTATGTATGCTGGACAACCTCCCAGTGGTGTAAAAAAACATCCAAATGTTGTCCTATTGATGTCCCATTTTTTTCCCCCGTTTGGCTCTTGTCAGAGGTCAACCTCAAACAGCACGCGGTGGAATCAGGCGTTACTGTCGGTGTCACATTGATGCATTACAAGGCCCAGGAGGTCACGTCTCTGTAAACATACATTATCAAAACCCATAGAAGATGTGGGCTGTTGACCTCACCGATAGTTTACGGTGTATCTTCGGGGGGGGATCGCGCAATGGCAGAAAGCAAGTTTGTAGCCGCAATGACTTTTCTTGTTGCAAATGAAGAGGGTCAAGCAATCAAGACTGGTCAGGCTCTGTGTCAGCACCATTATCTTCTGCTGTCTCAAATGATCAATGAGCGAAAATAAAATGATCACAAGCCAAAATTGGCCTGCTAATGAAAACAGACTGTTTAAACATGCTCCTGGGTTAGAGGCTGACCAGAGGAGAAATGGAGCAGCAATTTAAAATGCATGACACAATACAGAAAACAGAAAAAAACAGAGGTTACAAAGATGTTTGTTTGATCTAAGGTAATCGCACAATCATATTTTGATGTTTACCAGAAATTTTTAAAGAATCTTTTCATTGAATCAGTTGTTTAGTCTTTCAGAACATTTGCAGTCAAATTATTACCTTGTATGTTCCTTTTACATGAAAACAAAAATCCCATGTATATCAAGTAAAATTTTCTCAAAAGTTTATTTAATATTATTCATACAGCAAATGGATTCAAACATTCAGCAAACACATAATGTCTGTAAACATTTCATGACTTTACTGTCTTTATGTAAATAGGTTATCTGACAATATCCCATAGCAGAGACTTAAAACTATAAAAAGGCACTTAGGGCAGGTGCACAGTACTCACATAAACCTCTTTTCTCCCTTTCAGAAATAAATACAAACTGTAGGTGCACTCCTATTATTATACCTCGGTTGTGTAAACACGTTTTTAGCACATTAGTGCTGCAAAGCCTAGTAAACATTGTCATGAATGGCAGAGCAATATCGGCAACTCTTTATAAATAATTTTTAATAAATAAAAAATTATTTTCCCACAAAAAAATTACTGTTTTAGCGACAGCATCCAATTTACAAAGATATAATTCATCTTGACACTTTCCAAAGTAATACATGAAGGAAAGAGATGGAAACATGGCCTTTTCCTTTAGTACATCCAAAAAACTAAATTAATACAACATCAATATTTTCTCTTGATTACAGCTTGAGTGAATTGGGCTGTACATGCTGTTATAATGTAAAGGAGGCTTGCTCCATCATGCTAATGCTATATGTTACATGATTAAATTCATAACTACTGTGCAAACTATAAAACAATTCTCAGAAGAATGGACGCTCTGTGCTGTAAGTTAAAAAAAAAAAACCCAAAAAAAACCATAAGATGCTGATTCATTGCTATGTTACTCCAACTCATGGCATTTACATAGACATTTATTTGAAATGACTACCTCACTGTTTTATTCTACCTCCATGGCAGACAAATCTTGCTCTCCATCAGATTTCTCTGCGGGTGGATCTTGTGACTCTGGAGTGCTTTGATCATCTGACGCACAACTGGGCTCTGTGGTCGTTGGAGTGCCTGGCTCATGGGCGTCTGTTTCGGCAGAATCATCAGCAAGCTTGGTTTTCTCTGCAATGACAGTTTGTTTTATGCAGTAAGACTTAAGAATGAAAGAGAAGAAAACTAACTTGATTTCTGGTATACAAGATGTTTTGCATGTTTAGCGTTATTTTGTTTCTACAGTTTTCATGCATTAATTCTACTGCAGAGGCAGCTAAATGTGTGCAGCACTGTCAAAAACAAATTCAAATTCATTCCAATATTAGTAAAATTTGATTACACAAAAAATATTACACTTAAGTACATGTTGATGTCCCACACCGGGGTGCTTGTGATTAAAACAACTACAAAAGATAGCATGCTGCCAGCTCTGCCCACCTTCAGTACTCACCTGTATTGAAATAAAGACTCTTTTCAATAAAAAACTGCACTTTTTCATGGTGTTTTGATAAATTTGGTGACATTATTTTTTTTTACAAAGATAAAATTCACATTAGATTAATTAAGATGTTACAAAGTGGTTTTCCTTGGACGCAAAGTAAGCTACTCACAGAGCAGTGTGGGGATGGTCCAGACAAACATTTTTAGACATCCTTTCCTCTCATTATGGTTCATTTTGTTTAATAAATTGACCTCATGGAATGCAGCTTTTGTTGAAATGAGTCCTTACTACAAAAAAAAAGGATTTGTTTTTTTATTTTTTACAAAATATACTAAAAAAAACACAGCAGCAGGAAGGAGAGCAAACAGCATAAATGGAAAGTCCAGTTTGGCCACACCGTCAAGGCTTGTTTACACAGTTTCTGGAAGTGTGAACAACCCACCTGATGTGATTTGCCGCTCCACATCAGGCAGGCCTCGCCCTTACCTGTTTCTAAATCCCTCCTTACCCACCTGTTTCCCTTGGTCTTTGACACTGCATAAGATGTCGGCATTGTGTGTCCACGTATCTTATTCTTAATTTTTAAAAAATTCATTCTACATATTTTAATTAATTTTACTACCTATGCATTTCTCTTTTAATTTCTTTTATTTATTTTATATTCTCTTACTTATTTATCTGTACAGCACTTTGGCTCACTGAGGTTGTTTTAAAAGCGCTATATAAATAAATTAGTATTGTATTGTACTGTACTTCTCGCAGTGCTGTCACAGTGCTCACTGCTTTCATTTTGCTAGGTTACAAACACTAAATTCTGTTTCCATCAGTAGAATATGTTCGGCCACTTTCAATATCTCTGAGCATTTATTTATTTGAATTCACTCCTAGAAGTATCACTCAGATAACATGGTAACAGAACAGGAATAGGGCCCTTCAAACAGACAAATCATATTAGTCTCTTCAACAGTTCTCATCAACAAAGCTAATATTAAAGGTCCTAAGGTGCCACCTGTTCTTTGTTTTGAATGGTTAGTGAGGGAGAAGTTAGATGGTGTGTGCAGTGCTGCTGACTGTTTTCAATTGAGAGTCCTGTGAGCACTGCAACAAAACAGCACTGAGAACTGCAGAAACTGGATTACATTTGTTTTGTATTGAAAATGAGGGCAGTAAGAGGAAAAAAACTCAGCTGTGGACACAGGCCCTTTGCCCTAATATGTACTCTTTACAGGATATGCTTACGTCTACAGATGCAGCCTTCCATCATTACTCTGTGTTCATTTCACCCGTATCATTGTTTATTCTCTGAAAGCTTACAAATATGGACGGTTCCACCAATACTTGCAGTAAACATGGAGGCAGTATTGAGCAGTGTAGCCATTAGTCAACAGCTTAACCCAGACCAGTGACCTGTAGGAAGCATGCACCTCAGAGTATGAGAAGTGACTGTTGTAGTGTTTAAAATGCACAAATCTACATTCTTACATAAAGGCAGCATGCATGAGCATTTACACAGAGATCAGGTGGTGAATGGGTTGAAGGATGGAGTCACAGGGAAGGGGCTTGGGCAACAGAATATGCAGCTAATAGAAGAAAATAACAACCTATCACAAGTCAGCAGGAAAAACATACTTGATGTACAGGCACAGAACCACAGCTTTCAGTTGCAGTTTCTGCAATTTTAAGAAGCAATCTTTGACACAACCCATGCAGTCCTAACATGGCAGCTACTCTACTCCTCTGCCTTCTGCAAAAATAAAGGCGTTGAAAACTGTTGGAAATATTTGAGGTGATGTAGGACCATGACCAAAATCATACATACAACATGGGGTAAGTCCTTTGGTAAGTCTATGTTCAATGGGAGAGAAGATGGGAGCAGAAAGGGGATTTAAGTTGTTGTCCTGGGGAGGGAGGGCATGTGAGGCCAAGGGTCCACATAGTTGTTTAGCATTCTCTACGGATACTTGTGCTTGCACTGATATTGGTGTTAATAAAAGCAGATCACAAAAAACAGAACCTTTGTCACTTTATAATTAACTTTAGACTTTTGAGGGTGCAATTCAACATATTGTACCTTGAGTGCACCATGCTATGTGTGGAGTGTGGTTATCACCTAAAACAGAGTGGTCGGCAGATTGGTCTTCATCTCTGTCAGGTGGAGAAGAAGGTAAGGGCGCTTCAGCTGACATCCTCTGCTCTCCGATGACTTCAGGCAGTCTTGGTGCCTGAGGCCTGGTCTTTCTTGCTGGGTTTAGAAAGTAACAGTATGCACATCGGAATGCTGAAACAACACAAATAAAACATATAGTTTATGTCACTGCGTTTACACATTCACAAACAGACATAGATTAATATACATGAATATGAAGCGATGACAAAAGATGCCCGAGAAGCATAAACATTTCAGATTGATGTGTAGCACTCGTTTGCATATTCAATCTTGTTGCGTTTTTGCTTACAGGGGTCGCTTGTGGCAGAGGCATTTAAGAGCCACATGATATACAACGCTGCCAAATGCTAGAGGGCAAATGAAGGCACAGTGTTTGATGGAGACTGACAAAGAGTGTTGTGTTTCCCTAAGTCTTACCAATGTATTCAAATTCCTCCTTTAATGCCATGCCGTTATGGGACAGACACTGCTGACATATGAGAGCAAATCTGTGAGGGAAGAAAGATGTTCCAGTTACAGCAGCATACAGAGCAGCAAGCTAAATTCGCAGTTAATCTTAGTAAACGGTCAGAATTTAAGTATTGATTTCCATGGTAAGACAACAATAAATTGCAAAAGTACATATGAAACAGCTATTACATAAGGGAGGTTCAGTTTCAGTTTAAGTAGGTCTTGCTTCCACATTGCATTTCTACTCATTAACTTGGCCATTCTCAGTCTGAGGGTTGTGACACACAAGTGGGTTTTGGAGCTGGGAAGAAAGTCTTTTGCCCTATTCACCAAGCATTTCTGCAAAAGAGCCAGAACAAAGCTTCGCCATCTACCCATCTTGTGTGTGTGTCTGATCTCTAAACAAAGAAAGTCTAACAGAAGGATTTTTGACTCAGTTATAGTTTAAGAGACCTTCCTTAGCACCCCGGACAAAAATCAAACACACTTACCAGACAGTAACGCAGCCACCCTGTGTGTAGGAAGGCGTGTGTTTACAATGACTTCAGGCTAAATGTGGTAAACGAGGACTCTCTCCTCTGCAACCTTAACATTTGTAAATATCATCAAATTAAGCGAGCTGCCTTGTTTTCGTCTGTGGTTTCATCATAGGCTGTGCACTATAACAAATCTACGTGGTTTGTCTTTATCCAAACAATGCTGCAATGTTTAGTCTCAATTACAACAGCTTAAATTTGTGTTTAAATACATGACTGACTTTTTTAGGTCCAAAAAGATGAATAGAAGTGGTCTGAGGTTTTGAATGGCTCTCCCCAAAACATCACAGTTCTGTAGGCTTGCCGCTAACTTTCGCACATAAAGCTCATTTAATGATAGATGTGTGACTTCTGACAAGTTTTCACGATACTGGTCCATGAGAAATGTCCCAGGCAAAGGCATCTTCACTTCAAGTTAGTTACAACATTAAAAAAAACCTAGTGAGACTTATAAATGTCAACAATTCAATGTTTCTGTGATTTTAAACACTAAACAAATACACTGTTTATCAAATCATGATTTGTTTTAATGGGAAGAGGGGTCATGGTATATGAAAATGAAAATTAAATTTATGATCCCTTTTTTATTTCCTAATACAGTAATACAATACAAATACGGCAGAAGGCAAAAAAAAAAAACACCCTGATCATTTTGAATGTAAATTTCTGTGGAATTTGGGCTGGATTTCTCATTAACACTATGGTAGGGGGTCCTGAGCCTGGACTGTTACAGAAGCATTGCTTTGAATTGTGGGCTTGTGATTTTAAACTAACAAAACAACAAACCAAAGTTCATCACTGTTAAGAGAGCTAACATGTTGTACCTGTTCTGTGGGCCATCTCCAACAAGATACTCAATGACTCTGTCCATAGCACCTCTTTCTCTTGGGAGCACAGGTCTGGCCAGGGGTGGCCCTGGAGGATGCATTCCTGTTAAAGCACAACATCAATGCCTGTTAGACACAGTTTTAAGTCTGAAGTGAAAACTGTACTGAAGGTGGCTTGCTTACTCTTTAAACTAGGACGCTGAGATTTCCAGCCAATGGCACAAACCATGATAAATTTGACTAAAAATCCTGCACCTTTTTTTCTTAATGACATTACATCTGATCTCAGTTGCAAAGCACGTCCAGAATCCCTGCTGTGTTGGTGAGTAGTAATTAATATAATCTAACATCAAGAGCAATCATAGGAAGATGACTGGTCATTTCTGTGAGACTTGGCAGAGTCTCGGTATCCTGCTGGTTATTAATTTACCAACATATGGAAACTCTGTGGTGACTCTTTGTATCAAATTGCTTTTCACTTTCAATTTTCCACAGAAGCAAGTGATACCATCAAGCCATGTAAACCATTTGTGAGATGTTCCCAACGCCAACGGCAATTTCAGCGAGCATTAAAAGACATTAAGTGAGATTCCAGCACCATTGCCCAGAGAACAAACGCAGGTCTGGCTAATTAATCATAGTTAATGTAATCTAGATTTCTGCATACCTCACAGTTGGCATTCCACATGGCAATTACAGCATGCAGCTTCCTCTTGGAGCACATTTTCTTTACTGTTTGCGGTTATTTGCATCTTTTATGGAGTGTTTATAGTCCAGACATCATTTATTTGAATATCTAATACCTTCACATGCCACAGATGTCTATCGTTTATAACAACTGTCAAAGGAAAAGTTTGCATGGTGTTGGCTGGCTTTTTGTAATCTTTGAAAGAAAACTTTTAATCTGAAGAAAAAGCATTGTATTCCCGTGGTATTCACTCTGACTATACTAAAGTTTTAACCACTTATAGTTGTAGTTCCAAATTATTACCTTGTTTGAAAAGGGATGAACCTTTTAGTAAGATATTTAAAAGTACACTCATATAATTACCCATTACAACTCCTGTATAATATATACCACCTTTCTGACAACACACACCGCAGGGCCCAAAGCAACTGGGGACACAGAGCCAGGGAAGAGTAAATCACACCTTAATCGACCACATTATGATGTGGTCCCCCTGTGTGCAGGTAACTCACCGACTCCTGGAACAGGTGTTCCAGGGGTCACAGGCTTCCTCATCAAGCTCTGGTGAGCAGCTATAGCCGACAGGTTCCTCTCTGGGGGTCCACCTGGAGCAGAGTGGGTAGATCGGCCAGGATAGGGGGGCCCAGAGGCAAGAGGAGGGCGGGCTGCAGCCCCGCTTGCAGGATTTGCAGTTAGTGTAGGGGTCTTTGGGATGACATTGCGCTGGCGAATCTCTAGCAATGGAAATATTGTACAGTTTAACACAAAAGCAGACATGCCAAAAGGAAAGGTCTGTGAATTACGTGAGACTGTTTTGAGCTCATTGCTACCTTGTCCTGGTTTTGGACTCATCTGTGGTCCCACGGGTGAGGATTCAAGCTCCTGTGTATGGATAACAAGAGGGTGTTGGAGCATGCTTTTTCATATTTACATTATATCTTCATCTTACAAAATAATACAAAAAACTCACAATTTTCTTTTTGGAATCAGGGTCAAACCTCTCCAGGATCATTTTAGCATTTTTATATGTCTCAGTTTCCATTACTTCTTCCAGCTGAAAATAAAGACATTTAAAGATAGATCAAGACAAAGGCATAAATGCCGACATCATTTTTTTTAACATGGTAACTAAATGGTAATGATAATATGATAATTAAATTAAGATATTGTTTATCTTAATTTATTTTTTTCTAATTTAAACATTTCTTAGTGTTTACATTTAATATGAAGAATAATTACATTCACTACTTCGATAATGGAGAGTGTGAAAATCCATCAGCACTAATTATTGAAAGTTATTAGACTTGACAGAGGATGACAAGCAGTTTCTCAGATTTATTTCTTTCCTGCGCTAACTGCTATTAATTAAAGTGACATTAGCACGGTGGGTTAAGTCACTGTACCAATCAAACGCTGTCGGTATGGATCCTACATTAACAAACATCTTGCTGGAAAATGCTGAGGGGATCAATCTAAGCTGTGCAAATAATGGGGAATAGAGCCTTTACATCACTGAGACAAAAAAATACAAGGGGCCTGTAAGAACTTAGAGTAAAAGGTTGTTCCTGTCATTTATCTGGCCAGTGATAGAGCTAGGGCCGGACAATATTGGAAAAATTGCTATTGCAGATTTTTGTTTTAATATCCTGTAACATGATTGTGATACACATCAGATAAATGTACTGCGTTCTATGTACATTAATAACAACTTTAATCAACAGTTATAATTTGGTTGTATTTCTATCTTTTTTTTTATTTCAAAACTAAACCCTCTTGTACTTTCATTTCACAGAGCAGTCCTGTGACGGTCACAGACTGATACACACGCAGAATGAAGAAAACATACTGAGGGGGGAGCAGGTTTTGTTACACATGTCTGCACTAACTGAAGAAATAAAGGTTTGACTTTCATCTGCATCACTTGTCAATGATGTCGTTGGCCATTTCTAACGTTTAGGTTTCATTCAGTCCATTCAAAGACAAATTTAACACATATTTTTTATAATTTTAACTAAAAAAAATACAAAGAAAGGAGGAATTTCCTACCACAATCTTTTCTTTCCACTTCAGTTTAGAGCTTTGAAATGTAATAGATCGCTTTACTTGACATTAGATTATTAGCTGGAGGCAAAACAAAGCAAAACTGGAGGCAAAGACATGAAAGTACTGGTGTCAAAAATGTTGTTTTGTTGGGTACACGAATAGACGAGGTAATAGACATGGCTTACAGCTGAATTTGGGCAGTCAACAACCATTTTTCAGCATTATCATTTTAAACAGAACTCTCAGGCCTTTAGAGGAAGTCATACACTGTCTTTTAGTTTGTGGTACTGGGTCAGCATTGGTGCTCGACTCATTGTCTTCCCTAAAGATTACTACATTTGCTAACGCCTTATTCTGAGTAAAATCAGGCCTAAACTTTAAGTTAAAAGCAAAGCAAAACTAAAGGGTAAGAAAAAACTTTGAAAAATCAAAAAATTACTTACAATTTTCCTCTTTTGTGCCTTAAGATCTTCTAACTTTTCATCTGGGAAAAAAAAACAATTTCAATTATCAATTTCAAATTAAACTGACCACAATGTCATATACTCAATAGCACTGTAAAAGATAAAGGTGATCTTACTATTTTTTTCAGTTCTTCGTGAAAAAATAACTATAAGCACTTTTCGAAGTAGCCACACTCTATAGAGGAAAGAGGGGACAAATGTTATATCAGTGATTCAACTTAGAGAAGATGTGAATTTACAGGTTTGAATAACTTACAATAAAAACTTACAATAAAGGAAATATTACAAAGGGAAGAGACAATATGAGCCGTCCCATGAACTGTTCTGGCAGGTACCAGAAATACACCACAAAACATGTGATTAGGTAGAGCAGTGACGAGTACAGGAGCAGCCGGCCGATCCATATCTTCAACTGCCGCTGGTACTTCTCACCGTGTTCTTCAAGGGTCTGGATGTCCTGGGAGGAGAGATGTAAGGAAGGTTAAGTTGATATAAAATGTGATTCAATAACTGTTCACTATTAATGACATGTACTTAGCACATGTTTTCAGATTCTGCAAAGTCAGCTCTAATGTAATGTGGATTTAACCATACAATAGTTTGCATTGCTTTAACCCCAAATAAATTCAAAGCTCCATAATAACTAATAACTGCAGCTGTAACTGCATTTAAAACAACAACAAAAAAAATCAAATAAAATTCAGACAGACTACACCTGAAACTTCCTGCTGACATTCTGTAATCAGGCTTCTTTGGCACACTGTTTATTTGATATTCCACTTCATGCATCCCATATTATGCAAGAATACACAGATGTGTTGGTTTAGTATTGGTACTGGATGATATCTGCCCTGTTGACAGACACTGGCAAATAATTTTTCATGAACGGATGTCAGTAGAAGACTTTTATCTGCTGTATCATATCAGTTTTTATGGTGGCATTAAGCACACTTAACTGCTGTTTCAGATAAGAATTTCTCTTTATATGGCTGAAGAGGAGACTAGTTGGACATACTCTGTTCTGTTTTGAAGGGCAAACAAGAGTGAAAATGTTGGCACTATGAAAGCAAGTACAAGAGATGTGCACAATTAGCCATTCTGTGTATTAGCAGATCTTCTGAGTCAACAACAGCAAACGCATGCCTCTCCTGATATCTAATATCATTAAAAACTTCAGTATTTTGCTTCCTCACACAGAAATTGTCATTTTGGGTAAATTCAAGTCACATTTTAGACACACTCTAGTGAGGACATGAAAGCATAATTTGCGAGAAAGACATGGAGGGCATTGGTAAGAGAATTGATCATCATGAAACAAAATTATGCTGATTCCTCTTCGGTGATTAACTGATTTTCTATAGAATCTTGTTCTTGATTCCCACCCCTATGTTAAACAAGTCCAAAAATTACAGTACAGTCTGAAGTTATTTGCAAAAAAGCATCCCTATGCTACACTAAAAAAGTAATTAAAAAAGTAATCATGAATTGGTCAAACATCTTTTTGCTGGTGTCACCCCTGGTTTTCACAGAAGGGCATCACTTTCTTTTTATCTCATGGTGCATTCAGGTGAAACTCAGTTTATAGTTTTTATCATCTGTTTGATTAATTGATGCAAGCCTGAATACATTTGGCATATTTTATACGGATCTACCTACTATCAATGCAAAATATCTCGATAAGTCAATGTCTCAGGTCTGCACCATTGTTGTATAATTTCACAGCAGGCTTTTAGCTCTGGGACATCATGCTACATAGTCATCATGTTTTATAAATAATGGTGGAAACACCTCAGGTCTTTCAACAGATGAACAGTCTTTCACATAGAAAAGTCAACTATACATCTATGAAGAACATACACACTGTACATATGATTGAGAATCTCCTAGCAGTTAACAAATGACCCTTATGTTTTGTTTTTTTTGAATATGGAAATTTTACACCACTGCATTTAGGTCTTGGCCATGCCATCCATAAATAGCCAGCAAACAGAATGGGATCCTCTATGGTCACTATGGTACCACAGTAACATGTGTGTCTGTCACTCCAACACTGGATCAAAAGATCTCCCTGTCAGCCTAACAGTGCCATTCAGGAGTGCCTGTGGGATAATCATGATCAGGGAAAATCATTGTAGCAAAAATACCTTTTGCAAAAAAAGATCATGGCATTCTGCTAGAACAAACAAAGAGATTTAAGACATTTTTACTTTATAACTTCAATGACACCTGACCTTTTCAGTTTAGTGTCTCCAAGGGTATGCGCTGAAAATAACCTAACACTAGCTTAACTGTAGAGGACCACCAAAGCCTCGTAGACAGCTAATGAGGAGCTGATGTAGCATTCATTGAAATATCTGATTACCTATGTTCATATGACGCATGCAGACGGAGAAAAAGTCTGCCCAAGCATTTTAACTACTTCATCAAAATAAGCTTTTGCAGTTACCCAGTACCAGTCAAGTAAATAAAAAACAGTGTCCTACGATACCTCTATACCATCTTAACTGTCCACTTCATGAGAGTAAGATTATTAAATAAGAGTTATATTTTATTTCCCCCGAGTCTGACAAGAATTGAAGCATAGTGCATAACTACACTGAAAGATGCTTTAGTCAGTTTTATTGATAATGCCAAACTTAAACTAATTCAGTCAGGGGAAAGGTATACTTAAGGTTGGATACTGTTAAGGGTTGTCCTTATATCTGAAATAATCAACACTTTTTAAAATGGCACCAGTGCTTCAAAGGTTCTTTTATCAATACTTTAAGAGGACAACAGAGCACTTATGATTTCTCATGTTATTGCCGATGTGATAATACTTCTGTTGCCGCTAAGAGAGAATGCAAAGAAGGCTCAGCATCTTTGCCTTTGATATTTAGTGAATGGTACCAGAATGAAGCACCAAAATCTGTACTGTGATTCAGTTTGAAAGGAATCAGACTTGTTGCTACCAGGACCTCATAGGTTAAAATATTTTGATACCTATACTTTGTGTTCATAAAAACAAGCAGTGAGAACTTATGTAAAATTATCTTGTAGATCAAGAAGGGGGTTAAATGCATTGAGTGGATGTAAAGTAGAAATAAAACAACAGGTTTACACATATTTAAAAAAAAAAAAAAAAAAAAAGTTCATTCATAACAATATATATACTTTGGATCCATTCACTGGTGTAAAGTTTTGTATATTCAGCTATTCGATTTTAATGTTTTTGCCACTTTTTGTTGATATTAAAAGTGTCTACACCTTGATTTTTTTTAGTTTTGTTTTTATTAAAAGAGGATGGACAAGATCTTTACTTTATCCTCCTTTCAGTGTTCCCTACATATGGACAAACTTGGGCAGGCTACTCAAGTACATTTACAGCCCCCAAGGTATACAGCAAGCTGTGTTCCTGTTCCTTGTTTATTTGTATATCATCATTATCTATGTGCACAAGAGAAACATCAGCAACTACCTATTACTGTTCCTGTAACTGCACAATTAGAGGTGCAAAATCACATAACTTTCAATATTTTTGAGGCTTCTTGCCATCACAATAAGCCTGTATTCCTCAACTCTGGGATTATACTCACGGCACACTACTTCATCAACAACAAACATTCAAACACACAGCTCACCTGCTGTGATAATGGAATATCAAGCACTGCATTTAAAAAAGATAAACATAATTTTGAAGTCTTTCTTGAATGCACTGCTGATGAACGCCTGTTTAAAGCAGAAAACATAAAAATAAAACTGTAAAATTACGTCACCCTGGATAACCCCATTTGATACCTCTATCTGACACGATATAATATCAGTCTGTGGTAAACAGTTACCCTTTTTAACATAAACTTTTAAATAAAACATTGTTGATGGATTTCTGTTAGTTTTTTTGCCCTAAAATTTATTATATCAATATTTTAATTAAAGACCCGTGATCAGGTATGTGACATCGCATACGAAAGAATTCAACAAATGAGCATGTTTATTTTTTTTTTACTATTCATTGTAGCTGCTTTCTTCTATCAACTTTGCTGCATACTCCTCATACAACCTCCTACATGTAGTGTTGTTATCAACTGTGAACAGATGAGTTAAACTCCAAAGTACCCTCAGCCATCAAGCCCCCCAAAACCAAACATGCTTTTTGCATGAAGGTCCCCTCTGGACATTGTTGGACCTTACTCTCAGTGATTGTACTAAACACTCCCCTCCTGAATGTATTTTTAGTAAAATACTCTGCTATAATGTAAACAGGACATAGGATATATAACAGAGCACTGCTGAAACATTTTCCCAAGGTTAAACATACCTTATCGATTCCCTCCAAAATCTCCACAGTGGATGGTTTAGCCTGTAGGGCAAACATTGTGAAATTCCAGTCAGCAACATTCGGCATAAAACACAGAGCAAGTAACTTTAAAAAGACATGGAAACTTCCTGTTTTATCTCTCCACTTTGGCACAGTGCGTTTTTATCATGTGTATGTTCTTCTCTTTTAGGGTTTGAGCATGCAGATAGGAAAATAACTGATTACATGATTTCTAAAAATGTATGTAGGACTGTGTAAGCAAGTGAACTGTAGTTATGCCTACATTATGTGGTGGTAGATTTACTTGAATGTCTTCTTTTTCTTTACTGAATGCTTTATGACAAAGTAAACCAACTGAGCAGCAAGAAGATGAAGAGAGTATGGCTGCAAAAGAACTCTGACAAATCACAATGACTGAACTGGAGGTTTCTTGAATTTAATTTCAGGTTCCTATATACTTCATAAAACAAATCTAAAACTTTTTCAAACCCTTTAAGACCTGAATCGAGAAAAATAATTCAAACTTTTTTTTGCATCAGTATAAATGATAATTAATATAGGTTTGGCTTATAAGCATTTTGTTTCTATCAGATACTGATTTGTTTAAGTGTATTTGTTTTTTACAAAAACAGGACAAGCCAGGGTGCTGAATGTTATTTTAATAACAGGATATCAAAGCATGTTTCTCTCCAAAGAGAGAGATAAGGATGAAATACATGAGAGAGCACTTTTTATGCTCTCTGAACAAATAACTTTGCTGATACATTTAAAGGTGTTATCTTTTTTTACAGCAGACAAGAATAGCCAAAAAGAAGATCTAAAAAAGTTGGTCTTTGTCAATGTGCACTTGGTCTGTGCCAAAATTATAAATACAGTAATATATCATCACTTACTCCTTGCATACATGTATAGATACAATTTTACATAATCAATACAGCCCCAACTGCTGCAAAAGCAGTTGTAGATTGCACCTTGGGTAATATCACAATTGGTGCAGTTCAAAACGTGGCATCAGAAGCCAAACTAAATGATGTAACACACATTTCAATTTTGAAATTAATTCTAAGATCTCTGAAGACCTGAAATTAAAGTGTCTTGTGTTGGATAATCTTATAATCCTTATCCTTGCTGTTTCTGTTTTTACAAAAAAAAATGACTTAAGTTGTTGGAAATTCCATATAAGGTGTAGTCAGTGTCTACAATTTACAAGTATAGGGATACGCATTGTTCCATAGCCTCTTTTTGGGGGTACGCATTGTTTTATAAAGTTGCAGAAAGCAATCAGCCCTAACGTGCACCTTAAGTTTTAGACCTCCTACAGGTTGGAGTACTACTTTTTAAGACTTTTTAAATTTCCAAAATCAAATTTCAGACGTTCTAAGGATTTGCAAGAACTGTGAGGAGTTTAATTCATGTATTTGTCCTCTTGCTGCTGTTTTTGAGTTGTCAGAGAACTACATGATGCGGGAACTGAAAGCCTTATATGCTTAGTCAACAAAATAAAACATAACTTGTACATCAGCAAAAGACTTGAGTTAACAACTAAGGTGTGATGAGGAATGATTCTGCACATGGAGTGAAAACATGTCAAAGATTTGGTTAAGGGATTTGCAATGTACCTTCCACCTTGAGATGACACCCCCCATACTGAAAAGGGAGTGTAGGGTAGTCTGTAGCTGGAAACCTCCTCTGATGTCCTCACACAGATTAGCTCTCCACCTGTTAAAGGAATGCCTAAACTGAATAAACACTCAGCCAGAAGCTTATTCTTTTGACTATGATTTCATAAACCTGCAATGAAGAAATGTTACTTGAACTTTAACCTTTGGGAGGTTGTTTGTGAAGGGGATTGTGTAAAATCAGCTTGTTTTATATCCTTCTGATGAAATTTGGAATTTCTCATAAGTTTGCGTATGATTTTCTATATTATACAAAGGAGTGGACAAAGTACTGTGGTATTCTTACAGCAGCCTTTTGCACAATGAAAAAACACAGCAAATGAACACAATCTTATGACCTTTGAGATAAATCCATTTAATACAGACTTAATAAAAAGTGACCTTAGGAGACATTTGTTGCAAAGCTGCTCTGCTGCGTGCATTGCCTATAGACACGTGCACTTGTTTGGTTATATCTACGAGCATTAATGTTTACACGCTAAGAGCTGCACGCATCAGGTCAGATTGCCACATACTTAACCTTCAATACTTCCTTTTTACTGCACTGACGACAATGCAGTGCGAAGTTTGTTCTGTTTTTCACACAACCTTACAGTGATGCACCCATAAACTGTTTTCCAGCCCGTGGTGAACTTAGTTATCTATACTTTGCTAACTTTATATAGCAAACTTCTCTCATGTTGTCGGAGGCAGAGGATATTTTAGGTCATCGCTCCATGAATTCAGAGCCAGCTTAGCAGCAACAACACCTGCGCGTACATCACTTGAACACTATCATGTCGCTATTTGCAGCTAACCTTTCTAAAATAACATCTTAACCCACTTATTTGATCACTGCTGTTAGCTTTGTCGTGCCACTAGCTAACCACGGGCAGCTAAATGCTAACTGTTGCTAACACTGGATTTGATCCAGCCCGCCTCGCAGCCCCCTAAATAACTAACAAAAACATTGTAAACTAAGTCCTCATTCTCGGTAAGCAAGTGTATCCGAATAACACAAAGGGGGAGTGAATGAATAACCGCCTCCGTTTCAAATAAAGTTGTGTATTTACCTTGGCGGCAGAGTTGTCCGGTTTCAGCAGCCTGTGGCAGGACAGTCTGTTTTAGCTGGAGGGAGTGTTAGCCAAGATGGGGGAGTGTCCACGGAAAGAGCAGCGTGGAGATTAAGCAACAGGGTCAGAGTGAAAAGTTTTGTCTGTACAAATGTACAGCACTTCCACCCACTTCTAGGACGGGTAATTATGTCAGCTTCCTCACAAAAGACAAGTCATAAGATTTGCTTATGTAAGAGGCAGTTGTGGAAAAAATGATTAAAGGCACATTTCCACTAAAGGTAGGATTTCTGCCAGGAACTTATTTCAGTGGGTCAAAAGGGTTCCTTAAGTCCATTACTGTCTATGCTTCTACAAATATTGTAAGAGCCTCAAGGTACAGGCTGTTCACACATTTTTGTTCTTGATTACAAAACCTGTAGCCAAGGGGCAAGATGTTTGAAGCTGAATTTACAAACCTCAGTTCACCTCCTTTGGTCGGAATATGCCTGTGGTAAGTTTGGCATGACCCAATTACCACTTCTGAGTTTCAAGGTGAGTGGAACACACCATCATGTGCACTCATGTTATTTCAGCAGAACTTAAACATCATGCATTTGTTTCTCTTTCTTGCGCAAATGGTGCGTTCCAGTTGTACTGGGAAGTCGGGATTTCCGAGTTCTGAGCGGGAAATTTCAACTGGAACGCCCCCGAGGTTGGAATTTCCTACTGGGAACTCGGGGGATCCTCATCACCCCCGAGTTGACAATCGAAGATGGCTGCCCCCAGTGTCAACAGTTATTAAGCTCCTGTAATATTCCGTTCATTAGCACTTCTGATTAATGTTTGGCGCACTAAATCAGCCGTATACATAGTATTGTTCAACTTGTATTTATGGAAATACTGCCATAGTGTTATTTACATTCTTCGTGTGGTATTTGTGAACTACAACACAGGGCGTGCTAACAGCAGCTAACACAACGGCTAACAATAGCCTGGTAGATTGGCTGTTTTTTTCTGACTTTGTAACTGGGTTGCTACTAACCCGGAGATGACGTCATTCCCACTTCCCTCTTCCCAGTTCCGATGTTAATGGAACGCAGCAAAAGTCCCAATCTAGACAACTGTTGTGTTTCTTTGTCAGGAGTGCATTCAGTCCGTAACACATTTACACCAGCCTGCACAATCATTAACCTGACACCAAAACATGTCGGAAGTGGAGCGAAAATATCCCTTCTGTAGAGAAGTTTATAGTTTTATTTGATTATCAATTAATAAAGCAATGTGTTCCAGATCTGATAAAATTGCTACTGAAACTGTTAGCATCTATGCCAATCTCTGTTTGAGCAGTCACTTCCTGTTGTCTTCGACTCTTCCTGCTCTAAGGGTTGGTGATTTGGCTGCTCATGATTGTTGTAGATTGGAGTTTGGCAAGACGGCTCTGCCTGATTACAGACATTAGAACATTAGATCAGGCTGATCCATCTGCACTGCAAGGTTACACAATTATACCATTACGTTTTCTCTTTTCAGCATTTACATTTGAAAACTGCTGCTGTAATAAACCCTAGAGATGTCCACTCAAGCCCTTTTCACAGTGCATGTATGCTCAAGTTCCTCAACAAAGTTCCATCATCATTTCACCTCTAGACATTCATGTTAATTCCAAAAGGATTTGATATTTGTGTCAATGCATAATGCAATAAGGCTTTTCAGTGTACAAGAGAGAATGACAATGGTGCATGCTTCACATGCACACAAACCAAATTCCCCTGCCCCACCCCCTCACCTTTCCCTCTGATATTACCTCTGGAGATGGAGTAAATCTGGAGGGGGGCCAGCCATTTCGTCTCTGTAACGCTCAAAGTGCAGGTGAAACACCACATGGGTGTAAATATTACAGCGTGAAACAGCAGCATAAATGGGGCTATTGATTCTGCAAGGACGTGTGATACGAGACAATGCTCTTAAATGCAAACTGCCTGCAAATTTAAGAATGGCTCGCCAATGAACAGCTCACTCACAACTGCGAATCGGTTCTCATCATTCACTTAAAAGAGCTGTTCAAAAGACTTGACTCGTTCGCAAACTCACATCTCTAACGCAAACCATGCAAAAGTGGTTGTAAGTAGGTCAACATAAAGTCTCTGTTTACGAGAAGAAGAAGATAATACAGTGGATGGTAGAAGACAACGTAACATAACGCGGTAAAAAAAAGAGTCACAACAGGCACACAGGACCATTTAGAGTTGCTGAAGAGTTTATCTGATGACTGTAGGCAAAGGCAGGCTAGCTATACCCGTTGACACCCAGTGTTTGAGCCAAGCTAAGTAGCGGTGAGGGAGTTTTGGCTGTCTCTTTCTTATTACTGCTCGCAGAGTCAAAAGAATGGTGTCTATCTGCTTGTCATGGACTCGGGAGTGAGGAGAGACACGAAAACAAAGAAAATATTGGCATATCCCTTTAAGCCTTTGGATATGATATGATTCAAGATGAGAAGATATGATACAGTTTGATGTGATGCAAAAACACTCTGTCATCCATTTAGGGAAATTCTCCTTATTTGTCTTGTCCAGTACCACAACATACTGGAACATGTCAGCTAGCATTTGTCAACAACATAGCTATTACTGATCTTCATTCAAAAGCGCATTCACATGTATAGTCAGTTATCAGACCAATGAAGTCATCTTTCAAGTCAACTCCAGTTTTAATCCTGGCTTTACCAGCTAGTTTGATAGTTAGAAATGGCTGACCACAGAACTAAAACTTTTAGGTCACATAATCTGGATCACATATTTGAATAACCACTTACTTAACACCAAAAGTTCCAGAAAATGCTGCTCTTGAAAACATGTCTTGGTTTGATGATAACTGAATAATACACAAAGTATCAGGGAATTAGATTAATAAACTTATTCACATGATAAAGGCCAAACTTCTAAATTACAACTGTCAGCAGAGGTAACACTCATGTAATTTTACTTTTTTATAAAATTGGTTGCAGTTTTCAGTTTCAATTTATTAGCACATCATCAGCAACCAGGTATTGAGTCCCCTACTCATTTTGTCCAGTTTATTCTTTCTTGTGTTAACTATTGAGCTCAGGGGTGGAAAATGGTGAAATTGTTAGCCTTAACTTCCTCAAGGCACAGTAAAGCGTTTCAGCATGACATCCCAAAGCAGCACATCAAGACAGTCATACTAAGTCAGCTGTAATGATTTACAACTCTGAAATTTGCTGTACTTTCAGGAAATAACCCAGAGGCAAGAAACTTTTACAGGGAAAATGAGGTCATTTTTTTGCTCAGCATGCTCCCTGCAGTGTTAATGCACTGAGTATTTCCAGAAGTGGTTCTTTGGGATAATATATTGCTGTAGAAAGTCATTAAAGAATACTTCTTCAGATGTCTGTAAAATTTGGGGGGGAATCTATACATGTGTGAATCTGTTTTCACTTTAAGGATCTTTAGCTTCTTCACATTTAAAAAGTGCATTTTGGCCAAAACTTTTATCCTGCCACTTAAACTTTTTCACAACCAAGCATTGTTGCCCTCTTGCCATAGACTCTTTATGATATCATACAAATACAAAGAAATCATTGTTTTTCGAGGTTGCAGTGAAATGCAGTCACACATTCCTCAGACACTACATCAAACCATTCTTTTGTACTTGCACAAGATTACTGAAGGTGTAAATCCCTCAGCTAATGTTGTGGTTTCAAATAAATAACTTGTACAACTTTAAAAGTTAGTTTACTGGTGAGTACATGAGCATGTGAGCATGGCGCTGGCATCAAGGTGCTCATAAAGACCTCAGAACCCCATTTTTGTCAAAAACACTGAAAAATAGGCTTGATAATGAATGGAAAAAACATGGTTTGCTTTAATGATCGTACATCTAATTTATTCTTAGAGAGAAAATAAACGTATACACATAGATTTTGTTAACGTACTACAGGTAAAAGAAGTGTGTATATGTGAACACAATTCGATCAGGAATACCCGGGATTCATAGTGAGATAAATTATAAATCCTCCCTATAAAACCTATGTGGCACACATGGAGAATTCTAAGACCAGTTTTAAACCCCAAAAGTACACAGCGCTTTCAAATTTCATGGACAGTTTCATAGACTATTATGCATATGTTCCATTAAAGCTCTCATGTCCTGAAAAATCTTTATTTTTTTTGTTTTTAATGTTGTTAATGGAGACTTGGGGAGGAGAAAAACATGACAGCTTTTACTAAACTCTCCGTTCACAGAGAAATGCTCTCTGCCTCTTTAAAGAAAATGCTCCTGTTCTGTTTAGTACTTCCTGGGGTTATTATGAAATAGCCATACAGCCTCCAAACATGTATGTTTTCTGCTCATTATGTGCAGACACCATAACTGTTTGAAAGTGTGTTTAAAAGCTGCCTGTAACCCTTTCCACTGGACATAGCCAATCAGTGCAGAGCTTATTATCATACCACCCAGTAGCCCCCACCCCCTCAGATCTGAGTGTTTTCACAGGGGAGGGAAAAGAGCTGCATGTGATCCTCTATAGACACAGACCTTTTCATTTTCTTATTCGGCTTAAATCAAATCCTTGCTTGATAGACACCATAGACATGATGTAAACAGTCAAATACATCAGAATAGATGACCTTTCAATAAAAGAAACAAAAATGCTGCACAAGTCAGTTCTAGTTATTGTGTACAACTCTTCAGAGTAGAATGTAAGCTATACAATAACAAGTACTGATAATGATACTCAGGCTGTTGGGGCCTTAATTTTGGCCCCTAGCTTTTGATTGAAATGTATCTTAAATTTCTCCTATCTATTTGGGATTGACTGGACCTGTTAAGTATAAACCCTTAAGCACTGCCTTTGAGTCAGGTGTGGTTTTCACACAAAAAATAGATTCTTATTTGAGGTTTAACATTTGATCTTACTGTAAAAAATAACAAAGCCACTCTTCCGTACAAAAATGATGAAACTTTGTTATTCATGGATGTAGTTTTCTACAAACAGAGGACCAAGGGGAAGGGGTAGACAAAGGGGTAAGACGAAGGGGGAGGGCTAAATGGGATTGACCCAAAGTGTCATGTCTCTATCTGCAGGCTCCTAGGAAAATAATGTCAGCACCAGATTGCAATGAACACAACAGTCTTTCAACAGTGAACTTAAAAACTACTAGAACTACAACCTGACAGTGATATTTTATTTGTCAGGTATTAAGCTGCCATACAACAATAGTGCAGTGGTTGGTCAAGAGGAGGGTCTGGGTTATATTTTTGGTGGTGTGACACATTAAGCAAGATTTGAGGCCATAGTGACCTTGACCTTGATCCTTTAAGTGTATTCATTTTGTCATTGAGTCAGAGTGGACAATAAGTTTGAAGAAAATCCCTTAAAGCAGACTTATTATATTGCATTCACAATCAAGGGGAAAAATAGTGCTCAGTGACACCAGTCTTTGACCTATGGCCTCCTAAGTTTAATTTGTTTTAAGACGGAGTGAACATTTGTGCAAAATATGAAGAAATAACTTTAAGTGTGAGATATTGCTTTGAAAGCAAGACATGAGCATGGGGCCCTGTAACCTTAAACCTTGACCTAAAATATCTAACTTGACTTTTAAGTCAAAGCTTACGTATGAGCAAAGTTTGAAGGAGATCCTTCAAAAGTTCCTTAAAATGTTATGTTTAAAAGTATAGTATGTCCACCTACATAGACTGAAGGATGGTTTGACATCTCAAAAACATTATGCCTCCAGCTCTACTATCCCTGGCACAAAGGCATAAAAATGTCAAACTCGAGGTAGGACTTGAGAAAAGTCAAAAAATGTGCTATACCGTCTCTGAGAAACACAAATGTCTGTACAAAATGATGAACCAATCCACCTGGTTTGTTAAGATTTGCAGTATTTGGCTTTATTAGACTGATTTTGATCTGCTTTTGAAAAAAAGTTTTCGGATCCATCATCTGGACACCATGGATATATCTATACCTAATTTCGGGGCTGTCTGAAAAGTTATGGATGCTCAGTCCGGATCAAAGTGGTAGATGAACTTCATTATACTCCAACACTGACCTCCCTAGACCCAAGTAGAAAGCATGGCTGATAAAGTTACAACTGGTGCTGTAAAGTTCTGCTCTGCACTGGTGTTGGCAGCCCAATTTTTGGGTTGTGGAAAAAGAAAAGACAAACTGGAGCAGACCCCCAATAAATGGGTGAGTTTTATGTATTTGCTTGGCTGAGCAGACAGTTGGACATCTCATTTTCACCGACTGCCTCCACCGCTGCTTCAACACGTACGGTCATTGTAAGGGCTGACTAATGCCAACAGACACACCACAAAAACACTGGCCAGTGGTCAACCACAGAGGCTCAACCACGGCCAAATGGCGCTCCAAGGCAACCGCCAGCCTTGTGCTTTAGAGCTCCTTAGCTTTTTCTCTGCTTAGGCCTCATTGGTTGGCAGAAATTTGGTGTTTGCTTCAACAAATAAAGCCAGTTCAGCAGTGCCTTTTATGATCTTCATCTCTGTAATTAAAAAATAACAATGTTGATGCTAATAAACATGTGAATTAAACCATTAATTAAATCCAAATGTGTCAGAGTTCATGTTTTTTAGCTGCCTTATTCTGTGACATGATATTCTGAAATAAATCAATAGCTTATTACAAGAGATAATTGTTCATTCTTATGCACCAAAGATCCCTATCAGTGCCTTAAGAAATGATACAGAGTTTTGTTAAACTTGGGTGGCACAATTTTTTCCAGTGTTATTCATGTAAAATGTTCATGACATGTACATGCATCAACTGCACAGGAGTTAGTAAAAAAGGTTTAAGTCAAATATTCTCTTCTATTTCATAATTTTAGTTTCAGACCTAAAAGAGGAAGATAATGTGAATATAAGGTAGGGCTGAATGATACTGAGTAAAATAATAGGAATATTTTTTTCTCATGCAATAAACATACACTGCAGTTTTAATGATGGCAGTTTACAGGTAAGTGCAGTGTCTTTTTATGAGTAGTCTTGACATGTGCTTCTTTGTTCAGATGTATACTAAAGACACAGACAGTAAAATGAATGTTTTTCAAATATGATGATATGAACTGTAACACTGCTGAATTAGTGGCAGGTGATGTATACAACCTGGACTTTCAACATGCAGAGAATTTTGTTTTTGGGCTACTGACATACATCGTTGCAAGCCACCGTTTGGAGGGAGCGGTTGGGATTCACAATGAAAGATGATGGGATTCTCCTTTTAAAATATTAATTGGAAGCTGAAATGCAAATTGATTTACAACCTTTTTGTTTTAACACATCTGAAATGTTTTAATGATCCAGGATACTTGGTTGAATAAAAATACATGTTTTCAAACCAAAATGTATTATCTTATGTGAGATTAATTTCATTCCTTACTAGAGGTGCATGTTGGCAGGAATCTGGTGATACAACAGGAAATCTCAATACAGGGTGATAAGTTATCTCATTATATATCAAAATACTATAAGCAGGGTGATATATCAAGAGTGTTTTTTTTTATATATTTATTTCCTTGTTTTTATTTTTCTGTAGAATTAAGATGTTAGAGGATGCATAAAATGACTGTCCTTAGTCAGTGTTATTTTACGTTAAACTAGGCTATTCTTAATGTAGCCAAGCAAATGACATTCATTAAATCATACAAATTGTTTTTTTTTTGTTCGTTTGGTTTTTTTTTTTTGGGTTATTCGTAACATGGTAGTTTCAATACAGTTTTGTGAAAAAAAAGTGATATATTTGTATTTTCTTACAAATTGAAAATAAACAAACTATTCTGGTGTTGACCAGAATACAGCACAATACTTAATGCAATGCAAGTGATATTGTCAACTTAAAGGCCAAAAACTGCAAACAAACAAATTGATTTTAAAATGAGTCATTTTTTAACCACTTGTGGAGGAGAAAAGGGCCCATTCACTTGTGCTTGTAAGGGTTAAAGTGACAATTTATTTTAGAGCAATAAAACCATTAAAGCAGCAACACAAAACATAACATGCAGATTTTAAACAAATTCCTCAAGTTTTTATAAATTTCCTGTAAACTGAAGAGAGATATTTCTCAATAAGGTTGAATAATCTGGGAAAAGAAACACAACAAATTTATTCAAGTACCCAAGATCCTACAAGCTAAGAGGCTGGATTTGATTACAGGTCGCCCATGTGGAAGTCAAAAGCGTCTGTGCACAGGGCCTGCAGACATTTACACAGAAAAATATTTTCTAATAGATATAATTGGCCTACAAGTACAATGTGGTGAAACAAGCATGCTGCTGGGTGAGTCAGTAGTCATGCAGAAAAGCAAAACTTGTAGGAGCCTGTTCTTAATTTCCCTCCTGCTTCTGTTGCCCTTAAAAAAGAGCAGGACCCTGAACTGGCCCGATGAAAGCTTAACAACCAACAGGAGCTATAGCATTTTATGGCAACTTAAGGGAATGAATTGTAGGCATGCAGGAGTCTTCATCAAAAGAGCTCTAAACAACAACATAAATCAGTTTTGAGGTTGAAATAATGTATTATCTATCAGCGTAAATTATTAATCTATATTCATGTTTGGCATTCCATGTTCGAAGTGTCAAACACAGTGTGTTTTGACACAAAACCATGGTTCATGTGCAACGGAATTTTCACTGATATCTTTAATATCTAATTTTATATCAGAGCTACCTGATATTCTACAGCAGGCATCATCAACTACATAATCAAGTGGGACAGCTGTGTCCTGACAGATTAGGTGGGGGCCAGATTTAAAAAAAACATAAAATAGTAATAATTTTTGTTTTAATGTTTTTGTTGTCTTCCAAAATGGCTGCCACTCTTGGCCTTAAACAGTACGACCATTTCACCCATACTGCTTCCAGCCTCATTGGAGCAAAGTTGAGATATCAGTCATGTTGGTTATCAAACATAATGGTGCATTAGTATATTTGAATAAGTGCTATCATTGCTGACAGGTGAACATAGGTTATTCCCACGGTTTCAATGTGTTTTGAGCATTGTTTTAATATACTATATAAAGGTATTCAACAAAAATGAAGATGCTCTAGACCGCAAAATATTTTTCTCAATAAAATTCATAAAATTTAATATTTTGAAAGCCAGCTGGAAGGAAGGCTGTGGGGGGCCTGTTATGGCCCTGGGGCCTTCAGTCGAGGATTACTGCTCTACAGTTAGAATGTTTGGATCTAATTTTGTCATATGCAATACTGATGTCATATTGTCAACAATACTATTGTCAACAATAAGAAAAGTGATGAAACATGCACCAAAGAGGGAATAAGGACAATGTATCATCTGGCATCAATACTCAAAGTACATTGCAAACAATGTTCATTTAATTTTAATTCAATTTATGTATTTTACTTTATTTTCACTTGTTTGTCAAGGATGGCTTTAAATTGCATTTATCATCAAAA
Organism: Cetoscarus ocellatus; assembly: GCA_037902135.1. Lineage (NCBI taxonomy): Eukaryota > Metazoa > Chordata > Actinopteri > Labriformes > Labridae > Cetoscarus > Cetoscarus ocellatus. The sequence goes on from JBAMNC010000683.1 coordinate 1,704,203, forward strand.
AAAATATTTCGCAGGATTTACCAGGCTGCTGGTGTTAACCTTTAGTCCCATGCACGGTCGACACGGGACATCCAACACATCCAACAAAACAGGATTACAAATGATGATACACACATGACCAAAAAATACAATGTAAACATCAATAATCACTATGTATGATACAAAATGTAAGATAAATTCATATTATCTATTAAAAACATACATTTTTAAATGCATCAGTTAAAGATCATGGGGTTAATAATGGAGGGACCCTTGGTATATACATTTTAATCTTGTAATAATATCATTGTGTCTTAATATGCAGGGTTCTCTTTTAACACAATAACCAACTGATTTTAAAACTAATGCAACACCTCTATTAATTAAACCTGTAACAATGAAATAAACTGACCCCCAAGAAACAAAAAATAAGTCAAACATGTATTGAAAAGTGCAAAACAAATAAAAAATAAAATGTGTATTTTTAATTATTTCTTTGTTTTCATGATCAAGAAGCTCAAATTGGAACTGAAATTGAAACTTGTTTCACTTTCACCACTCTAAGTCCATTTAAATCACTTTTTGTGTCCACTTTCAGAACTCTATGGATTCATCAAGATACTCCTTTAAAACTTGCTGTGTGGGCTGGTTGACCTCATCATGTTTCATCCTTTGACCTGGTTTCCTGAGGACAGAAGGGGTTCACAACTCTTAAAATCAAGGAAAGACTCTCTACACCCATGTTTGAATTGGCAGCACAGGGTGAGTACATAAGCATCGCTATACAACATTCTTCAAGCTGCGCATCAAGGTATGTAAAACACTCAGTGGATGTTTTACCAACAAAGCCTCTTAAGCATCACTGAGAAATGAAACCACCTCGCAAAACTCAGAGAATCTAGCTTTTACTTTTTTTGTAGCCCTCATTGGGCAATTTTTCTTCATCATCCACACTGCCCCAAAAAAGAATCTCAAAAGTGTGGCCATATACTTACTGGATGTATGATTGAACGGAGTTATCGATCACTGACTTGTTGACTTTATTGTTTTCAGCATCAAATAATCTGAAATATGCACTCATTGCAATTATTTTTGCAAATCTGGAATTAATCTAATAACTTATATGGATACACTTTTTCTTTAATGGGTGGCACGTCATTGATCACTGCTGAAGTTCATAGAAAATCTGAAAGTTGAAGTGACCAAAAAATCTTCAGCCTGAAAAATGGGCTCTGGATTGAATACCATGTTAAGAGCTTTTCATGTAGTAGGCTTTTTTGAGATATGAGGGTTTAATTCTTATTTAAAAACACAATTTAAGACACAGAAAACAGTTTTAAGTGAATAAGTGTTTTTTCATTGTTTCACAGTATCAGAAAATAGCGAGCATCAGAGATTTTTTTGAGTTATCCAGTGACAGACTCTGTGTTGGTGAGATACTGAATTTGAGTGACTTGTTGGTTATCAGCAAGTTTACTGTTGCTTTAGGTTGCAAGGTCCTTCACGCACTACTTGCAGAACATCTGGTAGTAAATAAGGAAGGTGTTGAAGGTGCATGTGAGGATGCTACAATGTCCTGTTTTGAGTTTCGCCAAGAAGTCATTTTCCAAACTTAGTATCCCAGTTATGGCAGGTGCACAGTCTTACAAAGCGAGTTTGTGTTCATTAATATTTCGAAATCACATTTCTGTTTGCATTGATTATTGCAAGAAATCTGCAATTATGACCATTTTGTGGAAGTTTGGGACTTATGTATTAGCACAATCTGTTATGTGTCATTTTTAGTTTTTTATTAAATATTTATCACACACATGTAACTTTACAGTGTTCCTAGGTTGAAATACCAGACATTTTGTGGATCAATAGGAACTGGACACACTATACACACAAAGAAGATACTGTAACACTCTACAATACACACTGTCAGCATTATAACTGGTAAACCTATTGACTGAAATTACACTCAAATGTTACTCCTAAATAGTTACCACATTGTTATCCTTTGGGGTGAAGCTTATTTTGTACCTCATTTGGTTGCATTCCTTTATAATGTTTCTGTTCTGTTGCTGAATGTAATAGACCCTTGAATAACAATTAGAAAGACTAGAACCATTCTATTAATGTACGTAAAACGCCTTTGGAAATGAATATTCATAGTCTTATTTATTATTATATCAAGGTATTATGGTTCTCATATTGATCCTTGTTTTTGTTGAATAAGAATAAATAATGAATAGATGAATGAGAAATAGAGTAATAAATAATTAAACAAGTATCTAACTTTTCAGTGCTATTACATTGCCTTTGTAGTTCTCTAGAAAAGTCTAATTATATTTCATTAACCTTGCAAAGCAGCTGGGTTTGCCAGACTCAATATCTGTCATCAAACAGATCTTGCTATGCCTTTTGCTGAAACTGTTACTGGACAGATGACTGATCTGTTCTGGACAAAGATGGAGGAGCTTAAAGTGTTGCTTTGTTGAAAGCAGGAAGTGACTGCATACCTCTGACAGGCACAAGATAAACATGCCGTTTGTTTATCTTCCAATTTTTTTTAAAGTTCTGCTCTTTGTATTTGCTTTCTATGGGATGATGTTACTCAACCATTGCACTAAGCATTTGATCCAGTTCATACTTTCTATGCACGGTTCATACTTTCTATGCATGCTCTATGACCCTAACAGCATACTGACATTTATTTATTGTTACCTCCAGGGGCCCTTGTCTTAATAACCACTGCTCTTATTCAATCGAAAATCATGCAACTTATTTTAGTTTACAAAGAAAATTTTGGTAGTGCAGACACAATATTTTCCATCATCATCAGGCAATTCTCTTTTCTCAAAAATCAAAACTGATTTTTTAAACCATGAAGCCAATACAACAAAACTTTTTATGACCTTCAATTAGTGCCTGCAGATTACCAGATTTCAACTCCAAATAGGATTTTAGCCGCCCATTATCATGAAAACAAGATATCAAGATTCAACAATTACTGAGACACATGGATAATTAACCCATACTTATCTACTCGTGTGTACTTTCTTTGAAAAACTCATTTTTGTTGTCATGGTATTATGATTTTGTTACTTATTTTATTGTTGATTCACTTGTACTTTTTGTCATATGTGTTTAAAATAAATTGAATAAAAATAACTAAGTATTAGTGAGTATTTGTGTAGACAATAGTCAAAAAGTCAGACAAAATTGTTATGATGTATTTTGTGGCATTATAGAGCAGCCCTATTTTTCAGCATTTTGAATTTTTAGTGTGCTGTGATGAGGATAACTAAATAATCTTACCTACGCACATGACGTGTCGAATTTTCTCTGTTGTGACATGACTACACCTGACACCAAAGAAGTAAAAAAGGGGAAGTGCTCACTGGGTGCATGTACAGTATTTGCACAGCAGTTTTTTGAAAATACCAGAAGCTGTGGCACATTTGAACCCATTTTGTTCTTAAAATATGCCCATTGAATTGAATTTACTTCAGTAACTAGCAAGCTCTGGCTGCTCAGGATCCTGATCTTTGGTCTCATTGCAAAAATGAACTTTTACATTATGTTTGCATTATTCAAGGCTGTACTTATGATTTGTCAAAAATATTTAATTCGAAGTCTTTGGGCAGCAGGACTCATTAAAGAATTACCCCAGAGACAAACGACAACACGACGTATGGACCATAACGAGAAGAACTGTTTCCCTGAATCATGTAATCCAACATCGTCTCAAAATCCAGAATGAAATAAGTTTTGACTGTTGATGCTAATCAATATGACAAAAGCATGATATAATTTAACCCATCTGACATCCGTTTGCCTTTGGCAGATTTTGTGAAATGGTTACTAATAATGTATGTAAAGACTGCAGCTATGTCCAGAGGGATTGTTTTTGCTGTCAGAGGTTCCCATAGAGAACCCATATTATCCTGCTCAAAACTGTGAAGGACAAAATGATTCTCAGCAAGACTACAAATCAACCCTGGATGTTGAAGTTTAAGAATAAAGCACAATGTTGGATAAATCATGGAAATGAATGCATAACTCATTTTTTTTTAATAAATTGTTGACTATGTCTTGTTTTGATGCCATTTTGAACATGAATGAAAAATTGATTTAAAGTGTTGCAAAAATTGTATTATTTTTATCCTAAAGTGAAAGTTTGGCAAATATTCTGCTGGACTGGGATACAAAGTTGTCATACCAAAACCTTATCTTTCAAAAAGTGTGGAAAAAGATCTGAAATGTTTGTTCTTTCACTGAGGGTTATCTGCATTTTTCCCGAAAGGACAAAATGAGGCCATATTTTGTTACATGTTCAGCACAGCTCAATAGTTCTCAATCCTTTATAAGACTATACTATACATACAAAATATTATTAGCTCTATCAAAAACTACAGCTCATAATAAAGGTGTCTCTGGCTGAAGAACAATTTATTGCACCACCTTAACCCTATCCACAGCTGAGAAACACTGCCAGAATCAAGCTTTAAACCAATAAAAGCAATTTCCAACATAATTGAGAACATGTTTCAATACATATGCATGAAAAAAAAGATTTTCCATGCAGCCCAGTCACATGCTCATGTAATTGATTGAGGGGATGACCCGCAGTATTAAATGTTATTTGAGAACCATCAAAACGCGCAAAATTGCAAATTGCCCAGCTTGTATCTGAATTAATACCTCATTCATCATCATTATGAGTTGATAAGTTAATTTAACCATTTCATTCTGTCTTAATGAGCTATAGTTGAATTAATGTCATGTAATATATGAAAGTAACATTTGAACAGAGGCAATGATTTGAGACAAACAGAGCAGCGGCCGCTTTAGAAGCATAATGGTGGCATAAATCTCTGCACGCTGCACTCCATGTGGCTCTTTGCATTTTCCAGCTATGAATATGCTTTTTGTAACCTGAGGAGGATATAAGGTGTGCACGCTTTTGAGGTGAGATTTGATTGATTTCAGTGTTTGGATGTAACAGCTGGTGCGTCAGTTGTAAGCATCACATTCAAATGTGGGGACAATATGTTTTCAAAATTAGAGACATTGGATTTTATTGCACAGTTTTTGGTGTAAATTCTTGACTAAATGTTTAAGAGAGCAGCCACTGGCACATTTCCTGGCAGTGCCCAACTATAAAACTGGTCAGAGTTTCTTAAATCACTGAAAAGTATTTTGAACACAGACCTACCCCTAGATTTTAACACATTATTTCTAGAAAATGTGGATTAAAGGTTTTAGACCCTGTTGTTTAGCAACTTGAAAAAAAAAACATTACAAGCTGTGGGTTTGTTCCTGAACCTCCAGTTATACAGAGGTGAGTTCATATCTTAAAAAAGGGATGGGCAACATGGATGACCTCGAGGGCCACATATATCTGATTCTGACTTCTGGAGGGACAGATGTTTACGAATCATCGAATACTGTCTATTAGATGATAACAACAGGGATGCACAATTTTGGATTTTTTGCAGACATCCAGTATGCCGATATTGATACTGATATGCACGTTTTTTGTTTTTTTTTGTAAAGAACACCAGGTCCCTATTATACAAGAATGAACTTGTTCTTCTCATTGTGATGGTCTATTTGTGATTGCTGTAATGAGTAAAATAACACATGACAATAGATAGGGTGACACTGCATATATTTTTTAAAAATAGACATTCAGTGATGATAAGGTGAAGCATTGTGGTATATTTGTTCATTTTGCCCATTTTAAAGCCAATATATGGGATATATATGGCTAAAATATGGTTTATTGACTGTAAATATCTGCAAAAATGTTTACATCTGATGATACTGGTAATCAGCTATTTTGGCTATTATTTACCAATACCAGTACTGAACAGATACATTTGTGCATCCCTAAAGAATAATGATAATCGATGACTCATCAGAAAGAGACACAATATTACAATTAATAATGCAAACAAAATAATATCAACGTAAAAATGTTTTTGCTCCAGTAAAGCAAAATTAGCTCATTAATAACTGATAGAGCTTAACGATTAAAAATAATATCCAGTTTTGGTTGCTTCAAATGCCTCGACAAAGTATGTACTAACCATCAAGTATATTTTATCAACATTTAATTTTCCACAGGTCTTTCCGTATGCCAAAAGCATTTTATGGAAACAATTATAGCAAATCATGTTTAGGAATTACTTGCGACAAGGAAAGTGATCATATTTCCTTATTTGGAATATTCTGAGTGAGGTGGTGTTATCTATGCATCCTGGGCTGAATATCACCATGGTGTTTTCTTAAGGGTTGAATGATTTGGAAAAAAATATTAAATTATGATTAATTTGATCATAAATTCCTATTTTGATATGATATGTTGTAACAATGGGAATGACAGATGTTAGCTTATTGTGCTCTTTTTAATCACAAATGGGTTAAAATCATTATGCAAATATGATCAGAGTATGATTTATCTGAAACTTCAGCACCAAACAAATATAATATCTTTTTTCATCTGTATGATACGTAGGCCAGAACACTAAATATGTAAATTAATATGGTATTTATATGGTATTATGAAACATATTTTACCAAAAAGAAATACTGCACCTCTTGCGATTTGAAAATTGCAGTGGGCTGTGTAGTATTAATGAAGTTGGGATTCATTGTTTAGCCCTATTTTCTTCATGTTTAAAAATGTCTGGTATTTGAGGAGGAGGGCCACATCTGGTCTCTGGACCACCGTTTTTGTTACATGATATTTGTTATTGAAAGTATTCCTTATTGTTTGCATTTACAAAAAGATTTTGTGGACGAAGTGGCTTACATTTGTTGCTGTTGTGCGTAATCCTCATACATCCATCTTTAATCATTTATTTATTTGCTTTGCTATTGGTCTCCCTGCATGTCTTTGGGTTTTATCCATTTTAAACCAATCCAAAGTATTAAAAACAACTGACAGCTACAACAGTACATTGTTTATTAATTTAGAATATAGTTGATTTTTTTATTTCCTGGAATGTAGTCTTTGGAGACACAAAGTCTCTGCCTCAGGACCTCAGTGGACAAATTTTGTGGAGGTGACAAACTAAGATCTTTTCATGAAGTCCTATCTGATCCAATGTCACTGATTTTGTTTTGTTATTTATTAATTTATTTATTTGTTTTTTCCTGATATTTATTTTATTGTGCACCCTTTATTTCACCAACATTGTAATTACCTCTAATGTCAAACAATGAAGATGAGAAAAAAGATTGTTTTTTTTTCTTTTTCCAGAGGATGCCTAATATTAATATGTAGGTATAATTTAAAATATTAAACCAAAAGCACTCTCCTTATTGAGGGATTTTGTTTTTCCTAAAAATTTTGAAGTTGGTGCTAAGGACTGAAATTTTAGGTCTGAACATGGGGCTAGGTCCATATACCATTCAAGTGAGGTATTTTTAAGTGTTTTTAAAAAAAATCTCAGGATTGTCTCTGAAAACTGCACATTAAGGCCAATGGGTTTGTTTTACTTTTTGTGTTGGGATAATTAAATGTTAAAGAAAAAAATGAAAAACTCCTTAAAAATGCACATTTTCATTTCAGAGCGCACTGTCTGTCAGCAGAACGTCTTCTTAGTTCTGGTCCAACCTAAGAATATATGTGCAAGTGAATACCAATATTTACTTGCATTATTTAGTTATTTTAAGCTGTTAAAAAACAAAGCAATTTTAGTCAGACCAGTATTTTTGCATGCACCACAGGGTCCAGTTTTATAGGACTAACAAAGACTTTTGCCTTCTTTAACTGCATGTTAACCCACTCAGTGCTGTTTGATGTTTAAAAAAGTAGGTTTTACTTTAACAGGATCCAAAAGCATTTGAGTTTTTCATTACTGAAAGGTTATCTGACCAAGGATGTCTATCATTTATTGTTGGATCAAATGATGTTTGTCTTGTCAGATGCTCATGTTGGTATGGTCTTCCATGAGCTTTGGAAATATCAGCATGTTGGAAATCCTTAAAAAAGCATGCAGTATTATGCATCCCTAGTTTATCCGTTCCAGTGCTGCATACTGTCTACTCAAAAACTAAAATATTGAACAAGCAGTCCCTAAGATGAACAAAGACAGTGTGTGGCGGTTTCAGTTACAATAATGTCATCTTAAAATCCTCATTGAAGACCCTCTTGGGCTGCCAGTCCTTCATCTGGCCCCTGAGTGACTGCATGATACCATTAAGGGCTCTCTGCTGTCTTCTGGTTCCACCTTAAATGCGTTTTGGCCCCGCTTGCTCCCTGTAGTTTGGTGTGTTTTTTTTTGTCCTCCCGCAGCAGCTGTCACCCTGCATTACTCGCAGTCAGCTAAATGAAACATTATTCTAAACATATGCATCGTAATCAGTCCGGTCACACTTACAAGAACACGCGTTAATAAGGCAATCAATCACTGTGGAACAAGCGAGTTGTTCTGTAACAGCTCATAAACAGTGTGTAATGAAGAATTGGAGGTTAGCATGACACGGCGCTGATCAGATAATCAATGTCAAAGATGCGATGAATGTCAGTAAATGCACTTTTCATGTCGTTTCTATAAAATCCTCAATTTACAACAAGCAGTTCAATTACCCTGAAAATGCAGTCAATTAAACGGGCCTGATTGGACAGTAGGGGCAGCATCATCGATCTTTGCATTTCTATCTCGCTGCTGGACATTTAATTTGGTTTTTCTATTAGCACCGAAATAAAGAAAATATAAAATATATTAAACAAGCCCAAAGATTTATTTTCTTGTCAAAAACCATTCGGGGAAGGTGACAGACAGTCCTCTGCATTATGATGAATCTTTTTTTCAGTCGTGCACATTGGATACAAAACTAATCGTGTTATTGTGGCCGGTGTTTTTCTGGCCTCTTGTCTTCTCCCTTTTACACCTCCATCTATCTCAATGCTTTTGTTGTACGGGGTGCAACCCTCGCTTTAGTAAAGAGCAAGGGAACCCGGTGATACATCACGCCCAGATTTGCTGCCCTAATCCTATTTCTTTTAATGGGGACGTTCAAAAAAAGCAACTTATCTTGGGTAGTCCCCCGGGGCCGTTCATGGAGGAGGTTGTATTTTAACCAAGCGCAATTAACGACAGTATCAGCTTGTATCATTTAGAGGTAATGTAAAAATAATGGTAAATTATAGGGCCGGAATGACCCGTGATGGCAGGCCTCATATTCCCTGTAGCTTTCCACTTGATTTTAATTAATAGGCTAATACACAGTGTTTGCTTGCTTATAGAAAATGATGTCAAAAAACCTGGCATGTCTTCACCATCAAATGAATGCCCTCTCATATGTTAAAATGCCATATAGGCTATGTATAATTAATAATAATCTTTAAGGATCACTTTCACTTTTAACTGAACAACGCCAGTTTTGTATTTAGCGCGATTTATAGATTTTTGGTTGATTTCTGCGTCATCAAGAAGCGCCAAGAAGCGAATTTCTGTCATTTTTTTCTTTATTTTCCAAGAACAAACACGATCAATAAATAACATGATTTACATTTCATATTGCACATTTTTTCAAGTTAAAATATTTAAATTCATACAGTCATTGATAATTTAAATACAGAGTTATAGAGTTATAACAGGGACCCCAGGGACAAAAAAAGGCCAATACTATTTTTTCATCATTTTTAAATGTCAGTGCTCAATTAGCAGCCCTTACAAAATCCTCCTTAAGAAACTCTCAAAAAGAAAAAAAAAAAAAGTCAGTGTTAATTTTTGCACAAAATACAAATCTTCAATTTGGACTACAATGGTGCGTTCACGGGCCAGTTTTGTTGGCTTTTAGAGTGATGGTCCTTGTTGGCGTGTACATCCAGTGTTTAAACATTAAAAAACATTCAGCAAGTCACACAAAATAAATAAATAAAAACGGGTATATAAAATCGCCTACAGTCAACATTTTGTGAAGCTTTTTTTCCAGGGCATTAAGTCAGTTTTCGACTATCAGTAGGACTATTCCATAATATTTCCAAAATATTTCACGATTTACAGGTCACATGTTTGATAATTAACATATCGGTGATGTCCCAACAGGAACGAATAAAATAGCTCATAGCCATTTTTTCCTTTGTACAGACGCAGACAGATTGTAAAGCAAGGCTATTTCGTCTGAGTGCCTTCAGTGTGTTTATGTTTGTGTTTCTGTGTGTATGTGCGGAGGAGGGGGTCCTAAAGGGATTTCACACGTATGAAAATACTGGATTTGATATAATGAGGCTCAGTAATGTAACTAGAAAAAGAGGTGACTGTGTGTGGAGGTATCAGCAGGCAGACAGTGAGTGGGGCTACTTTAATATTTTGTGTCTAATAATGGCCTCAGACAGGCTGCGTTGTGTATACCAGACAGTGTTGCCAAGATAGTTAGTTATAAGCGACTTTTGTCATATTTTCCATAATTTTGCTTCACGTATTTTTGACGATAGGGCTGAAGGACCTGAAAAATACTGAATAGCAATTTAGACTTATCTTGGAATTTTGATAACCTTTGTGGTAACAAAGGGAATTACAATATAATCTTATTAGTCCCTTCATCAAAACGTATTTAAGTGATTCACTGTATTATTAAAATACGTGATGTGAATGAGTTTTCTTTTTGCATTTCTGTACAAAACATTTTTATGAATTTGTGTATAAAACGTAGGCCAAAACATGTCTCCTGCAAAACATTGAAATTAAAATGAATTTTTGAGGCATGTTATACCTCCTGTGATTTGAACATTTCAGTGGGCCATATTGTGGTTTTATTGAAATTGCCATTAACAGGTCAGATCTAGTTGCAAGTTGCCATTTTAGACTTGTTTAAGGCTAATTTGGGCATGCCCTGCTCCCTCCTCAAACCACTCTGAGATCTACCCTAGCTCCCAGAAAAGTTGCCTTGAGGCCTGTCAGAAATGGAAAAAAACATACTGTAACATATGGCCTGTCTTATCTAAATGTTCATTGTTAAGGTGTGTTGTTCAAAGAAGATTGACAGTGTGAATTGTTCTTTGATTTCTTACACATTAAACGGACTTAAATGTGCAACATGTGTTGATAAGTTGTCAAATAGTCAAATGTAAAATTACAACAATACAGCAGGTACATTGCTGAAGATTACTTCATTTATTTACTGTGATCAAGTGGCCTCTGTTTTTCACATTATGGTTGATAAGTTTCCCTGTTTTGAGAGTTTAAAAGCTCTTCAATTTTTAGTTTAAAGAGCAAAGTCTCCTCCTCTGGGTTTGTTTCCGTAGACCTAGTTGCTTGTTTCTCTCGCGAGATCTGGCAACAGTGAGTGCAGTCCTGTCGCTTTGTTGCGGCTCTTTTGTATGTCTAATGACTTCCCTCCGCGGGTTGTTAGCACTTGACAGCGGGTCTCAAAACGAGCAACTTTCCTGCAGTCGTGTATTCAAAGGAGCTCCATCTAGGTACATGATTGGCAATTTTTGTCATGATTCTCTCATTATTAACATAAAAATTGACACCAAAAGACGCGCTGCAGAATCATATGCACCTTTCTGGGCTGATTAGGGGGTCCCAAAAGAGCAAAGGCTGGATGTTTGAGAGGGTATCCTGCCAAAATTTCACTCCATTAGGCCTTTACAGTAAAGAAATATATGCTGCTGCTATTGGGCGAGAATAGCAAACACACTGCTAGCTATATTTAGTTAGCATAATTAGCTCACAGTAGTTTGTGAAACCAAAGATGTAACGCTGGCACGGTTTGAGATTTGTTACTGAAAATTCTCCTCATTTCAGACAAAGAATAAAAAATGTATTATTAATGAAAATGTGCTCTCAATTCTTTCATACATGTTTATGCTTTCAAATTATTTCAATTTCTTTATTTGGTGACAAATTTTATTACTTAGGTGGACGAAGCTCTTCGCCTCTGCCTTCATTTTATTCCATCTGTCTTTGTCATTGTTATGTATTTAAAACTGCGCAGAAATAAAACAAAAAACGAAGTTGTTACAGTGGGAGAAGTTTAAGATGCATATCTATTAAATAGCCTACTTATTTTATTAGTGGATTTTTAAGGAGAAAATAGCCTAGCTCCTCAAAAGCCATTAAACATAGCCTACGAAAAATTAATATGGTTTGTTTTATTTGTAAAATTTTGTCGAATAAACCCAGTAAAGCCAATATTCTCTACTGCACATATTTTAGAAAATATTTTAAGTAGCTAATTAAAAACATTCAATGTTCAGCTGTCGATGTCCGTTTTATATGTCGTATTTGAGCCTTTACTAAATTAATATTCATAATTTTGTGTGTTAGGCTCAACAATACTGTCCTGTATTTGCAGCTGTTTTTAGTGGGCCTTAATGTTAAATTATGACCCAAAATAGCTCAGTCAAGGTAGCTTAATAGCTCAAAGATTGTATGTTAAGATCTTAAAAGTCAGGGAGCTGTATGAGTTTATTATAAAATCTGTCCATTTTAGTCACAGAAATGTGAGTTATTGGCTAAGTTGTTGTTCTTTGTTCAATTTATTGGATTTACAGGAGAAAATAAATCAGTGCCATGGCCACTGAAAGAAATAAAAACATTAAGAAATGTTCTTCATATTTTTTTAAAGTGAAGTACACGTTAAACAATCTCTCCTGAGACGAAGGAGCGAGAATTCGGCAAAGTTTGACCCGTGTTACTTCAAAAATATTCGGTGCTCGGCTTTTCATGTCTGATTTCTTACCAAGTGATTTGGGACTTGATAAAATAATTTATTTCCGTGTGTTTGTATTTAAAATGCTGCCTGATATTTCCAGGTGTTTGCTGAAGTAGGCCTATCCCCTTTAAGCAGGACATGTGTGAAAATGTGCCCCTCTCGTGTGTGCTGCATGTCGAGTTATCTGTTGAGTGAACTTTCCTCTCTCTGGTCTGGTGACGGCACAGACGTCTTGCTGAGGACAGCTGCAGAATAAGGCAGAAATCCACTCTCGGACCTTTGCCCGGAGGCTGTGCAGGTAAAGTCAGCGCTCGCGCTCCTGGAGCCGAGCGCGCTCGCGGCCTGGCTGCTATGGCAGCTCAGGCACGAGCACGGCCCGGTGGCTGACGGCGCACTGACCGCCGCCGCCGCTGCCGCAGCCGCCGCGGCCGCCGACGCCGCCGCGGAGCTGTTGAGGCCTGCGGGTGACTGGTAGAGTCCCGGGTGCCGAAAGCTGCACAGGAGCTCCGGCCTGGAGTAAGGGTGGGAGAGAGCCCGGAAGGTGTCGAGGGGCCGGATGGAGGTGGCGAAAGGTGACGAGGCGGCGCCGGTGGCGGCCGCCGCGGCTGCTGCTGCCGTGACGCCGACGTGCGGGTAGTAATGTAGAGGCATGTGCGAGTGGAAAGGGTACGGGAGGCTTCCTGTAGCTGCCGCGTGCGTCATCATGTAGGTATAAAAGCTGGGGTCTGCGGGATGGGGCCAGGACATCGCCAAACGCTGCCGTTTGTCCTTCATCCGCCTGTTCTGGAACCACACCTGCAGAAAACACAACAGGGGCAATGCTGAAGCTGCCATGTTGTTTTCATGCTCCATATTTACACACTCAGCCTAAACTGAGGCAGAAAAAGAAAAGTCCAAATGCTTTCAAACTGACTGTGGGGTATTTGATTGTGACGTTTAATGTGAATGAAAGTAAACACAAATATGTGCGTAAAAATAGAAGTTGCACACCAATTTCGTTTAATAACAGCAATGAAATAAATATGGAAAAATGTACCAAACTCTGGTCCAATTTGATTTTACAGTCACGTGTGTTTAGGATTAAAATGTGCAATGTAAATAAAATAAACACGAATGTATTCATTAAATAAGTTCTGGGTATTTTAATTAGGCTATATTTTATTCTATCGTGATTTATCAAATCCACCAGACAAATCTATAAACGGTTAAATTTATTTTACTTGGTGGCAAGTATAAAAATACCTTTTATGTGCAAAAGATTGAAATAAAATAAATAAAATTATATATAGGTACAGAAACAGAGGTGACAGTGTTTTTATTTTTCTCGCATGCTTTTATAGTCATTCAGGCTGTTTCCTCTGCACAGATACACACATTTACACACACACTAGTGGACAAGAAATAATGAAGATGAATCTGTTTACCTTAATGGTCGTTTCGGGCAGATTCAACGCTGCAGCTAATTCACATCTTCTCGGCCTGGAAACGTAATTTTCCCGGTAAAACTCTTTCTCCAGCCTGCCGATCTGTTCTCTGGTGAAAGCAGTCCGATATCTTCTGACTTGGTCTGAATTAGAATTGTTTGATCCTCCGGATAAATTACCGTTCATGTTGGAGTTTGAGCTGGAGGAGCCGGAGTTACTGTCTGAAAAACCTAACGAACAGAATACACAAAAAGAAAAATATTTAAGGCCTGATTACAGATATAGATGTTGAAATTAAATAGTAAAACCCACGTGGGGCTAGAACCAACAAAAATAACCAATAAAACGGGAAAAAGAGATTTTGATGTAAATAATTGTACATTAAATTATCAGAGTAAGGCTTTAATATAGCTGATGAGTTACCAAGGAATAATATGGCACATTTATGAAAGCAACAGCATCATTTCACAATCTTCCTATAAAGAAATAAAATTATTATTCCAGAATATTTCACGATAATTTAATAAATAACAAAAGCCACATTGAAAATAATTCGTGCGTAATTGGTGTTTTTTTTTCAGAATCATAAGGATATCTTTTGGAATATGAACAAAAATAAAAGCAATACTTTAAATAATTCCACCAATTTGGACTGCACGAGAAAAAATAAAAAAATCAAAGGAAAATGATAAACATTTAAACATAATTGCTACCTTTGTTGTTCTCCTTGTGCTGGCTCGGGGAACGGTGCGCAGGGCATCCCACCTCCACATCACTGTTAATATCTGAATCTGGAGAAACCTCCGAATAAAGGCTCATTTTCTTCCTGCTTTCCGACGATGAAATCTCTGCAGAAGAGCTGTTATCACTGGCGTGGTGCGTGCCGAAAAGACTGTCAATCTCAAATTTGCTTTTGGTCGGGATGTCCCCCAGGTTCCCATGGAGCTGCGCCGAAGTTATTCTCGGGCTGAGCCGTCCGCTGTGCTGCGAGTTCTCCAGGGCCTCCAGCACCGAGTTTCCCGGCGTGCTGTCTCCGAGCCTCTTCCCTGCGACTGGACTGTGCAGCCCCCTCTCCATCAATATCATCTCTTTTCTTATCCTCTCCATCATGAAGCAGGACGAAGTAGGAAAAAAAGAAAACACAACAACCCCTCAACACTTGTCCAGAAAAAAGGGGGGCCGGCTGCAGCACCAATGAGTTGTATCGGAGCTAAATCCGCATGCAACTGTCTCTAAAATAAGTGTCTGTAAAGCTTTTTATAAGCAAGACGCACAAAAATGAAAGAATGTGAATGCAATCGACAGAGCGACTGCTCAAAGTGAAGCGTGCATCCTCCCCGCGGCTGCACAAATGTCATTCATCAGAAAGTGGATGCTGCTGTTCGCGGTTTAAAATGCTCGGCTGACGTCGCTCCAATGATCATTTATTGTAACAGGTTTATAAGCAAATAAATAGGAGAGGGCTGTCACTTGATGATGGAGGCGGCCTTCGGTCAGACGAATAATATCCAAGTGGAGAGGAAGAGGAGTGAGGAGGAGAGCTGCGTGTCCCTGGCTTGATCTCTCAGTCTGTTTCACATTGCTCTTGGGTTTGGCCTCTTGGGTGAAATTGACAGTCTGATTAATAAAATGAGCGGCGCAACATTTCCCTCTTCATTTAGGAATATTATTATGCTTTGATTCTCTATTGTTTCCCTGCTCTCTCTTCGCCCTCCCTCTCTCTAATCCTCGTGCTTTCGTACTTCAGACTAATTTCCTTGTTATTTTATGTTTTTTCTGACACTTAACCAGTGCGTAAAAGTGCGTATGAATTTACGCGCCTGTTTCTAATAAGAGACTTTGACTATTATGGTCTACTTTTAAAGACCACTTCCTCACATTTTTTAAAACATTTCTGATTTTTACCTTCAATTTCTACCACGTTTTTTATTCGTCAGATCCACAGTTTGTTGTGGTGATAATGGAGACGTAACAACCAGTTTAAGCTCATACAATAACATTTATCCATGCAGTTAGAAAAAATGTTCTATCTTTAGGCAGAATACTTTTAACACAAATAACGAGGGGGTAATTCGATTCATCTTTGTTTATTCAAAGATCAATACACTCATTTTCGTTTTTTTCGTTTCCGCAAATTATTTACGTTGTCGTGGTTCAATTGATTTGCGTTAAATAAGGAATTTGAACAAATATTAAGGTTGTTTTTCTAATTAAGGGAATAATTTGCGTTCCAAAAGAATATTTCCTCAATTTATAACTTTTTCCTTATAATGTTTATTCTCACATTGAAATATGAATATTCTGCCTTGTATTAGACTCTTTTCAGATAATAAGACACACATGTAAGCACCATATGAGCTTCAGCACTGACTTTATGTGTAAAGACATGACACCCATGCATGGACTCCAGCTTTCACCATGTGAAATGACTGTTAAGGCGCCATCAGATCACTCTCTGTGCGTCCTCTGGCGCCTCCTGCAGGATCAAATATTAATAACCTTCCTCCATGAGAGGTGTTGAGTGGGAGGATGGACTGAAGTTTACCTGATGCCACGTCTTGTGTCTGTTCTGAGGGCATTTTCTGGCAGTAAATGAATAGATAATCCAGGAAGTCAAGTCTAATAACAGAGGTGGAATGATTAAAAACATAGTACTTCCAGTGCAGTTGTTTTGATAAATTCTTACACAAGTATGTAAAACTTCACTCCATGAATTTAATCAAGTAAAATGGTACTGAATGAGAATGTAACCTAATATAGTGATTATTTTGAGTGCACTTTTCTGTGTTGTGCTAAAAGGACAACAGCTGGAGTGTGATGGGTCAACCTGTTCAGGTTATTTTATTTGTACCCACGGGTAAAGTTGCTTTGCCAGAGAAATAGAGACAGCCACCATAAAAACATGTCACAAAACAGATGTAACAAAGAGTAAGATGAAAGGGGAAAACTTAAATATACTAACCCCTGATTTAAAACTCAGGCACAGAACAAAACAATGAAACCATAAAACGATAAAGTCCTTTCGGTTTCTAAAATCAGGGCAAAAGAGAGACATCAGCTTATAAAATTAGTAAAAACAAAATTACAAGTCAGCAACTTCACTAAAGTTGGGATAAAAACTAATTACCAGTTATTTATTCTGGTACATATTAATAAAGTGTATAACAATATTTGACAAATAATGTAACAGAACCAAAAACTAGCAATTTGCCATAACATATGTATATTTATTGTATTAGTGAGGATTTACTGTGTACAGCCTGTTAGTCATAGTTTTACAGAGGCACATTAACTAAACTTTGAAAAACTACTCTAAAAACACAAGTACACAAAATGTATGTAATTAAAGTAAAAAAGGTAAGAGGTGACTTTCCACAACTGTTTGATAAAACAAAATACTTATTAAAAGAGCTGAACCTCAGAGCCAAAGACTTGTCACTAAACTGAATATTCTTTTGTTTAAGTAATAAAATATACATATGAATTAGTTGATAGATAAATGAAGGAATAGAGACATAAATTAACAAATGGAAATGAAAATCAAAACAGTGCTTTACCCCTTAATCCACACACAAAGAACAAGCATTGAAAAAGTCTTTGCACTTTTTCCCCTCTTACTGAAAACCTGTATTTTTTGCTGATGAATGGCATGTTTTAAATGTTTGGACTTGACACAATCTTTCATTAAGCCACTCTTTGCTTTCAGACCATTGCTGGGTTTATCACTGTGGCAAACTCTCCACTTTTCTTGAGTGTACCTTGTATTTTAATTGACTGTTTTTTTTCTCTCATTTGAATTATTAAGCTTTAGGTTTCCCATTACCCACCTTAACCATATGGTAGAGCATCTTTTACCCTTTCAGTGCTTGATTTACTGGATGAAGTTACACAGTTCAGTCAAGTAGGGTCTTTGGTACTGTAGTATGTCGAAATCTCACCTAAACAAGTGTGGTTTTCATGTTTCTGATTTCCTGTACATTTTTTTTCTTATTTGAAACAGTTTTTTATTTGAATTGTTCAAGATATTCCAAGCAGTTGCTGTTCTATGAAAGCATTTTGAGTAATGTTTTAACATTTGATCCACCTAGAACCACTTTGAGGAGTGAGATTTGGAGCAAAGGAAAATCTCTGTCACAATCTACACAGCTGTGACTGCCTCTCAAGACACAGATTTATTATACTTTTTATATCTATTTCTAAAGATTTAGCCCAATATTGGGCTTTTGTGCATGTGTTTGATAGTGAGAGAGCAGTTAATAGAATAGGAAACTGGGGAGACAGAGTGGAGAATGACATGCAGGAGAAGGGCCACAGACCTGAATCAAACCTGTGCCTCCTATGAGACAAACTGCAGCATCTATGCATGTGGCCTATAGACATAATCAGGCTATCTAAGACCCAATTGAATTAAGGGACAAGCCACGAAATTAACACAACAAGACGGACAGTAACAACATCACAAACTTTTGTTTTTTTATGATAAGAAAAATAGTAACCTCCTCTAATGATAACATCCAGTATGTTGCTTATAGCAGCCACATAGTTTGTGTTACAGGCACAACCATTGCTCAGTTTAAGAAGCTCATAAAAATGTGAGTTGATTAGTTGATGTGGTTATTTTGGTAAGATGAGTTGAAGTAGCTGACAGCAATTGCAATGAAAAAAAAATATTACCACTGTGTGTTTAACACTTAACCTGAATCCCACTTGGTTGTTTTAGCAGAATAAATCTCAGCCTTAAATCTTTAGACAATTCGACTCATACCTGTGAGACTCTTGACTGTCTGTCATTCACTCAGGTGCAACACGCTGAAAGAGCTTGTGGAGATTTCCATCAAGTTGATCTTAAACACACTCCTTATTCAGAGTAGTATATAAATCATCCACATTACAGATGTCTGTGTTTATCAAGGGCATTGTGGCTTTTTAGCATACTGTGTCTTTAAAGGTATAAAATGTGTTTTGTATTGTCTTTTTCGGCTGGAACATGGTACAATGTATTTTGTGGTAAGGGTCAAGTGGAGACTTTTGAACGGACTTGGGATTAGAGGAGGACAGGAGGAAGATTCGAGGAAGAGTCAGGTGAATGAACCCCAGCCTGAAGTTTAGGCTAGTGCAGCATCTAGTGGCCTTTAGAGGAACTGCACCTCCATGCTCCTCAGGGAATTTTACTTTTGGCATTTGGGGGTTACCACTTCATTTGGAGGGACCTCTGCCAAATTGAATCGAGAGCTGGGAAAATATTGAGTTTTTATGACATGTTGATATATAGGGGATGGAAATATTGTTTGTAACAACATAGCTTTTGTATCTTTGGGAAAAATACCAGACTTAATTCTAAGTAGAAGAAACACAACAGGTACATGCTCATCAAGTTAGAAATATTAGAAACAATCTAAGCTTATTTGCTGAAAGATTGAGTTAGAAAATTACTTGAAATATTAATTCCAATGGTATATATAATCAGACAACTGGGTTTGCTTTTTTATGTCTCTTTAGAGAAAAAAAAAATGAGATGTACTTTAGATCAAGACGTGTCCAAAATCCACATTTAAATCGACTCATATTTATATGGAGATTCAGAATCCATTAAAAAAAACGACATGATCATTAAATTGATGATTAAACATGATTCTCATGTTAGGTAAATTTTCACCATTGACCAAACAAACTGTGTTTTCATGTGTAAAGCTCCCTCCCTTCTCACTGTGCATAATGAACAGAGACAAAGCTGCTGCTGGTGTGTCAGCTGCATCTTTGCAGCTTTCATGTAAATAGAGTTTTTCATCGATTTCAGCGTAAATGTTTTTGCTGTTGTTGTTTTTAGGTTGGCAGCAGTGCATCTGTAGTCTTCTAATTGGCTGATACAAATAAAAATACATAAGTTGTGAATGCTGATTATGCTTTTTCTTGTGTCAAATCAGATTATCCAGCATCTTAATGCACTGCAGGCAGGAGCATATCCTGAAATAAAAAATCTTTAAGAAATTACTTTATTTTCATCAACAGCTAATTGTGAATTGAATCGTGACTCCAAAATCAGAATTAAGCCTAAAATTTTGGAAGATTCACACCTCTTATATGAAGTATTGCCTTTCAGCCCAAAATTATTGATATGATTTTTGGTCCATATTGTCCAGCCTTAGCTACTAAATTATTATTATATACAGTTAAGAAAACAAGGACAAAAGGCTAGAGTGTTTCTTGTGACTGGGAGTTTTAAATGTTTCATTGGTTTGTTAATTGATTGATTATTTTTATTTTGAACATGTTAGTATAACCAATAAAAGAAAAGAACAGCAGAAAATAGCTCTGCACAATAATAATGCAAACCTGAACCGCACTATCACTGATAACTAATTTTTTAATATAAATCAAACCGTAAATGTTCAAAAAGCAATAGATTACATTTATTTTAGCATACCCTTATTTAGATTTTAGCAACGCATGTTAAACACTAATATGTTCCCTTTAGCAAAGCCAGAAAAAAAGATAAATCCATCATTTTATTTACAAGTTCACAACACCTCACCATCCTTACCTTGTTCTTGCCTCTGTCCTCCGTGACAGCTTCAGTAATCTTCAGGTCCCTTTCAAATATTAACGTGAGACCCTCTTTCATTTTACTCAAAGCAGTCATAACAAGTGAAAAAAAATGTTGATGCATATGTTTTCAGTTAACACAGCCAGAACACACGCATGAGCAGGCAGTACATGCTCTTTACTTAATATGAGCAATAATATTAATTTAATTCTTCGCATCAGAAGTTTAACATGTCTTGAGGTCAGGGGTTGACAGTGAACTCAAATATTGTACTCAAGTTAAAGTACAGTTACCTTGATCAAATTTTACTTGAGTACAAGTAAAAGTACCACTTTATAAACATTATACCATTGTCATGTACTTTAAAAATACACTTAAACTACAGGACAGTGCAGTAAAAAGTACCAAACAGGTGTGGTTGGAGTAGGATGAGTCAGTGAGTTAATTGTTTGGATGTATAATCGGATGGTATAACAAAGTTTGACCCAAATGTATGTTAAAATCACAGAGTATTAATTTGCGGTATATGACATTAATAAATTAAGAACATCAACTATATACAGTATTGTGAACACACTGAGTCACAGTTTTGTATAAGCACATAAAATTTAAACAATGAATACTCATTGCTAATTATGAATAATGATCAACAATATGCCCTGATAATTATTTAATTACTTAATAAATAAGTTAAATTTTTCACTTAATGCTAGTAATAAGCTGTCATGTCCAAAATGTTACAAGCCTTGTCATAGTCACCTTCAAGTATCATTTAATTATTTAGTACAATGACAATAAACATGTCTGAAGTTGAAATTGTGGTACTGTATTAACACTTGTTTTTGATTGGTCTAGCTTTTTAATCTTTTTTACTTAGGACTGAGAAACCATGACAAATGTAATGCAGTAAAACATTATTATGATACTGTTGTACACTGTGGGCACCTTGTTTTAATTTAAAGTACTCATCTTGATTATTGAACTTGGTTATTCATGTATACCTCTTAGTTTTTCTTGCCTTTTTAGCCTGTCAATGCGTTTGGGCTCCTTGGTGCACAACACCATCAGGTGAAGCCACCTTTATCTGCTCTGAAAGACTTTAGGCCATAGTTAAGTAAATATCTCCAATAATCAAATGTTGACGCATTCTTGGTTTCAAGTGATAAAGCTGGGGAACAAAAGTTGAACAAGAGGGCCTCAGATTTCTTCGAACATTTAATTGAATACTGTATACTCTTTAGATGTTTTAGGATCACTTTTAGCAGCAGCAACCAAAGAGAGTCAATGATTGTGTTTGGGGGAACATTGTTTTGAGATATTTGGGGCTTTTTTTGTTTTGTTTTTGTTTTGTCCCTTTTCTCTTTTTTTTTCTTTTCTTCTCATTATCTAAAACTTGTGTCACCAGAGTACTGTATGGTGTTAGCATTCACTGCATCTTGAACTTTTTTTTCCTTGCCTGTAAATTGGACTGCAATATTTTGTCACCACTTTCAAAAATGAAATTTAACCCATTTCATTGGTGTTTGTTATCATTTTGTAAAATCTTTTACCATTACGCCCACAGTAAGTTATTAAGTAGTCCTACTTGAATACTCATGAAATTGGATTGCCAAAGTATCAAGGCTCAGCACAGAGGTGAAAATACCAAATTTGTCCATACGGGGCGCCATAACCTCCTCAATTCCAGTTGTAAGTTTATAGCTGCTTTTCAGACACTGTCTTCTGATCATTAAACTAGAATTCATACAACATTCATCAAGAGAGGGCCATTACCAAGACATGTGCTGAATAGTTCAGTGTAGAAATTGAAATTGTTGACTTAAAGAAGTGGTGTGCAGCTGGGAAAAGGATGGCAGAGCTGTTTTTGTGAGTCACAAATGTGTGCCTGAAAAACAATGTTGACAAAAAGTCTATGATGTTTGAAAGCTCTTTGTGGGCACACATCCATGCATTATATTTCACTCAGTTTCGCCAAGATAATGGCTACATTTTGGTTGTTTTAATTTTTGTCTTTCTAATTTGGGCTTGTATGCCTTTGTTGGATAGAAAGAAGACAATAAATGAAACCAGGAAGAGGGAGCTGAGAATATGGATGAGAATGAGTAAAATTTTATTGATACTATAGCCAGCTCTGTTGGTAAATCAAATACTTTATCCATTCCAACAGGACCAAATGTGCCCTTTTTATGGACCCAAAACTTTCGATCTTAATGTTTTCCTAATTCTTTTAATTCTGCAACAGGTCCACAGGGTGGTTCCCTGATTGAATCATGACAAAATGCTTGGAATTAACGCACATAAAAAAAAAAAAAACTTATTTCAAAGTGAAAAATTTTACACCAGCTGTAGTTCAGGTCTAAAAGTCTCCAGTGCATTTCAATGTTCAGGGAATTATGATGAATAAGGG
Organism: Cetoscarus ocellatus; assembly: GCA_037902135.1. NCBI lineage: Eukaryota > Metazoa > Chordata > Actinopteri > Labriformes > Labridae > Cetoscarus > Cetoscarus ocellatus. The sequence goes on from JBAMNC010000683.1 coordinate 1,727,223, forward strand.
TATTTTAAAGTAAAGCACTGTTTAAAGAAGTATATCTTTTTTGACACGTACAGACTATGTAGGGAGTTCATTTCAGCAGAGGTTTACATTTTTTGTATTACTGATACATTTTTTTTCAGCCACAATCTGCTGTTTCAGATTTTTGCTGATAGTGCTGACCATCCCTTACAAAACAACAAAAAGGAAAAAAAAAACGCTTTCATGGTCATATCAGTTTGAACATTGTATCAGTAAAAGTAAGAAGTAAAACATTTTAACATTTAACATTTTAACATTATTCTTTGTTTTCATTTTTAGATTAAATCAGTTATTCTTTATTAATTATGCCTCTGATTCAGGTCTGAGTCTCATGTGTCATCTTTCCTTACGTGAGAGGGCCATCTAGTGGCGACATTTTGTTGATACAGATAATCCCCCCAAAATACATGACTGTGGAGCCCCTGGATAGAAATATGAATTATTAGATAATATGAAAAGAAACAAAATTCTCTTTGGTTAGAAGTTTGTGAACAGGATGGGGACACCGTTTTTTTTTGTTCTGTATTTTTTCTTCTCTAACATCAAAACTTGTTTTTATTTGGAAAACAAGTCAATGATTTTTAAATCAATATTAATAATCCAGAAGTGGATTATTTGTAATTTCTTAATCAATGATTATATAGATTGATTAAGAAGTTAAATAGTGCTTAAGATTTTTTAATAAATGTGATGAATTGATATCTTGTCATGAGGGATTCATATATTGTATCTTTACTACTGGCTGATATATGCTGATGTTTCAAAACTTATTTTAGCCAATACTGGTATCAATAATGTTATAAAAATAACTGAAACAACTAATAGCTTTTTTTTTCTTTCTTTTTTTATAAAATACAAACATGCATGGGGCAGCATGTTGTTGCAGCAGGTAGTGCATGTACCTTCCAGCAAGAGGGTTGCTGGTTCAATCCCCGGGTCTGTCATGGCCTTTCTGTGTGGAATGTGCATGTTCTCCTCGTGCATGTGTGGGTTCTCTCCGAGCACTCCAGTTTCCTCCCACAGACCAAATGCATGCTCAGTAGGTTGATTCCATCGTGCCCTTAGGTATAAGTGTGAGTGTGAATGGTTGTCTGTCTCTCTATGTGGCCCTGTGATTGGCTGGTGACCGGTTCAGGGTGTACCCCGCCTCTAGTCCAATGACAGCTAGCATAGGCACCAGCCCTGGGATAAGCGATATAGATAATAGATGGATGGATCAAATCTGTATATTTAACAGTAAAATCAAGGTTAATTTGCCCTGTTAACTGACACAAGCACTGATTTACCAATCTGTTGACAGAAATCAGAGGTTTTTTTTTAACCTTAAACTTTCAAATCAAAATTTGTTTGCACAGACTTTACACTTAAAGCTAATATATAATCACCCGTTTTATGCTTTTCATGCAGTTTTCTCTGTGAGCGGTGATGTTAGCATTTTCCTTCTTTTCTTTTTACGTATTTAAAACAAAGATTTCAAATGGAAGAAGTTGAAAATATTTTGTTGCTTGAGGCCAAATACAGATTTTCCATATACATCTCTTATAAGATCACATGATCTGCAGTGGTCAGGCATTTCACTCTAAAATAAGATTATTAAACACTTCAGCTTTATTTCTTTTTATCTGTCTTTCCTGAGAAATGAGTCTCCTCCCAAAATACACTTTTAAAGGGGGCATAACATTAAAAAAAAATCTCATTTCAGTATTTTTGCACTTATAGTTTGCTTCTCTTTGTAAGATTTAAAAACTTCCTCTGGTGTTTGATGTAAATTATATTTTCACTAAAGCACAGCACTGAAGCTTTATTTAGACAAGTGGCTCCAGTATTTCTTTTTCCTTAGGCTGTGTTAAAATAAAGGAAGAAGAGTATGATATGTCTTCATTTAAGGCATCCAGGCTCAAGAAATCTACTCAAAATTGGGCAGTTTTCCTAAACAGTGCACCCATTCTGTGCTTAGAAAGTGAACAACAAAATCAAAAGTCAGAGCTCACTCTAAACTTTAAGTTGCCCACTTCTTGTTTCACCAAATGAACCAGAGTCTTTTCATGGTCCTTAAAGACATACTGAATAACCGAACTATCCAGTATTTTCTACTGGAGCAGGGGGACATGGACCCCACCAGCTGAAACCAGTCCTGATTACACCTCTTATTCTACAACAACTCATTATGAAGTTCAGAACTACAAAGTCACGTTACACTGAAAGTCTGGGATGCATAAATCTGGCGTCACATCAACAGGGCCTCTGTCAGTCAGAGACCCTTAAAGTTACTCTTATTATTGCTCTCAAACAGCGCCCCCATGTGGCAGTGATTGTCACAGCCGTGTCATGCTGCTATTTTGATCCGACACAATTTTGTCAAAGAAAGTTAATGGAAATATGTCTTTTTATTCATAACTATATGTTGAATTTAAAGGTCACACATTTCATTTCTGTTTTATTTTGTCTCTTCTGAGCGTTTTCTGTTTATTTCAGTCTTTTTTTTTTATAAATATGTTAGGATAAAATGTAACGTAATAATGTACAAAGTAAAATCTCAAACACAGAACTTGTCCAAAAATGATTATTAACCACCTAAATGATTTTTATGCTTTACCTTGATACTAAATGTAGGGCAAAGTCTGGTGTTAAGGACCAGTTTTCTGTAAACAGTGTATTTGTCAAATAAACTATTCACATGACCTGATGGTGGTTTTATTCAAGTTCAGAAGCCTCACCAGAAACATATGTTTAATATGTGAGAAATGTAACTTTGTCTTTGAAAGTTAGAGTATCAGTATGTCCATTTTGAGCCTCAACACTATATTTGGGCTAATGAAGTGATTTTCATGGGTGCTCTTTTTGATTTATGTCAGTACACTGAATCAAACTGTTTTGATGTGCCATAGTGGCACTGAAAACATTTCATGCAATCTGAAGCTGAACAAGCGTGGCATTGAAACAAGCAGTACATAATCATGTTAGATGTGTTTCTGTGGTTCTCTTTGATATCCATGGCTGGAAAGTACTCACAGGACTGTAACTGAGTAGCTTTGTCTGTACTTTAACTATTTTGAGGACTCGTCTTTGCTGTCACTCTGTGCCAGTGAAATACTCTGTACTTTGCCTCATGTCACATTGCCACTGACAAAAATGAACAGAAAAGCTTAACCAACCAAAGCTTTTTGTCATCATCTACTGTCCAATGTTGTAGATGTGAAAACTTAACTTTCACACAGACACCATGAATTTGCTTTAATACTTGTTACCTCTGGGACCTGGTTGATCACTTTGGACCTCACAGTTAATGGACAACAGCAAGTCAGGGTGTTCACATGGTCTTGAAAAGTTGTAAAGTTTATAAATCAGCTATAAAAAAATAATCTGTTTTAAAAAAATACTGAAATTCAAAATCACAAAGATTAAAATATTGTTTTCCATTTTTATATTTTCCTCTCCTTTTAGCAACAGTACCTCTGTTTGACTCTACAATGCAAAACATTATTAGCTCAGAATAATATTGTTCAAATTTCAGTTTGGAAGAGACACTATATTGCCAGAAGTATTCGCTCACCCATCCAAATAATCAGAATCAGGTGATCCAATCACTTCCATGGCCACAGCTGTATAAATCAAGCACACAGGCATGCAGACTGTTTCTACAAACAATTGTGAAAGAATGGGTCGCTCTCAGGAGCTCAGTGAATTCCAGCGTGGAACTGTCATAGATGCCACCTGTGCAACAATCCAGTCGGTGAAATTCCTCGCTCCTAAATATTCCACAGTCAACTGTCAACTGTATTATAAGAACGTGGAAGTGTTTGGGAACGACAGCAACTCAGCCACAAAGTGGTAGGCCACGTAAAGTGACGAAGCGGGGTCAGCGGATGCTGAGGCGCATAGTGCGAAGAGGTCGGCAACTTTCTGCAGAGTCAATCACTACAGACTTCCAAACTTCATGTGGCCTTCAGATTAGCTCAAGAACAGTGCGCAGAGAGCTTCATGGAATGGGTTTCCATGGTCAAGCAGCTGCATCCAAGCCATACATCACTAAGTGCAGTGCAAAGCATCAGATGCAGTGGTGTAAAGCACGCCGCCTCTGGACTCTAGAGCAGTGGAGACGCGTTCTCTGGAGTGACTAATCGCACTTCTCCATCTGGCAATCTGATGGACGAGTCTGGGTTTGGCGGTTGCCAGGAGAACGATACTTGTCGGACTGCATTGTGCCAAGTGTAAAGTTTGGTGGAGGGGAGATTATGGTGTGGGGCTGTTTTTCAGGAGCTGGGCTTGGCCCTCTTAGTCCTAGCTGAAGGAACTCTGATGGTTCAGCATACCATGAGATTTTGGACAATTCCATAGCTCCGCAACTTTGTAGGGAAGAGTTTGGAGCTGGGCACCCTTCCTCTCCAAGCATGACTAGTGCACCAGTGCACACCAAAGCAAGGTCCATAACCAAATGATGAGAGTCTGGTATGGATGAACTGACTGGCTGCCTAGTCCTGACCTCAACCCTAGAACACCTTGGGATGAATTAGGGGAGAGACTGAGAGTCAGGCCTTCTCGTCCAATATCAGTGTGTGACCTCACAAAGGTGCTTCTGGAAGATGGTCAAAATTCCCATGAACACACTCCATAACCCTTGTGGACAGCCTTCCCAGAAGAGTTGAAGCTGTTATAGCTGCAAAAGGGTGGACCCACGTCATATTAAACCCTATGGATATGCGAGTCAAGGCAGGTGAGCGAATGCTTTTGGCAATATAGTGTATCTTAGAGCTTAAACTTGTCTTATTTTTGAAGTGTAAGGTGGATACATTAACCCCCTTCCCCTTTTAAACCCTGCATCAGGTCAGTTGCTCAACTAATTTTCTCTTTCTTTTATTCTCCATCGAACAGTCTGAATTATGCATCATTGATAAAGAGGTATGCACCAAGACTTTCTATTTGTGCTAATTCACAATCAGGACATTTAATCTTTTCTCCAAGAGGGTCTTGAAAAAGTTCCAAAACAGTACAAAGTTTAACTACAGATTTTATTAATACCTTGGCTTTTATTTGAGCAAACTGTTCATTTATTTTCATTTTCACTGTTGATGTTTATCAGGGCAAATTGCTTCTCTGTGGTTATATCCTACCATTTGGGTCCAACATTTTCACATGTACTGAACTATGCTGCGATACTGAACACATAACTGATCACACTCCTGCTGTTCTTATAACATGACCGACCAACAAAAGTTTACTCAAAGTACTTCAAGTATATTTCAGAAGAAATACTTTTACTTATACTTGAGTAGACTCATACAATGCTACTTGTACTTACACTTAAGTGACATCATATCAAAATAACTGTATTTCACTTAAGTGTAGTGATTTGTACTCTTGCTAATATCACACTCTCTCTGTCATTTCTGTCCTTGTACTCTAAAATGTCCTTTCTCTCCCATATCTGTTTCTAGCTTCTAATCCCTCCTTTTTCTTCTCTATCTGTCCTGATAGTGTCTACAGCACATCTTAAGAAGTGATTATAAGTTTTTAATCTCCTTGATTTTGACTTAAATTCTCATTTTCAGCCTAAATGTCAGTTGAATTCCAGCGTAAGACTGCAGGCCTGTATTCATGCAGCCCCATTCTGTTTGAGCTAAAACGCTCCAGTGTTGAAATCAAAGTTTTTAATCACATTTTAACCTTTTTTTTTACTGTCAAAGAGTACTTAAAATCATAAAACATTATGTTTGGCATTGCTGGTGAAGTTGCTCAAAGATGCTCTGTCCTCTTTTATAAGTTCATTTTCCTCTGCCATGCTCCCTTTCTGTACATCCCCCCCTTCAATTCATGCCCCACCCACCTCAGACACCCCAGACCAATAAATACTTTTGTTCATGTCCAAGAAGGTTAAAGAAGCGATTCAAGAGCAGCCACTGTGATTATCAATACCATTTTAAAAAGCTGTGATGCTTAATTGTTATCATATCAAAATTTGCCCATTGATCTGTTTCACATCACTCCACTGTTTTCTTTTTGTGATTTTACTTTTAATCGCAGTTATTTACCACTTTGCCTGAGAAAGGTCATGCAAGTTTGGATATTTGGTGTTTGCCTCTTCTTATTTTCAGACACTGTTAACTTTTTTTTTTATTTCAGTACTCATTTTTAAAGACTGGAGTAACATAAACCGTAAACTTAAAATGTACATTTTCATTTTTTCTAAACCAGTGAATGGATTCTCAACATTTTAGATATTATACTTAGCATCATCTTACTGTGTGATGTTTTCATTTAATTATTTTAGCAGTGAGGTAAAGTTTGATCCATGTTTGCATGTTGGTGAAATCTTTCTCTAAAGTAGGATGAAAAGATTTGAGTAAACTGCAGACTGTGCACTGCTATGCTGACAACAGGTGAGGTGAGGAGCATCAGTTGAAAAAAAATAATGAAAAAAACCTTTCACAGTCATTCTTAGAACTGTAAGTATTAATATTAATATTTAGTATAAGTGAGTATGATTACTTATACTTGTGGGAAAAAAGTGGTATTGATGCCTTTCTACTCATGACGTTGCCTGTATTACAGTTATTCTCCTCTACTACTTTAGTAAACACAGCCTAATATCTCAGTTTATACATACATACTATATGACACTTCCTGCAGCTAATTTAAGAGATGATAGATTTTCTTATATCTGGAAACATTTATACCATGCAGGTTAATGTTATTAAAACTTGGTTGGCCATTTCAAAACATAAAATACTGATAACAGGTGAGTTTAGATTCTTTTTGGGTGAGCTACAGCCCCATAATTTAATATCCCAGAACCCCTTAAACAGTAATACAAGGAGCAAAAGTTCAGCCTGATTTTTAAAAATTATCAAACTTTGTAAAATAAATAAATACATAAAAAATCAGGTTCTAATAAATAGTAAAAAGCTGCATAAAGATTTGAAAAAAATTAATAACAGTTATAATAGTTGGCATACAAATAAATATTATTATTATAATTTACTTATTTATTTATTTATTTTAGTAATTATACACGTTTTGTTGAATAAATATGCTGTGCACATATGTCATTGTACAGTAGGTGTGAAAGATGTTGCAACAAGGAGTTGTCCCTCTTCTTACTGGCTAAACTGACAGTCTTGTTTATGATCAAGTCTCACATTCTGAGAAACATGCGTTATTTTTGGGTGAGTAAGATATTTAAAAGGAGGATTCAACACTTTCAAGGTCATATGTGCATGCTAGGATTTCTTCAAGAGCTGAGCACCCCTCAACTTTGGGTCTTTGTTTTTAAACATTCAGTGAATCCTTTCTGAGAGCTCGTGAGTTCACTCAAAAAAATACTTTGAGTCCAGGCTCAGCAGTGATTTAGGAACATCGTTAGAGGAACTCTGAACAAGGAGAGGATAGACTTCTATCTTAGACGGCAGGTATGGTGGACACCATTTTAAGGTTTGACTCATTCTTTAAAAAAAGCTGTGACTGATTAAATTTAAAAATAGAGCAAAAAAGGGGGAAGGAGAAAATGACCTTTAAGTGACGGTGGGTGACATTGTTCTGCTTTTCTGCAGAATATACTAAGACATTGTGCAGTTATGGACATTATTTTATGGCACTTACATCTTTGTAGAATACACTGTAATCCATGCTTATGAAGTATATTTCTTACAAATGTTTTAAAGCATGTCCACTTGCACGCTCATATCTTCACATGCTGAGAACGGTCAGTGTGAGGAGGCTTTATTGATCATTTGAGTTCACCTGTGTACTCGGTAGGGCTGTAAAACAACATCGACAAACCAGTATATCATGTTTTTTTGCAACCCAATACTGTAGCAATATTTTTTTGCATTATTGTGATATTTAATTACTCAATCATTTAAGGTCATCCTGAATATTTGTTTTGTGTTTCGGTTTAGCAGTCAGGAGTTGGCAGCAGGCATTGTGCCATTTGACTCTCTGTCTCTCTTTTACAAATATTGCTGTCGTTTCTGTCATCAGGACACAATTACGTTTATAAATGCTGCAGGTTCATGGACTTTATAAATAACACTGGTTATGAATGTTTTTTGTATAAAATATTATGGGTTCTTTACACTATAAAGATAATATTACAAAAAAACGCTTTTAGCACAAAATCTTTGATGCATCGCCCTGTTCATGGTATTGCTATGTCATTATAACATATTATCACCCTGTATTGTGATACATATTGTATCATCACATTCATGCCAGTGCTCACTGCTACTTAAAATTTATGAATAAATATCATGCAGCCTCACTGCACCAAAGTGGACTGATGTCTGCATGAACATGATTAGTCTACTGAATGTCTATTTTTCTGTCCCCAGCCTTGGCAGCAATATGTCACTTGAAACAAAGATTTAGGATCAAATTTCTGATACATTTCAGTTTTAAACAATAAGTCTTAAACAATATTACATTCTCAAATGAACTGTCCATTAATAATTTTTCACAGATACAAAGTTTCCAAGTTTCCTGTCCCTTACAGTAAATAGAGACAAATTCAGTTTTTGTGGTCAAAAACATGTTTTGTCTGTAATTTAAAACAGAATGATATTAACATGTCTAAAAGATATGGAATAGAAATGACTTAAAACAAAAAATGTTTGAATGAACATAATGAAATATATTATTTAAGAAGTGGTCCCCTGCAGTCATATCAGTGGTGCTCCTGTGTTTTTAGAATCCTTTTATTTTGAAATAATGACCAAAGAAACAGCAACATATGACTTTCTGTACACCTTTACTGAAACTCTGTAGAGAAATGCCCGGTTTATATCAACAGACTTTTTGGTTTTTTAGATGGGCATGGCTAAACTGAGTTCTGCTGAGAAACAAGTGTCAAAGTTCTCAGCTCAAACCAAAAAGCTTCTTTTGGAGTTCATTTTAAGGGAGCTGAACGATTAAAACTGTACTAATATGTAATAACTGAACTGTAATTGTTTTTGATTTTCCTAAAATGTCAGTTTGATCAGCAGTTTTGTGTCTTTTCGATTTGTCTTTAATGAGTTCATCCACTAAGTGTCAATCTTAATCTTTGATTTTTTATTTTTAAAAAGTACTGTTCCTGTTAAGTTTTGAATAACTTTAGATTTAGTAATGTCAGCTGTGCTTCAGTGTGTCATTGGTGTTACGCTGAACTTTTCTGCTCTTGCACCAACAAAAAAAAAAGAGTTACTTTGGCACCCACAAGAATTTAGAGTTAAAGATCACTTCATAACTTTTTATGACAATTTAGTTCTCGCTGTTTCTAGCATTTGTTCATAAAAGGAGCTAAAAATTCCGTCTAGTTCTAACTACTACTAGATTAAAAAAAAAAAAAAAAAAAAAAGATTTCCACAACTGTCTGAATTGTATCAGATAGAGCGCCTCTTTATTCGTAGTTGGCTTTGTGAATACCATAAAATCACGCCTGGTGATCACGTTTTATATAACAAACCTGCATGTTATTTCTTAAAGACTGGTGCGAAGTTATTGATGATCTATTGGAATTATTATAACCAACATTTTACATCTGATGATCTTACAACAACAACAACAACAACAACAACAACAACAACAACAACAACAATAATAATAATAATAATAATAATAATAATAATAATAACAATAATAACGCCATAACTAACAATAGTTATAATAATAAGAGGAATTTTATTTAGAGCTTTTACAAACCAAAGTTTACAACATACTCTGTCATAGTCTTAATGCAGACACATTAATTAGAAAAATAAAAGCGACACAAAAACTGAACAAACGCACAAAATCAGAATCCAGCGACTTAAAACGAGAGCATCGGGCCGCAGATCAGAGGCGCAGACGGTCATATACTGGTCTACAGTTTTTTCTCTTTGATTTCTGACCTTTATTTCTCAGAATAATGTGCCAATCTGATTAAAGCATAGTAAACACCAAAGGCAATCTAATTTTACACCATCATCTCATTTTAATGTTCACAGTCAGACTGTTAATGAAGTCATGATGTCATCACTTCTCCTAAGATTTTTTACTATCACGTCCTCATCATATTTCTCGTTTAGTCCGAGACGAAAAAAACAGTAATGATGCTTTTTAGAGACTGCACTCACGGTGGAGTTTATTCATAGAAAAAAAGCCGAGCACACACATTTAGTAAACCTGAGGCCTTCGGGTCTGCTTGTTGTCGACGAGTCTGCTTTAAAGGGAAAAAGTGATTTTTAATCTTTCTGACACACAAATGGACAGAATCGGGCCGAAGTGAATCTTTTTTTGATTTAATTTCTGAGAACAACCTTTCAGACGTTTGCATCATCTTGAATGTAAATGCAATTCTTTGCAATGTCTGTTGATATCAATATATTACAGGCTGTATAATAAAGTTTGAACAGTTGGAGTAATCTAGACATTTGTCACCGAGGGAACTTGAACGAGGGAAGCAGCAAGTTTATTACCAAGGACAATAGACGGCGGAGGAGAGCTTCCTTCAAAGGAAACTTCCAGACTTCGGCTCCTCACACCACAAACATGAAGGACGCAGAGCTGTAAACGGCACTAAAACACAACACTAAAAAACACCCTCATTCTGTTATTCCAAAGCTCCCCAAGATAAAACCTGGACACTTTACGCAACAAAACTCCTGACGATAAAACATGTTCTCTATTAAAAAACAAGTTTATTTCATTACTTTGAAGAAAGTCTTGTTTTTTGAAAGCAACAACAGCCATAACACAGGCCTTATATATTTTACAATGCTCTTAATTCGGTGTTTGTTGGAACTATTTAATGATGCTGTATCGTAATTTTAGGAAAAATCCTCCCCATAGTTCAATTACGCACACGGGTCACCTGACAGACAACATTTTAGTTAAGATCAACCAATTTTTACCCAACATTTACCGGCCCACACACTGAACAAAGTTCTTTAAATATTCTCTGAGGACTTTTCCTGAAGTCACTCAGTTCAATTTTCTTCTAAATCCGTTTAAAACACGGAATAATATGACAGATAAATAGACAGAAAGACATGACATATATTCGGTTATTTATTTATTTATTTATTTATGACTGAATCATTTATGTTATAAACTGAAGCTGGCTGTACTGTTTTGCTTTTATTATTCTTATTTAAGTCGTACATTGCACGTCAAATTTGCGAGGCTGAAATGTTAGGACAGAGTTTTCCTTTTCCACTCGGATAAAATACAATATTTAATATTTTCTCCACCTACTTCGAGTAAACTGTGTCTTTGCTCGGTTGTTCTGACTGTATTCAGTGAACTAGCTTAAATGTATGAATATGAATTATTTCGGCTTTAGACGTCTCTTGAAGGCTTTTTGCGCCTCAAAAACTCATTTGTTCCTCCAAATGCTGATCCTGCGCACGTTTTTTCAGCTGATTTGTTTTCCTCCCATGACAACTCATTTGCGACAAATTTGTTCAAGTAATTGTCCTATTGCCACTTTACTTGATAAAAACTTTGTATTTTGGATTATTTTTAAATTTACTTTGGATCAGTATTGATCAACAGCTTATGTCTGAATTTCTTACCCATGTTTAATTTAAGAAATCAGAGCCTGACAAACAAGAACCAAAGCACAGGCAGCAGAAGAATGAATGTCATGTATGGCTTTATAGTGCCACCTACTGGAGTACAGCTTCAACTCCTCACACGAGACTGCACAGAAATACAAGATAAAGGCTGTTTTTACTAGTCCACGAGACTCAACGAAACTCTTCTAAGTCGTGGTACAATATTTAAGGCTAATCGATTTACTTACAAATAAATAAAGCAGAAATATTTTCACAATAAACACAATTCTCATTAGGAAATCAAAACACATATTTTCGATAATAAATATCAGATTTATTGGGCAGGAATATGCATACACACAAGGGATTTTATTAAGTTTCCTCACTGTGTACCAGTGTGTACGTATAAATATAAATTAAAATAATAACATTTCAAAAAGCCAACATGAGCAACCCATAACAGAAATTCGTTTTACAATGGGGCAGTGCATGATTTAATAAGCGCATCTAATACGAGGCTGCATTAGACAGAGAGGAGTTCAGATGATCCTCAGATAGATACATGATTCATATAATGAACATGTAACAAGTGCAGTTTGTAAGAGGTAGATAGTTGAAGCAGGGCATTTAAGTAAACTTACAAACAGCAGTGTACATAGACACATGGCAGATGTGGGGACGATACTTACAAGAGGATCAAAACCTTTGCTGATAATCCTGGAGGATACAGATACATCTACTTAATCAAATATAATAATAAAAACAGTCTCATAATTCTCACTAAACACCCAAAGTTCCTGTGCCGGTGATGGTTGTTTGTGTCTCCAGTGTACACACAAAAACATACTTCATCCAGCCTCTAAAGTCAGGGAGCACTGAATGCTCCAAAGATTAAAAACAAAACAGCATTGGTTTAATCTTAATTCATCTTAATGCTTAACACTGCATCATGTATTAAGAGCAGTCTGAAATCTCAGGCCAGAAGAAAATCCGAATATAAAACACGGATTAAGACTTTGAGCTGTTCCCTAGCAGGACAGCTCTGGCCGTGCCACAGTGCGTAAAGACCACACGGACTATATTTAACGGTAAATCAACTCGGCTGGTGAATGCACTTGGACTTGAATCGCAACATATCCTGCATTCACAGAATTTGAAAGAGTATTTATATTTTAACAATAGGGTGGATCTCATCCTTGAATTTCTGTTGACTCATTTAAAATTATTATTTAAGGCTGTCCTTCATTTCATCTCAGAGGCAGATATTTTGCATACAGTCACTGCCAGACATAATATTCAATTGAAAAAGTCGCCTCTTGTCCAGAGCGCAGGCTGCATGTAGCCTGTTTTAGGTGTTTGAGATTTTTTTTTAATGCGGAAGATTGATCATTTTAAAAGTTGGCTACAGAGTAACGTATATGAAATCATAGACGGATTTTGAATTATATACAGTATAACAAAACTGTGTGTGGTGCATGACAAACAGATTTCTCAGTAAAGATTCGTTCCCCTTGCATATAATATGGCATCAGTCGGTAAGTGTCTCAGTAATGATGCTGAATATTTAAAGTATCTAAAAGAGGCTACAGACTAAGAATACAACGCGTTGTTCAATGTAAACATCGCATTCTGAAATAAAATTCTTTTAGCAAGTAAATGCTGTCGGAGCACCACAAATACAACTCTGCGTTAAAAGTAGCCAATAGCATTCAGTTTTGTTGATTCATAACATTTGATGATATTCTATAGTAAATTACCTGTAAAGTATGGTGGCAGAATGATGCTATAAGACATAAGAGATCATAACATACCTGTACTCTGTCATATTGGGATGCCTGAAGCATAACGGTCCTAAAGGTCCTTTATTTCTATCAGCGGCGGGGCCATAGGGTGGCTCACAAGAGTGAAGGTTAAAACATTTTCTCAAAGGAAAAGAGTCGGTCAGTGTTTTAGTGAAACTTAAACTCTACGCAAAACAACTACTGTAAGCTGGTAGGAAAAACTGAGGATGATGAATGACAGACATCACTGATTACACGACGCCTGGATTTCATTTTTTAGCCAACCAGATAAAATAAAGCTTTGAACCGTATAAACACACTGCAGTACAAAACATGAAACTAACAAATATCCTTTAGATTGTTGGGTTTGCATACTGGAATAAATCCTCGCCTGGAACCACACTCTGCTTCATCAGCCCTTTAAAGGAGTAATGACCACATAGTTAAAAAAAAAAAAAAACACAATTAACATGATGGTTCCGTAAATTCCTGTTTTAAAAGTACTTTTTTTTGCATTTTAAATGTTCAGGTTATTTGTCAGTGAACTGGCTAGAGAGTATTGCATGCAGCTGTTTTAAAAGGGGATAACCGTAATGCATGCCACGGACTGTTTGGGTGTAGCCACAGATATTTGCCCCTTCTTTCTCATCAGGAAGTAATCGAGTTCCTTTGATATACATTGTTCATCTCAACTGAAAGTTAGTACTAGTATATTTTACTTGTAGCCTCATTTAAAGCTTTATCCACTGAAACACATAAGTGGTAAATCGTGCGTAAAACTGGGGCTTTAAGTATTTCAGAGCAGAGAATCCAAATTATAAAGCCAAAATGAGCAAAAGTGTCTCTATCTTCTTCTGAACATTCAAATCCTTATTTAAAGTTTCTATCTTTATTATCTAACGTAATCAACCCCTCTTCTGGTTATTAATCAGTTGTTAATCATATTTCCTGCCGTCGTTGAATGCATCGCACGTTGTCTTGAGTCCTCTGTGGTGCTTTTGAGGCCCCATCTTTGCTCCAGATGGGTCAGACCACCTAGTAAAGTAGAGTCACCTTGTCATTCTTCTGATCAGCACAATGAAAATATAGATAATACATGTATTTAAAAAATAAAGGCCCTCACCATTCAGACACAATCCAAATATTCCTCAGAAGCCCTTCACAAAACAGATGTTCAGATTTAAACTACACCCCCCACCCACCCTCCCTCCACCAAAATATTTCCTCATGGACTATTTTCTTTTGCAGTATTGGGAGCCAGGGTGGGGCGGAACAACAGATTTAGCATATCACGTGACGCAGTATTAACAAATCAACAATTACCTAGCTGTTATTCTCCAGGAGTTGCTAAAAGGCTTTGCAGGACGCGTTTGAGGGGAACCTTCTCCATGGAAATGTGCGAGCGGAATCCTTTAAATCCGGGCTATGTTGGTTCTCTGCTGAATTTCGCCCCCCCTGAGTCACTCTATTTTTCCAACCTGCGGGGTAATGGAGCCCACTTACCCGGCCTGCACCAGCTCCCCTACAACAGGAGAGAGGTGTGCACGCTCCCGTGGACTTCACCAAGTTCGTGCGCGTCTGGATCACCAGCACCACCGACACAACCACCAACACAAACCCCACCAGCACCACCGAGTCGCGCATTTGGGGGCTACTGTCCCCCTTTTCTGTCCAGCCCTGTGTCTGTAAATACAAACCCCAGCTCTGGACTCGTCAAGGCGCATTTGGAGGAGTCGGCTCGATGCTTTCAGGGCGCAAACCACAAGCCGGAGGAAGCAGGAAGGCAGGGTGAGGGTTACGCAGGAGAGCGGGGGTACTCGGAGCTGGAGAGTCGGACTCAGCTGAATTCAGGCTCTTCGGGGTCTCTGAACGGCACCAAACAGGAGCAAAACCACGGTCAGACATCAGCCAGTCACACATGTACGAGGGCGACATATACAGAGGGTGAGTGGGACTATTTTATTGCGCGGAATACCTTTATAGGTCTGTAGTGTGTCTTATTTTTTGCCAATGCTTCTTGTTATCTCTGATACAGAAAAATGTCAATTTTAGAGTGTAGATGAGTCTACAGCTCTCTATCTAGGACTGCTTTATGGTCAGTTTATATCTCTTGTGGCATGTTTGCTATTTTAATACCCCCATAATGTTGTTATAGGCAAGAGGCCATTGTGCCAGGATTTAATGGCAGTGTTATACTTCATTTAATCACAATAATCATGGTCATGCTTATAATACTGCACCAAATGTGGTGGTTTGACATACGCACAAAGGCATCCTTGCCAAAATCCAACACCAAAACAACAACAATTTTAAAATAATTCATTAAAAAAAATCATCAAACATGTCAACGCAGAGAACACGGGGACCACACTACCTAGATTGAGACCCAAAGGGCAAAATGTGTGAGAGGATACAAATAGCTGTTCAATTCTGTATTTAACGCACAGCGGGCCTTTTGGAATATGTTATGATATAGACAAATGTTGATTTTATGCAGTTAAAATAGGTTGTGTTGCATTTTTCCTGATCTACTTTTGACCTTGTTTGTCTCTCCAGGTGCCCCTTGGTGCTCGTCTCAAGTTAGAACCAGAAAGAAGAGGAAGCCCTACACGAAGCCGCAGCTGGCTGAACTTGAGAATGAATTTCTGATGAATGAGTTCATCAACAGACAGAAACGCAAAGAGCTTTCAGACAGACTGGACCTGAGCGACCAGCAGGTGAAGATCTGGTTTCAGAACCGGAGGATGAAGAAGAAACGACTGATGATGCGCGAGCACGCTTTCTCTGCGTACTGATGACCTTTGGACTTGATCATGACCACAGAAAGAAAATGTTGTTTACTATGAACCGATGCAGCAACACACACGCTCACACACACACACACACAGGTTTATGGAATGGATTGGTATTTATAGAAGTGTGTAAAATGTTTCTATTTCTGTCGCCCTACAAGCTGCATTTTATCAGTGATAATAGTAATAAACCATCAGAGCAGATAATGAAGTAATGGCTTTTACGCATAGATTATTGAGATTGTCCAAAAGCGCCGGCCATGGCACAAGTTTGGCCTATAGCTGCGCAACAAATTATTCAATGTTAGCCTTATTTGCCATCTTCCACCTCGGATACCACTCAAATCTATGGAAAGATTTTAGTTCTAAATGTTGTGTTATGTGTAGTATGATGGCCCGCGCATGCAAAGTTAAGGCCTGGTGTTAAAGCAAATTGTCAAGTTCATGTTTACGGACGAATGAGTCATGGACAAAGAATTGCTAAATATATAAAGATTGCATGAATATTCCCCTAGTAACGATATTCAATCAAATGCCCGATTTACCCCAGATAAATTCATTTTATTCTTGGCGTCCACATTAAAAGTGCAAAACGATAGGTTTAGTGATGTGATATTTAATATATGCCTGTTAAAGATGTGAAATTGTGAATTTCAAGCATTCTGATTGTGTGATGTCAAATTATATCAGACTTTTCAAGTTACAATGGTGGATTTTTTTCTTTTGTTTCAACACAATCCTGATTTTACGCACAATACAAGATTATATAAATCAGAATCCCTCTCGTTCAGTAGTTTCACTCTTTATAAATACTTTATAAATGAATGAATATTTTATTTGCAGCTAAATTATTGTCTGAATCATTCCAGAGAGCATGTTATATATGATTGTAATAATGTGCAAAAGACCAGCAGCCATCTTTTTACGCACGAACATGAGGTTTTGTAAAATGAACGCAACCTGCAGATGAATAAAAATATGAATAAAGATCATTTTAAAATATCAGGGGGACATTTACTTGATACCTTTTTGAATTATTTGATAAGTTTATGTATTATTTCAAATTGATATTTTACACGGCAGCCCTCAGGATTTTTCCTGTCTTCGTATTTGATCTTTTAGTCAGTTGAGAATGAATTGCGCATTTTGCCTTTTTGTCTTCTTTTTGCAAAATGTTAAAAACGTTTTCAATATGATATCGTGCATTAAACACATTTTACTTATTGTTACAGGGCGATTTGTAACTTGAGAGTGCACTTGCCGCAAGCGATGTTAAGAGACAAGAGTGGGCGGATGAAATGTGTGTGCTATTGATGATACACTTTAGTAAATCTGAACTTTTTTTCTTTTTCTCTTCTTTGCATTTTATTTTGCCACGATTACTTTTAAGCTTTGCAGACACTGTGGTAGACTCTCTCTGAGAATTGAACGTAATTTAGTTTATTATGATTCATGTTTACTTCAAAAATACACACCGCCACCGAAACGCAACACTGACATAGTCATAGTCATCTGACTGAACTTGAAGTTGCACTTCTAATTCAATCACTACCGTTTTATCAACAGATACTTTGCACATATCTCGTTTTCTTTCAATTTTAAGTATTTTGTCTTCCCTTCTATTCAGCTAACACCTGGTGTAGACTAATAGTCATAGTGAATATAGTTTCAGCAGCAGCATTTCACACCAGCACTCCAGAACCTCCACATGTCAGCATGAGGTTACTATGGCAGTGAACAAATGAATCTAAAGACAGTTATGTATCCTTTAAATTCTGTGATGTACGCTGTTATTTATGCGCCAATACGACCTTCATTAGTGCGCATTAGAAACTAGTTTGCGTTCAGTGCGGTTCAAACAGGGCTGTTTGTAATAGCTGAAGGAGTTTTTAGTTGTTTGGAGGTAGAGGTTAAGGATTTCCAAAGTTTAACATTTCAAGGTCACGAGTTGTCCACGTAGTCAGAATGCAAGAGGCCCCAGCTTCAACCGGTGGAGCATTACGCACCAGATTTTACATGGGACTCAATCTGTTAATGCAGCATCCGATTACATCACCAACACGTCATCACTGTGGAGCAACTGAGTTTCCTCTGCAGGGCAAAACACTGCAGTCATGTTCAAGGTTCATGAAAGTCGGAAACAGTTCAAACCTTTAATATAGAATGAATCGTGGAGGCAGACCTTTACGCGTTGTATTTTTGCTTTTTTCTTGGCGCTTACTGTGACATTTTATGGTAAATTCTGCCCATATTTTCCTTAAGTATTTTACACATTATCTTCATTCATGCTATCATTCTCTGCAGGCCTTTCGGGGTCCAACTGTCTGTTTTTTCCTCAGCTTTAAAGTCCTCCCCACACTACATGTTTCACCTACTATTAGCTTTTATTGCTTGGGCTATTTTGACTCAGCTACTCTGAGTTTTCTATGCGGCCGCTATGCAGCGTTTCCTCCACTTTTTGTTGCTTTATTGCTTTACAGCCAAACGCAGCCAGACAGCGTCATATAGCTCCGGCTGCCTAAGATAGCAGAGGCGCCATTACAAAGTTAAGGTCAAGTTAGTAGACTGTGCTTTGCTACCTCAGATAAAATCACAACTCAGCTACTTGTTGTGAAAATATGAGGATAAAAGTTCCCAAACGTCTACATTTCTAGTCTTTGGGAGCAGGTGGATTGTTTTAATTCTGAAATTATTCCCATCTGAGTGTGTTATGGCAGCCTAATACAAGATGAAATATAAACAAGAAATGTGAGCCGTCTCTTGGTTTTTTTTTAAATTTTCATTTGGATGTGAGTTTATCCTCAATTATCTACGGTTAAGCAGTTTAAAACTGCAAAAAAAAAACAAAAAAACAACAAAAAGAAAAAACGCTAAACTGATCAGATGAACAATAAAAGCCTGCTAGTAATAATAATACATTTTATTTAAAAGCGCCTTTCACGACACTCAAGGACGCTGTACGAACTCATTG
Source organism: Cetoscarus ocellatus (assembly GCA_037902135.1). Taxonomy (NCBI): domain Eukaryota; kingdom Metazoa; phylum Chordata; class Actinopteri; order Labriformes; family Labridae; genus Cetoscarus; species Cetoscarus ocellatus. The sequence goes on from JBAMNC010000683.1 coordinate 1,746,295, forward strand.
GAGTTTGTGGCGTTTAAGCTTCCTGCCTGTGAATTCAGCCCTTAAAATCAGGTACATTAATGTGATGCACAAAATAACTAAAAATTCTTAGAAGGAAATAACAGAAACCAGACAATCAACATTATTTTGGAGAGACATTGTAAATGCCTAGTGCAACAATGTTTAATATTAAAAATGTCAAAATACTTGTTTTCAAATGGCTCGACAATATGACTATATAACGCGTCTTGGTGCAAAATGGCCGCGTACGACAGAATGTGAAATCTTGTCACAAACTTGAACATTGTCTTTTTATTGAGCGCTTACTTTAATGTAAGGTGATGATCAATTTTTTGAGCATCACGCAATGTTTCACTGCAAAAACGCACAAACGGATCCAAATAAAAAAACTGAAAATGCTGCTAAATATGGAAGCTTGTGGCTTTTGAGCGTTTTGCTCGAGTGATATGAAACCCGAGATACATTTATATTATGAACAAAACAACTGAGGGAAGTTTCTTCAAAGGAAACAACAGAAATCACACAAAAAAAGTATTTACAGTTTGAATAAGTTTCCTGTGCACAAAATGTTGTCATATAAAATATCACAATATATTTATAAATATCTCTCAAGTTAAAATTACGCACGGCATTGGGGGCTTAACGATATGACTTTAATCAAATCCAGTGCGTAATAGCAGCGTAAAGTAAGATGTGGAATCTTGTTTGTAGTTTGAGCATATTTGAAGATCACTTAAACATCGTTAAACATTACGCATTTTCCCCCTGTAAACACTCAAACAGACCACATAATCTAAAATAATCACAAAATGAGTCCACAAAACATGGACATTTGTGGATTTTAGGCATTGTATTTGTTTGGTGGCATGCCTGAAGAGCAGATACATTGATATTAAACACAAATCTCCAAAAACAAGTTTCGTAAGGAAAATAGACAGACAATCAACATAAATATATAAGAATTATAAAATGTGGAGTGCACAAAATCTCTGATCAAAATAGTTCACATTTGTGTATAATAGGTGGGTTATACAGAAAAGGCTCAGTAGTAGGCACTTCTAAAATAACATAGGAATCTAGGACATATACTTAAGCATTTACTTTTTACTCTGCGTTTATATGAATGTGATCCAAAGTTTGGATTTTTTAACATTATTTAAATGCTTCACTGAAAAAAAACGGATACGATGAACAAAATAGTAAGAGAACAGCCTTCTTAAATATGAATACTTACCTTTTACACATTCTGCTTGTGCAATGTCGAAATTAATCAGATTATGGAAGCAATAATGGTGGACTTTTTTTTTTTTTTTTTTTACCATACATCTCAACTCAAATTTTCTTATTCATTGAGCACACCTCATACATAAGCATGCTAAGGGTGCTAAACAGCAATAACAATAGATGGGTAGCAAAGTCAGAACGACAGCACTAGATGAGATATATAAAAATAATCTGTAAAAAGCGAAAGGACAGGAGTGGGTATGACAGATAAATGCTTCAAATTAATAGGTGCAATGAAATACTTTAGATTTGATAAAACCCTGCTTTTAAGCACAATCCTGTGTTTCATTAAACAGAACCCCTCCTCCGCAATATTTAAGGAACTAATGTTACTTACAGTTAAATTAGTGTCTTTCCAGGGAGCTTGTTGTGCTTGATAATATGCATTAAGAGAAACAAAAGTGGCAGCAAGGAAGACGAAAATCAAAACGTTGTAAATACGCACGATCAAATAAAGGCTGCAGACTACAGCAACAGGTCTCCTTAACTTTTTCTTAACACAAAGCTGCAGTTGTTTTATCCTATTCCCTCACCGTTATCTAATATGTTACTGAGGTTCATTTATTACATCTGATTCTATTTTTGAGCTCTTTGCGCAGTGCGTCATACTTATGTGTGACAAAATCCGGACAATTTTTCACATATTTCTGATAAATAATCCACCCTTTGTTTGTCTTCTTGTTACCCGCCTGCAGGGGTTTCAAACTGCAGTGTCTTTAGTCTGAACAGAGAAAAGCACAGGGCTGATTTTAACCCCCAATAACAATAAACGTCAACAGCCGCCTTGGAGCTGCTTCCACATTGCGTGTGACCTTCAGGCTCGAAGCTGTGAAGGATCCTCTCGTCCTCTAAACACAATAGTGGCCTTCAAAACAGAGCTGCACTTCTACTGGAGGTACAAAACCTGCATAATGATGCAGTAATAAGTGTCTGTTACGAAACAGGTCCACGAAAATAGCTGCCTGTTTGCTTAGCTTTATCTTTTCTCCCATTTCTCTTTATTTAATGCGAGATATATATACAAAGATAATACTCACAAGCGGCTAAAGACTCTTACAGAGGCTTGACGACATGTTGGTATCCGCTTTTAACCCAGTTCTCCTGCTGAGGAGAGTAGGCCCTAAACACTGCAGTCATGGCTGCCCGCGTGCAATAAACTGATTTGGGCGCAGGGGCTGGGTGGTAAATGCTTGGTGGACATAACCGACAGCACAGACGGTCAAAGCCAGTACTTTTGGACTTGGCAATGCTGAATGTGCTTCTGGTGATTAATGCTTTCCTTCTGTCTTTGTGGCATCCAAATCAAAATTTCTGCATTTGCGGTAACACACAGAGTGTTTCACTTGGATGTATTCACACATGTCTGTCTGTTTTCATTATGGAGCTGCAACAGAGATAGACAGTTTAAAATTCTGGTACAAATGTGTGTCAAAATTAAAGGGAAAACACGCTATGATGCATTTCTCTGCAATTTTGGCACTGTAGTATTTTGGCCCTCTGTTATCATTTCTTTGTAACGCCTCTGCATTTTTGCACCATGCTGCACATCAAAGGTCAGTAAGTGATAATGACGTTAAATATTTTCCCACTGTGTTTGTTTGTATGTATCTGAACGCCCTCCAATCATCGCAGTGCGCAGTGATTACGCGCAGTGAACCATGAAATTTATGTCCATGAAAAGTGACTTAATGAGCCGCCTGTGAATCTCATAGAATTCTGCAGATTTCTGGTTTAACAGTGCAGAGAGTGTGTAGGCATGTACTGCGGCCTTGGTGCCATTTTCCTTGAGATTTACATTAAATGCGGGGGTCAGGTTCCAATGTTTCCACCCTAACTGTTGCTAAAATACGCACCGTGCCTGCTCCAAAGCGTGCGCAATCATTGACTAATGTGTCATTACGCGCCACTACACGACGAGGATGATGTTGCTGTAAAGCTTTCATTTAAATATCCCAGCTCTGGTTCACAAATGTCTCTCTTTTTTTTCCGTGCGCCACAGGGCAGAGAGGCAGGAGAGGAGTTTCCTCTGCAGCCAGGGAGCCAATGAAGTCTCTCGCATGCGCTCACATGAGTTTTCCTTCGGACAGTTTTTAATGACTGATATTGATGTATGGTAATTTCTTGGCTGGATCACATGACACAATTACCTCAAGAATCGATCAAGATGTATTGCAGGTCTGCCTACGTTTCCGATTTTTTCTCCCTGGCGGGGTCTCTGCACGCGCCTGTGGTGCTATAGATGGACAAAGTTTAACACAGTCGAAGCTGCCAAATCCTTTTTTCCTCTGTTGCAGGGAGGAAAAAGGGGGAGACGAGATATGACGGAGTACGAGGATCGCAGCTGTGCGTCAAATATGTATCTACCGAGCTGTACTTATTACGTTTCGACGCCCGATTTTACATCAGTCTCCTCCTTTCTACCGCAGACCACGTCGTGCCAGATAAATTTCCCCTATTCTCCAAACATAGCGCAGGTCCAACCTGTCCGAGAGGTCGCCTTCAGGGATTATGGACTGGACCATCCGAGCAAATGGCACTACAGGGGCAACTACACGTCTTACTACTCGGCGGACGAGATAATGCACCGGGACTTGATCCAGTCCTCCAGCGGCGGTAGCGGCGGCGGCAGGGCGGATGTGATCTTCAAAAACGAGTCCTTGTACGGGCACCACGGAGGTGCGAGCTCGCCGTGCAGCTTCTTCACAGGGGTCGGCCGGACCGGGGTGCTACCCCAGGGCTTCGACCAGTTTTTGGACACTCCTAACTCTGACAAGGCCGGCGCGGACCTCTCCAAACAAAAGACAGACTCTGCTGCCGCTGCTGTTGCTGCGAATAACAATCAGGCTGAGGGCAAAGTGGAGCAAAACAAAGCAGAGCCCGGCGCAGTCAGCGTGGACGAGGACTGCTCGTCGTCCAACTGTGGGGACAAAAACAGCCAACAGAGTGAGTGTTTTCCCTCTTTGTCTTTGTTTGAAGGTGTGCAGCACCGACAATAGAGTGTTTGCTTTTACTTTCTGTCCAACAGAGGGGCCGTGCGGGGTTATGTGTCTCTTTATAAGCATGCAAAAGCTTTTATATCCCTATAAGATCTGCTTTACGCTTGTAAAGGTATTTACTATGGGAAACTGTGATCTTTAAAGATTGCCTTGTGTCTAATAACAAGTCTGTGCTGCTAGAAATGATTTGTATTGATGAGGGATATGGGAAAGTCAGAAAACGTTCAATTAGAGTACATTTTACCGTATTATAGCAAATATTGTGCGTCTCAAACCAGTTATATGGTTAATACATGAGGTAGTGCGATAATCTACTTAAATCAAGTAGATTTTGCTAAACAAATATGTATGTAAATCATGTTGGTTTGTCGAAAACTCTTCTCTTTTAATGTGAAAGTGTATGTGGGTAGACCAGGTTTAAAAATTGTGCTTAAAAATGCACAGAAAATGGCAAAATCCACCTAAGTTAACTAGTTTTGCGTAAATATCTTTGCATTTGAGCTTGTTTTATTTCTCTCTGTCTCTTTTCATAGCCTATGTGAATGGGTATGTGAGCCAGACAACAATTTTGTAATAAATAAATGGAATTCAACCTGACTTAACTATATTTTGGTTAAGAAATGTAGATATTTAAGACCATTCTGATGCATTTGTCTCTTTTGTATGTGTTAACGTGTGTGAAGGCCAGGTTCCACAGCATTTAAACCTTTATTTCAAAAGTAAACCTAAATTTACAATTTTTCGTAAAAAAAAAAAAAAATCCCCACAACACCATGTACATTTGTAGGCACTTTGTTTCTTTTTGGTCTTCTCTTGTGTTGGAAGTATAGGCCAGATATATGCTGATGTTCACATTGAAAACATGCCTTTTTGCAAAAGTCAACTTAAATGAACGACTTTCGCCGTAAAATGTGTTCCAGTCAAGCCTATTTGATGCAGATTTTCTCTTTAACGTATGTTTATATGTGTAGGCCAGGCACCAATACGCATATAACACAGCAAACATTAGCCTATATTGCGTCATTTGCGTAAATTGTGCGAAATTCAAGCTTACTTTACTCGTGTTTTTCTCCATATGTCCTCTCCATGTGTGCCAGGTACCGAAGCAGTCTATATTAAAATAAGCAAAGTCAGCCGAAATTATTAACTGTTAGCGTAAAATGTGCGCAATCGAAGCTCATTTGACGCACATTATTCAATGGTTGTTGTATTTGATGTGGTTGTTCAATGTATCCTTTCTGTTTTAAAATAAAGGCGTTTAAAAAAAAAAAAAAGCAAAAAGCTACAACTCATCTGATAACTGATTTTCTAATTTATGTGTTTGTATGTGCATCCGCAGGCCTGGCACCATAGCAACATGGGAGGCGGAGATAATCAACCCAAAATCAACTTTAAAAAACTTTTGCATGATAAATACGCAATTCAGCCCCATTTTGACGCATATTCCATTTCTATCTCATTGTATGTTGTGTTTTTTTGCTTGTGTAAGGCACCAGAACAGTCTTACAATAAATGCGGGAAATATAGCAAATTCAACCTTTAACTAGTTTTGCGTAAAAAGCGCACTTTACCTGCTATTTTTGATGCACAGTCTACTCTTTTTGTCTCATCTTAATCTGTGTGTATGCCAGTGTCAGCCGGGTACTGAAACAAATGTACATTTAATGTATGAATATAGCAAAAGTGTACCTATAAGTAACATTTTTGTTTAAATTGTACGCAATTGAAGCTCATTTACGCCTGTCCCTCTCAGTATTTATTCCTTATTGTATGTGCAGGCGAAGTGTCTGGCCAGTTTTAGAATAAATGCATGAGGTTTGGCAACAAACAGCATTGTTTTTGCATAAAATGTTCGCAATTCGTGCTTATTTGACGCATCGTTTGCTCATGTACCACATTTGTTTTTAACAAATTAATAGAATATAGCAAAAGTCAACCTAAACTGACAACTTTTGTGTATAAATGTGCACAACATAAACTCCCTTTGTTGTAAATTCTCCATTCTTTTTATTTAATGTGTGTGTGTGCACATGTGTAGGCCTGTGTGTGTGTGAGGCAAAGGGAGGGCCTTTGTTCACAAACAGACAGCCAAATGTGTCTTCAACTCTTTAAGGTTTTAATATCACATTTTCTAAGATCTATTGAGTATTTTGAGGCAACATTTCCCCACTATTTCTTTTTTGTTTCCTTGGCGCAGGTTCATCCACCAAGTCCAGGAAGAAGAGGTGTCCCTACTCTAAATTCCAGATCCGAGAACTTGAACGAGAGTTTTTCTTTAACGTGTACATTAACAAAGAGAAACGTCTGCAGCTGTCCCGGATGTTAAACCTGACTGATCGGCAGGTAAAGATTTGGTTTCAGAACAGGAGGATGAAGGAGAAAAAGCTCAACCGCGACCGTCTACAGTATTTCACGGGGAACCCTTTATTCTGATACCTGGAGCACGCACATAAACACACACACACGTGATGGAAAATATGAGCTGGACACACACCTACATCTCATAGACTGTTCGTATTTGACCTTTGTCATTGTGTTTGAACTATTTTCCAAATATTCTGATATTTGGAGAATCCCATTTTTGCAAACAATTCCTGCGTTTTATTTATTTGATTCACTAATTCTAGCTTTAATTGCAAAAGTATTCCAACAAAGCGCGTGCTGTACTTTAGATAATTATATAAGATCTATGTAAGCTTCTTCTTTGTGTAATAAAGTCCATTTAAAGACGCATGTAGCGATTGCACGCTGTGCTGTTGTATCATAGTTACGAAACTTGTCACATGAACTTAACCAAGTCCTGCAGAAATAACACGACAAATAAGGGGATTTTTTTCCTCCTGAGATTTATGAAAGGAGAAATTTGGCGCTCCTAGGCCTCGGTTTTCCCTTATTTCCTTTGCTTTCAAACCCTGGGCTGTTTACTAAACCTTGAACCGTCTAGACAGTACAATAAAGCCAGCTGTAAATGTCTTAAATAGGGGGCTATTGGACTTTGGTGTCCCAGCCCCCCAAGACCACAAGAGGACTGATTCTCCTTCCTGCTTTAAAGTATTTTAGCTCCAGGCTACAAATGTTTGCAGAATTTGTGGTTTTTTTCTGTGTATCCTTTTTATACTTTGCGCCTTTTTTGCTTTAACTTGCTGCGCCATTCTTGCAGCCTACGCTGGAAACAATAAAGGGTATATGGAAACACGGACCGCATTTTTGAAAGGATAGGTAATTGAAAAATCCTTATTTGACTTCCTTTAATTTACAGTGGGATAATGTGGCTTTTGTTTGTCAAAATCTGCTACAAGTAAGAAATGACTGTTTGTTACCAAAATAAAAGCACGTTTCCCCTTTTACTGGATGCAGGAGAAGCGTGTATGTGTGAATAAAATAACCGGCTTTTGCTCTGTGCAGCATTAAAATGCAATAAATGATAGATATGCTAAAATAAATTACTGAATATCAAATGACGAAATATTTTGCAGTCTTGAAGCCTTTATTGTCATTCATTTATTAGCCTATAAATAGCTGAAAACGAGGTCTCCTTCGTCACTGGAGGTGCACACTTTAGTTTGAAAAAGGAAAAAAATGTCATACATCCCATCATATTAAAACGGTGGTTATCACCACGGTGTCATTTAGGTAGAGTTTTCAAAAACACACAAACTTATAACACACTCCTTCTGTTTCTGCATCCAAAACAAAGAATGGGTTCTTTTACGCATGGACATGTTTCCATCTTTGGTTGCTGCAGGTGTCCATTTCAAACAGAAGCAAGAAAACATCCAAGTGCCATGCTGTGTCTCTGTAATAAAGATCTTTGTGCTAAGTTTGATCTCCATTAAAGTTACAGAGTAAAAAAATAAATACATCGATTCCTCACAACCAGGCACTTTATTAATCTACATGTGCTTCCATTTTGCGCTTCAGCTCTGCGCAGCAATAATTACATTTAAAAAGGTCAGCTTTTGGTTGGTGCTTATTTAATCTGAAAATGTATCACAACTACGGTTATCACCCTTAAGGCAGTAAGACAACTGATGTTTCATTACGCGTTTAATTGGGTTGTCATCATGCCCTGCAGAGAGAGGACATTATACCCACTGTGCCTGTGCATGGGTTTGTCTTTTCAGTACGAACAGCGTCCACACGGGGGCGCAGTTGCTGCTTTCACAGCTCTAAAAGAACAGGGATCTGCCAAATGCAACATTCCTAACTCTGTGTGCATGGAAATGATTGAGTTGACGAATAAAGTGTCAACATCGGATTAATTTTCAGAAATGTTTTGACCATAATAGCAATCAGCAGAATTAACGTCGCCGCTGTTCAACAGGATAGTTTAACAATGTCAGCTTAGACAAATCAATAATCAAACAGCACTGGTTCAATATTATTTGTGGAACACACCATGTTAACACAAAACTTCATTTTCTCTTGACTCAGTATTCAGTTCAATCGCTACTGTGGCTAAGTTTACATTCTCTGTTAAAGTTTTTTTAAGCACGTGTCAGAGAAAACAAACGTAGTTTCCCTCTTCTTCCCTCTTTAAACATGAACCTTTAAAATATTTAGATTTTTACATGACACCAGCACACTTGTATAAACCACAAAGTTCTGCCGTTGTGGATTTTTAGTGTAATGGCGTTTGGTGTATTACTGTTATTAAAATGTGTTATAGGCCCATTTGTGTTTTATTTCGCCTCTACTTGGATTTCGTGGCTGCAAGTCTTAAATCTAGGCAGAGGTTCACTGATACCTTTTATGCATCTGACTATTTGCTTTAAACTATATAAGGATTAAGGATATGATAAGAATTATAAGAATATAAAATGATTTTAGTTATGTAGGCCTTTATTATTGCTTTGGTCAGAACTAAAACTATGTCGGCTTTTTTTCTTCCTTTATTTCCACGGACGCTCCATTTATTGGATGACTGTTTATTATCATTATTAATGTTATTATTTTATTACGACTCATGATCACTTTTAGTACAATAAATGGACTTTCGTCAATTATTGATTAGGATTTCCCAATTTTTCTCGTTTTTTTAAACATCCTCCTTTGTTTTTAATATGAGAATCCAAATGCCCAACTTTAATGTTTTAATTATGATAATATTCATGGATAATAATAACAAACATGAATAATAATTATAATAATAGTAATGATAATATCAACAACAACATTAATCAAAAAACAAAGGATAACAACAATAATAAACCACTTTTGGTACGATCATTCTCAGCGCTCCTGTTGTATATTATTTAAATTAATTTGCTTAAATTAAGTGCTTATTATTTTTTAGATTATAATTTCCATTATTATTATTATTATTATTATTATTATTATTATTATTGTTGTTATTATTATTAATTTCATATCCACATATGGTACAAAAGACACTTTGTGTAAACTGTTGGCTGCACTTTGTCCCTCTTCTTTTCCTTCCTGAAGACCTCTTTCGTATTATCAGTCCATGCACCCAAATGCCGAGCTGATGTGCATTTTAATGATCTTTTTTCTTTTCATTGTTTTAATCGCGGTACTTCAGAATAATTTTGTCTAAATTCTTCTGCCCTTTCTTTTTTTTTTATAATTACAGCTTACCCCGGTGTTTTCTTCCTGATGTTTCTTATAATTGAAAATACAACTATTTAAAACAACAGATCTCCAAACACAAGGGGGAAATGATGATGAAATACTATCATCTTTTATCATGTACACTGATGGATGTGGTGAACCGAGGGTTGTACTTTTGAGTCTGCTGCATCGTTGTGTTTTGGTTAACCTGCCTGTGTGTCATTTTGTGTGAAACCACGTGTATGTGGAGGTTATCTGTAATCTCCAAACGCTTATTAATAACATGTGTAAATGTGTAAAGGCTTGTTTCAGCTGTCCGCACCCTCTCACACACGCTGTTTAATTATTTAAAGCTTGACACATAAATACCAAAGATTGAATTATTTGAGGCTGCTTGTAGCAACTATTGTGCTCTTACTTTTCGATGGATCCTTTAGTTTCTGCTGTGTTTTCTTCTCTGTCTCTCTCTTTCTCTCTCACAGGCACACTGTTTGTCTTTCACACATTCTCTTTTCTTTGAGACAAAAACAAAAGAGCCTCGAGCTGTAATAATCCACTCGCAGACTGTGTAGAATACAAATGAAGGCTTTTATTTTGAACTTTGCAGTGAACGTGAAAGATAACCCTGTGTTTAAATTGAAATGAAGATGTTGTGCTTAATAATATGTGCAGAAATAATAAAGGACCATTTTCTAGCATTGCTTTAAGCTTTTTATTTGCCCTCTCTGGAACAAAATGTTGACCCTGATGCACGTGGAGCTTCATCATTTATTTGCATGTGCGCATAACGGAGCAGCATTTTACCTCGTGGATTTCTTGATTAAATGTTGACTTTCAGATCGACTGCTTTAGTGCTCTGCAATTTTTGAAATTTCACTGAGAAAAAAGTATCATAATATGAGTTACAGTAAATGCATCTTTAAACAAAAACTATGATTATCACAAGGAAAAATTGAATATCTGCCGTCTTTACGCATTTTTAAGTTTCCCATCCCATTCCCCTGAAAAGGGTTCCAAACAGTGTCTGTATTTTTAATTGTTGGTATACTTTCTTGTTTAAAGGCCTGGATAATTGCTCACATTTTACCAGTGAAGCAGTTTCATCATCCTAGTAATCATAAAATGGGACTCTGAACCTAAAGTGTTGATCATCACATGATAAATAACAGATTTGCAGCCTTTACTCATCCGTTTTTTACAAATATTTTTGCCCTCAACAAGGTTTAAATGGGGTTTCTATGGTCTTTGACGAATATTCAGTTGGTTTATGTGAATATTCTAATTAAAAATATGAATAAAGTAGGAGACATTAACCAATATCTGTTCAAATTGAACGGCAGTTGTCTATGCGTCATTTAGACATCATTTTACGCACGCTAGACACACACCCACACACAATTTTTTTTTTTTTTTTAGCACAACTTCGGTTAAATCAGTCTCCAAAACAGTCCAAGTGGGGTTTTTTTTGTCGGTGTGAGACTTGGAGTGAATATTTTGGTCAAACGCGTTCATAAAATTCGAAGGAATACTTGAATATCCTTCTGAATGAAAGGGCAGTTATCGCCATGCGTCATTTAGGTAGGATTTTACGCACACTCACACACACACACACACACACACACACACACACACACACACACACACTCTTACACACATCTTATGTTACATCTTTCTCCAGAAGCAAGAAACAGATTTCTTTTGGGGCATTTTACGCACAGAAAGAACATTCCTTTGAGCATCTCATTCCTAAAAATGAACTTTATTCGTTAAGATGTCAATCTCGTTTTCCATTCAAAGTGATGTTTTTGGATCATTTAAATGTTCTCAGTCGGGACTGTAAACCAATTTCAAGTCCGAGTCGTAGGTGTCGCTGTTGACCACGTCTGCCTCCGCAGTGTGCGCGCGTGCATGGGGGGTGTAGAGGGGGGCTGCTGCGTCTCAAGGCCATTTTCAAATCTCATTGGTGGGCTTGTCATGTGGTCGGGAGGCATCCTGACTTCCACTTGGAGATTGTTTTTCCTTTTAGATATGTCAGCTTCCAAAGGACATCTCTCTCCCGTAAAGACCCCCCTGTAAAAAAAATGTCCTTCTCCAGCAGCTCTCCCGCAGCCAACACGTTTCTCGTGGATTCTCTGATTGGTGCGTGCAGGGCGGACAGTTTTTACTCCGGCAGCAGCAGCAGCAACATGTACATGCCGTCCGGAGCAGACATGGGAACTTACGGAATGCAAACCTGTGGACTCTTGCCGTCTTTTGGCAAAAGAGGGGAGGTCGGCCACCAAAACGTGGGCATGAATGTCCACCAGTACATACCTCAGATAGAGAACTGGAGCGACCCAGGCAGAGCGTGCAGAATAGAGAGCTCCAATCAGATGTCAAACTGTACATTTTCACAGAGTATTAAAGAGGAGAGTAACTGCTGCATGTACTCTGACAAAAGAGTGCAAAAAGTCAGCTCCTCTGAGGTTTATAGTAATGTTATTCCTGAGCCTGAAGGTCCAGAAATCCCTGTCCCAGGTTATTTCAGACTGAGCCAAACTTACGCAAACGGCAAACACCAGCAGGAGAACTACCAGCACGCACCGCCGAGTCCAAACCCAACACTCCTGCAGCTCAGCCGGGTCACTCCAAAACCACAGCCCCCTTCTTCTTCTTCTTCTTCCGCCTCCTCCTCTTCGTCTTCTGGCTCCTCTAATTTCGCAGAAGTGGAAAAGAAAAGTGAAGAAATTCCGCCGAGCTCGGACACCTCCAGGACGCCGCTCCCCGCAGCAGAGAGCCCGGATCCTTCAAAGTGCAGCCCGGGGGAGAAGATGTGCTCCATGGACGCGCCCGTGTCCAGCCCCGAGCTGCTGCAGCAGGAAGGGAAAGGTGGGTTGGCAACACAACGAAAAGCTTTTATCTTGTGGCGCTGCTGCAGTTGAAGGCTCCGGCATCATAAAAGCAAGAATAAAACACAAACAACCCTACAGTCGTAATGTTTAATGAGAGGCTTTCTCAGGTTGCAGGAACAGGCTGAGGAGAATGGTTTTACCATGCAGCATGCGCACTCTGCATAAACCAGTTTAAATCCAAATAATGGGCTTTTAATTCAGAAAGTATTTGCCTGACATTATTTTTTATTTTTAATGCCCTTTGAAACTAAAATAGTTTGAAACGCGAACAGCTGTTTTGATAGGAATAGAAGTTTAACTGATGAAGAATATATTTTTTTATAGGTTTGTAAAGTGTTGCTTGCGCTGAGGGTAAAATATTCAAAGTCTAACCTTTTATGTATTGTGCTGTTTTTCGATGTTTCGTGTTGTCTTAAATCCGGATCTGGAGCCTGTGAAAAGGCTTTCAGTTGAATTGCACATTCACAACCGTAAACGGGCCTTAAAGTCCCATAATAAAGCTTGTGCGTAATTACAGCAGACGCATACGATGGCAATTACAAACCAAAGAGCTCTAAAAAAAAAGTTAAAGAACATAGCTGCACATACCAGCCAACAACACAGTATTTAACACACACTGACTAATCGTATGACTGAGAAAACTTACTGACTTTGATGTCACACTTGATGCGTAAAAGTCAAAACATTCTCACATTATCAGTAAAAAGGGTGTGTTTTTAGCTGTTTGGTGCTGGTCTTGCTGTGCTTTATGTTAGACACAAAACCTGAATAATCATTACATTTGAAATGAAAGACATAAATAATAATTTCAACATTCTAACTCCATGTTAAATGCTGGTATGTTTGTAGCCTTGGGGAAGTAGTAAAATATATGCTTTTGACGTATATGAAGGTGTTCCCTTTTAAGGAGGATAGAAAAAAAATACCAAAAATTCAAGGGGTCACATGAAAACACCCACACATAAACAGTTGAAGGTAGATTTTAATGCCATATATGCGTAAAATAACAATTTTGTCACAGTTTTAGAAAATGATGCATCTGCAGCTATTGGAATCTGTACTTGTAGACTTTATTTTACCACAAAACTGACAAAATATAACATATTTAAGGTAGAATCTATGTTTTAAATCTTTTTCATGTATGTTTATGCAAACTGGTGATGGATTTGTAGCTTTTTGGAAATATTAAGAATCTATTTCACGCGTTTTGATCAAGACTTGACTTTGGAGAGAAAGAATAATAAACAAAGCTGAACATACCAACCAACTATACAAAAGGGACACATAAACTCACACAGTAAAATGCTTTAGAGCATTAGATTGCTTGATTTTTATGCCATATCTAGTGGGTAAAAAATTAAAATACAGTCACTATCGTAACAAACACAAAGGCTGCCTCCTGAGCTGTTAATCCCCGGATGTGTATGCTTCATTTTATCCCAAGCCTGAAAAAATCCCTGCAGGTAAAGTTAAGTTATTGCAAATTGTGCATTTTAAGCCCATGTAAAATACTGATGCGCTTGTGTTTCTGCAGCTTCAGGAACCTGTTTTGCTCGTTTCAAGCTGTATAAGGACGTCGCTTTAGAGAGGAGTTAGACAGCAAAGCTGAACATGCCAACCAAACACACGAGAGGACACACGATACACTCAACGCAGCTTACTTTAAGAAAAGGTAGATTTTGATGCCAGATTTTTGTGCGTAAAGTCCCAACATTGTCACGATTTTCAGAATAATCTGTGCGCCTGCGGTTGTTTGGTGCTGGATCTCACCTCAGACCATGCAAAACACTTTTTAGGTAAGAGTTGCAGTTACAGTCAGAAAAATTAAAATCCCGGGTGAAAATTTTATCAAGGCTTCACTTTGGGAAGAAAGCATACTAAACAACGCTGAAAATACCAACCAACCAAGTAAGGGGACACTATACACTCGAAGTAATATACTCCGGAGAACATTGCGAGTTTAATGCCTAATTTGGGGCGTAAAATAAAAATGAAGTATCGATTATCAGGACCAGGAGTGCGTCCTGTGCTGTTTGGAGATGTCTGGCTTAAATTAACTACGAAACCAGCTATATCCCTTTTTTTATCAGAGTTTTGGATCCAAATTGTTAAGTCCAGGTTCAATGATGCTGCATTAGGCTTTATTATTTATCAGAATTTATCTAGCACAATTAAAGCTGTAGGGAGAACGTTGAGTCGTGAAATATGGTGCGTAAAATCAAAATATATTCGCACAAGGTTTTCGGGTAAAAAGGGGTGCGTCATGGCTATTTGGAGATAAATTTGAGGGCTTTATTTTGACTACAAAGCATGTAAAATCACAACTGAGGTAAAAGTTCGGATTAAAATGGTAGCATTTCAAATCGGGGTTGAATATTTATGGTTTCTTTTTAGATTTTCGGGAAATATTCAGATTTTTGCAGCTGTGTTGTGTTTTGGGTTTCATTTTCATCGCCCTGAGGTCAAATTCATTTTTTTTATTTCATGACATCAGTAAAAGGCCAACTTTTTATGTCATATTCCTACACAAACCTAATGTACCTTAAATTCAATCAATTGACCAGTTAAACTATCTCTGAAGAGCACCAATTCAGGATAGGCCTACATGTACTTGCTTGACTTTTATTTTTATCAGTATTTGTGGCCTCTACGCAACAAATAACAGCCTTTCCTGTTGTTTTATGTGGGAAATAGTAGAAAGTAGGTCAAATGTTAAAGTAGAATACTTGATTTCCTTTAAAAACAGAAGTTCTGATCCTGATTTTTTGTTATTCACACAGACTTAAAGAGTGACATCCCAACCAGTAACTGGCTCACAGCGAAGAGTGGCAGGAAGAAAAGGTGCCCCTACACAAAGCACCAGACCTTGGAGTTGGAGAAGGAGTTCCTCTTCAATATGTATCTGACCCGAGAGCGCCGCCTTGAGATCAGCCGGAGCGTCAACCTCACCGACAGGCAGGTCAAGATCTGGTTTCAGAACCGCAGGATGAAGCTGAAGAAGATGAGCAGAGAAAACCGCATCCGTGAACTCACCTCAAACCTCACCTTCTCATGAGCGCGCATGTTATTGCGTTCAACTGTGAATATTATTATTATTTTTGAAGTTTGATGCTTTAGTGGCATTGGACGTTTATCCTCAATTTCAAAGAAACTGTGACTATATACATATAAGCTATTTTTCCTGTGTGATGTCATGTATTTTGTGTTTTATTTTTACCACAGGGTTTCACTTTTGGGTCTTAAATTATTGGAGACATAGACGGGTCTCCTTTGCCAGTATTAGAACTCTGTTGTGTCGTCATAAAAAGCACATTTATTGTTGTTAGTGTTGTGCAACTTTTGTTTTACAGTGTAAGCGCAAACCATTTGCTCTATTGTGAAATGTTTCTGTGGGCCTTTGAACAGTGGAGGCAAAGTGATGTTCATCTGTGAAAATATTGCATGTTTGTGGCATGTATCTTGCAATAAATTGTCAAATAATCTTGCTTTGTATTTGTGTTTTCTATCAGAGTGTAGAAGTATTGGCTGAAGTTGGTACTTACTTTGTCATTGCTCAAATCTACGGGGCTATTTTTCCCATATTATGCGTAAAAAACCCACGATGGGAAACTGAAAGGAATACCATTTGACAAAAGTGTAGTGCCCTATTATCAGAAGAGAGCTGTTGTAAAAAAAATATTTTATCAACTCCATTGTGCTCAAATTGAAAGCCGGAATGCTTATTTTGAATAGTTTACACATACCAATTTACGCATGATGTTATGCTTTAAGTTTCTAACTCCATAAAAACACAGGAAATAAATTGGACTTAAAGTGCTGCACTGAACAACAACAGAAAGTGTTCACTAAAAAAACCCTCTCCTACTTCAGATGGAAAGCCTATGAGCTTATTGTTGGAATTAATTTACGCACGAAGATTTTACTCACGACGTTTTTGTTAAATATTGAATTATTTTTTTTCTTTGCATGTTTGTTTTTTACTTGAAAGTACAACGTCAGTTTCTACTTCATCTGCACATGTGTATTTTTATGTACTCTTTCCTCTGGTCAGTCTTTCAACAATGTGCAAGAAAACCAAACCAAATACTCAGCTTCCAAATGATCAAATACTTTAAAGGTTATGCCATTTACTTTGAGGCGTAGCTCGTTACCACACAAATAAAAAGACTTAAGTTTAAATGCCCAAAATGGATTAAAGAAAATAGTTCCAGCGTGTATTGCTGTTTGCCAATCTTCATTTTCCATTGCTTATGGAATTAAAGAGAAGCGGATGTGGTGTAATCAAGTAAACATGTTGATGTTGTTATTTGCAGACCCATTCGTGACTAACCTAAATCTGCGTAAAGACCGTCAGACGGATGAAGTTATGTTCAAGCACAAATTCACATGCAGCTCTTCCTTCCTGCCCGAGCGACGCAGGCCTCTGCCGCCACGTTGCATTTCTTTTCTGTGAACAGAGAACTCCTGACGTAAAGATAGACTGTGATTTAAAAAAGAAAAACATAAAACCTTCATTGGATGTAATATTTGTCCTCAACATGGAGAATTAATCCCGTTGAGGTGCTTTTGCTGCTTGAAATCGAGGTTTAAATTTGTGCGTCAATACGCATAACACTGGATCATTTTTCTTCCAACAAAATCTGTGTGTTGGATTTAAATGACACATTTTAAACGTCAACAATGCGTAGATGAACTTAGTAGATCGTACCTCAAAATATTTGCTCTGTGTTGCTTAAAGTTTAGGTTTGAAATGGGAGCACCAAAATGTCTTAAAGGGGTGAAAATTTAATCTAAAAAAGAAATATTTGTATTGGATTTAAATGACACACTTTCAGACAGCAACACCCCAGATGGACTTCCCTTCTCCGAGCCTTTTTCTTTTATTGACGGCATGTATAATCACACGCACCTCATAAAACATTTATTGATACATAAAGACATTATTGCTCTCCTTTGAATGAACACAATAATTTCACAACTGCCGTTTCCGGCGTAGCTTTTAAAAATTAAACCCAACCCAGAAAATATGTTTCCTCGCCGAATATTAACAATGGATCCGGCGCGTTGTGAACGGAAATGGCTTCTGTGCCTTTACAACATGTTATTACATTTATTTTACGAGGACTCCGTTAAGTCTATAAACCATTTTACAAGCATTGGGGGCATCGGGACGATATTAGACGAGTTTTCTCAAACATAGGAGATGCAGAGAATCTTGGTTTGAGCGTAAAATGTCCCCTTTTTGTTCTGCTTGTATTGTTGCAGCGTCCTGCAGCTTTTACGCACACAAAGCACAGGAAAAAAAAAACCCTTCGATGTGTGTTTATTTAAAAGCATGTTTCCCTGCAGTCACATCTCACGGTGCTTTTTATTATTTGTGGAATGAAAAGCTAAATTAAACCTGACGAAAAAAAGGAGCAGAGAAGCAGGGGCAGGATTGATTTACTCGCTGTATTGGTAAATATGACCACGTGATCCATGTAACCAATCCCTGTAGATGCAGGCCAAGCAAAAATACTATGATTGTTCATAGAGGGAAGCTTCTCCTAACAGTGCAAGCCTTATTATAAGGGTAGGAAGAGATGAAAAATGTCTTCCAGTGGCACTCTCAGTAACTGCTATGTGGACGCGCTGATGGGTCAGGAGCCGGAGGATGTGTACGGAGCTCGCTTTCTTCAGCCTCCACACATGGTGACCCCGAGGCCGTCAGGTGCCGGAGACAACGCAGATTTCTCCTCCTGCAATTTTGCACCAAAGTCCGCCGTTTTCTCCTCGTCTTGGTCCTCGGTTCACCCGCAGGGGATTTATCACCCGTACGTGCACCACCACCACCACCACCAGTCCCACCTCCCCGCCTCGGATAGCAGATATGTCGGCGTCCGTTCCTGGATGGACCCCATCTCCAACCACGTTTCTTTTTCCGGATTTCACTCCAACAACAGCACTAGCAGCAGCAATAGCCGCTCTTACGGCACAAAGGCAGACGCCCTGCCGCTGAAATCCAGCGAATGTGACTCTTTGGAGACAGAAAGTCGTCCGCAAAGTGGAGAATTCGCGCACGGAGGAGTGTCGAAGTGTGCGGAAAAGTCGAGCAAAGAGCACAGTGGAAGTGAGCTTTCGAGCCACAGCGAGTCCAAAGAGGAGAAACAACAACAACTTGACCCAAGTAAGTAAAGGAAATCCTGATTTACAGCCCTAAGAACTGTATGAGCCGGGTGCGTAAAACTGGAGCTTTTACTAACCTATAAAAGTGTCTTGTACTATGCTGCGACTCGGGAAAAACCCGCCCTGGAAAGGTTATTGCAGGGGGATCCTAAACTTTTTAATGCCATTGGACACCACAAATAGATACACAGTGCTAAGAGTGGTCCAGATTAGATCTGTCTTTTATAATTCTTCATCAATAAAACCGGAAACACGTTATCTTTATTGTGATTTTTGCGCGTTTTTCAGCTTTGTAACATATTAAACTGGTTTCCTTGTTCCCGTTCATTGTCCTCAGTGGTGCTCAGCTCCCCAGCTCCCCCTTAATTTATTGACTCTATTGAAGTCTGAAATTAAAAACACTCCCATCACATGTCTTTGCTTCATATGTCTTATCTTTCTCCCTCCAGACAATCCTGCAGCAAACTGGATCCACGCGCGATCCACAAGAAAGAAGCGCTGCCCCTACACCAAATATCAGACTTTAGAGCTGGAGAAAGAGTTCCTCTACAACATGTATCTGACCAGAGACCGACGGTACGAGGTGGCCCGCATACTCAGCTTAACCGAGAGACAAGTCAAGATCTGGTTTCAGAACAGGAGGATGAAGATGAAGAAGATGAACAGAGAGAGAGGCAGCAAGGACCACTTATGAAAGAAAAATCCCTGGAGCCATCTGGACACTTAAATCCTTTTTTGTAGGAGCCACGGTAGCCCTTTTTACTTTATTTTATTAGACTTTTCATAATGTTGCGTATCAGTGTCAAAACTTGCTGGAAGGATTGCCAAAAATACCAGAACCTGTTTCCTAACTTTGCAGAACCACACCCTTGGATATTGGAAAAGTTTGCCATTTTTAACATTACGCTCTTAGGAAACGTGTCTATCTGTAGCTTATTGCTTTTATAGTTGTTAAGAATTGTATATAAAACATTTTTGAAGCCAAATCCTGGAGTGCAGTGTGTGTCAGTGCCCCATTGACCCATTTTTACCCGGACTTTGTTGACCATAGAGTGTGTGTAGCTGAAAAAGGCGTGCGTAAAGATGCTGATTCGAGCAAGATGACATTTATCTTTAAATTTAATTATTTTCCATTAAAATTCATAAAACCCTTTTAGATTATGTCATATTTGTGGATACGTGCATTACTGTAATTTGTATTTTTAAATCATCATTTGCAGGAAAATGTTTCAGCAACCAAGTAAAAAAAAAAAGAAAAAGGACACAAAGTTGATTTTAAAAAATGACCATGGACGATCAATCCTATTTTTAAAAAAGTTTAAAGCTGTTTCATCTTGAATTTAACAGAAGAAAATGTGAATTAGATTTGCAAAACAATAGGTGGATCTGACACTTTGGGGCACATGTCATAAAGTGTTTACGGTTGGGAGAGGTGTTGCGGCGGATTTCCAATTTATTGTCCAAGTTGTACGCGTAATGGCTTTAAAGCAGGAAGAAGCTCGGTCCAATAAAGCCATAGAAATGGCTAGACGTCTGGCCTAAATGAGTTTATGGCCCTGCGCAGTAATTACAGCTCCCTTTGAAAAGAAAAACCCTTCTCTTTTTCTCAGCCTTTTGCGTCTGTTGCTGACCAACAGAATAAAGTGGACACTTTCCTCGGGGTGTCTGCTCGATGGATTGTTTCAGAGGAAATTACCCCCACCTTTAATGGTCACGTTTATTCATCAACTGCACTTCCCACAGATGGAGGGGGGGGGACAAAACTTCACTTTGACTGGTGTCTGATGCAGGCTGAAAAGTCTAATGGATTTTATTCAGTTTTAAAAAAGAACAAGAGGGACATTTTGTTCTTATTTTATCTTCTAAAGCAAATATGAGGAGACAGAGTGTGCTTTTGGTCTTTAAAAATAAATAGATTAAAAGAAACAAATAAAGAAATTACTTATTCAGACAGAAGAAATGTGCAAACATGAAATAACTCTGCAAACTGGGCTTGTGTTTACCTCAGTGAAGGCTCTTTATGAGGGTCATCGGAGCGCTAGAGGGCGTTATTGTTCTTTTTCTGCGAGTCACAGCAGTTCATTGGATTTTCAGGGAATCATGAGTCCAACTCGTGGAAGAAATGTTTATTGGTTTAAAAAGATCAGACTTATGTATAAAAAAGAACTCAAGTCACTGGAAAGGCCTGAACTTGTGGTTTTCAGTTTACAAAGTTACTCAATAGTTGTATAAGGTCAAGTTTTTAGAGCACTTGTCATATTTATGCTACAATCGAATTAAACGTCAAAGGTTTGATTAATTTAATTATATTTTTAAATATTTTTTTAAAAATCGTTGCATTTTTTTAACCTTACTTCTTTACTTCTTTTTTATTGAACGTTTTTAAAGTCATTAAATTTTGTATAAAAACTCAAAGCTATTTACATTTATGATATGCCCCTCTTTAGACACCAAGCACATAACTAATAATTAATTAATACATAAAAAAATAATAAACTTGGTAATTTCAAGTCCTTTCTACGACTGATCAGCGAATATTTGTGCAGAAAAATTTCACTGTCGCTCGGATCAGGTTTCATTCACATTCACAGCAGAAAAAATGAGTCATCAGGCTGATTTGACTCTTGTGTTTAAATGCACTCCGCAGAAAGAAGGGGTTTTCCTTTAAAAATGCTCAACAGCTTAGATTTAAGCGCGTCTTTCATTATTTTAATTGGAGAGTGGGGGAATAATTACAATGGAAGACGAGTGTTTTATGGCACATGGGCTGTGTGTCTCGTAGTTTGACGCAGTGTCGCAACGTGGCTGTTAAATTTGCAAGAACAAAGGAAGTGGCACTTCTCTTAGCTTTTCAGACGAAAATGGACTTTTTTCTCCTCCTGCCAATACATGTAACATTAATACAGTGTAAGAAGCTGAACAGCAGCCCTTAGAAGATTATAGTTTCCATTATCAGCAGCACATCAAGCTCCAGGGCTGAACATTATTTATTGCTGATCACTTTTAGTCGACACAAGGAGCTCTCAACACCAGGACTTCTGTTTGACGTGTTAATCAAAAGAAATCACTGAGGCCTTTTTTTCTTTTTCTGTTTGTGTGTTTAGATGTCGTATACAGAAAGATCCCGAATTATTCAGGCTCCTGCTTTGTTCTTGTAGTTAACCTGGACATGAGGCTGCTTCAGTGCTGTGGTTTTGGAGTGGTCCATCCTCAGGACTCACCACCCCCTCCTTCATGACATATCCATACCCAGATTTTTGAAAATGTGCCTCAACATTAGAGACAGGACAAAACACTATTAAAAAGGAAATCATTACAAAGGGCCTTTTGGGACATGAAAGCATACATTTCACTTTACTTTGTGTCCCGCGATGACATGGAGATTATGGCTGTTTTTAGAGGTCCAGAAATTAACAAATTATCACGGGGATTCCAGCTTTGTTATATACCAACTATTTAATTTGAATAATGCCTTTCAGTGGACAATTATATTTACCAAAGTGCTGCTCAGTGACTGAAATTATAATACTAAAAATTACAACAGATACAAAGCACATTTAAAAACGTATATAATGCATCATTAAATGAAAAAATAAAGTACAAGCAAATTAAGAGAATTAATAGATGGTTAATGCACAACTGTCATAAGTTGAAAGCTAAAGAATAAAAGTAAACTTTGTAAAGAGATAAAGGTTTATGAGGAGGGGGAAGTCTTATCCCAGGAATAAACTCCTTCCCCAATTTAGGGATTGAGGTAAAGAGATGAACAAATTGACAGCTCGAAAAACAGGTCAAGTTTACCTACGTAATGAGTAAAATACAGATGTCAGCATGGGGTTTCCATGTCAGACTTTTTCTACTTTTGAAATCCTTATTCATCTTTGTAATAATCCATGAGCACAGGGGTCTCATTGAAAACAGACTTTTTTCTGCAGCTATTGGTGGTTAAATGTAAATTTAAAAAAAAAAAGCATAAATACTCAGGGCTGGAAATCAACATGTGAAGCTTTTGAGTGCTTTAATGTTTCTGAGCAGTTTTCAAAATGATTATTTCGACCTTTAGTTCAATAATTTGGGAATTTTGTGCTTCACAACATTTTACAATGAAAAGAGTAAAACTAAAAAATAAAACAAAACAGGAAAAGCTACACTGACCTTTTCATCAAATTGTGTTGCAACGACACACAAATTCAGTCTCAGTATCGATACCAAGCTTCCACACACCAGACTTTTTTGTATACTTTTTGAAACACTTATAGGTCTTTAAATAATTTGCAAGTATTTGTGGCCCATTGAAAACAGCCCTACGACCCACTTTTGGGTCACAGCCCACCAGTTGCAAAGGAGTGCTCTAGTCCTCAGAGTTGACCATGATTATTGTCAGAAGGTTTACTGGAAATATGGAAACTACAACTGACCTAACAAAGAAAATGATGAGTTGATCTTTACGTCTGAGGCTCTTTGTGGAGGACCTTTATGTGTGCTGTGAACAGGGGAAACCAATAACAAAGTAAGCTGGAGAAGCTAACTGGAGTAAAGCTAAGTCTGCACATGCTCAGAAGGACTCCATCTCCCTATTAGCTAATTGAGCAAAACAGAAGTTTAGAACATAATACCCATCTTTCAGTCTGCATATAGAGCACGTTTTCTGCTCTCTGAAGGTTAGATGACTTTGAATCAAAACTAAAGACAGTTTTGTCTTCAAGATACTGGATCAGAGTAAATAAAATGTGCTAGCAGTTGTTGCTAGAGCCGATATTATTAAGACTGTCTGATCAGAGAAAGTGTGTGTTGACCCAGAGGTTTCCAACTTTATGAGCCCTCCCGGTTGTACCTCTGAAGAGTGGAGCTCCAAGGGACTTAAAATAAAAAAACACACATTACTACACAGAATACTCATTTTAATTGTTTCTGTGGATTGGATCAAGAAAAATGGACTTTCACTAACCTTGTTGTGCAAAGAGAGAGTATGCCTCAAAATACATTGTCATAGTTTTATGTGCAAACAGAATTTTGACAACCTCAAAGCTGACAGAGCCTCACTCCCCTCCCAGACCCTCTGGTGCCCCACTGGAGGAGCCCAGACCCCAGGTTGGGAACCAAGATGCAAAGCTAGTGATATTTTTTGTTTGTTTGATTTTACTGTTTTTTTCATTCATTGGTCAAAGAGAGCACTTTTCTGTTAAATCTCAAATGAAAATGAGATGATCCAACCCGCTTTAACAAAACACAGATCATGTTGTAATAAGACACAAAATCTGAATAAAATCACTGCAGGCCAAACTAGCCATTCACATCCCATCATCAGATAATGAGATTTAATTTATGTTTTCCAGAAAAAGGGGATCACAAAATAATAAAGCTGACAACACAAAGAGAACAAAGACTTTGTTTTCATATTTTGTCATTTTTCTGCTTTGATGGCATTTATTCTTTTTACGAATATAAAGTTATATATTCATGTTTGACTTTTTCTTTGCTGCTGTTGGTTGCTTAAATGATACTAAAACGAACACAAGTGCTCTGGGGTGAACATTAATAACGGGTGAAGCTTTTTAATAGCTTGAATATTTTTCAGCTGATTTTTAAATCATTATTTTGACATTTGATTTCTGTGGGAAATTTTATACTTCGCAAACTTAAAATGCATCCAAGCACTACATGAGTACAGTCTTGTCAGAGGAACTGGGCATTTGCTTGGGCACAATATTTTTTACTCTTTACACCCCTGTCAATGCAACCTATACATAATGAGGGATGGGGAACGCTGGTCACTCAAAAGGCCACATTTAGTGCTTTTTTTTCCCCTCGGTTTGGCCGAATGATCAAAGATTGTTAAGTTATATCAAATAATCAGTAATACTTGTTATTAGACAAAAGAAACACATATAGCATAAAGCTTTAATCAGTTCCTAATACAAACAGTAGTGTTAGAAGTGGCCCAAATTTAAAGACAGTTTAAGTTACATTTTAACAAAAGCAATAACACAAAATTATATCCACTTATTTATTGTAAAATAAAACCAGACAAATCATAATGCATAGAGTTTGTGAAAATTGGGGTCCTGTTTACATTTTAAATTCTTGTGTATTTGTTTTTTGTGCACAAGTTCTAATTGCAGATTTTATTACAATGATTGAATTCTTGAGTCCTTTAGGGGGTTTGGGGCTGAATGTGGCCCCTGAGCTGCCAGTTGCCTGACCCTAGTTTGATTGAAATATCTAGATAGATAGATAGATAGATAGATAGATAGGAGTGTTTTTCTTGACTCTTTAAAAATGTAATGAAGATTTTCACCACACGTTCTTCATTTGTCATTTGGCAGACATGCCTATTTAATCCATTTCATCCTATCAAACAGACAGTTTTTCTCCCATCAGTTCATTTATGCAGCACAGAAGAGTATCCTTTTGACTCAGTTCAGAAAATGAAATGTTGGCTTAATGCAAGTCACAAGCAAGAAGCTGCTCTGCTCCCTTCACAAAACAAACCAATGCAGGCAACACTGCTTTAAATCTAAACAGAAATGCATGAGAATTACAAACCAACACCAAACAATGACATCTTTGTGTAAAACTGTCAAAATGTGATCATTTCAAGCTGTGCTTTCATTTTAGACATTTTCGACAATAGATCAGAATGAAAAGTCTTTGAATCTTTACAACTATTTCCCCCACACCCAGTACTGTTACAATCTTCATTAACTTGATTAAAATAATCTCAAAGTTAAAAAAAAGACATTTGTATCCTCAGAGAAACAAGCTTATCTGGTTGTCTGTATTTGTGTTTTGTAACAAAAGAGTCAATTGTGCTTCAAAAAATGTCTAAATAATGAGGGAAAAACATGAATAAAAGAGTGACAGCTGTCCCCGCTCCCCCCTACATGAGCTGGATAATTATTTGGTGACTGTCATGGCTGAAACTTTGACCCCAGAATGACCACGTTTATTTTCTTATTTTAAACCCCATCACTCTAGAATGACACCCACTCTTTTAACTGCATTAAAACTTTACTTTGATATTGACAAAGATACGATTGAGACAGGGGATTTCTGTCAGTATGTGCATTTCCACGCAGTAATAAAGTCATGTGCTCTCACCATCAAGGCTGTGAAAGCTCACTGTGACATTTTCCTCAGTCACGTTACTCAAATATGTGACATGTAGGCTAACACTGTGTAGCCCACAAACACACTGACCTGTGCTGACAGTGTTTACAGGACAGAGCTGTTCAAATCAGCCCCAGTGTCATCAGTTAGGAATGAATATATTAAGGTAACGGACTATTAAGATCATTAATATACTATTTGTGAATACATGAGGATGTGTTGCAGGTTTAGCAATAATCATTTAATGGTTAGAGGATTTGACCGTGCAGTTATGGATGAGTGTGTATTTGTGTGTTGGAGAGTATAGTTGGACATTTGTGTAGAAAGCACAGATGTGTATCTTTAACTCTGCATTAGGTTAACACTGCCCTCAAAATATGAGTTGATAGATGTTTCGATGGTTGTCAAATGGTGGGGCGAGACCCTCTGCTGTGCCTTGAGACAAGTCCAGGGTTGCCTCTAGAATTTTTACAAGCAGATATTATGACTACAACTACAGAAATGAAGGAATAAATTAGTTTGAAATGCTCAGCACTTTCTGTGCATCTTTTTCATATATGACTAAAAATTTGATCACTAAAAATCTTTACTAAAACTCCATTTGCAACAATGACAGGATTAATTACTTAATTTATTGAATTAAACAACATTTAAAAACATTCTTTAATAACTTCATTGATAAATATCTCGTAAGTAATAAGTTTAAAAGTACACACGTACAGACTGACAAGATCTGAGAAACACGTTAGATCAGTTTATTTTTTTATGGACATGGACGTGGTGTGCCCTGAGTTTTTGGCTTGTTTGAAGGTGTTTCTTAAGCAAAAATCATCTGGAAACTACTGAGTTTGCCCCATTAAGATGCAAAGTCTGGCAGAGTTTCTATGGGCTTCTGAAGTTTCTATCACATGTTTTTATAATTGATTTTTACACCAATGACAAAAATCTGGCACAGCAAATGTTCATATGTTATAAATGTTGGTCTGGGCTACATTTATCATAAACAGGCTTTTCATGTTAGTCGTGATGTCTCACTCGCTAAATGTATTTGGACATTGTGGCTAGATTGATTTTTCTTTAATTGTTGAGTTTAATTGAGAGGCCATGATGATACATGCGGGTCCTCATGACAGGGATGGAAAGAGTACAAAATTATTGTCCTGAAGTAAAAGTACATTTCTCTAATATGTACTCAAACAGTATTTTGAGTCGTCCACGCTTATGTGTCTTCAAAAAGGACATCTGGAGCCTGATTAGTCCAACAGTTGGGCTATTGGGGGGCTATGGGCCTAACAGTATAGTGTAGGGTGTGTATTGGCAAGAGTCTGATGTGTATTGTGATACCTGAGTGAAGATGTGACACATTATGATATATCACAATACTGTAGCCAGGGCAATACTTCAAGTTTTTTCTAACAGCATTAGGAACCCACAGTATCGTATCCATAAAAAGCTGATTCTAATAAGTGTTATTTATATAAAGCATGGTCCCTGCAACATTTGTAATCTGTACCCCTGGGTAAAATTGTTTAGCATACAGAGAGAAAAAGACATCAATCACAACACACAAATCACAAAACAGATGTAACACATGGCAACATGATAGGAAGACTGAAAACATATTAACCCATGATTAAAAAAAGACAAACACTGATAAAAAAAAATAAACAATAAAATTATAATATGATAAACTGTTTAAGTTTCTTCAAATCAAGATAAAGGAGAGATATCAACTCATTAAATTATCAAAATGTATCAAAATGTACCGTCTGCGTACAGTGACAGAAACAGAAAGAACAACAGTAACAGAGAGATGGGGGATCAAATGATTGAATATCTGCTGCCTGTTGCAGCTAGAGGAAAAACCATATACAAAACAAACATCCTGAAAATCCATAAATTACTGAATTATAAAATGTAGCAAAAATGCAATTAAATTATCAGTATTGTGCCAGAAAATATTGAAATATATTGCTATTTCCTTACATTCAGTATAAAATAACATTTGACTCAAATGACATAACCCCAGATTAACAATTTGCTCAAATATATAAATTTAGATATTTAAGTTATAAAATTTTATTTCTTTCACTTAATGAGTCATAAGTTTCCATGAACTTATCCAAGTGTATTTAAACAAATTAATGCCAAGTAACCTGAGTCAATTTAAAATCTATAATTTGCCCTGATGATTTTTAATCAATTAGACTTTAATAAACATAATGTCTTTGATTAACTATAAATTTCAACATGTGATCAACCATTGACCATTTCTGATCCATTTGATTTTTAGCATCAAACCATTAGACTAAACTTGGTTCTGGTATTCAAGTTACATTTTTATATATTTTTTATATAGCCAAGTGCCACAAGTTTAAAGGGAGTGTGGATCCTTCAGCGTTTCACTGTATTTTACTCAGAACTCAGGTGCGAAGAGATGACAAAATAAAACAATAAAAGCAGAAATTACTTTCATGAAACAACTGTAAAGATTTTTGTTAAACTACAATCACTGGAGAGGTCAGGGGAGAAAATGTGTGCAGTTGGGCTACTTTCCAGCAGGGGTTTTTGATGCCCCCATCCTAAGCAATGGTATCTTTAATTTCATCCATTATTAGGTAGTCTTGCATTGTACACATTTCTGAAAATATTTAAGATACATGATTCAAAACATTTTTGTACCACAAACAAATCGCTTTGCTCAGTTCTATTTTGTAAAATCTGTCATTTAAAAGCACACTGGAAACTCACCTCTTTAGTGAACACACTGACATCAGAAAAGAAACGGATGAAAAATGTGCCATAAAGCCTTTAAAGGATATTATATTCTATGCTCCAATTGCCTTTATGTTAGGAAATACTAAACTGAAGAACAAAATACCAACCAAACCAGGAGTAACTCCTTCCAGTGTTGCTCACCACATCTTCAAAGTCTTTTCCAAAGCTGCAGCTGTGTGGACAAACCTCTCCCACCGACCCAGAGTCTTTAAGCTTTCACTTCTGTTCAGTGGAAACCTCAGGCTGAGGAGGACAAGTCTGCACCATCCTTTAATATGCTGTGTGACATTTCCATCGACATGTCTGACTCCTTTAACTGCATAATCTGTTTTATTTGACCAGCTCTACCTTTTAAAGCGATTCTATTTTATTTTGTTGTTGTTCTATGGTAGTTATCATTTGTTTCCCTAATCAAAGGAAACAACCGATCAGAGCTCACTACATTTGTCTCTCACTCTCCATCATTCATTCACTCCTGGTCCACCATCATGCAACACTGGAGGTGCTAGTCATTATTTGCAACGTGGCAGTTATCGGAGCAAAGAAGTTAAGGATGCAAATACAAAATGAAAATAATGAGCTGATAATCCTCAAAGTTACGAACACTTAAGCCATGTATATCTCTTTTTAATTCTCCAGTAGTTACCTTATCCCAGTGGTAAGCACTTGAACGCAGAGCGACAATAACATCGAACTTTTTGGCGCAACAAATCATGACCCTTTGCATAACTCACACACACAAACTCACACACAGGGCCAGCCTATAAGACAGGAAACCAGAGACAGAGCCATGCTCGGACTATAAATCGCGCAGTGCTGACTCTGGCACGCCACCAGACGAAGCAGACTGAAATGAAAGAAATTCCTGCTGGCTGCAGACTGACACACATGGACGAGGCTTCGTCTGCAAAATGGAGTTCTTCAGTAATGTGGAAATATTTGGACAATCAATTTAGGCCCATCTTTGCTTTGGCAACACATTCATGGAGACTACTGGCACTGTCATAATGTGAGAAAAAGACGATTGGAAATGCTTCTTATACTCTGCAGCAAGGGACACATATTTAAACCTTTATTGTTAAAGAAAGAAGCGTAAATAAAGGGCGACTGTCGAGCAGGCTGTAGCCCTAAATTAAGTTTGTTGTTTTGTGGGCTACAGAACAGCAGGCTAAAGTTAGCTAGCTTCAAGGATGCTACTTCCAGAATAAACAACATAAAATGGCCTATGTAAGGAAGCAAAATCAACCAAAACATGGAATAATGAAATATTGAAGCCCATTCCGGCTGATAAAAAGATAAATATGAATTGACTTACAACAAAAGCAAAACATTGTTTCAAAGAAAATAGGAAAATTAGTAGCTATATAGGCTAGCTTAAACATTTTGGACGAAAATTTGAAATCATGAGAGAATAATTTTAGATTATAAGTCACAAGTTTGACCTTTGTTGCATTATTATGAAATTTTATCCCATTACGAGGTGTTGTCTTATCTCCAAATGGTTGATATCATATTTTTAACAGGCCCTGTAATTTTAGCATTATTATTTCGACACTTTTGATCAAATTATTTCTTGTTCTTATAATTTTGATATTTCAACACATTAAATATCTGTTTCAGAACTGTGACATTTTAATACTTTTATTGTATTTTTACAATTGTATTTGTGACTTTTTTTATTCTATTTCGACAATTTTGACTTTCGTTTCATTATTATGACTTTTCTATAATTGGTTAGGCGTGGTTTGATTATGTTATTTCTTTTTTTTCAGGTTTGCTTTTTAAAAGTCTGACTTTAATGTCATTACTTTAACTTTTTCATTGTCATTTTAACATTTTTTTTTTTGATCGAATTGAGGATTTTTGTCTCTCTGCTCAGGCCTGCTTGATATCTTTAAGTTTAGACTTTTATCTCATGGTGAAGTTTTATTTATTCGACTCATGTTTTAATTAAAATAGACATTTTTTTATTTTTAATCTTATGGTCATGACCTAAATGTATTTCTTCTTTTATCAATGCTTAGCTTTTTAAAATTTAGCCTTTATGTTTAGGAAGGAAAATGGGCCTCCATGACAAAGAAAATGAATATATACATTTTTAAAGCGAGATATTTGCACCCTGGTGTCATGTCTGAAAATGTACGTGTTAGTGAACAAGCAGTTTTAGATGGTGAACAACAAAACCATAGCCTCACAAAGATCATATTTGAAAGGCTGATTTTTTTTGGGGGGGGGACTATTTTTACGTCACATGTTTCTTTTTTCCACTCTCCCAGTCTTAATTCTCAGTCTTCACCGCTTTCCCCTTTATTCCGTACCTTTTCCACTTTATGAAAACGCATTCACCATTTGCGTCATAATAACAAAGCCTTCTTGTTTTGCTCCACTGCACACAGAGAGCCTCTGCTGCCATTATGCGCAAAGATGGGGAGAGCTGCTGCAGTCTAAATTCCTTTTTGTGAGGGGACAATTTACAGCTCGGTTATAGACCTTTTTATGTGCCTCCATCGCCTGTCATTGGATGCCACTGGTCATGTGTGAGAGGCAAACGTCTTCATGGCTCTTTTCCTGATTTCCCAGGCGAATTTTTTTCTCCCTCTGCATTCTGCCTGTACGCTGTTCAAACCGATACTTCATGGTCTGCGTGCGTCCTTATCAAAAATAACTTTCCTCTCATAAACGTTTGATCCGCGCAGATTTTGCAGCTCTTTTTTCAACTGGATGCCAGGATGGAGGAGTGATTCAACTTTTTCTCCCCCCCTCTCTCTCTCCATGTCTGACCTCTTCATCCTCTCCTCACAGCAGCTCTGACTGTGCACAGCGTTGTCACAATGCGCTACAGATGTGCTAAAGATCAGAGAATAAAAATGGATTATCTCCAGACTTTAGGTAAGATTTCTGCGTTAAATGGACTTCATTAAGTTTAGAGTGTCTGCATGTGGGCTCTGACAGCTTCCTGTTTCATTAGTCATGTAAATTAGCAGCAGGTTGATGGCTGCCGGTCATTTAGTCCTCTCTTGTGTTGCCGGATGTCTATTTATTGAATTGTTTTAATACGCTGCATGCAAAAAAATCCAGGTTATGATTGAAATAGTAATGGAATTACCTTTAGAGCTTGAGATAAGAAAATATTAAAGCAATAATCAACAGTTGAAGTAAAATTGTTTATCCTCAAATGTGTTTATTGAGGCTAACGCACCCCCAGTTTCAAAATAATTCTGCAGTGATGTTGCTTTAATTTGAATAATGATGTTTTGATCAGTTTGATCAGTGTGTTTTTTAATAGCAGGTAAATGAGCTCTACTTGGATAAGCAGTAAGCTATGTTTTAAACAAAATATCCCACTTTTTAGTCTGAAACAGGATCTATTTATTAAAATATATTATAATATTCTTCAACCTTCTATCTTTGCCTGGAAAATCTGTACTGACTTGCTAATGCAAATGCTGCTCAATATAACAACAGATCGAAATGGCTTCTGTTATTCCACATAGGAAATCTTGGCATGAATAAGAGTAGTTTCCTTGGCTTGTTGAGCTGGCTGCATGAAGCTAGGGCCGACTGAACAAAGACAGTATTTCACAGTGGCCTGACAGGCAGCTGCGAAAGTATTTACAGCCTTACTGCAATGCGGCAAAATGGACCCTGCAACACAGCAGCCACTGAAGCCTGAGAAAAACAGAGTGGACTCACTGTGGGTCCTGATTCTAGGCCATATTAGTGCTTAAAGAATATTTTTAATGTGTTTTATTTCGAGTTTTGTTCGAGTGAAGATCTGACCAGGCCCTGCACACATTTAAACAGATTACAGTTTTTATGAATGGATGTGGCTTCCGTTCTGTCCCCCTGGTTTAAATCCTATATTTACCCCAACAGGAGCAGCCTAATATGAGACTCTTAAAGGAAAATTAGATTTTTTTATACGTTTTCTTCTTAGGTTAAAAACAAAAAGTTGAAGGCCTTTATTTATTTAATCAATAAATTTCAACTGTCTTTAGGTTTAAACAGACTGACAGACCTCTTTTTATAAATGTATTTTTTTTTTCTCTTTTCTTGTATTTCTATCTGTCATTTTAGAGTCAAATTTACGATGTAGTTTTCTGAATAATACTTAGGGGAAAAAAATAGCCAGCACTATATTTCGACCTCATTAAGGCTCTGTAATTGCATCTTACACTCAATTTCCTTGACCTGTTATTTTGAAAAAAATAAAAAGTCTCAGCACAAATACTAAAATTCTCATTTTTGAAGCATTTCGATATTCATACATTTTATTAATCAAATATCAAGTTAATCCAAACAATATCTTACAAAAGACCTTTAATAAAATAAAATAATATGTTATACTAGTAATACAAAACACTTGCATTTATCTATTATCGAATAGCATTCCCTTCTTCTTGCACATTTGTAACAATGCTTCATGAAACATGACGACTTAAAACATATTGTCGAAGGATGGATATTTTTTGCAGTGGAGAAAACAAGGGAGGTCGTAAAAATACCAGCAGAAGGCGCTATTGCCCAACATTCACCCTCCAAGTCTCCATTCAGCTGCAAGACCGGAAGGATTCTGAGTGCTGTGATTGGCTGAGGCGTTGGTGACGTCACGTGTTCCAATTTTGAATGTGGGTTTTGCTGTGTGCGAAAGAAAAATGATTTTTCCACTTGTTGCTGGAGAAAAAACAGGTTGCTGAGAAATGAGGTGCGCTCTTCCATGTGTATTACGGTAAAACGGGAAAAGGTCATGAAGATGGTCTTATTTGAGCGGTGAGCCAAGTGGATGGTTGCTTATCACGTTAGTTAAAGATATAAAGCTGAACTTCGAGTTTCTTTTAATCAAGTGTCAAGACCACACTCATATGGAGGGTGATGAAGCAGAAAGTTGAATTATATTTGTCAAATATCTCCAAACAGCAGGGACTTGGCTGCACCAATAAGGCCGCGTGTTTGCACATTTACTGAAATAACCTTTTATGAGCACGTGCATGTAATGAGTGTCAAACCTAAAGGTGTATCATACCTGCCCTGCAGCAGCCAATCAAACTTCAACGTCATCATACTCTGTTAAGCTTGCACAGGAAAGGAGAGGGGAGGAGGGAGCCCCGTTGTGCTTCATGGGACAGGCCCGGATGACGGAATGACGTCAGACTTGTTGAGTCAGGTTCAGTGAGGAGCTCAGCTGGGAGCATGATGGGGTATGAGTGATGCAGATGTGATGTTTATGAACCAGTTTGGAGACAATAAAGCTTCAGAAAAACAACAGGCCTGCATATACACAGCAAAATCTGTTTAGACAAACGAGCACCATTAGAGTTATCATTAACACTTAAATGTATAAATGGGCCAACACACAAAGTGCTGTTTTCCCTCTTTCTGGAGAGTAGGAACTTAAACTCTTTTCAAGTGTGTCAACTCTTTTTGAGTTAAATGTAAAACCTATTTTGATTAACACTTCTATGAATGCACTTTCTGAGTGTATTTTGGCTTCTTAAGTGTTAACTCTGTATTAACGCTGCAAAGTGTAAACCTTGCTGTATTTATTTACTGTATATTAATGGGGAACTAGCTAATATAAAGATACCATGTTCAGTTAGAGCACATATTAAAAAAAAAAAAAACTTGCTCTGCAGTTTTTATGACTCACGTTTGTGGCGTCTGCTGTTTTTTGTCCAATAATGGCAGAAGGGTGGGGTGGTTGACTCCACAAGTGTCATACACAGGTTTAGAGTGCAAAGTTCAAGTTTAAAGATCCTACAGTGAGACCTGTGGATTTTATATACCGATGCATCATTTTTACTCTTGTTTTTGACACCGGCTCTTTTTCAGCTGAGTGCATTTTCAGAGATTTGACTCCATCCAGTGTATAATTAAGTCTGCCCTTGTTGAAATGGATCCAGCTCCGACATTTAACTCCTCCCCTTGTGGAAGTTGATCAATGTGCAATGAAAACTTGAAGAGAAACGATTTACCAAATACATTCAGATATAGACTTTTCTGCATTTAAAGTGCTGTAACTGATGTCAGCAAGCACCCCTGCAAACGGAACCTTTCCCTCTTTTTTAAACTTGCTCTATTTTGCTCCTTTCACCCTCAAGACAGTTAAAACCCCCCAGCTTCCTCCTCTCTACGACTTTTTTCCTCCGTGCACATCAGTGTAATCGCCGTTATTGAGTAAGTGCAACTTTGAGGATTATTTATGGGCCTGCGCGCGGCTCTGAGTGGCTGCGAGGAAACACGTGACGCCATTAAAGTTTGTTTTATGGCCCGGGACTTGACAAGCCAAAATATAATTCTCATTGTGTATTAGTAAGGTGCTCCAGATGGGCTTGGAATAGAGCTTGTATTGGCGGTGGAAGCTGCTTCGCTGCTGCTGCTGCTTCTGACTCTTCCTCCTTCTCTGCGTGGACGTGTTTATTTCACAGTGTGCTCATGTGTGGAGGGCTGTGCGGTAAGCTGATGGGTTTTTCCCTTATCACTCTGCTGCAGCTCGTGCTATGGGCGTGTGATGTCACGCGTTTGGTGCTCGAGCTTATGGCGTTTCCTGCCCTGAACGCGGCGGCAGTGCGTCAGGACGCGCACAGAGAGCTGAAGGATGAGCTGTTTGTGACTTAAATGGTGTTGCCTTTTTTATTACTTTTGAGTGAGCTTGGTTTTGGAGTGGGTCGATGCTGGATTTGGATCTGTTAGTAAAGTTTTTTTAACCCTTATTTCCTGCTGTTTGTTACTCTCAGCTGATGGCGCGTGGCTTCTTGTTTGTTTGAGGGCGCAGAAATTGACTTCTTGTAGCCAGATTCCTGTAGATTTTATTCGTAACTTTGATGGCTGCTAAAAATGATATGAAACGAACACTCTGTCATGTATTTCGTATTAACAATTCGTTAAGCTTCAGCTTTAATCCCATTCAAATCTGAAATAGTCTGGACTAATTTAAAGAAACGATAAAACAGATTCTCTTTCAGCGAAGGCCTGCTTCGTTTCCGCTGCAGGCCTTTAAAGTACTAATATTTTCAATAATAGAAAAAAACATACTCATGCTCTGAGCTACATTATGTTTTGATACAAAGCTTGGTGTGTATTTTAAGCCTTGTGTCTCATTATTATCAGAAATAGCTGTGTCCTTTCCCGAACTGATAACTGGATTATATAGGCCTCGTACTTCTCTGTCGCTCCTAAATGTTCAGTTTGGTCGTTTTGCCACTAAAACCTCTTTTGTTAGTCTGAAATAGTCCAGCTGTGGTGGCCTGCCTTTAGTTTTCCACACGCTGTCAGGAAACGCTGACTTTATCTTTCTTTTGTTGTGATTCTCGGCTTTGACCCGTCTGAAGGACTACAGGGCAAGGTGACAGACAGGTCAGCCTGTCTAATGCTGAAATGTGAAGTGCAAGAACGAATTTTGACTCATGCTCCAATAAACATTGATTCACATCAATATTTGGTGCTTTGCTGTGATGTTATTGAAAATGTGCAAAGTAGAATTAAAACACTTCAAATGTCGAGCGATGGTGTGCTATCAGAGATTTGAAAGCCCGTGTAAGCCTGGAAAAGTGAAAATGTAACTACATCCAAATATTATTTTTTCATAATACGATGTTTTGGATTAATCATTTAATTTTCACAAGGCAAAAACGTAACTGAAGGCCTTTTCCTCTCAATAAAGGCGAAGAAATTGGCCGTGATTTCAAACCTGAGGTTTATGTATTAATTTTGCCCAGGGATGGGCAACTGGCGGCCCATGGGGCCACATGCAACCCTTCTTCAAACTCGATGGGGCCGCCAATTGATTTCAAAATTCCAAATGTTTCAGTCATAATGATAATTTATCTGCCATGTCGTATTTTAGTCTGATTCGCCCCTACTAAAACCCTATAAATATTTCCAGCAGAGTTTTTAATATTTTATTTTATTTTATTAAGGAACAAAAAATGTATAACTTTCTATAATTGTTCCTGTGATGCTCTTTTATGAAGCATTACATTATGAACATTTTGTGGGGGGAAGTGATATAAACGAACTGAAATGAGTATCAGAAATTAAGATTTATTTAGATACTGCCTTGACTTTGTTACCTTTATTATAGGAATTTAATTGTCAATGGTACTTACTGGCAAAAAAAAAAAAGTTCAGAAAAAAACAGCTAATCAAGAAAACAATGTTTGCTAGTTTGTCAAACTGAAACAGCACATTTGATTAATTGGCTTCATTTCTTTATTTGCCTCATTAAACTTAGCTTTACTGTTATGTTTTGACCTTGGAAATATAAATATAAATATTCTGATTAAAGCCATATATTCATTTTTGGTCATTTACAGTTAAAGGTACCCATCCCTGTTTAAGACTATTCAATCACTAAGCTAGGTTATGCATTTTTAAGCCTGCTTATTCTTGATATGGAATTAAAATTTGCTTTAGTTATAGCCTTAGTTTGTGTTTCTATACTCCAATGGATACATTTCATTAAATAAAATCTAAATGTGTCTGTATAAAAATTACTCAAAGCATTGTGCTGTTCCCATAGGAATACAGAGCTCACACAGTAATAAAGTAAGATTCTTCATCTTTTGGCTGGCTTAAATTGCAGTAGTTCAAAATAGATGTTTTCAAATCTTTGAGTTTAAAGAAAAAACTGTCCTTTGTTACTTCGGTCAGCTGTTGATGATAATTCTGAAGGCCTAGACGCTGTTTCTCCGCTTTAACTCCTTTGTAAATCTGTTTTTCAGAGGGAGTTTCAGGAGCCTTCATGGGGCTTTGGTTAATGGCTGATGAGGGTTTGGTAAACTTTTGCACCCTTTGAGCTGTCAGCAGATTTAAAATAATTGAACTTTTTTGATAAGTTTGTAAATGATTTAGTTTGACCTCCGTGGCCTCCGTAGCCTCATCTGCTGGGTAGTGTTTGTGAGCCTGTGTGAGCTGTGAGTATGTGACCGTTATCTGCTGATTGAGATGGTTTCTGACATTTGCTTTTGGTTTATTTATTCTTTCAGGTCTAATTTTTTAACATGTTTGGATTATTAGTGAAGATTTAGATTAAAGAAATAGACCATGAGCCAAGGCAGGAAAAACTTTTGCTGTTTTGTCATGTGGCTGCTCTTGAGGTGAAGCCTGTTGCCTTGTTTGTGTTTTTTTTTTTTTCCTTTTTTGACTCACTACTGTTACTTTTTATGGATTTTTGAAGCCTGTTTGGTTGTTTTATAATATTAATGTCCTTAAAAACCTCCTTAAACAAAGTGCAGGAGCAGGCACAAGGTTTAAAGGGATGGCGCTTAAAATTCTGGAACATGCTGGAATTTTATTGTTGATATTTTGAGGTGTTGAATGTGTTTGGGTTTTGTTTAAAGTGCTTTAAAGTGTGTTGATGCTGAGTCCCTGTATTTTACACGGCCTTCAGGCCAGGTAGGCTGCAGGTTTTCCATACAGGTAAATGTTTGTTTTGTTTTCCTATGTTGCCTGCCTTCTATTCACTGATATCATGAAACATTTTTAAAGCTTTTTAGTTGCATTATCAACTGATTTTTTTTAAGTGGGAAAAGCCTATTCATTTTGAGTATTTATACATTTGGAAGAGCCCCAAGGTGCTGAAAGAGCTTGAACACACACATTGAAAGCATTTGAAAGGTGCTTGATTTTGACCTTTGAATATAAAACCTGATAACAGGGATTTATGATTATAAAAGGAGCAAAATGCAATTAATACGTAAATACATTTGAAAAACTGCTGTTGATAAACTTCACATCCTGTCTAACCTAAGTCCATAAAAGCAGCTTTAACTGGCCCTCAACACAATTTTACCTCCAAGCAGCTTGACCACAATTCAAGCACTTTATACATCTTGAAATATTTCAACTGAAATTCAAGCATTTTCAAGAAATTTAAGCACCCAGCCTAAAACATGATTTAGCACCCTATCTGATTTGACATTATAAAGAGTTGGAATAAATGTTGGAGCAGAGTCTACATTTGAATAAATTTACATTATACCACATCTGTGAGGGCTTGAAAGCTTGGAAACACACCTTGAAAGTACTTATGTTATGTTTTTGAATATGAAACATAACATAGCAACACTCTATGTCTATAGGGGGGAGGAAAAAGTAATAAGAAATGGATAGATTAACACAAAAAAGTTTTATAGCATTTGATTTCATGTCATATTTAACCTGGGTGAATTGAAAAAGGCAGTTTTGACTGGCCCTTAAAACAATTTTAATCCCAAGCAGCTTCAAGCACTTCTAAATCTTAAAATATCTAATCTGAAAGTCAAGCACTTTCGAGAAATACAAGCACACCAGCCTGAAACATGCTTTAGCATCACATCTATTCAATATTAACTGAAATAACCTTTGGAGTAGTGTCCACAGTTATCAATTACAAAAACAGCTGTGAGGTGCTAGAAAAGCCTAGAAACACACCTTGAAAGTGCTTTGATTTGATCCTTGACATGCTGCACAAACCCTACAGAGCAATACATTGAGACGTGATAAATTATTTCATGACAAATAAAGAAGAATCAAGGTGTAATGGATAAATTAACAGTTACAGATGAGTCCCTGAATCACTTTGAAAGCATGTTGTCCCCGCACGTCTCCTTGTTTCTATCATATTTCTATCAACTCTAACTCTCAGCACCTTTGATTGTTTAGCTGCTCCAAGAAATGAAATTGTGTGTTTATGAGTCTGAATATGTCCTGTCTCGCTTGCCGTCGTCTATATATACCCTGTAGAACCGAATTTGTGTGAAAAAACCAGAGTCACAGATTCGATTCTAGGGGAGTATATGGTCGATGAAAAAACTTCGATATATCGACGTGACGCCTCTTTATCTGTTGTTTTATGTGCTGTTGGTGTTACAGTGACAGTGAATGAATGAATGATCTGATAACAGCTTATAGAGCTGAAGGCAGGCTGAAACTCGAGAGACTTTGAGGAAACTTGACACAAAATGTTTCAAATAAACACAAAAGGGACTCTCCTGCATGTGTGTTTATGTTGGAGTGAAATATAAAGTGGATTTAGTAAAAGAAGTCCAAACCGCAGCACACTCCAGCTGCAGCGTTTTTTCCTCCCGTGGCTCGTTTGTGTCTCCACATTATTGATTCCCAGAGGCTGCTGCTGCTGGCCAATGGGCTCCTGAGGCAGATTTTTTTTTTTCAAAGGGATGAGAGCAGATGAAGGGATGAGATTGGTGTAACTTTTGGATGACCCCTTCTTGACAAAGACAGTGTCCATCAATTGTCGTCAGTCATTATTCGCTGCTTTTATGCCGGGGGGCTTTTTGTAGCTTTTGTGCTCTCTCTGTTGAACACTGTGCCTGCAAGTTAGACCTTTACAAAGTGGAATATTTGACTTTAAATGTGGTATAACGCACACAATGACATTACTTGTGCATTTGTTTTGCGTTTTTTCCGATTGTTTTTAAAATAAAATGGAAATGATGGAGAGAAAATGTGTACTTTTTAGTTTTTTGGAGCTTGCTTTGTTGAAAAGTGCTTGCACGTTGGACCTTTAAAACTTAAATATTTATTTTCAGCACATGGTGAAACACAGAAGATGCAGCACAAGGTTGTATTCATGTCTATTTTGAGATTGATTTTGATGAAATATTGTAGAAAGTTTTGGAAAATGTGAGTCTTTTGGCGTCTTGGTGTTCTATTTGTCGGACAATGGCAGTAATTTAGACCTTTGAAACTTGAATATAACATTTTCACCATGACAAAACATCCAAACGCACCACAGGGCCTTACTTATGTCTTTGTTCTATCCTTTTTAATGAAACATTGAAGCGAGATAAAGAAGATGAGTGGCTTTTCGTTTTTTGTTAAAGACTGTAACAGAATGGCAGACCTCTGAAAACCTGAATATTTACTTTAAGGCGTGACGAAAACACGCAGACGCATCATTAGACTTTAATTTTGTACTTGTTTTGGGGAATTTTATGATAAAATGTAGAATCAAAGTTAAGACAATATGTGCCCTTTGACTTTTTGTGCCTTGTATGCACTTTTAATCGACCAATGTACCTGCAAGTTAGACCTTTGGAAGTCCAAAGTACACAACCTGCTTTCATTTATGTGTTTGTTCTGTATTTTTTTTTTCTTTACAAAATATTGAAGTGAGGTAAAGAAAATCTGTGCCTTTTAGTAACTGTAGTCGCTCTCCCCCTCGGCTGGACACTGTGCCAGGTGGTGAGAGCATACAATCTCTAATATTTGATTTTGCGCGCGGATAAAACTCTCTAATGCACCATGAGACTTTCTGTATGTATTTGTCCAGTGAATTCTTTACTCATGAATTTTGAAGACAGTGTGCCCCCTTGGCATGTTTTGTAGCAGTCGTTGCGTTATGGTTACTCTTTTAGTCTTGCGTAAAATGTGATACAACATTTTACGCATGGGCTTAAAGACTCCAAAATGCACCACTAGGCGTTATTGTTGTATTTGTGTTTTTTTAATTGAAAATGAAGCAATGTCATTGAAATGCATGTCTTTTGTAGCTTCTGTTGCCCTGTTGTCTCTTTGAGGAACATTGTGCGCTAGACCTTTAGAACTGTAAATACTTCATTTTACGCATGGTTAAAACTCAAAAAATGCATCATCGCACTTTAATTACATATCAGTTTTGTATTTTTAAATACGATATTAAAGTATTGTAAAGGAGTTGGGATCCATTTGGCGTTTGTAGCAGTTAGTGCTCTCTCTTTGAAACACTGGGTCATGAGGTTAGAACTTTAGAAACTGAAATTTTTCATTTTGTACATGGCTACAACACTTAAAATACACCATTAGACTTGATTTTATCTCGTGATTGTTTAAAATAAGTAAGTAAGGTAAGGAAAACACGCCCTTTGGCTTTTGTTGCCTCTTTGTTGACCACTGTATCAGGAAGTCAGCCCTTCAGGAACTGCAGCATTTCATTTTACGCGTGAATAAAGCACCAAAACGCAGCATCAGACTTTATTTATTAATCTGTTTT
Organism: Cetoscarus ocellatus; assembly: GCA_037902135.1. NCBI lineage: Eukaryota > Metazoa > Chordata > Actinopteri > Labriformes > Labridae > Cetoscarus > Cetoscarus ocellatus. The sequence continues at coordinate 1,788,060 of JBAMNC010000683.1, forward strand.
GTAATATTAATGAAGTTAAATGAAGAAAATATACGTCTGTTTTCTCGGTTTTCCAGCATGGATTGTAAAGTCCAAACAAGAACGCAGATGTTGCAGGAAAATATCTGATTTTTCCCCTCTCCAGGGTCTAATTTAGGTCCATGTGAAGTCAGATAAAATTGCTCTTAGTTGTATGTTTACCCGTGTATGGACCAGCATCACCTCCATTGGCCGATCTGGTCACATGGTTCGCTAACTTTATTCAGTTGACACCAAGTAGGAGGGCTTTATGGAGGGAGGAAAAAAAGACAACTCGAGAAAAATTAGTATTTTCTACCTTCAAGAAATTAATGGCCATGAGTTCGTATATGGTGAACTCTAAGTATGTGGACCCCAAATTTCCTCCGTGCGAGGAATATTCACAAAATAACTATATACCTGATCAGGGCTCGGACTACTACAGCCCATCGCAGGACTCAGACTTTCAGCATCCAGGGATCTACCCCCGGTCAAACTACACGGATCAGCCCTTCAGCTGCAGCACGGTGCCGGACTCCAGCGTGCAGCAGCAGCAGCAGCGGGGTCATGTGCACGACAGATCCGGACACTCAAGCCCTTTTGGCGGACACACTGAGCAGGGTGGCCCGGTGCAAGTAGCCGGACCTCGGACTTGTGGACAGCAGCAAAACACAAAGAACCAAAATGGGATTCCAGCCAAGCAGCCTGCAGTAGTTTACCCCTGGATGAAGAAAGTCCACGTAACTACTGGTAAGACTTCCTGCTCTTCTCTGTCTTTACTTGTGGAGCAGCTGACTTTAAAAAGCACTCAGAGTATATTTATGGGAGATTCTTAAAGGCCCCGCCAATTACACAAGTCATAAATTTTTATAGCCCAGGAAATAGGCCGCTAGGTGAGCGCCTGAACGCTACTGAAAACACTTATTGACCAATTGTAATGGCGCGTAAATTTGTTCCAAATCTCCTTAAACCCACTTTACACATCAGACTTTCAGACTATTTCCTCGTTCTACTTCCTCTAAAGTTCTTGTGTTGTTTTTTGCCTTCAAGCTGCATTCTTCTGCAACATTACTGACTTCCCCCTCTCTCTGTCTCTACTTTGTTGCCCTCCTCCACCAAAAAAAGTGAACCCGGACTACACAGGATCCGAGCCCAAGCGCTCCAGGACAGCTTACACCCGGCAGCAGGTCCTGGAGCTGGAGAAGGAGTTTCATTTTAATAGGTATCTAACCAGGCGGCGGAGGATCGAGATCGCCCACACCCTCTGTCTGTCCGAAAGGCAGATCAAAATCTGGTTTCAGAACAGACGCATGAAGTGGAAGAAAGATCACAAACTGCCCAACACCAAGGGCAGATCAGCACCAGCAGCTTCCAGTCATCTGCAGAGCATGCACAAGGACAACCAGACTGATATCACAGCGTTATAAGAGAGGACAGAACCGGGAATGAACTGTACATAAACACGTCAGAGGGTTGCATTTGACTCTTGCATGGACTGATGTCGTTTTTTAGGATTTTTTTTAAAGATTATTATTGTTATTATTATTTAACAAAGCTGACCCCAACAGTGTTGCCTCAAGACTGAGTCAGAAAATCAATCAGCCCTGAGATCTGAAAGTTGAGCCGTTTACTTGTTTGAATATTTGCTGACAGAGGCTTCAAAACGTGAACAAATAGCCTGAATTATTTGATTTTCCATTTTTATGCTTCTTTTCCTTGGATATAACAACCCATGAAAGAGACTTTAAGACATCAAAACATTCCCATTTCCTATTTTGGCGTTCCAATTGATGAAGGGGGCTCCAAAATGTGAGAACAAACCCTTCAAACAAACTTCTATTTTTGTCCCATCTTTATTGGTACTTAACAATTAATTTAAGAGGCTTCAAAACGTGTCAAGCAAACTTCACATTTTTTTTCATTTACCCATCTTTTGGATACAGGCTGCACCTTTTGACAGAGGCTTGAAAATAGGAGGAACAGAACTTTTTAAAAGAGATGTTTATAATTCACCCCACTTTCTTCGGACTCCAAAACGTGAAAAGAAACCTTAAGAACTGCATTTCCTTTCTGTATTTTTGCGAACAACACAGCTCCTAAAAGTAGCTCCAAAACGTTTCATTTGTTTTCTTTTTATTCCTCAGGTCATTACGTCCAGTAAGGGCTCCTAAATTTCGAAAAACAAACATTGAATCAAACTCATCGCTTTTTTTTTTTTTTTTTTTTTGATATTACACTTCCAGGAGGAAAAAGTCTCCAAATCATCAAACAAACATGAAAACTAACTTTGTTTTTTCCTTTCCCCCTTTTTTCCTCCCGAAAAAAGATTTCTTAACTCGATTACAACAGCTTAAACAACTTCATTTCAATTTTTTTTCATTTTTTTTGGACATAACATCATCAGCAATAGGCTTCAAAACGATAAAAACAACTCTTAAATCTTCTCAATTCGAGTTTTCTTCCTTTGTATCTGCCTGTGGGACACAGACCTTCTGGAAAAGGCCCCAAAATGGGAAAACAAACATTACTAACTTTAATTCTCCCTTTTTTAGATAGTGCACATCCAGACAGAGGTTCCTATACGTGAACAAACAGAAAAAACAGTCACTGAGCATATTTTTTCGGACATTTAACTTGCTCAAATAAGTTCCAAGAAGTTAAAACCAACCTCGAAACCATCTGAATTATAATCGTTTGTTTGTTTTCATTTTTTTGTATCGTTGCAGTTCCTGATTAATGTTCGATAACGTGAGAACAAAGCCTTATGATCAACTTTTTTCCACAGTTCTTCCAGATAGAGGTTTTAAAACAAGAATTTAACACTGGAATAAACATCCTTTTTCGGACATTATGTATCGAGAAAGTAGGTTTAAAACATAAGAACAAACTTAATTTTATTTGAGTTTTTTTTTATATATATATAAAACTCACTGATTGAGGCTCTAGATAGGACAACAGAACTTGGAACCATCTCGATTTTGTTTATTTTTCCTGTTTACTTCTTATCGGTCTTCGCACCTCTTGAAATAGCTTTCAACCGTTATAAAAACATTTTCAACTAAACTTTACGTCCTCCCCCTTTAATTCGGACATCAAGCCTCCTGGAAGAGGTTTCAAAGCATGAAAACAAATCGAGAACTACAAAATATCTGGAAGGTTTTTTTTATTTGTCTTCTATTGAACACAAACCTATTGACAAACTCTCTAAATTGTAAAAACAACCCCCCAAAAAAATTCAGTTCAGAGTTTTTTTCTTTTTCGGACATTGTATTTCCTGGAAGAGAGTAAAAAACATTAAAACAGACCAACTTTGATTTTCCATTTCCTTTCTTCCTTATTACACTTCCCTGAAAACCCTCAGAAATATTGATAAAAACCCTGAACCCAGAAAATATTCACTCATTGTTTTGTTTTACGGACATTACATTTCTTGAGGGGAAAAGCTCAAAAAGACTCGGTTACAAACCCTGTATATGCGTTTTTATTTTTGTTAAGCTCAGTGCCTTCCCTTCCCTTTAGGGCGGACGTAACGCATCCTATAAAGACTCCAAAAGCCCCAAACACAGCCTATAAATCAGCCCTCATGATGTCTTTATTCTTCACATGATGTTTTTATTTCTTTTTTTGGACATACCGTTTTTAAAAAGGCCCAATAATTGGAACAATACCTTTGTGGATGTTTTTTTTTTCTTTTCTTTCTTCCCTTTTTATATTTTTTACTTTTTTTCTTCTTTCTGGACCTTCACTCGAGGACATTAAACGAGCACCCACGGGCGAGTTCATGGTGTCTCTCTCCTTCTCACGTAGACTCACCCCTGTGTAAAGATACAATTCAGAAAACAAGGACCCCCTTCAAATGAACGGAAACTCTAACTCAATATTTTCCTTGAAAACGCCACATTTTACGCACAAAGTGTCCAAAAAAATACTTGAAGGAAACATCATTCCCGCACAGCACTCCTAAAACCAACCTTACTTTCATGACTTATACATCCCGTTGATTTTTTTTCCCTCCTCCATGTTTCTTTGTGTTTAACTTATTTTGTACAATAAAGCTTTGATTTCTTTAAAGTCTAGATATAATTCCCAAAAAATCCGAACATTCCTGTGTGCATACTCCTCTGAGTGCCCTTATAAATCTCTCTGACACCTTTGTAAACAGTGTACATGCCATCTGAAACGCCAACAGAAAACGCCATTTGTTCCTGCATGGCACCACATTCATACTTGAAATAATCACATCCGGGATATTTTAGGAGAATAATTGTCTATATGTTTTTTTTGTATTACATTATTTATTTGTTTGAAAGAAACGTGTACATTTTGGTATAGCACACATACAAATTTAATTAAAGAATATTCGTTCAAATTAATCTTAAATATGTTTGAATTCTTGTGCATTATTCGCATGGTTGTATGCAAACTTTTAGTCTTAGTTCATGTGGGAATCTTCCAGTTCCTCATTGAAACCCAAGTTAACCAGAGGGGGGGCTTTCACGTCACCTTTTACGACAGATATTTCTCGTCTCAGACCGTCATTGTCTCCTGAAACAAAACACGAAAAGGGCCCAGGAGCTCCTCTTCTTCTTCTCCTGGAGGTCTTCTTTCTGAAGTCTTCACCATGAGGAGGCTTGAAAAGGTATTTGAAACGAAGGTCGACAAAGCAGCAGCAGCAGAGAGCAGCAGCTCTGGCAGGTTCATCTAGGGGACACATTTCAGCCGCAAGGACTGACCCCAGCACCCCCTGACCCGCCGGACAGGCAGCATTTTCTCTCCCAGGCGATACGACCTGCACTTTGGAGGCTTTTTTTCTCCACACTTTAAAGACTACAGCATTCAAAGCAAGACTCAGTGTTTGAATTCCACTGTTTCAACAGTATTTAAATCAGACGAAGCCCCCAGAAGGTTCTGATTGTGATTGTCTGCTCATGTCAGTCTGCAGTCTCTTTGGTTTTATTTTTGTACATGCTTTCTACCTTGTATTGTGCATTGAGATGCGAGAAGTATATTGGAAAAATAAAGATTTCTACTGATTATGCATTTAAATGGCCGCACACTGTTCTTATTTCACCACCAGAAAACTGTTTTACTTGAAGTTCTTTTATTGTCCCGATAAACTAAGACATTCTCTTGATTCTATAAAAAGTTGATCTTTTATTGTTTTCTGTTGCTGTTCAGTGGATTTCATTTCGCGCAGTCCACAAAAGGCTCACTTTTGGTGGGTGAGTTTTTTTTTTCTTGAGCTTGTGGGGCCATATGGACTCACAGCCCCCTTTTCCAAAACATTCACAAACGCACCAAATGTGCGCTGCATGGGCAAAGTCAGCCTCTTCTCCATGACAAACATATAATTTACCAGCATAAATACAGTGTTTCTTTCACATTACGCATATTACACACCAAAAATAGGTACGTGGACTATTTTCGGCTCGAGTTTTGTTTCTCTTTCTCTTTCATAAATATGTATTTATCTGTCAGTGGAAGCACCATAACTGACCAAATCAACAAAGAAGACGACCAAGATGTACGCGCAGATCGTTGTTTTTTCATGGATTGTCCTTTCGCAAAGGAGCGTCTCTGTGCGTAATTACGCACAAGGATCTCTTTTGTGACTTTTCAAAAATATTTTTTAAAATATCTATGACTTGATAAAGGAGTTTTACCGTGGAAAAAAATGTGTTAAAGACACCTGTATAACATAACAGGGAAAGGAAAAGGGCGCTTCTATGCGCAACTACGCATAGGACTTTTAATTGGCTAAAAATAGTTTATACATGTTTTTACTTTACGATCTTGGCACAGCTGGAGCTCATATAGATACAAACTTGAAAAAAAAGTTGCTGGACCAAATCCAGATTATGTCACATTTATCAGTCAGTGTTTTGACATATCGGACTCTTTTGACTTCTTAAGACCTTTAATTGGACTCAATAGTCTCTGCATTTGTCTTTTAAACAAATTCGTAACACGGCCGAATAAGTTGTCCAGAGACTCAAACTCAAATCATAGAAAATAACATAATAATACAAATAAAAAACATGCTCAGAGTCATTGGAAATACTCCTGCCAATAAGACAAGAGTATTTCCCGTTCATCGGTCACTATTTTGGTATTCAAGACACGTATGACTTCTTCGATACTTTAAATGAAGTATAATGAGTTTCTACACTTACCTTTTCTGAATATATCTTTTAAAAATCGGGTTAAATGGCTGTGTAAGTTCAAAAAGGGAAAAAAAAAAAAAAAACTTTTCTGGGTTGTTGGACCAAATCCAGATTATGCCAGATTTATCAGTCAGTGTTTTGACATTTATGATTATTTGACTTCTTTAAGACCTTGAATTGGATACAATAAGTTTCTACACTTTTCTGTTTAACATCGAAACATCACTGAAATAAGGCTGCCCATAGACTCGAACTCCAAATGAAAAAAATAATACGATAAAAAAAAAATTATAAAATGCTCAGCGTTATTAGACTAGAACCAGATTACGCAACTGTTTATCAATCAATGTTTTGGTATTTAGGACATTTATGACTTGTGAATACCCTTAAAATGGAAAAATTAGTTTCTACACTTGTCTTTTTCTTTGTTTAACAAAACTCTGGTTTAATGGCCATAAGTTCAAACAGGAAAAAAAAAAAAAAAAAACTTTTCAGAGTTGTTGGACCAAAACCAGATTAAGCCACATTTATCAGTCACTGTTTTGGCATGTAGGAACACACACATAACACGTCTTTAAAGACACAAAATAAACTTACATTATACCAAAGATTTAATATAAAACCCCTCGCACCCCTTCAGCTCTGTGAATGTGACCCCTGCAGTAATGACCACAGACCCTCCTCATGTGGAAAGACAATCTTCAGTCATTCAGGACTGTTTTCATCCCCACTGACCAATGTGTGATCCCAGTTGAGCTCACGCGGGGGTTAGAGGCGTGCACGAGCCTTCATATGTTTGTGTGTGTGTGTCATGTAGAGTCAGGGAGAAGCTGAGACAAAGTGATGCATGCTGCCATCAGTGATGTGCACAAAGATGCTGAAGAGGAGATGAGAGCAGGGAGGGGGCGTTGGCATATTATGACATTCAATATTCTTCTTTACATATATTATAAAATGTTAAAGGTTACATATGACGTTCATAGTGTTTCACCTTAGATTATTTAGGACTGAAAATTATCCTACTCCCAGAGCTAAGTGGTCTGATTTTGCTATGAAGCCCTGATATGAAGTGAAATACATCATAAAGCAGTTTCCCGGCCATTATCAGGTCACATCAGCCTCCTCCAGCATCCCTCGTGCAGCCACACTGACCTACATGTCTGAACGGCAATAAATGGGAGCCAAAGGCAGTGCCATTTTCAATGACACTGCACCCAGTTGCAGGAATACACCACCGTCGTCGCTCTTCATCCGGCCATATTTGATTTCCAGCTGTTTTTTCTCGCAGAAGCCTCTCGGAGCCAGACGAACCCCCCTCTCTAAAGATATATTAAAGTGCTGCTGTCTGCATTCACAGATCTAATCCGGAGACTATACCACTCCGCTCTCCATTCTCCCCGACCACGTGATTGTCTAAATAATTAATGCAGCACGTCCCCCTAGAAACACGGCGTCGTCATTAATCGCGAGGACTCTATCAGACTTGAAAACTGAAGAGATCCCCCAAGAAAATAATATCCGATACCCGGCGTGAGCGTGCAGCCCCGGCACTTTCGCGACACATCCGAACCGATGGATGCTTGGGTAGGTAAATATTTCCGCATTTTTTCATGTCGCCTGAGCTGCTAAATGACCACATCAAATGTCGTGATATTTGATAAATTAGGAGCTTTTCCATGTGTGCGCTTAAGGCTGCGGTTACGCACAGGATGCACGTCTTCTGATTATTTGATGTGCCAGAGAAGGTTTTGTATTATCCAGGGTTGTAAGTATTGCGTAAATCTGCTTAAAGGAATTGATAGGACAGAAGGTAAAAAGTAAAGGGCAGTGACATATATTTATGGATGCTCGTTCTGAACAAATGCGCTTTTGGATTCATACAGAACAGGGTGGCCACCCCAGTGGGCCCAGAATATTTCCATTCAGGGTCTTTTTAAATAGATTTATCATGGAAATAAATGGAAAAATGTCATTCTTAAAATAAACACCATTAGATTAAAGTTGGTTTTGTTTTTGGCTCGTGTGATTTATTTGAGCTAATATTCCCAACAAAATTAAACGTCTATTCCTCATCATTTTTTTGCTTTGAAGAATTAATATTTTATTTTATTTAAAGAAGGTTTGATTCTGATGTCTAAGAACTCCTGGAAGTTTTTGGCTGCCTGACACCCCTGCCTTGCTTGTAAATCATTCTCAGTAATTCCTGAAAGGGTGCGTGGCTGTTGGGGGGCCGGCCGAAAACTGTAAATCTTTCACTTTTATTACCCTCTGAACATATGCTGCGCCGCTACAAGCTCTGCATCCCTTCTTCTACGATTTCTTCTGCTTCTCCTTCATAGCAAAGATAACACTTTGCTCTTACAAATATTCATTTAGCAACCTTTTTTGTCTTTTGAAAAATCTTTTAATATTTTTCTCCCATTTTATTCTCTTTCGGTTTTCTTTACCAAAATCGGAAACAAAGCAGGAGTCTCTCTCTGCCCTTCTTTGTGTGTGAAGACAGAGACAACAACAAAAGATGATAATGTGCTTTATTTGAATACAATCCATGCAGTCCCAGATGGAGAAAAAAAGGCCACATGTCATTTAATTCATGAATCATTTTAAAATGCATTCCCACAACATTTGCAGATCAATTCGACCATCAGTATAGACTTAAACTGCATAATCTTCAAGTCCCATCCTTAGATTTATCGTGGTGTGTTCAAGGCCCAAACTACCTCATTTATTATGACAATTTGAACATTTTTTAAGGAAAAATCTGTAAAATATCAACATTTCAAAGATAGCTTAACGCTCAAAATGCGCATAAATCCCTCACAATTGCGCATATTAAAATGCTCAACGGATGCTCTAACAGCTGTAAATCTCTGTTAAATTTTCATCATAGCTTCAAAATAGCCAAATGTATAACCCTTGTGTTAAATACTGCAGCACAAGCGCATCTAAAATGCTCATAATGAAAAGAAATGTGCAGTGAAGCCTTTCTCACAGCTCAGATGAGGAAATAAACGCCACCCTTTATCAGAATGGATTGGTGAGGTAAGGCTCAGTGAAGAAGAAGAGGGACAATCACGTGAACAAATATGCCTGTATCTTCCAGCAGCCTCCTTTATTTGTCATCACAAAGCTTCCGAAACAGCTTTTCAAAAAATCTCCCAATGTTATACAACTCCAAATCCGTGCAGGGCCTATCCAGGCTGTGAATTCCTCCATATTCCAATGGGTGATTGATTGCCAGGGATTTTTTTTTTCTGGAATAAGGATACCTTGTTCGCTTTTTATTGGTAGTTGAATGCGAGTCCTTCCATTCTTTCGGGAATACTGTCTCCACTGGTGTATGGAAATGTCTGAAAAACAGCAAGATCAGGTTTAGGACAGCATTGTGTACAGACAAAGGGGTGAAAGATTTATTCTAGAGACTGCGTGGAAAAGGAAGGAGACTGAGAGGGAAGCTGTTTTTATGATGAATTGATTCGCAGGTAAGAAACTGCATGGCACAAAGCAACCTTTAACCACGGGTTAATATAATGCGAGGGAATATGTGTGATTTATTCCGCTCATGGAGGTGATGCTTGTTAATGTCGCTCTCTCCTCCGGATAGATGGAGTCCTCAGCTATACCTCCTCCAAAGCACATTCATAATTTATATATTTTTTAACTTCAAATATTATCGACAGATTGCGTCCTAAGCCTCCTTTCAGCTGTTTTTACGCTCAGAGGAAGAAGTAAGGGAGAGGAACTTTTGCTTTTACACTCTTGGATCGTAAATCACATTAATTTGTTGTCTTATAGTCACGGTGGCGTTTGCCGTGATTTATGTGGTTTCTGCTGTATAGCTTTGTTAACCTGAGACTTTATATTATACACGAATTCATATTTGATGGTTTAAGGATTACCAGAATGGATTGTATGTACGGATTGAGGCGAATACTTCGATTTTCCAACGATTTTCCATGCGTTTTTGGATAACTTTTATTTATTTATTTTTAATTTATTGAAATGTTTTTGCTTGTTTTGTATCATAAATCAACCTCTCATTTTTAACTTCTTTTTCTGAAAATTTGCTTTTGTTTTACCAAGGGATACTCTATACATTGCAGTGGATTTTTGCGTGATAATGCGCACAGCATATTTTTACGCATTGTGCCTGTTTTACTTGTGCGTATTTTCGGAATTTCCATTTAAGCAATTTATGGCTTCTTTTTAGGAAAACCAAATTTTGCAAATCTTGCTTTTTATATGTAAAAGAAAGCTCCAATTTTTTTTACTCTTAATCTATTTATAATTTTAACTGACTGTCGGATTATTTCAACACTTTAATCCACAGCGCTTTTTTCTTGGATTTAACCAAAACATTTTCTGCTATTTTGGTGCATTTTGTGTGTTTTCGAGAGCAATGTCTGCGGTTTGGATGTCCTAGCTTGAGAAACTACCCCCGACATAATAATACTCGACTCTGAGTCCGACCCATTGTGTGAACCAAACTTACCGTAACAGCGCGTAGGCGAAAAACACCGCTGAGTGAAAAGCGAAGCATGTCTGCTACTAGTGACCCAGTGTGTTCACATGCACTTCAGGCACAGATTATTGACCACTTTAACAAATATTCCATAATGACGGGATTTCTTTGAATATCCATGGATTGAGTTTATCCTCAAGTTAAAAAGAGTTTGCGTCCCAGAAAAATTAAAAATTGAAGAAATAGAATTTAAAAATCAGATATTTAATTTCTGCTGTCTTTCCGTCGTCCGAGCATCTTCATCTTACCTCAAGTCAGCGCAGAAAAATGCTCCGAATTTATCTGAGGTCTTCTTAAGGCCACACTGTTCGTTGTTCATTAAACTTTGTCTAAATACTGAGTGACCCAGGGGTCACTAAAAAAAGCTTATGACTGCTGAATATTCTAGCTGGCTCTTTGTGGGAAAAGTGCACATGAAGGACTTTCTTCTCTGAGGCAGACTTGGACAAAAATGTGTCATGTGGTCAGTTCAGGAACAATCCATCCAATTTAGGAAAAAATAAATGGGCCGGAGTTTTATAAAAAGTAAGATTTAAAATAATGCACAAAAAATACCAAGAATTGAAATATTTCAATATTTGAGTTTTTCTCTTAATATTTCTGTTCCTTTCCTTGTGGCTGAAGTTAAAAAAAAAGTGTCTACAATTTTATTTCTCAGCCTGTTTATTTTTATTTTTTTCATTAAACAAAATCTGGGTGCATTGGTCGATTTTGTTAATAGGAAACAAACCACTGTGGACAAAAATGTCTCTTATTTCTCCTGCAGGTCGAGGTGGGAGCAGTGATGAATGCGTGAGGGACATAAAGGAGATTTACGCAGATTTCGGTGAGTAACATTTCTTTAATGAAGGGAGTGAACAGCACAGCCAACTGCTAACAAGGTGAAAGGGTGATTTGTTATTAGGGTTACATATTAACGCTCACAGAGTTTCACGGAGGGCTTTAATCACCACAACAGACATGAGGGATGACTTTAACTTAGCCTTTACGAGTAGTTATTTGCGCAGGCCTGCTCCACTACAGTGTGGTCAGTTTGTACGCAGAAGAAAAACAGCACAAAATCACACCTCTATTTCTCGACAGTCGGGCAACATTGATAAAATTTTTATTTTTATTTTTTTTTTAATAAATATGCAACATGCAGAGTATTAAATATAAAAATAAGGATGATTTTCGAAATTTTATCTCACATTTTCGATATTTTACCCAGGTCCAAAAACGCGTAACGCCAGTATCCTCAGCCTCTTTCTAAGCAGAA